>OX422207.1:741027835-742227835 GCA_949130495.1 Sambucus nigra | reverse complement strand
AATTAAGGCGGTGGCTCGTTCGAACGAGATAGCATGTCGTTCGAACGAGATAGCATGTCGCTCAAATGAAGGACATAAGTCGTTCGAACGATATCGCGCGACAAGTCTATCTCGCATGAACGACTTGCAAAGTCGCTTGAGGCCATTCGCTTCTACACTTAGAAAAATTCTACTTTTGATAAAAAATTAATCCAGAATTCAAAAATAATTTTCAAAAACAATTCCCAAATATTTATGCAAATATTTAAAGTTCCAATAAAACATTTTACTGATAAGGCGTAGTGGAGCAGTGGGAATGAGCTGAGCAGCACGTTGCATGTAGCATGATGCACGTGAAGAAAGTGGTTGCATTGAATTCAGATATAGACCGTCGAGGATGATCGTGTTAACGTGCCGAATGTAGCGGTATCAGACATATGAACTGTGATCTAGGAGAAAATAGAAAATTCCTAGACTCTACCCCGGACATTTATAGAATTATGTCCTTACAGACCCTTGCCTAGGGTCGTCAATAACTATCGGTTCCTCATCGTAGCAATTGACTATTTTTCAATATGGGTGGAGGCGGAGACGATGGTCACGATTACAGAGCAGAAGACCTTACAGTTCATCTGAAAAATATTATATGCAGATATGGTCTCCCCAACACGCTCATCTTAGATAACAGGACTTAATTCAAGAATACATCTCTAGAGAAGTACTGTGAAAGGGCGAGTATCAAACAATTCTTCTCTACCCCAGGTCGACCTCAGGCTAATGGGCAAACTGAGGTCACAAACAGAACAATCCTAGACGGGATCAAAAGGAAACTTGAGGAGGCAAAAGGAAGATGGGTTGAGGAGTTATATGTTGTACTGTGTGCCTACAGGATGACAGCAAAGACCTCTGCCGGAGAAATCCCGTTCATGCTGGCTTATGGCTCAGAAGACGTCATCCCCACCGAGATCGGATTTCCTACTCACAAGGTCCAAATGTATGACCCCTAGAGAAATATGGAAGAGAGGAGACTTAACTTAGACCTGATCGAGGAAAGGAGGGAAGACGCTGAGATAAGGCAAGCCGCTTACCAACAGAGGACTGCAAGGATCTACAACCAGAGGGTGAGACAAAGGCCAATCGCAGTAGGAGACATAGTCCTAAAAAAGACTTGGCAAAAGCCTAACAAGCTCCACCCAAATTGGCATGGCCCATATAGGGTCATTGATGAAGTTGTCCCTGGAACCTATAGACTAGAAAACCTAGAAGGGAAACCCTTTTCCAACCCCTGGAATGCAGATCATTTGAAGAAACACTATCAATAATTTTGTAACGTCCTATCGGACCATAGTTGTAATGAATGTGTTTCTCCAACAAAACACTTGGAATGTTAATGAGAATGTCACATTGGTCCCTCATTTTATGTTTGATTAATTCTAGTATGATTGGGGTTATACTCGTTAAAACCACCCTCGGCTATGATGAGGGTAAATGGTAGGGACGACCCCTCATTCACCCTCAAGAAAGAGGAGGGGGGACTTAATTTAAAACATCATTTAGTTTGTGGGAAACCACTCTCGGCTATAATGAGGGTAAATGGTGGGGACGAACCCTTATTCACCCTCAAGAAAGACGAGGGGGGACTTAAAATTTAAAACCATTAAGTTGGTGGGAAACCACCCTCGCCTATGATGAGGGTAAATGGTGGGGAGGACCCCTCATTCACCCTCAAGAAAGACGAGGGGGACTTAATTTAAAATATCATTTAGTTGGTGGAAAACCACCCTCGGCTATGATGAGGGTAAATGGTGGGGACGACCCCTCATTCACCATCAAGAAAGACGAGGGAGGACTTAAAATTTAAAACCATTAAGGTGGTGGGAAACCACCCTCGGCTATAATGAGGGTAAATGGTGGGGACGACCCCTCATTCACCCTCAAGAAAGATGAGGGGGGACTTAAAATTTAAAACCATTAAGTTGGTGGGAAACCACCCTCGACCATGATGAGGGTAAATGGTGGGGACGACCCCTCATTCACCATCAAGAAAGACGAGGGAGGACTTAAAATTTAAAACCATTAAGGTGGTGGGAAACCACCCTCGGCTATAATGAGGGTAAATGGTGGGGACGACCCCTCATTCACCCTCAAGAAAGATGAGGGGGACTTAAAATTTAAAACCATTAAGTTGGTGGGAAACCACCCTCGGCTATGATGAGGGTAAATGGTGGGGACGAACCCTCATTCACCCTCAAGGAAGACGAGGGGGGACTTAAAATTTAAAACCATTAAGGTGGTGGGAAACCACCCTCGGCCATGATGAGGGTGACGACCCCTCATTCACCCTCAAGAAAGACGAGGGGGTACTTAATTTAAAACATCATTTAGTTGGTGGGAAACCACCCTCGTCTATGATAAGGGTAAATGGTGGGGACGAACCCTCATTCACCCTCAAGCAAGACGAGGGGGGACTTAAAATTTAAAACCATTAAGTTGGTGGGAAACCACCCTCGCCTATAATGAGGGTAAATGGTGGGGATGACCCCTCATTCACCCTCAAGAAAGATGAGGGGGACTTAAAATTTAAAACCATTAAGTTGGTGGGAAACCACCCTCGGCCACGATGAGGGTAAATGGTGGGGACGACCCCTCATTCACCCTTAAGAAAGACGAGGGGGGACTTAATTTAAAACATCATTTAGTTGGTGGGAAACCACCCTCGGCTATGATGAGGGTAAATGGTGGGGACGACTCCTCATTCACCCTCAAGAAAGATGAGGGGGGACTTAAAATTTAAAACCATTAAGTTGGTGGGAAACCACCCTCGACCATGATGAGGGTAAATGGTGGGGACGACCCCTCATTCACCATCAAGAAAGACGAGGGAGGACTTAAAATTTAAAACCATTAAGGTGGTGGGAAACCACCCTCGGCTATAATGAGGGTAAATGGTGGGGACGACCCCTCATTCACCCTCAAGAAAGATGAGGGGGACTTAAAATTTAAAACCATTAAGTTGGTGGGAAACCACCCTCGGCTATGATGAGGGTAAATGGTGGGGACGAACCCTCATTCACCCTCAAGGAAGACGAGGGGGGACTTAAAATTTAAAACCATTAAGGTGGTGGGAAACCACCCTCGGCCATGATGAGGGTGACGACCCCTCATTCACCCTCAAGAAAGACGAGGGGGTACTTAATTTAAAACATCATTTAGTTGGTGGGAAACCACCCTCGTCTATGATAAGGGTAAATGGTGGGGACGAACCCTCATTCACCCTCAAGCAAGACGAGGGGAGACTTAATTTAAAACATAATTTAGTTGGTGGGAAACCACCCTCGGCTATGATGAGGGTAAATGGTGGGGACGACCCCTCATTCACCCTCAAGAAGGACGAGGGGGGACTTAAAATTTAAAACCATTGAGGTGGTGGAAAACCACCCTCGGCTATGATGAGGGTAAATGGTGGGGATGACCCCTCATTCACCCTCAAGAAAGATGAGGGGGGACTTAAAATTTAAAACCATTAAGTTGGTGGGAAACCACCCTCGCCTATGATGAGGGTAAATGGTGGGGACGACCCCTCATTCACCCTCAAGAAAGACGAGGGGGGACTTAAAATTTCAAACCATTAAGTTGGTGGGAAACCACCCTCGGCTATGATGAGGGTAAATGGTGGGGACGACCCCTCATTCACCCTCAAGAAAGATGAGGGAGGAGTTAGTGATATTGTTAATTTAGATCATCACAAGATAAATCGTACAAGAGACAAGCATACAAGACAGAAAAAGGCATTATATTACAAAATGTTATAGATGTTTGTCCAACAAAAGCAAAGTATAAAAATTTGGTACATGATAAGGGTATTGGCTACAAACAGCCACCCTATTGAGAGGCATTAGATGGCAGGGCCTCAACATCGATAAGAGGAGTCTCCTCAATAACCAAGACAGGCTGATCTTCAGAAGTGCTATTGCCTTCTGCGTTCACGTGAGACTCCACGTGGGCCAGAGCCTCAGCAATCAGTGGGTGGTCCAATTGAACTGCCTCAAGAGAGGGACAAACTGAAGAGACGGCATCAGCAAACTTGAGGATGACCCACCGATAGGCCGTCCTGATCCCCTCTCTAAGTACTCAAAACCGAAGCCTTGAAACTCGTCTGAGAGTTTGTAGGCCTCCACAACGTCGGCCTCGGCTTTCTTTACTGCCCCCTCAAGCTCAGTCTTGAATTGAGCCCACAGGTTGATCAAGGCCTCATCATTCTCTTTAATAATTAAGTCATTGGCCTTCAGATCTGCACCATGCTGCTTTGTCAGCTCGTCCAGGACCCTTGCATGTTCGGTCCTTGCACTCTCCAACTCGGCCCTTTTAGTCTTGAGCTCAGTCTGCAGGTCAGCCTCATGCTGAATAGACCTCTCGGCTTCATAAAATTTCTATTGGTTCTTGGCCATCCACTTGGTAGTTGATGTAAAGGCACAAACAGACTGCACAGAAGCAGGCACATGTTAAGGGGTCGAGGGAATAGTTAGTGAAAAGCTCAACTGAGGAAATAAAGTAAAAACAAATACATGAGGCAGAGTATGCAGACCATAGTCATACACCTTTGTCGGGGGCATCTTGGATAGAAAGTCGTAGTCGGCAGCGTAGGGAGCAGAGAACATAGAAGCCTTGGCCGCCCTCAGATTGGCTATGAGGGAAGACGGTTCAGCCTTCAAAAATTTTAAGTTCTGGGACCAAAAGTCCCCCATGATGGAAGAGGAGACGCTCCCCTCAGACACCTCCACCCTTGCCCTCGTCCTAGAATCCGGCCGCGGGTCAGTAGAAACTTTTGGGCCCTTTCTTTTGTGGCTATCGGCAGATGGTTCAACAGGTGTCGGCCCCATGGCTTTTGACTTCCTCAGAGCCTGCTGAGGCTCTTTTCCTTTCTTCTTGCCCAGACCAGACAACAAGCTTGGGGAAGTCATTTCCCAAAGTTGGTTAGAGATATTTTTTGGACGACCTGAAAGGGAGACGACACATCAGAAAGATACAGAGATAAAGATAAAACACTTGAAAAATAATCAAAGATTGAGCAAAAAACTACTCACATGGTTCTGTCAAGGGTCCGACCCTCAGACCAGCTTCTTTGAGGAAGCGAGGGGTCATCAAATCTTCAAATTTTGTAAGTCCGCCCTCTTTCCCTCGCTCTCTCAAATAGTCAACGATGACCCTCTTCTCCAAACTAAGTTTGGGGTCTTACCTAACCTTCATAGAAGGGTTAGACCATATCCTTGGGACTCTCAGATCGCCGTCCAAAGGATGAGCCCCGTCGGTGAATTCCCAATCCCCGAAAATGAAGAAAAATCTCTTTTTCCAGTCATGGTTAGAGGTTTGTGCCATGTGGAGAAATTTTTTATCAAATTTCCTCGCCCCTAGATGATAGTACCCAGGTTGTTTGGATGAGGAGGTGATATTATAATAGGCTAAGAACACATCGGCCGAAGGCTCGTCGATAAATGAATTCTTCCAAAGTGAGATGTAGCTGAGAATAGTCCTCCATGAGTTGGAAGGAAGTTGAGAAGGGGCAACCCCAAGGGCAGACAAGATATTGACTATGGAAGGGTGCAGAGAGATCCTAACACCGACCCTTAACATCTTCTCATAGACAGCGATCTCTCCCTCGTCACCCTCGAAGACTTTCTCAGATTCAGTGGGGACCCTCATAATTATGTTGGGTCGTATGACAAAGAGATGCCTCCACACTAAGAGATCAAGGTCTTTGACTGAAAATACATAAGTCGAAGCAGTTGAAGTGTTAACTTGACTATTATCACTATCAGAAGAACCCTCACTGTCGTCCTTATCTATCTCGTCACCAGATCCCCTAACCTCTGGGGGACCATCTGGAAAGGCAACTTGAAATTCAAAAGGGGACAGCGCTATTACAGGGACAGCCTTAGAAGGTGTTATGCCCTCGGTCTGTTGGCCTGGGCTGAGAGTGGATGTCTCTACCCTCCCAGAAGGACCAGCACCTGATGGCGACGATGCTCTCTGATCCATTTTTCCCTCGCACGATTGACTCTTGGTTGGACGACCAGACAACCCGCATGACTGAGGGGGTACGATAGTGGCTAATGGAATGGGAAAAATGGGTCGTACCCAATTAGGGTCGGACCCTCGTCTCCTCTCATCATCCTCCTCTATTCGCCTAATCTTTACGAAGAACTTCTCTCTCAAGGATGGGAACTCCTCGGCTAAATTGTAAAGCCTCCTAAGAATTAAGGGGAAGACCCTACACTTAAAGGAATTTGGCTAATCTAACTACAAACAAGATTACAGTTGACTAAGTTTGACTCTTAGATCAAACCTAAGGAAATGAATTTTTTTAGGTTTGAAAATGCAAGAATAACTCGTCGGAGAAGAAAGCCGAAAGGGTATAAAATAACCAGAGGGAAATTAAGTCCTACAAACCTAGAGAAAGAAAGCAAACAGTAATGGAAGATATAAAGGGCACTAGGGCAGAGAGATTACCTATGAAAGGACAACGAAGATGGCTAAGCTTGAGACTGTCGCAGCAATGGAGGTTTGAAAGGGAATTCAAGAGAGAGAGCTTAGGCGCGAAGAAGAAGGAGGAGAAAGGAAAATGCTTTAAAAAACCTTTTATATACTTTGTTATTTAGTTGGCCCAATAATCAAGGTTGTGCACGACCCACGAGCTGAGATATCATTAGGGCACAAAGTCCCAAGATAAGTGTGCAGCCGCCAAGCATGGGGAACTGTAACGACAGGGGATATCTGCTTAGGTGTCACATCAGCTCAGCCATCTCAATAACCTCGATGGATAAGGGCTGGGGAGTGATTGATATACCCATATATACCCTCGACCAGGCCGAGGGCGTACTCCACCTGGACGAGGCCAAGATGATCTCTCAACCAATATCAAATGACCCTACGAGGGTACGACCCATCATCATGGCCCAGATGACCCTTTAAGTGGTAGACCCATCATCATGGCCCAGACGCCCCTTCAAGGGGCGGACCCATCATCATGGCCCAGACGAACCTTCAAGGGGCCTACCCCTAATCAGGCTCAGACGACCCTTCAAGGGGCCGACCCCTCATCATGACTCAAATGACCCATAAAGGGGCCAACCCCTCATCATGGTTTAGACGACCCTTCAAGGGGCCGACCCCTCATCAGGCCCAAACGACTCTTCAGTGGGTCGACCCCTCATCGTGGTCTGGACGACTCTACGAGGGTACGACAGTATGAGGCCTGCATTAGGCCAGGCTCACTGCCAGCAGGAACTTTGCCCTCGGCCTCATATCATAGGTCGAGGGTGACATCATCATAGCACGTGATTTGGGAGACGCGTGGAACAGTGTGCGTGGGACTCTCATGGCACGTGGAAGACCGTTATAATAATATCACCCTCTCACGTGAGGGAATATTATGTCATCATTAATCACAGGCAGTATCTACAGGTGTTAGCAGGGGATTGGTTAGATCATCACTCATATGCACCATGCATGCTTGGGGGTACACTACATACCCCAAGACCTATATATAGTTATCACCTACAACCCTGCAAAGGGATCGGTAATTGTAACCCTAGCTAAAACTCTGCTTGTACACACAGTAGAGGGAGAGAGTGAGCTTATGTTCATTGTATCCAAGGTCATTAGTGCCTATATTTAGTGGATCACACACTCACAGTGGATGTAGGCCTAATTGGCTGAACCACTATACATCATTATATTATTCCTCTTATACTCATCCCCCTCTATACACTTACACCCATACATCTCTATGGCTGCCATGGTTATTACTATTTGAGCTCATCACTACTTATCTGGTGGTGCTGAATCTCAGCATCATCAGTTAAGTTACACAAAAATCCCTCTCAAAATGTTTGATGAAATTTCAAAAGGGATCTCATTTGAAATCAGGAGTTTAACTATTTTCATTTTCAATTAGCTACTCCATAAAACTCCTTTAGAATGTCCTCATTGGGTTTCTATGACTAAAGGCTATAAGTGAAGGTTGATTTGGTGTTTTAGGTGATTATAATGTTCTCATTTTCTCATTTTCAATTTTATCCGGTGGTTTACTTATTTTGATCCCGAGCTGATATACAGACTATTTGGGTATTATATCATGGAATTCTCACATGTTATACATTGTTACTGATAATATGCTTTAAACCTTCCTCTTGATATCTCATCCCTAGATTGATCTCCAACATTCATCCTAAGGTACTAAATAATTTTAAAAGCGCGTCTCTTTTAATCTATCTCCTTAACTTATTATTTTTTAGTGAATTTTTGCAGGCATCCCAGTAGTGATGAAATTGAAATCACATATTGTATATCAGTAACAATCTATTTTTTCAGTGGATACTATAGTGTGGATGCTATATCGTGATATACAATCTATTTGAAATAGTGAATACCAGTGTTTAAACCAAATTTAGTCTGCTGACATGGAACAATTACTTGAAGACACGTGTCAACCTACATGGAAAATACAAATACTCTAGACGAGGAACTTAAGCATACCGAGCAACTCTGGCACCCCGAGCAACTTAAGTGTACCGAGAAACTCTGGCACCCCGAGCAACTTAAGCGTACCGAGCAACTTAAGCGATCCGAGCTACTTAGCGTGCAGAACATCCAAATCAAGAGAATCAAAAGACACCTACGCATTAAATGCGCATTAATTATCGTACAGATGTTTATGTCTACTAGATAACAGAGCATTATCCTTTCATATGTACAGCCTCAAGGATATAAATACATTGTAACTTCCTCATAAGAAGGGGACTTTGGATCTCTTGGTAAATGGATTATCGAGATTCCAAATAAACACTCAACAATACAAAAATAGTGGACGTAGGTCATTCTCACAAGGCTGAACCACTTTAAAAATCCTTTGTCTTATTAATTTCTTTATCTATGATTGATTAATTAGAGATAATCTAGGTTTTTACATCAACAGATTGGCGCCGTCTCTGGGAAACGACTGTACATAGTGTTTTTCACCAAAATAATTCACCATCTATGGTTGATAATCCGGATTCCAGTAATCGAAACACTGAGGTGCCTCCAAACCCTTCTACTCCCCCAAATATTCAAGATCTAGCCCGCATAATGGCTAATTTAGCCCAAGGCCAAACGTCCATGCAAGAAACCATGCGTCAACTTATACAAACTGTCCAAGTTGGAATGCCGGCCCAATCAGGACAATAAAGTGTTTAGAGAAATACTCATTTTCCATCTTCAAGAATTAGACGAACATTATTCCACAAGGTATCTCAATCTAGACGTACTGACTCATATCGTAATGAAAGATCTAAGGATCCTTCGTATCAACCAGGCCGGACTTCATCAGTACGAGCTACTGATTCCCACTGAAATGTCACTCTCACTCTAGAAAGGACTAGTGCTCTAGAAAGATTGAGTAGAGTCTCTCATTTTGATCGTTTGGGCCCTAGGAGGAATAGAAGTCCCCCTAGGATTGCGTCGAGGAAATCTCCGCGACCATCTGATCTAAGGGAAGGCTCTGCCCAATCACGCCCAGCAGCCCGTAATGAAAGGTCCCAAGAGGAAAATTCAGCGAGATCAGTTGCTCGAATAAATAGTCCCGAGGTGGGAAACGATGCATGGAAAGGCTCTATTCAAAGGTTGGAGAACAGATTAGATCCTCCACAAAGAACTTTTGTCCAAGGGACACCATTCGTACAGGAAATTATGGATTTTCCCACACCATCAAAATTCAAAGCTCCTATGGTGACGCCTAAATATGATGGAAAAACTGACCATGTCCTTCATATAGAAAAATACCAAGCTGCTGCCGATATCTATGCGGTTCCAGATGAGATGAGATGTAGGGCATTTTTAGGAACTCTCATCGGATCAACCCAGATATGGTACAATAATCTTCCTCGGGGGAAGATAGCAACTTTCCTTCAGCTGGCAGAAATTTTCATAGGGAATTTCTATTTGGAACAAAACCAGTTAAACGAGTAGCACACTTATTGTGTGTTAGACAGAAGCCAGAAGAAAGCACGAGGGACTACATTACTCGTTTCAATAACGAGAAACTTAAGGTAATAGATTACGAGGAGAAAACAGTAATTATGGCTCTGATGAGTGGATTGTTACCAAATAAGTTGTATTATACTTTGACTAAAGATCCACCCAGGACCATGGCAGAACTGATGGCAAAAGCATCCAAAATCATGAACGCTGAGGAAGCCATGGCTGTAAAGAAGAATACAGAAACTAAAGAGACCAAGGTTGAAGCTGGTAAAACCGAGAAGAAGGATCAGAAGAACAATGGTGACAACAGGCCATCAAAAGGAAAGCAAGCACTAGAGCAGATGAGGAAATTTGGAAATTATACTCCCTTGAAGGTAGATATAAATCACATTCTGGAAGAAATCAAGAACAGCGAGGAGTTAGCTTGGCCAGGGAAAATGAAGGCGGATCCTGACAAAAGGGACAAGTCCAAATATTGTGAATTACACAAAGAGCATGGTCACACGACCAAACGTTGCATAGCTCTCCAGAATAAAATTGAAGCACTTATCAGGCGAGGAAAATTAACCAAGTATGTTAATCGGCAAAATGGTGGAAAGACTAGCGACCGAGGAAGGTAAAGATCTAAATCTCCTCGTCGAGCAAAAGAAGACAAGAAGAGAGATCACGAAAAAGATCCAGAGGATGACCCCGATCTCCCCAAAAGACCAAGACAGCCAGAACGCGAGGTATTTTCAATTTATTTTGGGTCATTTGAATGGAATGTCATTACATGTGGAGATGCAAGAGGTGGAGATCTAACTGCGGAGAGGAAATCTTACCTCAATGAGGCTCAAGCTTGCTCGTACATACAGCACATAAATTTGGCTGAAGATGATCACCCGAGGAAGGTGAATAAGGACAAATTGGTCATTGGTTTCTCTAAAAATGACCTGGCAGGTGTACTATATCCTCATGATGACCCATTGGTGATCAAGATGAGAATGAAGGAAGTGGTGATTTCACGGGTGCTGGTGGACAATGGTAGCTCTGCAGACATCATGTTCTACCCATGCTTCGACAGTATGAATTTGAAGTTAGCCCAGTTGGAGCCTTATCATAGGCCCCTCCTCAGTTTTGCTGGCAAAAAGGTTTTTCCACTTGGGACGATCAAGTTGGATATGCTTATCGGTACATGGCCTTCTTGTCGAACAGAAAGAGTACGTTTTTTTGTAATGGATAAAAATGTCCAATCATCTCACAATATCATCATGGGAAGGGTAGGTCAAAATAAGTTCGAAGCAGTACTATCTACTATACATCAATGTTTAAAATTCCCAATCAACTTTGGGTGGGAGTGGTGAAAGGCGACCAGAAAGTAGCTCGGGAATGCTATTATTCATCTGTTGAGCAGGAGGAACGCGAAGAATCCAGGAAGAAGACTACTACTTATCAAGTGGATGAAATAAAAGATGCAGAGATTGAAACATTAGACCCTAGAGACGAGTCTCAGCTCGTAAAGGGACAAGTCATGGCAGCTACCGAAAATATCGTTCAAGACGATGAACACCCAGAACGAACAACCCAAATTGGTGCGTCATTAGATGAATCGATAAACAAGGAATTGATAGCATTCCTAAGGCGCAGAAAATAGACTTTTGCATGGAGTCATGAAGACATGCCAGGAATAGATCCGAGTTTCCTGTGCCACGAGCTCAACGTGAACAAGGAGGTCAAGCTAGTGAAGCAGCGAAGAAGGGTATTCAGCCTTGCAAATAACCAAGCTATACAGGAAGAAGTGGAGAAACTGTAAAAAGCCTTTTTTTATTGAGGACGTCAAATATCCTGACTGACTAGCAAATGTGGTGATGGTAAAGAAGAAAAATAATAAGTGGAGGATGTGTGTTGACTTCACTGATCTTAATAAAGCATGCCCAAAGGAACATTTTCCCTTGCCTCGAATCGATCAGCTGGTGGATGCTACCTCGGGGCATGAATTGTTGAGTTTCATGGATGCTTACTCTTGCTACAACCAGATTAAAATGAAGTCTGAGGACAAGGAAAGTACCTCTTTTATCACCCCAAGGGGAACTTATTGCTATAATGTTATTCCTTTTGGACTTAAAAATGCAGGTGCAACATATCAGCGGCTGATAAATAAGGTGTTCGCAGAGCAAATCAGTCACAACATGGAGGTTTATGTCGACGATATGCTGACGAAGAGCAAGAAAGTTGTCGATCATCTAGTTGACCTAGGTCAGACCTTTGATCAACTAGAAAAATATCAAATGAAGTTTAATCCCACCAAATGCATATTTGGGGTGCGAGAAGGCATGTTTCTCGAATATATTATTAAGCAACGAGGTATCGAGGTGAACCCCGAAAAGATCAAGGCCCTACTGGAACTGTGATCTCCAACTATGAAGAAGGAGGTGCAAAGTCTCACAGGGCGAGTTACGGCACTTAATAGATTTGTGTCACGAGCAATAGACAGATACCTCCCATTCTTCAAAACACTTCGAAAAACGTTTGAATGGAATGATGAATGCGAGGAGGCCTTTTAAGAGTTGAAGAAATATCTGGGGATGCCTCCTTTGTTATCTAGACCAGTGATGGGAGAAAAATTATACTTGTATATGGCAGTTTCAGAGAACGCAATTAGCTCGGCGTTGATAAGAGTGGAAGATGGAGTATAAAAACCGGTCTACTACACTAGCAAGGCCTTTAGAGGAGCAGAGATCAGATATACAAGACTGAAAAAGTTAGCACTGGCACTAATCGAAGCGAGCATAAGGATGAGGCTATACTTCCAAGCCCATACTATAGTGGTGTATACTGACATGCCATTAAGGCAAGCTTTGCATAAACCGAAGAAATCAGGAAGATAGTTTATGAATATGACATAGTTTATGAACCTATGTCGTCGCTTAAGGGGCAGGCAGTAGTGGATTTTATCGCAGAGTTTAGTCATTCTGATACCTCCGAAGAGCAGGAGTTAAATACAGACCAACCCGTGGATGTTACGGGATCATCAAATTTAACCCCTGACCAACTTCCATCCGTGGACGATTAAGAGAGGATAATCAACGAGCAGCGAGAAGTGTCAGGGGAAGACAAAAGGAAGCATCAAATATTCTACCGAGGAACTCTATCTGACCAAGAGTTTAATAATGAATTACCTTTATGGAATTTGTATGTGGATGGCTCTTCGTGTGCTACAGGCAGTGGAGCAGGAATTGTTCTAAGTAGTCCTGATGAGATTGATATAGAATATGTTCTACGCTTTCAGTATAAGGCCTTTAATAATGAGGCTGAATATGAAGCAATGATCGTGGGTCTAAGTCTGGCCAAAACCATGAAAGCAGAGCAGGTCATTGTATTCAATGATTCACAGTTAATTGTAAATCAAATTCTCGGGGTGTATGCAGCAAATGGAGAATTAATGTTCAAGTATCATGCAAAAGAAATGGAGGTCATCTCGAAGTTTACCGCAGTACAGTTGATCAGAATACCGAGATTAGAGAATACAAGAGCCAACGTCCTAGCTCGGCTAGCATCAGCAACATGCACCGAGTTACAAAGAATAATCCCAATAGAAATCCTGGATGGTCGGAGAATAGATGAAGATTTGATGATGAATTTCATAACCCTTAATTTGGGACCATCTTGGATGGACCCCATCAGGGCCTATATCGAAGAGGGGGCTTTGCCCACTGATAAAGTCGCAGCCAAGAAACTGAAGTTTAAAGTTGTTCGTTATGTATTGACTAGTGGAATTTTATATAGAAGAGGAGTGATAGCAGCACTCCAGAGATGTGTCCATCCCTCCGAAGTTAAGGACTTGATTGAAGAGGTTCATGAAGGGTCATGTGGAGCCCATGTAGCATGTCGGACGCTTTTGCAGAGAATAACGACACAGGGGTACTACTGGCCGACGATGAGAGCTAATTGCACAGCTTATGCTAAGAAGTGCGATAAATGCCAACGCTTCTCTTCTATCTAAAGAACTCCTCAGGCATTGTTAACACCCATTACATCCCCTTGGCCATTCGCCATGTGGGGGATAGACTTGGTCGAGCCACTTCCAACGACCAAAGGAAGATTCAAATGCCTCGTGGTTGCTATGGATTATTTTACCAAATGGGTGGAAGCTGAGCCTCTCATTGATATGACATATGACAAAGTCTATCAATTTATTTGGAAGAGTATTATCTGCCGATATGGTCTCCCATATGCATTCATTACTAACCATGAAACCCAGTTTGACAACGAGGAATTCGCTGCGTATTGTCATCAATCCAATGTACAAAAAATCCACTCTGAGCCAGGCCATCCCCAGAGCAATGGGAAAACTGAAGTGACGAACAGAACCCTACTGAACGGTTTGAAAAAATGATTGGATGATGCAAAGAGAAATTGGATCAACGAGCTTCACTCTGTGTTATGGGCTTATCGCACTACACCACGAATAGCAACCTGGGAGTCTCCATACATGTTGACATTTGGAAGTGAGGTTGTCATACCTGCTGAATTGGGTCTACCCACACATAGGGTGCTTAATTTCAGTTCTCCTGTCAGTGACTTGATGAGACGATTAGACTTGGATATGCTCGAAGAAGTTAGAGAAGAAGCTGCAATCAGGAATGCAACATATCAATAACGAACAGCTTTGTTCTACAATAAAAGAGTGAAGAAGTGTGATTTGAAAGAAGGGGATTATGTACTGAAGAAAGTGATCCAAAAGCATAACAAGCTGGAAGCCAACTGGCATGGACCTTACAGAGTAACTGAAGTTGTTCGTCCAGGGACATATAGAATTGAAACTTTGGAGGGAGAATAATTCAAGAATGCATGGAATGCGGAACACCTTCGCAAGTACTATCAGTAATTGAAATTCCTGTGTAATACAGTTTCTTCAATATGAATAAAGTGATGTTTCGCCCATATTTCCTTCTTTGTTGAAATTTTTCGGAATATTAGTGCTACACATTACAAAGAAAACACCACCAACTCCAGTTGGTCGGCAATTCAAACACCACCAACTCCGGTTGGTCGGCAACTCATAACCACCAAGTCCGATTGGTCGGCAACTCATAACCACTAACTCCGGTTGGTCGGAAATTCAATTACCATCAACTCCGATTGGTCGGGAAGTGCTACACACTACAAAGCAAACACCACCAACTCCGGTTGGTCGACAATTCAAACACCACAAACTTCGGTTGGTCGGCAACTCATAACCACCAACTCTGGTTGGTCGGCAACTCATAACCACCAACTCCGTTGGTCGATAATTCAATTACAACCAACTTCGGTTGGTCAGGAACTCATTATCCCCAACTTTGATTGGTCGAGAACTCATTGCCACCAACTCCGGTTGGTCGGCATCTCATTACCACCAATTTCGGTTGGTCGATAAATCAATAACCACCAACTCCGGTTGGTTGGTACCAAACTAGGCAAGAAGCTGGATGACCTCTCGGGGCATCCACTGTCTAGGCAACCAGGTAATCCATATGAGATTACTACAACTAAGCAGGAACATAGGATGAAAATGATTCCATTGCTTAGGCCCAAAGAGTGACAAGTCACTATAATCAAACAACAAATGGGATAAGTATGGTATATATATATATATATATATATATATATATATATATATATATATATATATATATATATATATATATATATACATATTCACCAACCAATAAACCAACAAACAAGGACATTTTACAAAAGACTATTGAAGAAAATGAAATTGTCAAAGATTAAAAAAATTTCATTAAAACCAAGTAGATTACATATGATATGAAGTTTGATTCATTACATAAAAATATCCTATTCTATGGGTTTCTTTCCCTCTGCTTTTGAAACAGGTTCTACCCTAGCTGGAGGATCATCTAAGGCATAAGGGGAATTTATAAAGTTTAGATCTCGCAGCATTCTGACATTCATTATGTATGGTCGATCAAGCAAGTATTCAGGACGAGATATCTCAAAACTTGAGTGCAGGCTGTAATCACCGAGATACTTGGAGATCTAAATCCGAGGAATAGCACGGGCTGGAATCCAATTAAGATCAAGCTTGAAGGGAGGCATAGATAAATCAAGAACTCTAGGATCATAATAATCCCACAGGAAATGACCTTGCTCCACCTTCAGGACACATAAGGCATTCAACCACCCCTGCTTGTATCCTTCGTTGTTCGATTACTGTAAACGAGCATCAAGGTGATACAGAGCTTCACTATACCCAGCCATCCAAAATTCCATGGGCTGCTTGTGAAATTGATAAGCCAATCTCTCAAGTTGCTCGTGGAGCTTCTTCACCAAAATTTCTTTATTTTCTAGAGCAGAACGCTGGGTGGAGAGTAGGTCGGTGAAATTCATAATCTTCTTAGACATCTCTGCCAAGGCTTGGTTCTTCGTCATCAACTGAACGGCTTGATTCTCTAAAGACGACTAAGTTCTCATTTCTTCAATGGTAACCCGACTAGCCCTTACTCATCCCCGAGAAGAAGATCTTGCTCTACCACGAGAAGGAGTGGAAGATCCTGCTCGTTTCAAAGTTTATAACTCATCCCTTAAGTTAGCATTTTCTACTTCTAAAAATGAAAAACCATCTTCATTTATGGGGACCAAGGCTCCCGAAGAAGAAGAAGCAACAGATTTCAGTTGTTTTATTTCCTCCTGCAAAGCGATGTTCTCCTGCTCCATCAATTTGGCAATATGTCTATGTTCTTCAATTTCAAGCTTCAGAACACTCTCCTTTTTCTCATGAGAAGAAATGAACTTGTCATATCCCTTGTCAGCACTCAATTATTGGTATTTTTTCTCATACCCTTGATGTAAAAGTGTTGAAGATTCTTTGTACTGCTGTTAAAGCTCCTCGATCGTTCATTGAAGATCTTCAATAATCTCATAGTAGGCCACATTGTTGGCTACAACACGATCAAGTAAGCACTTCAAGTACTGGTAAGCTTCAACTCCTCGGTCAGAAGCACCTGATCCGAGGATGTTAGTTATCTGGGCCTCATTTAGGTTTGCATGACCAGATTTTTAATAGTCATTGCATTTCTTCATCAACTCTGTATCATGAGCTGATAAGAGCTCCATCCTGGCCATAAACAAGCAAAGAGAAGATGAAAAACAAAATCAACAATGATGCAGACTGATCAAATAAGAGAGAAATTCCAGACGAACAATAAAAGTTCAAATTTTATTCATCATAATAAAGGAATACATAGTTCAAGGTTACATTCACGAAAATAGTAAAACAAAATACCCGAACAACTTTACACCTTCTCCTTATTTCCTACGACTTCTACGGACGGTTTGGATGAAGGGGTTGGTTGCTCGGAGAGCGATGGCAGCTGCTCGGAAGATGTGACAGCTGGTTGGACTTGCTCGGAAGGTTGAACAATAGGGAACTGCTCTCCTGTCATCATAGAAGATTCCTCTGAAGTAGCTTCATCTTCTTCTTCTTCTCCAGGAGAGGGAGGAGGGCCATGAGTGTGCTCTTAGAACAACTCAGAATTTTTAGCAACCTTCAACATCATCAAGGCTGCTACCCATCCATACCTAAAATATTTGACACTGGCGTACTCCATTTGAGAAGACATAACAGCCAGGCCTTTGTTCCAACCCTTGTCCCAACCAGCACTAAAGGATTTTTTAACTGCAGCTTTCCTTTTTTCTCTCTCCGAGGAAGTCCTTTCCCTAAGGAGCTCTTCGGCAGACTTCAGCTTTTCTTCTACCTCTATCTTTTGTTGCTCAACATCTTTAAGCCTAGCAATATTTTCCTCAGCAGATTTAAGCTTGATATCAAGCTCCTCTTTACCTTGTTCGGCTTCCTTTAATTTCTTCTCCAACTCTTTGGAGGCAGTCACAATTTCATCTCGGTTTGCTTCAACAGACTTGATTTTCTTCTCCCAAGCATTTTTGTCTTCCTCATACTTCTGACGAGATTCTCTCAAGGATTGAGTTAGTCCAACAAAAGCTTCTTCTACCCCACTCGAGGAGCTGAAAGCCCTTATAGCTTCATTTTTCTTTAAAATACTACTGAAGGAAGTCACAAGCTGAAAAAAGGAAGAATTTTGAGTCAATATATGAACATAGTATTAAAAATAAAGGACTCAGACTAAATATACTTACTAAATTAATGTGTTGAGCAGCTAATGTAGTAAGTCTCTCACGAGAAAAGGTGTCTTCAACACCATAGAATTCTGGAACACCCCAGGACCTTATCAAGCCCACAGCCGAGCTCGGAGGAACAAGAGCTGGAACACTATCTTCAACATTTGAAGGTTGAGAGATAGGTTTACCAGGCCTCTCAAAAGAACTTCTTTTTAATCTCCTCAGAGGAGCGGGAGCACTTTCAATTAAAGATGTTGTCTCGCTAGGTGAGATGACAACAGTCTTACTCGGAGGCACAAGGGGCTTCTTGCCAACCTCCTTAGCAGCAGTGGAGGGGGGGGGGGGTACATCTATATTCTTTGTCCCCTCCTCTGGGACATTATGTTTATTCTTCTTTGCTTCATCGGTGGCAAAGGCAGACTTGTCAAAAAAGGCAGGAGCTTTCCTCTTCTTCATTAGATCGGTAATAGGAATACTCAAGTTTGAAAAAGAACCTTTGAGAAAGATAGTCCCCCAATTTTTAATTCTTATAAAAATATTATAATTATATTTCCTTTTTATGAAATAGATGAGGAAGAAATAAATTTTAATTTCCTAACAAATTAAAATTAAACCAAGTGACATGAAATTAATCCATTAAAAACATTTTCACTTAAACAATATTAATTTATCCAAGTCCTAGAAATTTTCCTAAGTCATATTTTCAATATTAAAAAATTTGGCCAAACCAATTTTAACAAATGACTTGAATTAAATTAACTTTGCCCAAATTTAAAATAGCACCAAATTAAATTAAGTGTGACAATTAAAACCAATTTTATCTTGAATTATCGTAAGCATGCGTTCTAAGTTATTATGCAAGATAAGAGAAAATCAGTCACACTACGCCGCGATGTACGAGGAAAAACCCACAATGGGAAACAACCTCGGACGGCCCTAGCCTCAAATCCACTAAGTACGGAATTTACAATTACAAGACAGATGACTTACTTCCTCAAATCGAACCCTCTCAAGCCTTGACGCGTCTTCTTGTAACCACCTCTTCCTAGCGGATAACCACGGAGCTCCACCGCGATCTCGGACTCACCGATCGGACAATAGGTACACCGTCAACCACACATGGTGCCTTTCACCATGTGAGAAAGCCGCAGCTAAACAATTCTTCTTTTTTGAGGGATTTAGAAGAAAACCCAAACAATCTCTTCAATTTGGTGTAGAAATAAACCTAGTGCCAAACTCCAAGCAAGATGTATATATATGAACTTGGATAAACAAAACAATGGGTGAAAACTAGAGGGTAAATGAATTTGTCTTTGAAAATTCTCACTCAAAACTTGATCTTTTTCTCTTTATGATTTTTTTCTCAAAACACTCTATAGGAGTTATTATGGTATGAAAAAGATTCACTTTCAAAATTTATTCCCCCACATAGTTATGCTGTGAAAAGATAGTGGGGAAAGGAGTGGAGAACATATGTAAAAACTATCAAAAACTGTTCTCGCCTGACATCTCATTCGAACGACATTTTCGTTCGAACGAAATCTCGTTCGAACGAGTCTTCTAACGAATTTCCAGTGTGAACTCGTTAGAATCTCGTTCGAACATCCATCTCGTTCGAACGACATTTCGAACGAAGTTCTAGTGGCCAATATGGGAGGTCGTTGACAATATCGTTCGAACGACACTTCGAACGGACTTACAGAAAGTTCCAAAATTACATTTTTAGCCATAAACATTATATACTTTATATATAAGTTTTAATAGAAAACATTTCTGAAAACAAAACGCGGTTTTAAAACCTAACACCCATTTAAACATGTTCCAAGCTCCTATATATATATTGATGCATTCATACCTTGAGAGCATGGAACCACTATTGATGACATAGAAACGAGGCACTTAAACTCGGCATTTTGATGAAGCTTTATATACTTGGTCACTACGTCTTTAACACACACGTCATAGGCTTGAAGGATGATCAATTTACTCTATCCTATGACTCAAACGTTTTTGTTCGGAATTGAGCCAAAACTACAAAGGACTCAATTGGAAATTTGTGTCCTTACAAATCTCCCCCTTTGGATATTCCGGGACAAAAACCAAACATAAAATCCTAAAGGGTCGTCAAGCTCTACTAGACTGACAAAAAGTCCCACCCAAAATAAAAGTACAATGCTTGACTCAAACACCCCAAAGGATCACAATCGTTGCCAGTGAAAGTTTCCTTATAATATAATTCCTACACACTTAAGCAAACACATTACACGCATAGGGAATATTAAAATATTTAATGCAATTAAAGTAAGTACTCCCCCTAAATTAATTCTCCCCCAAACTTAGATACGATTTTAATAGGAATAGATACCATTTCTCCCCCTATCATTCTCCCCCTTTTTGTTCAGGAATAGGCAAAGGCTAAAGAATCAAAACATTAACTTATCTTCCCCAATTAAAGCATTTACACCCTCTAAACTAAGGAAGGGATAAATAGAATGGGATAACAAGCTAAAACCATGCAATTGCTCATAAAGTGATGAGAACATTAAAGCACATAGGCAACAAGGTCATAATAATCCAACAAATACTAATGGATACCAACTAAGATGCAAGAAACAGATACCAATATGATACATAAGTATTAAGCATGTGATACCAAACAAAAAATGCAACAAGGTGAATACCAATTATGAATTAAAGCATAGATGGACTAGAAAGCAAGGCAAAGACCAAATAAAAACATATCAAATATATGTATACATAATATATACCAAAAAGACTCAAGTACACATATATAGATATAAACACACAAATGACACAAAATAAGATAAGCTTTTCACACTAGTGAGGCAAAAATGTGTCAAATGGAAACGGAAGTGTAGGGGTGTGAACTAGTAACAATTAAATTTAGACCCAAACACTTAAAGAACGTTCATGGAGTTCTCAATTGATTGCAAACTACATCACATTTGAAAATCACCTCATGTGACAATATAGATTGAACTCAATGAACAAACATACACAATGCATACAAGCCTAGAGTTTTGATGATTCTACAAACCAAATAGAGTAATGACAATAAAGACCACTAGGATAAATGGACATTGTGCAAACCATTGATATACCATCCAAACTCCCTCAATAAGCATATACATTATTCTGAATGAATATATCAATTAAACATAGGCCTTGGCAATTATTGTTCTTTTTAATACTATATTTTCTGTTTTTAGGCCTTTGAACCACATATTTCTTTTAGGTCCATTTCAAACGGTGGCTTATAATCGCAAAGGATAATAAATCCTTTCGGATCCCTTCCCCGTGCACATTTATATTTATCATTTTTATTTTTCACACAAATCTCACATGCAACGGATTTTGACATGCACTAGTCCTCCTAGGTCACAAATATGTAGATGACTAGATTGGTAGGAGAATACCTCACAAAGCTCAAATATAACATGTGACATTAAAATTTTAAAAGAGCTCGTGCATGTGTGAATAGAGGCATATAAAAATAGAATCCATTTAATCAATACAAAATCCAACTACTCCATAAAAAGATGGTAAAGAACATTTTTAAGGATTGACAATCTAAACCAAAAGTTCTAGCCACATGGGAGCCTTAAAGGAAGGATTCAAACACATGTATATGCCACTTAAAGTTTGTCAACCCAAAATACACACAAAATAAAATCTTTTTGAGTTTTTGAACTTTTTAACCAAAAAAAAATATTTACTCAAAAGACAAACAAAAATTCATTTGTATTTTTCATTAAGCCTAAATAACTAACAACGTAAAAACACAAATGATAAACAAAAATATTTTTGTATTTTTCATTTAATGCAGATAAAAATGAAAGAAATATAATACAAAAGATAAACAAAAATCATAATTCTAGCATGTGATTAAACTTGGAGCATAGACTAGAAAATGATGAAATAAGCATACATTTAGCATGATAAAATAGCATAGAGCACAAAAGCTAAATTATGCAAACACTAACACATTCATCCTTTAGATTTAGCAAGGAAGGAAGCATGTGAAAGTAAATGAGAATCAAACGTCCTATTTTGCAAGGCAACCAAGTCGGATTTCCTAACCCAAATTAATGAAGAATGACAATCTAGGGGTGTAGGAATTTTAACTACCTTGGTTGCTTTACGTTGGGATTTTCTAGGAATTCGTTTAAGATCAAAACAAAATTTCCTAAGATGACCTTTTCGACCACAATGTGTACAAGTAAAATTACGCCAAAATTTGGTACCTAAGGAATGATCTCTAAGGACTTTCCTAGTAGATTCTCCTAAAACATTAGTTTTGGCTTTATGAGTAGATTCATTACAAGTATTGAAGCCTAAACCACACATGTCATTTTTAAGTTTGGACCGTTCCTAAGATTTAATCTAATTTTTTCGAATGACACTCCAAATCAAATTTGACTTTACTAGAGTCTTTTAATTTATTTTCTAATTCTAGGATGTTAGACTCTAATAAAACATTTCACTCTTCAAAAGCAAGAAGCTCATTTTTCAAGGATTCCATTAAACCTCTAAGGCTATCTCTCTTATCTTCTATGTATTCAAGCTTCTCTAAAAGAGCTCTCTCACGTGTCCTAAGGTCTTCTATTAACGCACTCTCATCAACGACCTTGACACGCTCTCTTAAACTAGTTTCTAACTTCAAATTAGCTCTTTTTAGTTTAATAGATTCATCAAATAATTCTTGAAAAGCAACTTGAAGCTCACTTACATCAACCTCATCATTTTCACTCTCTCTTTCTTGTTCACTCTCATTACCATAAAAAATAGGGGATTCATAAACTTTGACCAAGGAAGTATCATGTGTTAAAATTTCATCAATAGATGAGTTCTCACTATCACTCACATGACTAGCCATAAAGGCCACAAAGTTGGGCTTAGTGGGGGAATCGGGTCCCTCTTCCTTATCACTATCACTAAGGGTCGCATTATATGAAATGGGTCGCTTACCCTATTTCCTTAGTTTAGTGGGGCACTCAGAAGCCCTATGGCCATAACCCTCACAACCAAAACACCTAATTGACTCGTCCCTATTTAAATTTTCGTTAGAAGATTTAGGAATCTTCTCGCCTTTGTCATGCTTAGAAGTTTCAAATTTCTTAAAATCATTTTTAAATTTATCTTTGTTAAATTTAAGAAATTTTCTAAATTTTTGAGCAAACAAGGCCATGTCTTCCGAGTCACTATCACTCTCGCTCTCTACTACTTGTTTGATCTCTTTTCGGGCTTTTAAAGTAATGCCCTTTTCTATTTTCTTTTTAGTTTTAGAGGGAAACATGTCTAGTTCATAGGTTTGTAAATCACCTACAAGCTCTTCTAATTTCGTAGAGGCTAAAGTTGGTAAAGAATTTAAAACAGTCACTTTTGGAATAAATCTATCGGGAAGGGACCTTAAAATTTTCTTTACAACTCGGTTGTCGGGTATTTTCTCTCCCAAGTTAAAAGATGAATTAACAATGTCTGAAAGTCTAGCATAAAATTCATCAAAAGTTGCTTTTTCATTCATTTTGATGGTTTCAAATTGAGTGGTGAGGTTTTGGAGTTTAGAAGCCTTAACGACACTAGTTCCTTAATGAGTTAATTGCAAAATATCCCAAGCTTCTTTAGCAGTTTCACACATCATAATACGTTTGAATTCTTCCGGTGTGACCGCGCTAAACAAGGCATTTAAACCTTGGAAATTAAAATTTGAAAGTTTAAACTGATTTCAGTCCATCTATCGGTAGGTTTGGGAACACGTTCATTTTCTACTAAATGAATTGGTGGAGACCACCTGTTAACGACAGATAACCAAACTCTCTCGTCGATAGATTTGAGTGCCGATTTCATTCGCACTTTGCAGTACGCGTAGTTAGAACCATCTAAAATAGGAAATTTTGATAATGGGAAAAAATCCATTTTAGCCAAAAATTATTTAAAGGATCTTTAACGAAATAATTTATCGCTTTGGCTCTGATACCAATTTGAGAAAGATAGTCCCCCAATTTTTAATTCTTATAAAAATATTATAAATATATTTCCTTTTTATGAAATAGATGCGGAAGCGATGTGATGGTTCAAAACAAATTTTAATTTCTTAACAAATTAAAATTAAACCAAGTGACATTAAATTAATCCATTAAAAACATTTTCACTTAAACAATATTAATTTATCCAAGTCCTAGAAATTTGCCTAAGTCATATTTTCAATATTAGCAAATTAGGCCAAACCAATTTTAACAAATGACTTGAATTAAATTAACTTTGACCAAATTTAAAATAGCACCAAATTAAATTAAGTGTGACAATTAAAACCAATTTTATCTTGAATTATCCTAAGCATGCGTTCTAAGTTATTATGCAAGATAAGAGAAAATCAGTCACACTACATCGCGATGTTCGAGAAAAAACCCACAACGGGAAACAACCTCGGACGGCCCTATACTCAAATCCACTAAGTACAGAATTTACAATTAAAAGACAGATGACTTACTTCCTCAACTCGAACCCTCTCAAGCCCGGAGCTCCACCGCGATCTCGGACTCACCGATCGAACAATAGGTACACCGTCAACCACACATGGTGCCTTTCACCATGTGAGAAAGCCGCAGCTAAACAATTCTTCTTCTTTGAGGGAGTTAGAAGAAAACCAAAACAATCTCTTCAATTTGGTGTAGAGATAAACCCGGTGCCAAACTCCAAGCAAGATGTATATATATGAACTTGGACAAATAAAACAATGGTTGAAAACTAGAGTGGTAAATGAATTTGTCTTTGAAAATTCTCAACCTTCCACACTGGTCTCAGAGGTTAGTACCCGATTAAGATCAACTACCACAGGATGAGGATGAGCAATGAAAGACGAGGTGTAGCTTTTGTATTGCAACAAATAAGAAGAAAATCTAATGTGCTCCCCAGCAACAGATTGATGCAAGCCCCAGATAAGTTTTAAATGCTTTATATTAACCTCCGTTTCTTTTGGAGGTTTTCTTTTACTGTCAACTGTAACAAACAAAATCAAATGTCAGTGGTGCATTTCATCGAATACAAAGAAAACAATATTTCAAAAATAAAAACAACCTATCCCATTGCCATAAAGCGGACACCTGGAACCTTGGTACACGTCATCTCCACTTAATGGAGGGTGTTGCCAATTTTTCATAGTAACCCCATGATCAAAATAATTCCTATTCGCATCGGGAAGATTGACAACTAATGCTCTATTCGAAAACCTAGTTTTTAAATATAAAGTATTGTCGCTAGTGACCCATCTATAGCAATACATAATTTCTGGAATTCCCAAACGAGTTCCATGAAGTTGATTCAACCTATGTACGCCATTAACTACCCTCCATGTATTTGGAGCTACTCTTGCAGGTACAATATCGAAATATTGGCAAAACTCCAAACACAAGGGATTTGGCGGGAAAGAAAAACCACACTCAGCTACAAAAAGACTTGGGAACCAGTGTCCCTCCGCCAAAGAAAGTAAATCACAAGGATAAGAAAGTTCTTCCAAGATAACCCATGAAGGGATTGAAAACTCAGATCAAAATTTGTCTAACGATTCAACAAGATAAACCATGGTGAATAAAGAAAATAAAGAAGAAGGAAGAAAATCTTACAGAGGAAATAGTAATCAGTTGTCAATGAACGATGGAAAGTACGAAGGCACAAGATCGAGAGAAGATGAAGAGTTCAGAGATATAGATTTGAAAAGTGAAAAATGATAGGATTTCTGTCGCACTTAAATACTTTACCTCGGGAATAAAGAAAAATAATGATTACAACGAAAGACGTTTACGTTTCCAGCGGCTGAAAGAAGAAAAAGGCACAAATATCGAAGTGATCGCGAAAATTCAAAATATTTATGAAGCTTGATATTATGCGCTCAAAAAAGGAATTATATATATTGAAAATTTTCCTAAAATCGATGAAGATCAGTAATCCAAGCAGTTTTCAAGCAAAATGTTCCACACTCTCCTTCAACCTCAACTGTGAAACATTGGGGGCTTCTGTTGATACCAAATTTAGTCTGCTGACATGGACCAATTACTTGAAGACACGTATCAACCTACATGGCAAATATAAATACTCTAAACGAGCAACTTAAGCGTACCGAGCAACTCTGGCGCCCCGAGAAACTTAAGCGTACCGAGCAACTTAAGCGGTCCGAGCTACTTAGCGTGCAGAACATCCAAATCAAGAGAATCAAAAGACAGCTACACATTAAATGCGCATTAATTATTGTACAGATGTATATGTCTACTAGATAACAACACATTATCCTTTCATATGTACATCCTCAAGGTTATAAATACATTGTAACTTCCTCATAAGAAGGGGACTTTGGATCTCTTGGTAAACGGATTATCGAGATTCCAAATCAACAGTGAGCAATACAAAAACAGTGGATATAGGCCATTCTCACAAGGCTGAACCACTTTAAAAATCCTTTGTCTTATTAATTTCTTTATCTGTGATTGATTAATTAGAGATAATCTAGTTTTTTACATCAACAACCGGTATATCATGGATATATCAGATTGTATATCGATGAATATACAATCGTATATCAGATTGTATATCGTCGATGCAGGAATATATCACGATTGTATATACACCTAGATTCTGGGTTTGAAATTATGAGTTTGTATATCAGAGAATATACAATCGTGTATATCAGATGGATGCAGGCATATATCACGATTGTATATACACCTATATCAGTGAATATACAATCTGATATATCATGTATATATAATCTGATATATCGTGTACATACAATCTGATATATCGTGGATGCAGACATATATCATGATTATATATCACGATATATCATGATATACAATCTATTTTTTTAGTGGATGTTATATCGTGAATTCACTGGAAAAAAAGTAGAAGTCACTACCGATATTATATCGAATCTATTTTTTTCAGTGAATTTTTACTTTATCCTAGATTGAGCTTGAACATTCATCCTAAGGCATCCTGGATTGAGCTCCAACATTCATCCTAAGGCATCTCTTCTCGATAGTGACTTCTACTTTTTTAGTTTTAGTGCCCATTGTTATGCTACAATTTCTTAGTGGGTATTACTTTATTCTTACGTTTAAACATTGTTATGCTACAGTTTTTTTATATTTTTACCTTTTTTTTATTACTTTCAAATCATCATATTTATTATGGAATTTGATTGAGTTATGCAATATAAATTTCATTAAGCTTTGTTCATATTTTCCCTCCTATCATTCATAGCCATTTTGTTGATTTTGATATTTGGTGGTGTGTTTGATTCATTGTATTCCTTTAATTTATTATGCTGTTGTAAAGGCAAGACAATCATATGGTCCACAAGGGCACAGGGGAATGAGTATTTTGGTTTTGGGGCCACTATTGTTGTTTATTTATAGGTCGAGTGTTTGAGTAAGCATTTTGAGTCACAAGGAATTGGTATTAAATTTAAATTTTTATGGATTGGATTGTAGTATAAGAGGAAAAGATTAAATTTAGGAATTGTTTTATGATTTTAGGAAGTCCTCAAAGGGAATAACATGAAGATTTTAATGTTGTAGTGTACATGAAGCTTTTAATGCCGTAGTCCTCAAAGGGAATAATATGAAGATTTTAATGTTGTAGTGTAATTTAGGAGTTGTTTGTGTTATGTTCTCATGTCCCTAACTGTTATGTTTGGTAAAAATTTCAATGAATCAGTTTAAAATGAGATATTACCAAACTATCAAACTACTGTAGTGTAAACTGTTATGCTGTTATATTCCCAAACTGTTATGTTCTCATGTCCCTAACTGTTATACTACTGTATTGTAAACTATTATGTTCCCCAACTATTATGTTCCCTAACTGTTATGTGCTCAATGAATCCCTAACTGTTATGTTTTCATGTCCCAAACTGTTATGTTTGTGTTCTTATATGTGCTGTAGGTGTATTCAATAAACTGTTATGATGTTTCTCTACAGTTGTACAACAAGTTTGGCGTTTAGTTAAACAAGACAAAGACGTACTTCAATTTGTGTTGCCAAAGATGGACAAAAGGCGTTGTTGCGCCTTGAAGAAGACAACATGAGTGATCGTAGTACTCTTAAATTTTTCTAAGTTGGAACTTCAATCTGTTTTGATCATGCACACAACATAATTTTATTGTAATTTGTTTTGATCATGTAAACACAATCTAGACGAATATAAAAATGAGGATCAAAATGAGTATCAAAACAGATCATGTAAACATCATAATTTCTAAGTTAATCTGGTTTGATCAGAACAAGTTGTAGACAACATAATTTCTATGGTCTACTTAGTTTGTTAGATCATGTAGTACTCTTAATGTTTTATTTTTATCAAGTATAAAGTATGTTTCGGATTGAACCAATTTACAAATATTTGTGTTATACAATAGTTAACAATTATTATGAGTTCTGTGATGGATTTTTAGTACTATTTGATTAAATTTTTCTTAAACACAATGAATTGTCATATTAAAACATGAACTTCTTTCGTACAACGGTGTATGCATGTATATAAACACGATGTATGTATGTATGTAAAAAGCTTTCAAAAATTATATATTTGTTCTGACTAAATACGATGTATGGTATTATCAATGGCGTACACTTTTGAAATTTAACGTCATGCCTTCAGGCACGAGCATACCCTAGTGTGTATATAAACTAAACTTTCATACATACATGATACATGAATGTATACATATATACATACATACATCCATACATCATAAATTATATACATGTACATTTAATATAAAGTATTTTTATGTATATTTAATGAGATATGTTGAGAAGTTTAATATATATATTTCTATATAATGATACTACATGTATAATTCACAATAAAATTATATACTTACAGGAATTGATAATATTTTTTAATGCATATGTACTATATGTATATTTTATATAATTCCATACATTAATAATACATGTATAACACTATATATAAGAATCATGTATCTATTGATAATATTATTTAACATATTGATCTTAGTATATTATATAATTTAATACTATAAATATAGGTAATTTTGTGTACATGTACATATATATTTTTTATTTATAAAAATTACACACGTGTTAATGCATTATGTATGTATATTATATATTAAGGTATAAATGCATTAATATATTAAGAATAAATAATTTTGAGTTGAAAAATAAAAATGAAAGTTATAAAATACCCTTTTTCTGTTTTTTGAAAAACTTGATTGTAACACAGAAATATTGTGTTTGAAAACAGGTTGCCAAATACAAATTTTTAGCAGAATTGTATTTAAACACAGAAAATAGAATTATAGTTGTAAACCAAACAGGCCCTAAACATTTTTTATTGTTATTAAAAAAGGTTTGATTTTTTTTTTACTAATAGTATTTTATTTTTTCAAAAAAAAGTTAAAATGTTTTTTATGTTAAAACGGTTTCCAAAAACAAGTTTTTTATTAAATTTTTTCAAGTTACGTATAATTTTTTTAATAAAATAGTTAAACATTTTTTTAAGATAAATTACCCCAAACTTCCAAACTGACCTCTTAACTATCAAGACGTTGCTATTAAATCTAGAAACCAGATTCCTTCCCTTTTTTGTCTAAATGAACAAAAATACCCTTAGCTCGATTTTAAAATCCCAAAAAAAGAAAAATTAAAACGATCAAATACCAAAAAGTCCCTCAGACATTTTTTGATACACATTTAGTCCAAGCGTTTTTATTTTGTTCCAAAAACTCCCTCAAACACCAATGCAAGCAATATTCTCTTATTTTTAAACTCCGTGCTAGCAATATGTTGAGGATATTGCTTACATTGGTGTTTGAGGGACTTTTTGGAACAAATAAAAACGCTTAAACTAAATGTGTATTACAAAATATTCGAGCAACTAATTCGTATATGTCGCAAATTAATACCCTATCCCCTCCCCCTCTTTCGCTCTCTCTCACTCTCACTCTCACATCACAACCAGCAGCCCAAAACCCACAAACAAAAACAACCCCACCACTCTCTCCCAGGGCCGGCTCTAGGCATAGGCGGGTTAGGCCGCCGCCTAGGGCCCCCGATTAATTAGGGCCCCTTCCGGGAAAAAAAAATTGTAGGTATAAAAAAAAATTAGGTTTAAAACAAATTAGTTGTAAGAAAAAAAGGCCCCTCCAAAAAAATTAGTTATAAAAAAATTAGAGTTATCACTTAAAAAAAGGCGCCCAAAAATAAATTTGTTCTATTTAAAATAAACTCATACACTAAACCCAATAACAACATAATAATCCACCCACACACTAAAAAATAAACCCACACAATAAACTCACCATCATAACCCAACCCAACCCAAACCCAGCCCAACCTATTTACTTATTCTATTCTTAACCCTAACTCTCCCATTTCTCTCACCCACTTTTTTCTATCACTCTTCTTCTCTTCCTCTCTTCCTCTCTCTCACTCACACTAGTCTCTTTCTCTACTAACCAAAGCAAGAATAAACCCTCTCTTACCCACCCCCCCAAAAAAATGAGCAACCCCCCCCCCCCCCTTCCTTTTTTTTTCCTTGAACTAACCTCATCAAAATAAGGGTTACAAATCTAGGGTTTCAATTTCTTCAATTTCAGAAAGTTAGGGTTTGATTGGAGATTGGTTGGACCTTGTTTGTGTAAGCATATATTATTCATTAACTTTGTTATATCCCACTATATAAATTTGTTTGTGTTACTGCTAATATTTGTTTTTATTTTTTTGTAGATTCCAATTTATTATTTGGGTATTTACAAATTAAAATTTGAGATTGCTCTAAAATTGGTACTCAAATCAGGTTCTATTGTTCCTCTTTAGCATTTTTCTTTAATATGGTTTGTCAATTTTATTGAGAATCTTGTGATTGTGTGATTAGTTTTTGTTTTTGCAAATTACACTTATTGTGTTGTGTGAATATGTCTACTAGCAAATTACACTTGTTATTGTGTTGTGTTGTGTGAATATGTCTATAGATATTGCTAAAGAAATGGAAATTGAACTCGTATTTTGTGAAAAGCGTAATATTTATAGAAAAAAATATTTTTGGATGAGAATTCTAGTGATGGGATTAGACATTAGTATATTAAAATTGATTTTCTATATAAAAATTGGTTTTGCATCGAAAAATGCGAGAATAACACATTTTCTTTAATTTGATTTTTTTTATACAAAAGGGCTCCATTTTGATTTTTCGCCTAAGACCCCGAAAACTATAGAGCCAGTGCTCTCTCCCTCGTCTCCACCTCCCCACCACCACAAACCGCGAGATTTGTTCAAATATGAACCCCAGCACAGTTAAATCCAAACATAAAATCAAAAGGGACATATAACAAATAGTCCCTCAAACATTTTTTAATACTCATTTAGTCCAAGCCTTTTTATTTTGCCTCAAAAAATCCTTTTGCCACATATTTTGGAAAGGGAGTGCCGCTGGCGCGGACCTTTAAAAATAAAAGAATATTGAGTGCTTGAGGGATTAAATGGGTTAAACTAAAAATATGTGTCCTTTTTAAAAAATATATATTTATAGTAGGGACTATTAAATAATTGACCCAAATCAAAACCCAACATAAAAAATCAAAACCCACTACCCCTCTGCCATGATCGTGCATCAACCCAACACGACCTCCACCGACATGCCAGCCCTAAAATTAGACCACCTAAGTGGTGTTCGACGATTTGTGGTGAAACCAACACCAATTCAACCCTCAAACCAGCACTGATTCAACCTAACACCATCTGATTTGTGCAGAACCGTTGATGATATTGATTTTGGGGCAGTTGGGGAAGTTTAGAGTGAGGAGTAGTGCGAGGTGGATTTGGTGGTAAAGTGAATGGTGTTCGACAGTTGAGTAAGGTGGAGGGAGGGAGGGAGGGAGGTTTGGCGGTGGAGGGAGGAGTGGTGGGGATGTATCATGTGGTAGAGTTAGAAACAGTTTTTTTTCCCGATTTTGGGTTGCTGGATGTGGCGAGTGAGGGAAAGGGTTATAGTTTTTGTAGTTTTGGATTTTTAAATTAGGCAAAAAAGTCCTTCAAATATTTTTTAATATACATTTAATCCAAGCCTTTTATTTTGTATCAAAAAGTCTCTTATTCTCTTATCTTTAAAGGTCTTGGTGCAAAATAAAAACGCTTGGACTAAACGTGTATTAAAAAAAGTTTGGAAGACTATTTAGTATATGCCCCTATTTTTTTTCTTTTAGTCAAAAAGGGAGGAATACGGTTTCTGGAATTAATTGCAACGATTTGATAGTTAAATGAGTGAGTTTATCAAGTATTTTTTTTTGAACAATTTATAATTAAGTCCCTTGGTAATAATTTTTAAACACTTAAGGACAGTTTACAATTAGGTCCACTTATTATACCACTAGCGCGAACTTCTACAAGAAGAGAATTAGTGGACCTTAGTATTTAAAATTTATCAAAATTCTTTTAGTGTTTAAAATTTGTTTGTGAGGGATCTAAAAGTACTTTCCCCTTTTTTGTTTATAGGAGTGATCAATAATTCGAGATAATTGAAGGGGTTTGGTATAATTTATCTTTTTTAATTCTAAAAAAGTTTTGTAATTTTTTGAAACAGTTAAACATAGTTTTTTTATAATAAAAAATATTTTTTTATAAATAGTTATTACTTATAAAAAAAATTGTTTTTTAAAATGTTATAAAGCATTTGAAAATTAAAATTTAAATATTTACATAATATAAATATTTATTTTAAATATAAAATGTATGTTAATGATTAAAATGAGGGGTATATGTAGTTATGAATGTGGTATATAAAAACATAAGGTTATGAATGTGGCATTTATCTTATATTTTTAGGGGTAGATAAAATATATCTTAATATTTAAAAAAAACAATGGGTATGAGTGGTGAATGAGGTTGCTAGGTAATAAATGAGGAGTATATGTTGTGCACAAATTCGACTCCATAATTAACTAACTAGAAATAAAAAGTAACAATTGAAACTATTGTGGAAATAAATAACAAGCATATAAAAAAGACATGAGATTTAATGTGGTTCACTAAAAATAGGTTACGTCCATAGGAGGGTAGAGTTTAATTTCACTATAAGAATAACTGGTGAACACACTCTGTATAATTTAATTCCTCACTATAAAGATATACACTCTTTGAATCCTCTGCAAATAAAACCTCTCTCCACATACAACACACTTTGTATATGGATTTCCTCACTTGTATTTTTCAAGCTTCACTATTTGATATATAAACAAAATGGTTGGAGACAAAGAATTAATTGTTCAAAGATAAACCAATTAATGCCAACCCACATTTTCTTAAGCCTATTTCAAACCTATGGGGACAAATCTATTTAACCAATTTCGTAGTCAATCTGCATAAACTTGCCCAATTTAAAGCTCATTTTGTACTCACAAGAGCCAACTCCAAATATCTCCACCTTGGCGATCCATGATATGCCAAAAAAAAAACTTTGTATAATTCAGGATATCATCATGAAACTACCGATTGACCGTCCTGCCAAGCTCACATGACTTTGTGGAGTCACCTCTAATTTTATTATGCAATGAGATTTGCCTAGTGTTTAATACTAAGACTATGTCTTATTTAATAAGACTTTCGATCGATGTGACCACACATTTTCTATTGACCTTCCTTGTACTAGCTACACACACTTAAAAATCAAACAAGGTCCTAATGCTCCTTGATTCATCAATGATAAATGCATGTGTGAACCTACTCCTACGTTAAAATAATTTATTTGACTCAGGGAGGGGACCCCAAGTCACCGCTGTAACAACCCCCATTTTTCACGTAAAGGTTGGCCAAATACAATACGTCGAAGATGGGGCTTGTCTAACAATTCATACCATTCTTAGTATCAAACTGTAAAAATGTAATTTCAATTTAAAATATTCATGCTCAATAAAACTATAGGTACTAATCAACTGACAATTAATAAGTCCCAACTCACATAATTTATAAAACATCCATCCCAACATAATTGGAAATAAATTACTAGAATGAATAAGTCTCAGGCCCATGCCCATACAATCTCTGGAATATAAAAATTAAATGAAATAAAGTGTACCAACCTATGCTAGAATCATAGAGTTAAATCCTCTACTAAGCTAATTTAAGCGCAAGTGTGATTCTATGTTAGCCCTGTTGTTCCTGTCTAGGATAACCTGAAGGGGAAATATTTTATAATTTAGGTCAGCGCCCTAAAGCTGCAATAATTATCTAGCAAAATCGATAGATAATAATTCAGCCATTTCACATTACATACCTCCCATCGACGTTCACATGCAATAAGTAGCTCATCCCTCATCTAAGTCTAATACTATATGCATTTCCAACCCAAGCCCAAACATGTAATTCGATCTCTACGCTAACGTAACAATATCAAGGGAAACTAGCCCACACATAAAACGGAAGATAAATATCTAGACACATGATCTCAATCCCAAGACTAACACCACAATACTACCCCAAAACAAATACTATTGAATCACAATATATATTTTACGTAGCATCGTGTTCATTAATAGTTGTCTACATTATTAGACAAAGATAATTTATTCTTAATCAATTTATATAAATACATATATACCTTTATATATAGGGTAGACGAAGGCATATATCCTTGGTGTGTAGCTCATGCTTAATCGGTAAGTCTGAAGGAGTCTCTCATCAAACGGACATAAGCAAATCACACATGAGTGGAGAGATCACTACGCTATACACCATCTCATGCCCATACCCCCCCCCCCCCCCACTATGAAAATGGATATGGGCATACTGCTTCTCTCATCATGAAGTGGTGCCCCTGAACGTATGACCTAAAATAACGACCTACATTATGCCTAGCCCACCTGCGTGTGGTTTCGGCCCGACGGCGTACACCAAACCAACCGATAGGCCTTCCACGAATACATGTATGTTCACACAAACAATAAACATATATATATAGCACACGATATGTATAGGTAATTATCCTCATAACTATCGTAACTAGATTTCATCAATCTTAAAATAAGAATCCTTGTCTTGAATATTAACACTCTAGTTAATTATTAAATTCACCATTTACTAGATAGCAACACAAATCTAATTTTAATTAAATTTCCCGTCATTTGGATTATCTCCTATATACTCGTTTCGACTTATAAAATTCCCCCATATTTTTCCACGGTCTAAACCTGACCCAGGCCTAGGAGTCAAATTGATTTTCCCTTGGAGCCGAATCGATTTGGATCGATTCGCTCCGGGCCAAATTGATTTTCCCTAGAGACTAAATCAATTCTATTTTGGGCAGTAGTCCAGATCCATTAAATTTTTTTCTACGGGTTTCTTTCCTAAAATTCTAAACTCATTTTTAAGGATTTATACACTTGAATTTCAATAACCATAACTCTATTATAGTCAAGAAAACATGTTAACATCATTCTATACTCAATCCACGCGTGATAACTCCCCATTAATTCAAGTAATTGGATCTTAACCATCACAAGTTATCTAAACCCAATAAGTTCATAATTCTCATCTAAATATTCCTAGAATAATAAAATCAATACATGATTTGAATTCATCCATAACATTAATCCTATCATATGGATTCTAATAGTAATTCCTTCAATTAAACGATATTAATTCCGAATTTGTCACCAAGGTATTTGATTCTCCAAACACAATTAATCATCAATTAATTCTAAACAACCCTAGATTCAAATCCATTTATATTTAAATCTCCAATCAAGTTTATAACCCGAAATTAGTATAAGAGACATGCATATGAATCAAGAAACATATTATTAAAAGTTTTACAATAAAATTATTATATTTTAGAGATGATATGAGCCTCCTCCCTTGACACTTTGTTCCTCTCTTCTTCTCTAATTTTGGTAACTTCCTCCAGAGGGTTGTTAAGTTAACTTAAAAGTGGATGGAATTTGTAATTAAGTTGGATTATTAACCTATTAAAATCCTTAATCCCGTATTTTCCCTTAATACCCAATTTCGGGCCCCCAAACAGGCCCAAAATAACACTTGGATTGGTTCGAAATCTCCTCTAAGGGTATAACTATCCCCGAGGCTCAACTTAAGATGTTTAAAATGCCTAATAGAATTCTTAAATCACTTTGGAACGTAATCAAACAATGTCTACCATAAATTACATATTTTTGTTATGCTAATCATGAGATAATAATAAATTGCGTAACATGCAAATTAATTATCTATTAATACACACATTCGATATAATTGAATCACATAATCATGCACAATAATATTTAAGCAATTTATTTATTTTAATTCACAAATTTAAATGATATAAAAATACGGAGTGTTACATTCTCCCCTCCTAATAATGGAATTTCATCCTCAGAATTCGAAACGTACCTGACTCGAAGAGTTCCAAATACTTCTCACACATGTCATCCTTCCTCTTCCACGTCGACTCATCCTCATTGTGGTGTCCCCATTGCATCTGTAGAAAGGGGACAATATTGGAACGAAGTCTATGCTCCCATTAGTTTAGAGTTTGTACTGGTCTCTCCTTGTAAATCACGGTGGGCTGGAGCTCTATCTCGTCAAGATCTATGTGTTGATAAGCTACCTCATCTTTAAGAAATATTCATGACATCGAAACATGAAAAATATCATGGATCCTCTGTAAATGATTCGGTATGGCCAACCGATATGATAAGTGCCCAATCTTCTCAATAATAAGGAACGGTCCCACATACCAGAACTTTCCTCCCAAATTGCATCACTCCTTTCATGGGAGATACACTAAGTAACACTTGATTACTAACCTAAAAATCTAGGTGCCTTATGTCTACATCATCATGGGCAATTGGAATCCTAGCCCTGATTCATCTTTACCTTCTCCAAAGTGTCCTGGATGAACTCCAGTTCGAGAATATTGTTTTCTCCCACTTCTAACCAATAAGAGAGGGAATGACAAGGCCTCATGTATAATGTTGTTATAAGCAAACTCTACTAATGGTAAGTATTGCTCCCAAATACCTTTGAAGTCCAAAATGCACATCCATAATATGTCCTCCAACATCTGATTTACCTTCTCTATCTGACCATCCATTTATTGGTTGTACGAGGTACTCAACCTCAACTCTGCACCCCATGCTTGCTGAAAACTCCTCCAAAAGTGGGACACAAACTTCTTGTCCATATTCGACACAATACTGAGTGGTACACTATGCAACTTCACAATATTTATAAGGAATAGCATGTGTACTTCTTCGAAGTATAATCTATCTAAAGTAGTAATAAGTGAGACACCTTTTTTAGACGGTCAATGATAACACATATGGCATCGTGTCCCCGCAGTGACATAGGTAACCCCATCATGAAGTCCATGGAAATTCTTTCACATTTCCATATCGAAATCTCGAGAGTCTGTAGAACACCTAATGGTAAAAAATGGTCCACCTTCATTAATTGGCATGTATCACACTTGAACACAAAAATGGATATGTCCTTCTTCATGCCTGCCCACCAAGACTAGAACCTCATATCCTGGTAAATCTTATCCGTACCAGGATGTACCAAAAAACCTGACCCATGTGCCTCATTCATAACTGCTCATCATAATTCCTCATCATCTGGAACTACTAACCTTCCGTTGAATCTCAATCTCCCACCTGAACTAATCGAATAATACTCTACCCTCTCGGCCAATAACTGCCTAAACTTCTCCTAAAAAACCAGATCTCCTGCTTGTGCCTTCACGATTCGATTGATGATTCCAGGTGTAATGGTAAGAACTTCCATAAAAGCACGTGTGAACCCCAATTTTTCTTCCACACTGCTATTAACTCGATTGTCGACTTACATATTAAGTATCTACCACTACATTTGCCTTACTCGGATGATATTGGATGTCAAACTAGTAGTTTTTCACAAACTAACACTACTAGGAAAATAACAATTAAGGACATCTAATTTGCTGTCCCAAAAGCTCATTTGCTGTCTCTAATATCATTTGGGACAGTCATAAGGACAGCAATTGCTGTCCTTTTTTAGTATTTAGGACAACAATTGCCGTCCTTTTTGTTCCATCCTTTTAAATCCATATATTATTACATATATATAAGGACAGATGTTGTTGTCCTTTAAAATGAAGTATTAGGGACAGAAGTAGCTGTCCCAAATATATTTTGGCGCCAAATGAATATTTTAAAAGACAGTTATAGCTGTCCTATAAGATATATATATATTTTATAAACTTATATTATAATCAGCCTAAATTCAATCTCTAATATAATAACATTAAATTAAAAAACAAAAACACAAAGACATTGCCAAAATTTAACCTTAAATATAATAACAAAACCAAATAGTGTCTTATCACACTTCAAAAAATAAATACCACCACATACTTTCAAATTATCATTTCCACTTCTAAGTTAGTTACATTAATACCTAGTCAAGCATGGTTATCGATAGTATCAAATTCGGCTGCTGCTGCTGCTGGTAGTGGGATGCTCGCCTCTTGTATCATACGAGTGATTTCAAGCCTAGCTTCTGCTAGAGTTTCTCTCTTAGCCCTCGCGACTCTTTCTTGTATTTCATTTTCTAAATCGGCACGCACCATATCAATTTCTTCTTGATGACGATTCTCTCGTGCCTCCACCTCTTCCTGATAACGAGTATCTCGCTCATTGGCCTCCTTCTCTAGTCGAGCAATCTCACTATGACAATAATTAGATGATGTGGTTGAACGTGAAGAAGTTGGTTTAATGCATACTCCCATACACAATGCTCGTACATGTTCGTCAGGTCCTATCACGTACTCAAATATAGCATCCCTCACTTCAATCCGATTTTGTTGATCAAATGGCAGCACATCCAATTGTCTTTTAATCATTTCCTACAAATTGAGAAAAAAATATAGCACAATTAACCTCTTTTCGTAAATGAAACTTGCAAATATCCACCAAAATAAAATTCGTAATGTAACTAAGTCATTTGGATTGCAATTATCAATATATTTATACCTCACTACCAGCCGCTCCATCATCGACATCGTATGTGAGATCCTTTTTCTTACATGTCCATCTCCAAACACTCAATTTGTCAATGGGCTCTTGTTTTGACTTCATCTAATTTATATATAAATAGAAAACATGTTAACAAAATCCTAAAAGAACAAAAATATAATCATAGTTTAGTAGAACATATATATAATTATACTAAAGTAAGAACATATACTAACTTGTTGCTTTATTACGGCAATTGAAGTTCTCCCAATTCTAGGGTGGGAACAATGATAAGCACGGTTAATGATATTCTTATTTGCCACTCGCTGCAAGTGAAAATAAATAATGTTAATGACATTTCAAGTTACTTGGTAGTGTACACTCTCCTCACCAATTCAATGTATTATTTTTAGAAAATTTCGATAGAGTCTTCTTTGTTTTTACATGTAATCCAACCTGTTTAATCAACAACATAACATCAATAATTAAAAAAATAACATGCAAAATTACGTCTACCAATTCAATGTAATACCTTTGCTATTTCTTGACCCCACTATTTCACTAAGACTTTCCATTGATTCAGGCGGACTTGGGGGGTGTCTTTGTTAAACGCTCTGCATCTGTGTTCAATTCCATATAATACTTCTTCTTGGTGTCATACTTAAAGGATCTCCATTGAATTCCAAGCTTACGACAACATATATTCCGGTAATTATCTGGCGCATTTGTGTTAATCTAAGAAAAAAAATACATTAGTTAGAAATACTAATAATTTTAAATATTTGATTTTACTAATACGAGATTAATTTAATATTACCTTCACTTATTCCCAAACAAAGTCGAGCTTTCGTTGATTCGCTTTTGTCCAAGAAGGCAAAGTCAAAGGAAACAAATCCCCTTGACGTGCATAATATCCGAGTTGACTCTGCCAACTTCGACGCATATGTTCCAATTGGTTGGCAATCTTCGTCCCAACCTATTATCTTTTTCTCACCATTACCCCATTCATTCCATTATTTGGCGCTCCCTCTAACTTTCCTCTTATGAGAGGACGTGATATTAGTATCACATGTTCAAAAGTAATGAGCAAGCATATATAAAAATTTACAAAATTCTTATGTATAGATATCTTTTAATATATACCATAATGTGAGATGCTCTGCAAGTCATTTGTCATTCCACAGGAGGGTGTACAATTGATACTTCCTGTTAAAAAAAAAGTATGCTTCTCATTTAATTCAGTAAATGCAGTATCATTATTCAAATCAGATCAGTATGAATTTCAGTAGCATTATTCAAATCAGATCAGTAGCATTTCAGTATTCATTTCAGTATTGAAAAGTGAGAAAGAAGACGGGTTACTAGCAGCTCCATTGAAAAGTACAAGGTATCAAAGGTGAATTATCCCAAATTCAATTGTGAAGACCCTCTGGGGTGGTTTCAAAAACTGTAATGGTATTATTATTGAAAAACTGTGCATATTTATTTTCATTTTATTGTTTGAAAGTGGTAAATTATTTACTATATTTTGAGGGTGTACATTGAATTTTTGTAATCTAGCCATTTGGGGTGTCAATTGTTGGGGCAACATATTGATCGAATTTGGTCGGGCGACGAGGCTTATGTCGCCTTAAGAATTTCACTTTCAGATGGCATCTCATTAAGAGAGGCATTAGAGTCATCAGTAATCAAATTTGGAAGTACTTCCAGAATAGAATGGTTGGTAGGCTCAACACTCAGACGTTTGTGAAGAACTACCTGACATTCATTTCATACTGAAAAGTCCAAGAAAGGTTGGTGGAATTATTAAAGGCATGTGTCATGGTAGTTATTATTACTTCATCATTAGTTGATGAAGCTATTTTATGGAGAAAATTAATGGTTCTCAGATTTTTAAAAGAATCAAATCAGCATGGGATGTGGTAGAATCAATTACTGAATATGTAGATAATCAGTTGATTTGGAAGTGCTCAAACAGTGGAAAATTCTCTTTTACTTTCGTTTATGATATTCCAGATCATCAAAATTATCCTCTTTGGCCTATAAATCTATTTGGCATTCTAAAATTCCCCCTAATAGATCTGTTTTTGCTTGGAAGGTTTTATCAAAATGTGTTCCCATAGATGATCAAGTCCAAAATGTAGGAATTAGAATGGTGTTAAGATGCTCTTATTGCCTAAAATCTACTGAATATCTCAACCACCTCTTTAGATCAAGTCCAGTTGTTTCAAAAGTTCAGGAATATTTTAATAATGTTATGGGGATTCATAATTTAACTCCAACAATTCATGGTTCAGTCATTTAGGGAATACAAAGGCTTCTCAGTGGTTATTCAAAGCTATTCCAGTGAACATAATTTGGGAGATTTGGTTGAGCAGGAATAAATCTAGATTTGAATCAATGCCTATGAATATCAAAAGCATTGTGGATAAAATAATTGCTACAATTTTTAGATATAGGGCAGAATCTTAGCTTTAAAGGTGGGGCTAAAGATAACAGTCGGGAAACTTTAAAAAATTTAAGTTAAACTTTTTGCAGCATAAGGCAAGGCTATCAATCTCTCATCCTTGGAGGAGACCAGCTAGAGGGAGATTAAAGATTAATGGTTCAGGTAGTAAAGATTCAAGGATAGTTTAAGGATTAGGAGTTGTTGTTAGAGCTGATCAGGGAAGATTCAAATGGGCTAAAGCATTTTGCTTAAACCGAGGTACTAGTCAAGAATTTCAAATTTTGATCAGATTGACATATAGTTAAACTCCAAATGCCTTTTGAGTATCCTCTAATTCACCTCACACATAATCCCTTGGAGAATTAAACCATTTATTGAAGACATCGAAAAACTTCTCCAAAACAGTCTATACATTATATCCTATTGTCCTCCTGAAGTGAATAAATGGACACTCATTTAATTAGATCAACTTATGTTAAATGATTTAAGCTCTTTTTATTTTGGACTTGATCATCTATGGGAACACATTTTGATAAAACCTTCCAAGCAAAAACAGATCTATTAGGGGGAATTTTAGAATGCCAAATAGATTTATAGGCCAAAGAGGATAATTTTGAAGATCTGGACATATCATAAACCAAAGCAAAAGAGAATTTTCCACTGTTTGAGCACTTCCAAATCAACTGATTATCTACCCATTCAGTAAATTGATTCTACCACATCCCCTTCTAATTTCAAACCAAGAAGAATATCAAGGTATTCTAACATTAACATTAAATGGTTCATGCACATAGTAGTTGTAAGGTATAGTAAAATGAATACTTGCATGATTACATTTAAGAACAACCTTATAATAGACACTGAAGAAGATGAATGATAATAATGGCAGTAATATAGTCTACATTCTTTTAGCTTTCATAGAATAATGAATTGTTTTTGTATTCATATCCCCTTATTTGATCCATTTAATGTTAAGACTTTTGATGCCAATAGATATCCTCCTGATTAAGAGCTATATTAAGATTGGCTTTGATTTCGTGCAACTTCATTCTATCATCAGCACTGAGGTTTTCTTCAAAAACAACTTCATTGAGAATCAAATCATCTTCAAGATCTTTAATATTTTGGAAAGTGTCCTTAAAAACATCTTTACTCTAAATTTTAAGGTCCCTCTCGAGTCTTTAAATTTTTAATTGCATAAGAGGAGGCCAAAATGGGAGCTTCTTAAGATTGGATCACTGTAGACTGCATAGACTTATAGCTGCACCACATTTTCTGGAACTTAAATGGCTTAGGATTCCAGGTTTTATTTTAACCTGTAGACTCCAGGTTTTATTTTTCATTAAAGTATTGTATTCATCATCCATTGCAGCTTTCCATTCAGTGGAAGATAGGGCATGTTCAACTGTATCTAGTGTGGTGGATGTATAGGTGATGGAATCAGGATGTTTGAGTATAAAAGCTAGATATATTTTAGGTTTGAAGGTTCCTGATTTTGATCTGGTGGTCATGGGATGAGTTGAAACTAAAGGTTTGTGTTGGAGTTTCTGGGCAGGCTCAATAGTAGGCTGGTTTAGTAATGAGGATACAACTGCAGGCTGATCAATTTCAGCGGGATCATGGTTAGGAAGAGAATAACTTGGGTAAGGAGTATCACCTTGATTGTTGGAAGGTCCTTAACTCGAAGATGATAGTGTAGAAAACGCTTTGGGATTTGTTTGCTGACCATTGCTTGATGGTTTTTGGCCAGAGGAGGAAAATTGATGAAATTGAGTGTTATTGTTGTTGTTGGAGTTATACTGACCTTGGAAAGAAATGTCAAAATGATGATAACATTTTGAGTCAATGTTAATGTGCCCAGGTCTATTTACAGAGTTGACAAACAGCTCTATTGCTCCTTCCCCCTCTGCCTCGGCACGACCACGAGTATTGTAATCACGTCTAGCAGAATTATTAGAGGTATTATTGTAGGTAGTGAGATTGAGAGAACGACGCAACTGAGTGACAAAATTAGCATTGGGATTAGATAAGTCGACAGGTGGTTGTGTGTTGAGTTGTTCAAGGCGAATCTCTTGGCTTTGAAGCATGTACTGAATTGACTTGATCATGACGAGAAGTAAGATTGAGGACAACAGGATCATAGTCATGACCAAGACCCCCGAGAATAAGTTCATCATCAGAGATGAGTTGACCTGCGGTAGACAGACTTTTAGAAAGAGATTTTATCTTGAGCATATAGTCATGAATGGAGAGATTTCCCTTTTTGAGTGATTGAAGTTGGAGAGTTCGGGCTTTAGAATGTGTGGTAAAGAGAAGCTTAAGAGTGTGCCAAATCTCATATGAAGTGGTGCAGCGAACAATATGACCAAACATGGTCTCAGAAATGGAATTCATTGACCAACTCATAATGGCTTGGTCTGTGAGACTGAACCCCGAATTTACTTGTCTGAACTCACCAGGAATAGAACCACTGGTAGTGACGAGTACAAAGTTTCCTTCCTAGAAGGAAGCCTTTTAGGTCATGAGCTTGGAGAGCAGGAAGAATTTGGGACAGCCAAAAGGAGTAATTGGCACGATCCAGTTTGAGTGTGAGGGGTGCAAGACTTTGAAAGATAGACATATTATATAGTATTGGAGGAGGAACCAGAGATAATGAAGGAGTTTGTACTGGAGCAGGAATATGAGGCGGTGTGGTGATTGAGGACTGCTCTTGAGATGCACTAGGCGGAGAAGACGCCATGGACGCTACTCAGTTAGCTTTGATACCAAGATAAAAAGGGACGAAAAACTTGATAATGTTTTATTATGAGCTCAAGAGATGATTTGATTAAAATGGTGCAAGGCACCTATTTATACAGAGAGGAGATGCCAAAAAAAAGTAGCAACTCATAGACTAGGCTAAAATAGAAAAATATTCCAAATGTTAGGACTCCTCAAATTTTGGTGAGCCATTCATTACTAACAGAAAAGACACCAGAATTGATTAGCTGGCTGACAGGTAGTCTTCCTTTATTTATTTTATTTGTGACGTGTCCAGGCTACTCATTCTAACACTGAACAACACCTTGATTATCCCTTGATTATCAATAGGAATTAAATGCCTAGCCAAAGTCCAAGAATGCAGCCAATTGCTCTGACTTTAAACCATTCAGCTTATCTAATTTTTGCTTCGAAATCATCACTAAAATCTTAGCATCAACGATTTTCACTATTTTTCCCAACATAATTGATAAGTCTCAATCTAGCTTCATCAAAGGAAGAATTATCACTGACAAGATCCTGTTATGTTAAGATATGATGGGACTACTTGGGAGGAAATCTCATGGTTCAAATGTTGTAATAAAATTAGATATGTCCAAGTCTTATGATAGAGTGGCATGGATATTTATAATTAAAACTAAGGAAATTTCATGGCTTAAAGTAGGTTTTGTTCATTTATTGGTCCTTGGTTAAGTGGGTGAGAGTAGTCAAGTGCAATATTTGAACTTCTCGAGAAGTAAAAATTTATATACCTGAATTTGAGATGGGGGTGATGCATGTGCCGCTCCGCTAGTAGACGAGGATATAATCATACTGAATTTGTTATAACAAAACAATATAAATATGATTAGTTATCGTATTAATAAAAAAATATGATAAAACATAACAAATCGTATGATAAAAATAAGAGAAACATATGTCATAATGGTTACATATAAATTTACAACTTATCAACTCTCACTCTTCGTCCATATCATCCTCACAATCATCAACATCAGGCATAGATGTATCAAATATGGATCCATCTACATCTTGTCTCACACAAGATACGTTTTGATCATGTTCCAACTCTTGCACACTAAACGGCTCGAATGGATGCACTTTTAATTCTTCTTTTGTGGTTGAATAACTATCAAACCTATCTCTAGGCTTCATTTGAACAACTACATGTCAATCTGGTTCCAAAGGGTCTTGCACGTACCACACTTGTTCTGCTTCGAATGCAAAGATAAAAGGCTCAACGCTCGATCGATTATCTTTGTACAACAAGTGGTTGAAATTTACTAATGTAAAGTTGAACTCATCTACTCGTTTCCCCAAATTATTTTCTATCCAATTGCATTTGAATAGTACAAACTTTTGGCCATTAAAATATTGAATTTCAATAATGTCATTCAGCTGTCCATAGAAAGTAACATCCACAGACAACGGATTAGAGTCATTTCGACAAGCATAGCTCTTTTGTTCTGCTTTTTAAAATAACTCCACTATTCTGAGTTTTTCGGCGACTATCAACTTCCTTTGTTCGAAATCTAAACCCACGAATAATATATATCTTGAAGCTTAACGCATCCTCTTGAGGACCCAATGCCAAACTCAATATTTCGCTAGATAATTCGATATCTTTTAGCAATACATCCACCTAATATTTCAATAAATAAGAAAACTACGATATGGAAATATAATTAGAAATACTAAAAGTGAATAAACATACTTACATAATCCTTAAAACACGTGCGAAAATGTTCATTGTGACGATGTTGCACAAAATATTTTTGTGAAACGTGAGGATAGTGTTTTGTAAGTTCAATAATATGTTTTCTAAAAACATCATACGTGTGTCAAGTTAGAAAGGGAATTCAGTAATGAATTTTATATAAAAATTACTTATAGCTAATATATAACTTACTCAATAAATGGCGCAATTGCATCACTGTTAGCAAGCACATATCGATGCACTTGTATACGAGTTACGGAATCAAGCCAGAATTTTCGACCTTGCCTCACACCACGCCCAAGGTTATTACCTCCATCATCATTTCAAGAAGGCCAATTAGACTTAGTTTCCACATCTTCAGTCATATATCTCGAGCAAAAAGTGGTGCATTCTTCCATAATAACATATTTAGCAATTGAGGCCTCAGGATGAGAACGATTGCGCACAAAGAGTTTTAGAGTATGCAAATACCTTTCAATTGGATACATCCAATGGTATATTACTGCACCGGCAATCACTAACTCATCAACCAAATGTATTGGCAAGTGCTCCATCACATCAAAGAATCATGGGGGGAATATTTTCTCAAGAGTGCAAAGTGTAAGAGCCATACGATCTTCCAATTTTTCTACATCAACCAAAGTATTTGTACTTGAGCACAACACTGAAAAACAGTTGCTCAGTTCAATTAATGCTTTGACAACATGTTTCGGTAGTACCCTCCGTAGTGCTATTGGAAGTAATTGTTGCATTAAAATCTTATTGTCATGGCTCTTTAGTCCCCATATACTTCGCTCTTGAGGGTGAACACATCTCGAAATATTCGATGAATATCCATCTGGTACTTTAACATCCTGCAACACTTTTAGAAAAATATCCTTCTCTTTGTTGCTCATTGTAAACTCTGCTGGAGCTATGTACTCTAATTTTTTCCCGCGTGTTTGGGGATGTAGTGGTCGTCTGATGCGCATCTCTTGCAGGTCTTTTCTAGACTTCAAATTGCCTTTGGTTTTATCTTTAATGCCCAACAATGTAAATAAGATATTGTCACACACATTTTTTTCAATATGCATAACATCAAGATTGTGGCGGATCAAATTATGCTCCCAATATGGAAATTCAAAAAAGATACTTTTCTTTTTCCAATTTAATCTCGTCTTCGGCACCACATCTTTTGTTATTTTCGCAAGCTCTTTTTATAATTGTTCTCTTTTCCTATTTCTAAAAACATCTTTCTTCTTGTATTCAGTTTCAATGTCGAGATCATTTAACTGTTGCAAAACTTGTGATCCTGATAATTTCAATGGAGGTGGTCTGATATCAACATTTCCATTAAAAGTTGTTTTCTCTTTTCGAAACCTATGGCACAGAGGTAAGAATCGACGATGACCCCAATAAAAATACTTTTTACCATGAGTTAATCGAGTCGCTTGATGATCTTTGTTATAACAAGGTCAAGCAAATTCACCTTTCGTGCTCCATCCCGATAGCATGGCATATGCCGAAAAATCATTAATTGTCCATAACAACGTTGCACGCAACTAGAAAAATTGTTTACTCGATACATCATAAGTAGTCACTCCATCACTCTATAACACTTTTAGCTCATCAATCAATGGTTGTAAAAATACATCAATTTTATCACCAGGACCTTTTGGCCCATCAATAAGAATTGATAAAATTAGATTTTGTTGCTTCATCCACAACCATGGGCTCACATTCAAGGGCATGAGTACAACTGGCCAAGTACTATGAGCAACACTCATATTACCAAAAGGATTGAATCCGTCACTTGCTAGCCCAAGTCTAACATTACGACTACCACTTGCAAAAGATGGATTACACTCATCAAATGATTTCCAAGCACGAGAATTAGCCGGATGCCTTTGCACACCATCATCAATACGATCCTCGGTGTGCCATTTCATTAACGAAGCAGTATGTGATGATCAAAACAATCTTTACAATCTTGATTTAAAGGAAAATACCTTACCTTTTTAGCAGCTACTTTTGTACTTTGATTACTCTGTTGCACTTGATCAACATCATTGCTAACATTTGATTTACATCTGGAAGCCCAACAAATGACACACTTCTCTAAAGTCACATTTTCATCTCGAAATAACATACAATTGTTAGGGCACGCATCCCACATTTCATACTTGAATCCCAAATCAAAAGTGAGCTTGTTAGCCTGATAAAAGGATTTTGGAATTCTGGCATTAGGGAATGTCTTCTCTAATAGTTTTAGCAACATTGTGAAAGGACTATTTGTTCATCCATTAAATTTCTTTAAGTGCAAGAGTTCAACTACAAATGAGAGTTCAGTAATACCCTCCGGACAATTTTCATATAACTTTCTTTCCGCATCTTTTAGGAGTTTAAAATATTTTGGCATGTCACCATCAGGCACCACATCTTCTACTCCATGTCCATCACTACATGAATTTGCATGCGTCTGTGGAACTCCCCTTCCCTCTTGAACCATTGCAATCATATTTCCCCCCAAGCTCGATTCATATGATTTATCATCAAGTGACACATCATTACCAAAATTACATGTATTGTCCTCCAATGCATCGACCAACTCCCCATGATAAATCCAATCCTTATAACTCATGTCAAAACCATGCATCTTTATGTGACCCTTCACAGCATGTAGGTTGTGGTAGACTCGATTTACACATTTACAACATGGGCATTTGATATATGACGATTGCATATTTTTATTCCTATATGAAAAGCTAATAAACCTTTCAACCCCATCTATGTATTCTTTTGAATTCCAATCACATGATTCGATCCAACTTTTATCCATATCAACTCCTAAGACATAATTCGATAAACAACAAAAATATATTAGCATACATATACAGGATATACAATTTAAACATAACATGATATAGAGAGTTAGTGTGACATAGTATTAAAGGAAACATTGTTTGAGAAATTCCACACACACACACAAACACACACAAACATACATGCGATTACTTCTAAATCAAAATCATTCCATAAGCCTATATTTTCTCATTCTAAAAAATCTTATCTTCATCTTCACATTTTCAGACATACATAAATATAAATCTAAAACTACATCGTAAAAAAGAAACCTGCAAACTCCCAAGGCTCAGACTTACAAATATCGATTTCTGAAACAACTTGAAAGCGAAAGGGCTTGGCACACAAAATTTGCAATGTATGATTCCTAACTGATTTGTAATGTAGTTCATAAGTTATAATTTGTTTCCCAAAAAATTAACGGAAATCCCATTGTGAGTTCACTCCAACTTTCGCACCTTAAACCCATAAATTTAAAGTATCCAATTGTGGATGGCCTGACATTCGAAATTTATTAATGCACGTTGAATTTCTATGCGCCTGATAATATTAGAATTTCATGTTATTTTATATATTATTTTTTAAAACAACTGTTAATTTCAAGACAATCCAGAAAGTAAACATAACTGTTAATTTGGACCGAGAGCTTCAACCAGAGACAACATTTAGTACCCAAAAACTAATCCTTTTATTTGACTTACTTAGTTGTCAATATTGAGGTGATTAATATCTTTTGGACCCATATGTTTTGGACACCACACATCGATTGATGCATTTTTAATACCTTAGCTATGTCAAATAACAACCTAAAGTACTAATTTTGGCTTCACTTTCACTATCAAATTTTGGACTTCAAAAATGTAAGGGACTTGCCAAATTCTTGTCTTGGACAAGAAACTCTAAAAAATCAAACATGGCATAGTTGGTATATTATACATTTCAAATAAATTGTTATCAGTAACCCCTTAAATATAACCCCTTAAATAGAATATACTCTACATTTCTGAACAAGTTATTGCATTCTCTTGCATCAAGAACACCCCGATACTACTCAGATAAAATTAGCAGTATAAAACCCACCAGCAATGAAAATGTTTCCCTTTTCAACAAAATTCACAAAACGCCTTAGTCTTGTGTATGGAATTCGATCTTTGCACACAAAATTAGTCTATAATCAAACACAAAATCTTTCCACATAAAATCAGTCTATAATCAAACACAAAATCAACTCTATAATCAAAAATAAAATCAGTTCAATAATCAAACACAAAATCAAATAAAAATTCAACTCTATATGAGTAAGCCCGCATACCTTAATTCTTCAAGAGTTTATTCTTCGGGAGATAACCCGACGAGTTTTACGAGAGAGAGAGCGATAGAGAGAGCAAGAGAACAGAGAAGATTTCACAAAACCTTCGAAGGTTTCACAAAACCTTAATCATAATACCATAATCTTAGTGGTCATGGAATCGCGCGATAGAGATATCTGTGTTCTCACAAGACAGCATCCTTCGAAGGTTTCACGAGAGAGGGAGAGAGAGAGAGAGAGAGAGAGCGATTGAGAGAGTAATAAATATCTGTGTTCTCACGATATCTGTTTCACGATATCATGAGTGTTGGCTTTGATCAGGTGAGGAGATGAGAGAGAGAAGCGAGTGAGTCCGTTATCACATAGTAGAGGGAATGAAAAAATAATTTGGGGAATGGAGGGAAAAAAAGAGGGAAACGAAAATTTTAAAGGATAACTATTTGCTGTCCTATTAGAGGAGTTATAAAGGACAGTAAATATTTGATGTCCTTAAAACTATTATAAAGGATGCTAAAAAAATTAGTTGTCCTTTATAATAGATCTAAAAGAAAAGCTATAATTTGATGTCCCTTATATATTTTTTTAAAGGACATTTTTAAAGCTGTCCCTAATATCGGTGTCCTTAATTGTCATTTTTCTCGACGTTACCTTATGTTCATCTCCCTCTATGTGAACAAATAGTGTAAACTTTTGTTGACCCTGAACAATTGAAATTTCTCCCCCAAGAGATAATGCTTCCAAATGCATAATAAAAACACTACGGCTACCAAATCCAAATCAGGGGTGGGGTAATTCCACTCATGAGGCTTAAGATTTCGAGAAACATAAGTTATCGACCTCTCCTCCTGCATCAATACACCTCAAAGTTCTCTCAAGTATGCTTCAGTATAGACTTTATAGTATATTCCTCCATGAGGTAAAGCAAGTACAAGAGATGAAGTCAACCTGACTTATAACTCATTAAAAGCCCGATGACATGCATCGTCCCAAAAAAATGGTACACCCTCTTGCGTCAAATTCGTTAGAAGCCCGACTATCTTTGAGAACTCCTGAATGAATCGATAGTATTACCCTGCCAAACCCAGAAAACTGCACACTTTCGTAGGTGTAGTTGGCTATCCCTACTCTATCATCGTTGAAACCGTTCTCGGATCCACTAATATCCGCCTTTCTGATATAACGTGATCTAATAACTGAACCTCCCTCAGTTAAAATCAGTATTATTTAAACTTGGCATAAATCTGATGGTCCCATAACGTCTGTAAGACTATCCGCGAGTGTTATGTGTGCTCATTTGCGGTTTGAGAATAGATCAGTATGTAATTTATGAACATGATAATAAACTGATCTAGGAAGTCCTTGAACACCCTATTCATCAGGTCCATAAACACTATCGGTGCATTGGTTAGACTAAAAGGCATAACCATGAACTCATACAACCCATATCTCGTCAAAATGTTGTCTTTGGAACTTCCTTCTTTCGAATCCTCAACTGATAATACTCCGACCTCAAATCAATATTTGAGAAATATAAAACACCCCTCAACTGATCAAACAGATCAACAATACGAGGCAACAGATACTTGTTTCGTATAGTGACCTTGTACAACTCCCCATAATCAATACACAGTCTTAATGATCTGTCCTTCTTCTTCACGAACAAGATGGAGCACCCTAAGGTGAATTATTTCACGAAATGAATCCCTGACCCAGTAACTGTTGAATTTCATCCCTAATCTCTCTCATCTCCAAAGGACCCATACGGTACGGTGCAAGGGCAAGGGGTATCATACCCATAATCAAGTCAATCACAAACTCGATCTCCATACTCGTTGATAACCATAAAATATCTCCAAACACATCTAAAATCTCCTTAACAATCGGAATGGAGTCTAGAGAAACAATTACCTCATCAGAAGTCTCCTCCTCACTGTAATACAAATGCATGCTTGACCCTCCCTCCGGGTGCAACATCGCAGTCGAGTACATCTCTTGCCTCAGAATGGCAAAGGGGATGGACCTCTCATAATAATTAATGCAATCCCTGTAAGTAGCTAGCCAATCCATCCCTAAGATAATGTCATACTTTGACATGTCTAACATAAGTAGGTCTACCACGAACCTAAGTCTCCCAATATCAACCCCTACACCTCTGTATATGGAACGTATAGGTGCCCCTTTACCTACGGTTGAATTAATGTAGAGTATTATATAATATGCTAAGTCTACTATCCCCGATGACCGAGTAAAAATAATATTAACAAATGAGTGAGATACACCAGTATAAAATAAAATGTGCCCTATATGCCCCAAAATAGGGAACATACCGTTCACTGCCTGTGCTAGTTCTGGTTCTGGTTCCTCTCCAAGTGCGACGTGATACACACACCCAACTGAAACTGCCGCCATTTCCCTTGAGGTTGGGTAGGTGGAGCTAGTAGTGCTAGCACTATGACCACTGGAGGGGATGGCAACTGCTGACGTTGCCTGATACCCACGCTGACCTCCCTGCTCATGTACCCCCTGATTTCCTTGAGGGCACCTCTTCTCTCCATAGACGTAATAACTTTCATGAAGTTGATGCCCATACTGCTATTGGCATTGCTGGCCTTGGCCCTATTGCCACTGGACCTGATGGCCCTTCTGCTGTTGTTCCTGTCTCTACTAGTTCCGATCATCGGAACCCTTGTGCTTTTTAAACTGACACTATAAAAAAAGTACATATTTAAGACGCTTTTATAAATTAATTTACATCATTTGTAAATGAGTTATTGTAAACTATTTCATCCATATAGTTTAAAAGCATTTTTTTAATTAGTCAACCTATAAACTTTTTTATTTCATCATTATACAACGGTTTTAATAAAACCACCTTAATTATGCTAAAAAAAGAATCCTGCTCAAACGGGTCTGTTCCCAAAAATCGTGTGAACCCCTCCACCCTACTCCTCCATATCCGTATTTTCCTTTCGATCTTTCGCTCTCTCTTCATCACGACATTATTTGGAGGAATGTGGGTCTCACTTAGAAGCTTATCTTTAATTGGGGAAGATAAGCATAAAAACCTAAGTCGTCGCAAGTCGCACTTTGAGCAGTGGTTTGTTGAAGGAGTTTCGGAATTCGTATATGAAGGTATGCTCCCTAAATTGATGTAGATTAAATTGAATTCGTGAGTCTTCATATTAGATTCAGGTTAACTCTTGCCAGCAGCTGGTGGAGATCTTATTGATGGATGTTTCGTGGTGTGGTTGGGTTATGTACGGAGGTGATGATGTTTTCGGGGACTGTTCCTGTGTAATTGGTTGTTAGATTCAACGATTGGGTATGTATTGAATTGTTGAGGCTTTTTTAGGGTCATTTACGACCGTGTTATGCAGTTTGCTATGCCGTATGTCATCTTATATTTATTACTGAGATGTTATGCTCTATTCACTATGATTGGTAGTTAATGGTGGATTGGTTCTGTTGATGCTCGGGTTGAATCTAATGTTGGGTTATACGACCCCATCGATATTGAACATTTATACGATGAATATCTTCCAAAAACCTATCCCCATCATCTCTCCTTCACCCCATCACTTTAGCAATGGACTCCAACCCCATTAATCACTCTCTATTAGCCTTCAAAGTTTACCTCTCAGCAATCCTCTCCCCAAATTCCCCAGTTTTCACTCTCTTAACCCCCATAGATTTTCTCTCTCTCCTCCGTTCCATTCGTCGTTCTTTCAAAAAATCACATTCTGCTGCCCCCGCAGCTAAAAAGAAAAAGGGTAGCGGCCGTAATCGTAGAAAAGATGTTGATGTTAAGAATGAGGATTATGAGAGTGAAGAGTGGCAGCTTGATATAAGGCTTTTGTTTTCTGTGCTTGAAACGTTGGAGCTTTATCTTGGGTTAATTAATTTGGATAGGTTTCCTGAGAGTTTGAAGTTATGCGAGAATTCGTCGAGTACAAGTTATGTGATTTTTGTTTGAAGATTTTGAGTGGGGTGTTGAGTGCTGAGGATGGTGATCAAGCAATTATAGCGGCTGAGGTGTTGAAGGTGCTTTCACCGTTGAATCTTTTGATGAAATCGCAAGTGATGACATTTACATTGGGGTTTGTGGTGAAAAGAATGACGGGGATGGCAAGGAATTCGACTGATGTTAAGAAGGAGATTGTGAATCTTCCCAAGTATTTGGTGCAGAAGGCGCTAGAGAGATCAGAGCCTAGAGCTTCAGTTGTGGAATCTATTATGGAAATTGTTAGAGTTATGAAATGTGACGATCAAATTAGATTTGCTGATTATGTAGTGAAGATGGCTCAAGGAAAGCCCCACCTTAGGCTCTTGGTTGTGGATATTTTTCCAATGCTAATTATGACGTTAAGAGATCCGCTGGGTACCGATTCCGAAATCGGGGTGGAGAATTCATGGGGTTTGAGGTGTTTGGAAGCAATGATACAGCGTTGTTCAGATTCAACTGCAAGGATTAGAGCTCGAGCTCTAATAAATTTAGCACAATTACTTGGGTTTCTATCGGGTGATGATAAAAATCAGGCATTATTAAAGGAAATAATGGGTTTTGGTGATGAGGCGCCTAATACGCCGGAGGGTGGAATGCACGACCTTTTAAGAAAACAGTGTGTTGATGAGAAGGCTGTTCTGAGGAAGTTTGTGCTTCTTCTAGTATCTAAGTTGACATCTCTTTTAGGTGGTACCTTTGACGGAGAAGTGCTAAAGACAATGGGCATTGCCTATTCTGATCCACTAGTTAGCATAAGGAAAGCAACAATTTCATCTTTATCAGAGGTTGAATTACTTTTCCTTACTTATCGGTTAGTTTTATTTAGTTAATTGATATAAAGACTGAAATATTGTGACGCCATGTAAAATACTCCATCCAAGTTGCATAATTTATTCTTCACGTTTCTTGCCTATTAGGACTACTTCACTTGATCAATGTTACCTATAATGTGGGTCCCTTTATTACTCAATACATGTATGGGTACATGGTATGTTGATTTAGCCGATTCGCGGTACGGTAAGGTAAGCTTAATTGGTTCACTATACATGATTATAGTACTAAAGGAACGTTGGAAAGAGTACACTAATAATGCATGTACTGTATAATCTTTATGTGTTATAATATTTTAATAACATACATGATCCATTCTTGTATTATTATCATTGATAAGTCATATTTCTTCACATTTGTTATGTTATTAAAGTCAAAAGTTTCATTATTGTAAATAATAGCTAAAATAATCAATGTTAAAATTAGGAACGCCACATTTAGAGATCCGGATCGTAAACCCAATGTGTTTTAGGTCATACGACCCCGGATCGCGGTTATGTAGGTGAGTGTAATGATAACGATAACTATAGTGATCCAAATAAAAGTAAGCACGTGCATATACCTATTAATGGTATACTCATTGCGGTCTGGGGACCAATTAGAGACTGGGAGAATGCAAAGGAAGGGCTGTCGGGGGGGAGGCAGGAAAGTGGATGTTGAGAGAAATATAAGAGAGTGCTGAGAAGAAGACAGACTAGGCTTTTAATCCTCACTTGTATTCACATGTGCCCAAAACATTCCCATCTTACAATTTCTATCTTGTGCAACAATTATTCCAGATTCCGTTTACAATTATGTGGGAGTTTTATCTATCATGATTTATTCTACAACATGCAATATAAGCACTATGTGCTCCCCACCACATACGAATTTCTTTTTCATTTATGATAAAAAGTATTTATGTTGCGCTACTTCTGGCTGATAATAATGGGAGTTGAGAAAAAGATCGATAAGGCTTTTAAGCCTCACTCATATTCGCACGTGCCCAAAACATTCCCATCTTACAATTTCTATCTTGTGCAACAACTCTTCCAGATTCTATTTACAATTCCGTGGAAATTTTATCTATCATGATTTCTTCCATAACATGCAGTATAAGCACAATGTGCCACCCACCACATAGTAATTTCTATTTCATTTATGCTAACAAGTATTCATGTCGCGTTACTTCTGGATGATAATAATGATACTACATGGGTCATTTCACGTGACACAAATGGCACAATTTTTCAACCATCACCAAATTATTCGTTAAATACGATGAACAGACTACTCCATTTGGTGTCTTATATATTGTTACTATCATCAACTGTGTTTAATCCTATAGACGTCCTTGTCAATCTTTGGTCATTCTCTCTTACTATTTTTTGAATGATTATCTAGAGCATATGGTATCCAAAGTGACATAGTCACGTATTAGATTGCTCATTGGACTCTTGTTCTCTTTAGCATGCTTCGTATTAGATACATATATTTGCAGTTGTCATTTTTCTACTACAATTATGTAGACAGATGTACTTATGTGCATGGACTCATCAACCTTATGCTGGAATGTTTGTTGTTTTTGTAAAACTTTATAACATTTTGGGTTGACAATGTGACCAAAGAATGGCTACATTTTGTTCCACGTTTAATAATAGATAATGAATCTGCCATCCAAGAAGAATTAGAGAACTTATTTCTAGAACTGGTCTTGGACCGGGTGTCAAGAGTCGGGTCTTCCAGTTCAAAACATAATGTATCTATTATTTGTAATTCAAATAGCAAGACAAAAAGTTAGAAAGGGAGATCAAGATTTTATTCCCCAAGGGAGTTTTGGGTCTATTGAGAGAGATATGTGATGGGGAGGTGGCGCTGTGGGTGAAGAAAATATGCACAAGCCTAGGAAAGAAGAAACAGCTCAAGCTTAAAATTTCTTTTGCACTTCAGAATATCATAAGGTCATCCGAGTCACATTGGTAGAGAAATTCGATGCCAATAGGGAAGTGGATTGCACCTCTTGGTACCTGGCTTCTTTTATCAGAGGTTCAACCTTCCTTCCAATAGCAGTGAACTGGAAATTCCTACATCATCATTGGCAGCTCCTTAACAAGTACGTGCCGAGAGGTAGGTCCAAGTGACCAATTGAACAAGGAGATTTGAATGATCAAATAATAGACACAGAGACCAATTATGTTGCTTAGGATGGGGATCGTGTCTTCATGTTACAAACAATCTCTAATGTTTCAGTGGAGCTGCCTCCCGAACCTGCAGCAGATATAGCTCATAGTTTTCTTAAGCGAATAGAAGAGTTCAACATGAATTCAACAGAGGTATCTATTGATTGGTATTATTTATTAGCTTATCAGTTTACAAGAATAATTCTTTGTCTAACTCTCTTTACTAGTTGATGCACTTGAATGCCAACTAATACCCTCATACATCCATTAATCTTGAGATCTTCATAGATGCTAAGGCGCTGAAACTTGAATTTGATTGATAAAGTGGTCAAGTAGGAGTTATTCAACATAGCTTCTTATTATCTTTTTCTTAATAGCTAACTCAGCTAAAAGCTTAATGTTAGAGAATGGTCCAACAGTTTATATCAGGCTCTTAACACCCTACTCTCACATGCAACTCCCTTTTGCACCTGGAGAGATACAACAAAAAAACATAGCATACTCTTTTAATATGGGAACACACATAGACGGGTACTTGAGGCCATTCTTTATAGAATCAAATTTTGATACATGGTAACAATAAATTCATATTTTGAAGCTGTTAGAGAATGAAATGCAACTATGTTTGTCAAGCTCCTAATATTTGTATCTTAATAGAAGTGTACACCTCATCCTGCAGAGTTCAACTCACAACTAGATTATCACAATATTACACTGATCCAAACTGTCCTATGAATCTGATATGTTTACTGTTTACTTTTCCCTTGCTTACTGTGCACGTAATTAGTGGTCAATGGATTATAAATCTATTGGTTGATGTATGGGTTACGTGTTAGTTAGATTACACATTATTACTGAAGAGATTTTTTTAATGTCATTTTCCATTATCTTACAAAATATATATGAATATATTTCTTTCTAGAAGTTAATACATCTGGCATCATCATGTTGGAAGAGGGTATGATTGTATCTGAGAAGATATTATGTAGCATACAAGTTTTTCAACTAAGACTTCTTTGTTCAGTATACAAGTTTTTGCGCATATGTAACCAATTGGGTCAGTTGGGGGTAGGTTAATTTTCATGTCAAAGCACTCGGAACTTTGTGCAAGCGAAAAGATTTTGAGTTCCTTTTTGGCTTTTGAGTTCCTTGCTAGAGAGAGTAATCTAATGTCAGGTTGAATCTAATGTTGGGTTTAATTTTCTCTTTGGTTCCTTTTTGGGGGTGTTGTTGCAATTCTCGTGATGCGACGTGGTTGCTTTTGTGGTGTCTATTGACGGAGGTTTTCCTTCTAGGTTCTATTATTGGGTTCCGTGACATCACTGTGTAGTCGTTCTGGTGACGAATGTGACCTCTTTAGTTGAGAAGTGTTGTGTCCATTGTCCATTTCTGTTAGTTAGACTTCTTTGGTTGTCCAGGTGGGTTCTCGGGTGGTACCCAATTTTGTGCTTTATTTGATACTAGGCCGTGGGACTGAGTTTTTTTTATTTCTTTTGATGATCCTGTTGGGGCCTTGTTACTGGCATGTGTGCCATGTTATTTTGTGTCTATTTCCTTCTCTATGTTTATTTGTAATGCTACTTTATTTCTATTGAGGGTAGTAGAGCATGTGCTCCCGAGAGTACACCTAGGATATGAATTTGACTCAAGAAAAGTGTTGAATTTGATTCAACTATTTAATGGATTATAATTGGATACAAATTTGGCTCAATAGTTGCTTGACGAAAGTTCTTAGCTGAACTTATATCCATGAATTAAGTGATGTTAATCTAGTTGCTACATACTTGTTTTAGATATATTTTTGCAAAAATCAATGTTAGATTTTGTTAAGTTCCTCATTAACTTATTAACACAAGTGTGCGACTAATGTTCTCACCTTATTAATATTTTGTTTTCTAGATTGCTTCGTTTAGAAGTTTCTTTAGGTTTATGTTTGACTAGAACAATATTCTACAACTAGCTTCAATTTTTTCAAGCCTGTCAATTATTTGGTTTACGTTTACCTCTGTTTTTTAGGCAACCAAAGAAACTCCATTTTGATAAGTAGTTGTAGTTGGCTATTGCAATAAAACCCCTTCATTATGATAACTGGAATTAAAAGAACTTAATGACTTGGTATAAATCTTATATTTAGATTATGGTTAACTACTTCGTAGTAACTGGAGTTCTTTTAATCTTAGATTAAAAGAACTTAATGTGGTAATGATATTGGTTGTGAGATGGGTTTTATTAATCTGTATCTGAATTTACCTGGATATCTCTCCCCCTCTTCATCACGACACCGGTCTGTTCATTGTTATTTTAACTCGATATTTCACTCTCTCTCTTAACCAAGTTATATTTTATTTACACTAAACAAGTTCCACATAACCCAGATTTCACGGCTCTCTGTTGAAGCCCTAAAACACAAATCCTCGTCTCGTTTACTCCGTGACTACTGCAAGTTATGCTGCACCTATAAGGATCAACTATGTGAGAATTAAGATTCCATCGCCTTTGATGAGGAAGTGTTTGATGATTTCACAATAGCTTACCACTGTTCTGCACTTTGTATAATTTTAGGCTAATTGCTTTCATTTGATCTAATAATTGATATATTTATCATATGTTGTATGTTATTTCGTTGTGTTTACTCTGATTTGTTTGTGTTGAGGTGACTCGTATCTCTTATCTTTTCTTAATACGAATATAAAGGAATAAGTGTTGATATTGACTACTGATCTGTGAAATTTGTGTTTAAGGGTTTTAATGGAGAGCCGCAAATTGTCATAAGTCGCAGAAAATTCCTCTCTCATCATCGCAAGTTGCAGCCTCTTCGTTGAATGCCTTTGGCAATGGAATCATGTATGATATTTTTTATTTAAACCCTAGTTATGTTTAATTTGAATGTAAACCTTAAATAAAGTTAGTTTTTGGGCATATGTAATTTCATTATCTAATCAAGTTATCCTTGTAATGCCTTTAGATGAAGATATACGCAACTAATCAAGTTCGATTTAGAATAATATTGAGAATTATTAAAGTTGTTATATGCATTCAGATAAAATTGGTTTTAGGTCATAATATGTTTCCTTGCATATTCTAATGTGTTCTTATACATTTATATATTATTTACTACATTTTCAACAATTTATACTGCAAGACCCCACACCCAGAGTTATTTTTTATAATTTTCTCTCTTCTCAAAACAAGTAGTAAAATAAATTTCAAATAAATGAAGTGTTTTGTTTATGTTTCACTAATTGTCAGTTCATTTTAATTAAAGAGACTGTTTAATTTTCACAGGTCGAATACTGTTTGTGAATGACACAAAGTGCTCAGAGTCTTTGGCCGAGCTTTATCGTTTGCTTAATGAAGAAGATATGAGGTGTGGATTGTGGAAGAAACGGTCAATTACAGCTGAAACCAGGGTTGGTCTTTCACTTGTTCAGCATGGTTTCGGGTAGCGGACCTAAAGCCTTTTCAACCAGGCATTGATTAAGGAAACTCAAGGCACTTACAATAACGCGGTTCCAAAGGCTGAGATGTGTATTTGGGAAGAACAATGGCTCAATTACGCCAGTTAGCTCAACTAATGGGATGTTTTGGTAGACTTTGGCAAACTTGTTGAGAATTATGAAATATTACTCGATAGTCTCTGGAAATAATCTGATTGGGTGTATTTGAAAGATCTTGTAATTCCAAAGGCTTAAGTAGAAGAAACTCCAAAACTTTGTATTATCGAAGCCTATTTTTCTCTTCGTGAAAAGAATACAAATGGTGTGGGGGATGCTGAAAACATAATTGGAAAAGGTGTTGATCTTGCTTTATAACAGTAGTGGCAATTGCCTTAAATGTCTATTCATTCCAGAATTCCTCTTTCTGGGAGTTCTAATGTTGGTTTACATGGTGGCCAGTACGCGGATCTCAAGGATATCATTGAGACCTGGAGACTTAAAACTCCTAATGAGTGAGATAATTTGTCTGTTTGGTACGATTTTCTTTAATAGAGAAATAAAATGTATAATGTAGTCATTGATGCATTTAAAGATCTTACTACCACAAATTCACAACTTCATTACCTTGGTTATAGTTGCAAGGCATCGAATGTCCATAAGCTTGCTCACATTGGTAGTAAACAGGCCCTGTATGATGTGTGTGTGTCGATATTGGAAGAGATGTACGAACACTCAACCATGGAAGTGTAGGAGGCGTTTGTAAAAATAAAAGAACAAGCCAAGCCTTATCTACAATTGTAGGGATAGATCAATAGTGGTTTTAATTTGATAAACAGTACTAATCTAGAATATTTTCTTATCAAACACAAAGCATAATTTTCTGCTTCAAGGGTGATTTCTTGTTGGTTCTAAATGATTGTGAAGGATCCAATCTTGCATATTCGAGCTCCATCAGTCTTTTTAAAAACTTGCCCAAAGGGTGGATTCGCTATGGAAATTATTGTGAAATGGCTTATAAATAAACTCATGATGAGATTTGGTTAAAATACACCGCAAGATGCTTTCTTCAAGGCATCAAATTTGACATTCCTAACTTCAGATGCCATCTAGCCCGTGCCTTGCATCTTCTTAGCTTTGATACCCCAAGTGGACCCATGGGCAAATCATTTGATAAGTACTTGGATAAAATACCACATTGGGTTTGGCTTTCTTGGATTCCCCAACTATTACTTTCCTTATAGAGGCCTAAATTCCTTCATTGAAAACTCGTTCTACTAAAAATTATGACTGTATATCCATAGGCATTGTATTACTGGCTTTGGACATATTTTCTTGAACGACGTGATGTTACAAATAAGTCTGAATTTGGTAGAATGGCAATGGCTCAGCAAAGAATGCAACAAAATGATTCTGGTTATGGTATAGGCGATGGGTCTATAAGAGAGACAAATAAGAATGGGGCTTCTCTAGCCTATGATAATCAGGCACATCAAGGAAGTCAATCTGCCAGCGCCGTTGGAACCTACGATGGAGGAAATTCTCATGGACAAGAGTCTGAAAGGTCTTCATCCGTTGATGTCAGTGCCCATGATAGGAATGACCAACCTTTGCAACAAAGTTCTCCAGTCATTAATGATGGTGGTCAGAGTGCGTTACATAATTATTGATGCATACATGAGGTATGAGAATAAAATTCTTTTCAAGTACTCATTAATTATTTTTTCATAATATTTATTTATTTTCTTATATAGGCATTTATATGATAAGTTTCCAAGCTCTAGAGAAAATATTAAATTTATCAATTCTTCATGTATTAGTGCTACCCCCAATGTGAATCTATCTCTATTTCTCACTAAAAGATTAAAATATGCGAGCAAAAGTCATATATATTTTGTTCCTTGCAACCTTCAAGAAATGTGAGTATTAATTAATTTTGTTACATTTTGATATCTTGACTATTAATTATGTATACATAATGTATTCATGTTATAACTTTTATTTTGTAGTTTTCATTGGATTTTAATTGTCATCGATTGCTCTTTGATGAATGTTTATTGGTTGGACCCTTTGCAACCGAAGATATGAAGCAACTAAGTTATATTTCAATGCATGAGCAAACTTTCATCTCTACTTTGGTTCGAGTATAATTTATCATTCACAATTAATCATAACATTCTGGTCTTTTAGTGGGCTCATTCCATTGGCTCTTGATGGAAATAAACGACCCGCAATACCACAGTGGAAGGATGTAAAGGTAAATAAATATTAGTAATATTTCTTCCCCCACTTCCTATTACTAACATTTTAACGCTTGTGTCATATAGTGCCCTAAACAACCTACGAACGTTGAGTATGGATACTGTGTGATGAAATATATGAGAGAATTAATAGAGAGTCCTTCTAAGTTTATTGATTCAAAGGTAATCAATTATACTTATTTCCATCATCTCTTAATATATTTCTTAAAAACTCATCATTTATTCTTAGATTGTTTAAGATGAGCATGTTATCTAAGAAAGAGACATACACAAAGGATGAGATTGATGATGTACGAGTTGATTTCATCCAATTCATTTCAAGGCACCTCAAAGCATAATAAGTCTCCCTCTGTCCCTAATACGCGTGATATTTATATGAACTAGCTAATCGTACACACGCCATTAATGTGCGATGCATACTATTAAATAATGATATGCTTGCGTGTTAGTATGTTACAAGATTTTTTACCTTGGTTTATTAAAATTCAAAAAGTGATACGATGTCCATATAATGGAGATCAACGAGAGTGGGGGTTGGCAAGGTTTTGGGGGCTGCTGTTACTGTGGGTAAGTGAGTGGTGGTGGTGTGGGGGGGGGGGGGGGGGGGCGTCGAATTTTTATTTATTTATGCTAATCAAATTATTATTATGTAGTTATTTTGGTTATATAGATTTTCATAAGTTGGTTTCTTGTTGCAAGTGATTATAATGTTTTCTTTATTTGTTTGTAGGTTTATGGGAAGTGATTTTGTAAAGAAATAATGGAGCGGGCATTTGTGGTGGAATGTCGAAGACATATTTGGTTTATAATAGTTTCATTCACTATTAGAGATGTAATTTTTTTGTTTTAACTTATTTTGGATGGAAATGTAATTGGAATAAATACCTTTTTGAATGTATGTATTACTTTAGCACAACAATTTTTGAATGTATATATTGGTAGGACAACTTTTGGGTGTGAATATTGGCATGAAAACTTTTGAATGTATATATGGATATGACTAGTTACAATTGATTTTGAGAACATTTGTGTTGATTTTATTTCGTAGGACAACTTTCGAACGTAATATATGGATATGCATTCAAGTGAAAATCCTATAAAAAACATAATTAGGAGACTTTTGGGCAAGTAGTAGGTAATGAGGGAATTTTTTGCAACCCTTGTAAATAATGTGTCTTAAAAAGATTTATTTTTAAGACGTTTTTTTTTTCAATTATTAGCAGCACTTGTAAATAACGCGTCTTAAAAGAATATATTTTTTAAGACATTTTTTTGAACTTTTTTATGACAGTTGTTTTTAGGACGCTTTTTATTATGATTAAAAGTGATGTAAATATCTTTTTATGACACTTTTTAGCCGTTGTAAAACGACTTTTTTCTTTTAGTGTGATCTCTTATTTGGGATCCTTTAAACTGATAGACTCCTTGATTACCATTCCCACCTATCTTGCCCTGCTGGCCCGATGACTCTGAATTAGATCTTCTAGATCTTACTCCTTTGGAACGATTGGTGATCTTGATAATGAAATAAAGCGACATTCTGAGAACACACTATATGGTTGACTTACTTGAGTCTGTGCCATATAGGAGTTTCAACTAGTTTGGATATCGAGATAAAATAGGATTAGATTTTCCGAGCTACTCTATCTCAAAAAGGCATCAAGCTTCATCAAAAGCATCCCAGTCCAAGTTCTCTAATGCGACACAAAGAGGTAAATACAACTCTTGAACCACAATGAGGACACATACACTGCGTATACTTGTTTATTATGGGTGCATATTTTTTTATAGTGGTGGTGTTGCTTCAAATATTTTTTTGGGGAAAAAGAAATTCATTCGAATATTTTTTTTAATCATTTAAAATGATTTTAAAAATATATTTGAGGTTAACATAAGAATATTTGTTATGATAAAAATTTGATTGGTTCAATTTTCAATTGGTTAATATTTTTTTGAGTAAAAAAAATTTAATTTTTCCAAGACTTTAAAAAACACATGTGTGTTATTTTTTAATAAGGCTATTTGTGTTTCTTTAGTGTCTTGGTGGTTAGAGTCATTTGTGATCCTAGATTGAGTGGTTATCAATGAGCCATATTTTTAGTACCTCAATCCTAGTGAACACCTTTTAGCCAATCACATTTGTTATCCCACTTTCTTTCTACACCCTTAGATCTTGAAGATTTGATCTAGACCCTTTATTTTTAACAAACCCTTTTAGTGCCATATATAATATCTTAGGGTTTCTTATTCTTGAGTTTTAGAAGAGAGTGGCGGCAGAATTTTTAAGGGGAGAGAGAGTATTAACTTCATATCTTCTTCTTCCCCATCCACCTTTATAGAAAACTGAGAGAAATCGAGAGAGAGGGGTGCTCCTGCCAAAATCGAGAGAGAGAGAGAGAGAGAGAAGAAATTGCCGTCGCCATCAAAAGAGAGGGACGTCACCGTCGGAATTGAGATCTGTCTCCAGTCGTTGTCTATCGAAAATAATGAGAGTAGGACGAGTTGTTGCCGGGCGAAAAAAATTAGGAAGAGAGACGAGACGCTGAAGTCATCAGAGCTGTTTAAACCGACGCTGTCGGGTCCATCGTCAGAGGAAAGCGAGATTGAGACAGATCAAAGTTGCTGTCTGAAAACTCAAAATCGTGGGAGGTTTAATTTCTTACTCAAAGCCACTGCGTTGGCGGAAATCGAGATCGGGAGAAAGAGAAAACAACGCAGGAGCTACAACTGGACAGAAAGAACTCGCTAGAATTTTTCTCATCGGAAAATTCGCCAGACTTTGAACCCAAGTCAGATTTGTGTACTCCTCAAACCCTATATCTCTTAGGGACTATTTTAGAACACTAATTTTTTAGGATTGCTATGTTTTTGTTCTTGGATCTTTATTATATTGTTGTTGTTATTTTTTTGATCCAAGAACATAGTTTCAAATAAATTTGAAACTCAAGAGTTATTGTTGTGACGTATATTCAGATTTGAGAAATAATTTTTTGTTTCAAAAATTAATTTCACAAATTGGTGAAATATATTTTGGAGATAAATAATTTTGAAACAAAACTTAATTTGAATTTTTTTTTATTCCGAATCTGAAATTTTTGAAGTCTTGAATTCAAAGCATATTTGAGATTAATTGCATTGCATATAGAAGTTGTTTGTAATTAATAGGATATTGATTGTATTTGATTGAGAGGCGTGACAAGCATTATTGCATCTAGTTTAATTCACAAACACTATCACTCTCACATGAACACTTAGGAGTTGTGGTTCTTGGTGAGATATTTTGTTTGTGGAGCTGCTAGAATCCGGGATTCAAGGATAAAACAGAAGCTGCGTGGAGAAGAACAAATCAAGATAGAATGCCCTTAAGAGTGGAGTAACTCGGGTAGGTACGTTTTTTGATCTTGTGTTTCGATTCTTAGTTGCATGCTTTAGTGTTGTAACTTGGTTGTGATTTTAGTGGACTTTTTATTTTGCTCCGTTGAGGGGGCCGTGGATGTTTCCCTAATTTTAGGGTTTTACCACGTTAAAAATCACATGTTAATTTGCTTGAATCTTCTTAATTACTTTGGTGAACAATATCATACTCGAGACTTAATTGTAGGTTTGGAATTAAAAAAACCTAAGGTAATCAATCTAAAAAGTCTAAAGATCATATTCAGAAAAATTATTTTAACACATCTAGTGTTCATTTTGAAAAGAGTTCCGTTCAACGAGTTTATTTCGGAGTTTATGAAACTTATAACTTTTTGTTATTAATCTTGTAAACAAGTTTTTCACATTCACCATCTAAGTGTTATTGGTAAAAGACGAGTTTCCCAATAAGGATTTCTTGATGTGCCAAGTTGTCTCTCACACAAACTTCTCCATTTTCTTCTCCTCAGTGTTTACCTTATCTTCAGCAAACAAAGACAATGCGGTAAACTCCTCCTCATACTTTATTCTGGTACGACCCTCGTGCTTCAGGTCCATGACTTTATTCCTTATCTCTGGTTTCATTGTGGGTGGGTAACACTTTATGTTATAATTTACCCAAAACTCATCAATGATCATCCTTTCCTGCTCCTGTAGGGTGGTGGCAGACTTCATCTACTGTAGGGATGCTCCTACTAATCGAAACAAAGCTAACATATGCTTGTTCACCAATGTGCACTAAATAATCCTCAAATGTCTATGAATGTCCTTTTTTCACTGGCTTGCCATTAAGATATATGTACTCCCAACAAAATTTGAAGGGTGACTACGAGGGTAGTTGTGGTGGTGGCTACTGTTGTGGCTGAAAGTGTTATAGCATGACAACTATCGTTGTAGAGACTTCCTGAATCACTATCGTAACTATGTCTGCTGGAGTAACCATGGGTGGTACTGTTGGTGGTTGCAGTTCCTGCTGAGACATATCCTCTGTAACGTCGTAGGTAACATGTTATGGTCTACCACGTCAAGTGTTTTCCATCTGAAAGGAAAAAAGGTTCGTATTAGTAGCAGATCATAAATAGTATAACGTTCCTAAACATATGGCTCTAAATATCAAAGAATGCAATGCAGAACGTAATGAGCGCCACACAAATCTTGAGGATGCTAGAACCCAGATGCTTTGATACCAACTGTAACAACTCCATTTTTCATATAAATGTTGGTCAGATATAATACGCCGAAGATGGGGCTTGTCTAACAATTCATACAATGTAATTTTAATTTAAAACATCCACGCACAATAAAATAATATGAAATAATAAACTGATAGTGAATAAGTTAACTCACATAGATGATAAAACATCCATCCCAGCATAACTGGAAATAAGTGACGGGAATGAATAAGTCTCGGGATTATGCCCATATAATATCTGGAATATAAAAATCGAATCAAATAAAGAGTAGGAACCTATACAAGAATCAAAAAGCTGAATCCACTACTAAGCCAATGCAACTGCAAGTTTGATCCTCTGTCATCCCTACTGAGCGTGTATAGGAAAACTTGGGGGAAAAACAATTTATAATTTGGGTCAGCACCCTAAAATTGCAAGAATTGACTTAAAAACCAATCGATAATAATGAAGTCAATTCACGTTACATACCGTCCATCGACACTCATATGCGATAAGTATCTCACCCCTCATCTAAGTTTAATACTATACGTATTTCCAACCCAAGCCCAAACATATAATATGATCTCTATGCTAACATAACAATATTCATAGAAACTATCCCACATATAAAACGTAAGATAAATATCTATACACATAATCTCAGTCCCAAGACAAACCCCATAATACTACCCCACAGAATATACTATTGTATCACATTATATATTTTACAGAGCATTGTGTTTATTAATAGTTGTCTAAATCATAAGACTACATTAATTTATTCATAATCAATTTATATAAATACATATATACTTTTATATATATGGGGCATACAAAGGCATCTATCTTTGGTGTCCAGCTCGTGCCCTATCGGTAGGTCCGAAGGAGTCCCTCACCAAACAGACGTAAAAAAATCACACATAAGTGGGGCGATCACTATGCAATTTACACCATCTCATGCCCATACCCCCGGCTGTGAAAATGGATATGGCCATCCCACTTATCTCATCATGAACTGATACCCTTGAACATATGACCTACACTATGCTAAGCCCACCTATGCTGGCGTGTGGTTCCGGTCCAACGACCTACGCAATCCCAACCGATAGGCCTTTCACGAAGACGGGTATGTTCACACAAATAATGAATACATACATATAGCACACAATATATATAGGTAATTATCTCCATAACTATCGTAACTAGATTTCATCAATCTTAAAATAAGAATCCTTGCCTTGAATATAAACACTTTAGTTAATTATTAAATTCACTATTTACTAGATAGCGACACAAATATACACTACACCAAAACTGTCGACCTGTCAAGATCTAAAACCGTGACAAGTTTAGGGGTGATAACGGACTTGTCACAGTCAAAGATCGTGACAAGTTCATTAGACTTATCATAGGCCTTTCACGGTCTTTGACCTTGACAAGGGTTCTCACGGTAAAAGATCATGACAAGTCTAATAAAATTATCATGGTTAAAGACCGTAACAAGTTTCTTAGTCAATGACTTATCACGCTCTTTGACCGTGACTATTCTGGGTAGAATTTAAAAAAAAATTGTTGGATAGTATGGCCATTACCACTGCCCAATAGTATATTTGTACCTGTTATAGCAAAATTATATATGTCCAAATAGAATATATCCAAATAAAATATAAATAATGTAGCAAATCATGGCATATATAATCCATATCTAGATAAAATAGAAATACAAATATCCATATCCAAACCAACATATACCAAATCAAAAAAATACAAATATAATCCAATATCTAAAGAAAATAGATAGAAATAATGTCACGGCATAGGGTCTTGAGTAAGTTGGAGGAGGAAGGAAGGCCACACTACATATTCATTGACACACCCCTCAATTCGTTGAATGCCGCATTGTTCCCGCAACCACAAAGGTGAGTTATCCTTTCCGGACACCACATGCGTGACGAGCACCCTTGCCTTAATGTCTTGGAGGGGACGTCCATAAATCAGCATACCCGGGAGGAAGCTTGGATCCCCAAACTCCCTTGCTAATCGCTCCCTACAAAATATGTCGAGTAGAAGCACGCTCGACCAATCGATTGTTAACATAGGCCGCTCGGTGGGAGTCAAGATGGGAATGGATCATATGGCGGCGAGTCCATGCATATCGGCGATGAAGCAGTGAAGTCCTCGTCTACCTCTACCTCATTATCCTTCTCCTTACCCTTCCCCTTGGACCCCAACTGAAGCTTCATGAAGGCGTACATATCTAAGACTGTCGCCTCTAAGCTTAATAGCTTATCGTCATGGGTATCCACCTTATGAGCCAACCCTTATTACTCGTCTCCATTCCGATGATCCTCGACTTCCCCACCCACAAGCTCACCCATAGTCCTCCCCTTGCAATCCGCCCCGAGCACTTTGCTAAGTGCGTCCGTATCCAAAGATGTTTTGTCGACATCAGACTACGACTCATGCACTTCTTTAAGTTTTTCCTGAAATGATAAAAAGTACACAATTAGTTAATTAAGTAAATTAAAAAAAACTATAATGTAATTAAAAAAATTAAACATTTATAACTTAAAATCATGGTTGTGATGCTCAGGGCCACCTCCTTGTCATTACCCTTCTTCGTCCGAATTGCCACACAGGCATCGAGCCTATATGGCCAACCCCAGTGCCACTCCCCGTCTCCTGAAATAAAATAATACAAAATTAGTAAGTAACACAAAGTAATGTTAAAGTAGAATAACATAAAAATAAAATTAAATAAAAATAAAAACTTAGCATCTTGTGTTCTACCTCGGCGTAAGACGTCCGCCCGGAGTAGTGCACGTCCAACTTTTTCGTTCGGTCTTCCCTCCTCGATTGGCAAGATGCCAATTATCGCTCATCGATCTCATTGTCGACAAACTTTTTCCACTGTGCCAATGAGATCGGCTCCTTCAGGGGGGGAGATGATGTTACGTATGCTCAAAATGGACTCCCGGGTCTTTCCAAAGTACTGTGCCCACATATTCTTCTTCCACGTCTGATATTGATCCCTCAACTGTTCCAACGGGGAGTCGCGAAGATGTGGGGGGAGGACGAATCATTCCTGTCAAACAAATACAAACCAAAAGAAAGTAAATGTTATTTGCTTATAAATATAAATATAAATATAAATATAAATACACTACCTGTAGTGCCCCCCAAATGTCAATCTTGAACTCATTAGGCACGGCCCTCCAATCAGCGTACCCCGAGCCAACGATTGCCTTTCAGAAACTCTATCCATCTAGTCAATAATGTTGTCTTATTCTCAACGACGGACCCCAATTTTCCCCATTTTGGGGGCCTACTGGCCGAGGAGCCCTCATCACCTCCGCTACCGCGCTTGGATTCTGTAAAAAGTAATAGTAGTAGTACAAACATGTACATGGACATGAATTAATGCTCAAATCTGATAATAACAATACATACAATATTAATTTCAATTTATACCAATACCCATACCAATACCTAATACCAAATTCAATTTATACACACGCCCCCCCCCCCCCCCCCCCAACACACACTCCTGGGTCATGGACTTTGAATTAATGCTTAAATTTTAAAATACTAATTAACATATTCACTAACCATAAAACTAATTTTGATTTAAATATGATAATAACAAAGCACTAGAAGAATACACCCACTGGTTATTACAAGCATTAAAATGATCAAGTACAAATGAATAAAAAGCATTAAATTGTCGTCCTATAATAATAAAGCACTAGAATAATATAGCTACTGGTCATTACAAATAATTGAAATACTTATAACAAATCTAAAAATTGTTTCAAATTCGGGTTATCATAAAAATGGATTGATATTCGGTAGGAGCGACTAAGTCATCCATTCTCCTGTTTAGACGCTTTACCGCATGTAGGATGATTAACCACGACTCATTGTTGATATAATCCGAGTAAAACACTTGCTTGACCTTTTGAAAATCACAAACAAATGGCTCATCGCTCATGTGTTCGTTACTCTTCAACTTGGACAAGTCAACCATGATCAAATTGGTGCCAGGATCAACTTTATAAGCATTTTTATCCTCAAATCTTGCCCAATCACAGTAAATACAACCTCTTTGAAGCTTACATAGTCCAATTGAAATATATTTTAAATTACACCATAATTAGTTATTTCAGCTTCAATGACGTTTTTATCTTTCGCGCTCGCTCGAAAGAAAGTAAGAGCCTTATATGAAATGCCCAAGTTTTGTACATTTGTATTTTCCTCGGACACCCTTGCACCGAATATGTAGCCGTTCAATCGATACTTTTTTTACTCTTGTACCATAAATAAGGGTCCAGTGGCTAGACGAGCAATCCTTGATGTCACATCACCCATATTTAAGAGCTGAGAATATAGGTAAATTAATTAGGTTAGTTGTAAAGATTTCTTGTAATGTGACATTTAATAACAACCATTTTCATTATAATTACATGTAGTGACAACCACAACCTAAATTTGCTGTCTAATTATGCAATTATTTTTCGTATTTTATTATTCTCAGAGGCTTCATATTTTCTGCATAGATCGTGGAGAACGTATTACAAAATTAATCATGTATAAAATAATTTAAAATAATGTTAAAGATAAAATAATTTAAAATTACTTTTTCCATTCTTCGATATCTTCATGTTTGTCAAATAGATGACGAGCTACTTTTTTATGTTGCAACCTCGTTAATTTCACTCGTTTGCCCATCACATGATCACCCTCATCGACGAACTCATCGATGTCATCCACGCTGGTCGAGTCAGGCATATATTTTCGAGTGTAGATTGATGACTCAACGGTGATGTATTCATCTCCAATTGATCATTCAATGTATCGTGTATTCTTGACGCAGTCTTTGAAAACTTTCATCAATCTTTCAAACGGATACATCCACCGATATCTAACTGGGCCACAAAGAAGTTCCTCGTCACATAGGTGTACCAACAAGCGAACACTTATGTCAAAGAATGATGGGGGAAAGTAATTCTCCAACAATCAAATCGCTTAAGTCACTGCCAATTTTGCGTCCACTATGTGATCTCGATTGACTACCTTCTCACATTAAAGTGAGAAGCCGATAATAATTTATATAATATCCCTCCGCAAAACCTTGTGCTTGCAGAAACAGTGCTTAAACACTAGAGGAACCAATTGCATGATCACATGCCAATCGTGGAACTTACACTTATGTAAATCATAGGTAGCATAATTCACAATCCTTTGCAAGTTGGACAAAAAATTAGTTGGAACATTCAAATTATATATTGTATCTAAAAGAACATTCCTTTCCTCACTCGTAAAAGTAAACGCACCCCCGAGAATCATTGTCCTTCCCCTACTATCTTCTTTTAACCATAATCATGGCTTAAGTTTCAATGATTTAAGGTCTTTTCGTGCATTTTCTCCATCCTCCGAATGACTCTCCCCAATGTATGTGCCCATAATATGTTCATCTATGTTCTTCTCTGCGTGCATCACATCCAATACATGGTGCATCGGGTTATTCTTCCAATAAGGCAAGGCAAATAAAATTGACCTCCTAGACCATGCCTTTCTTGTCTCAGTTTCACTCCCAGTTGGGTCTTTTTATGCTTGACATTCTTAAATTTAGGATTCTTACCTAGCATATTGGGGCCATAATCAGAAGATTTATTTTAAATTTCTGAACCTAAAAGTTTTCTCGGTGGTAGCCCATGTTCAACCCGGCCAGGTAAAAATTAGAACATTTCTCAAATCTAAAACTGTAAGCGGGAGGTAAAAACCTCCTGTGGAAATGGTATATATTTTTTGAGCTAGCGGGGAGATGAAGAGATTCAGTCTCCTCGCCATAAATAGGAAACCCCAAATAACCATGTACTGCACAACCGAATAATGTCCCATAAGTTAAAAAATCATGAATTGCCCACATCAACATAGCTTTCAACATAAACTCTTCTTTTCTAAAAGAGTCAAATGCTTGCACACCCTCTTCCCACAACTCATTTAATTCTTTAACCAAAGGAGCTAGGTAGACAATTATGTCCTCACTTGGTTCCTTTGGTTCAAGTATCTACAAAGACATCATCGAAAATTTAGGTCTCATATACTGTGAGTGAGGGAGGTTGAGTGGGGCTAGGATCATTGGCCATATACTCTTTGGTTCTTAGATTTCCAAATGGATTGAGACCATTTGTTGACATTTTCAAATGAATGTTACGCCGTTCTCGAGCAAAATCGAGATACTCAAAACTTATTATCTTCCAAGCTGTAGAATCAATAGGATAACGCATGCGATTATCCCCTTCTTTTTGCCTAGCATGCCAGGTCATTGCCTTCGCTATCCATGGTACTGTGAAAAACCACGTTAATATAGGCCCAATGGCAAAATATTTCAACACTTTTTGAGGCACTTTTGAGCTTGTTCCTTCATTGCCAGTAGATTGGACATATCTAGGTTCATCGCATACCGAACACCGATCGAGATTTTCATACTCCTTTCGGTATAGTATGCAGTCATACACATAAGCATGCATTGATTTATACTTCATTCCTAAATCTTTCAAACTATTTTTCATATTAGGATAGTTGTTTGGAAGCGTATTCTACTTGGGTAGCAAGCCCTTAATTCAATTCAAAATTCCTATCACGCTATTTACAGACAAACCATTTGGGTCTTCAAACTCTGCAAAACAACCATGGCATGTAAAGTTGTTTGATCTTTCTCACAGCCAAAGTATGATGGTTGGGTCGCCTTAAATTTCAAACTTTGGTACTTATCGTCAAGGTTTATCTCGATATCTTCATGAGCACCTGAACCTTGGACATCGTCAGTGACTTCATTCTCTTCCACTTCATGAACTCGATATGCGTCATCAACTAAATCCTCTAGCATATTATGATCTACATTGTCATCCTCCCCTTGTACATCTATCCTACTTGTTAAAGGTTGTTGTGAAGGTCGCTCGGGGACAAAAGGAACTTTCGATTCCATGTGAAAAACTCAAATTCGATAATTATCTTGCATACCCATCTTAACAAATGTAGTTCAATTATTTTCCACTCAAACACCTTACCATTCTTACACCTAGTACACGGACACGAAAACTCTTCATCATCATGAAATCTCTTTGTGTATTTCATATATTCATTAGAACCTATGCAAAATAAATCTCCTAATCTATTTGTCTTACCCATCTACTCTTTGTATTTAGGATATCCCATCACAGCTATTACAATTAATCACCTATTATGGGTAAGAAGCGTATATTCGTGGATTAGTATAAACAAAAGTGTGAACATTTAGTTCCCATTAGTATAAACAATCACATATTGAATGCGTACACATAAGAACTATAAGGCTAGTTTCTATGTGCACTATATGTAATTTCAATTAGTTATAAATCTTACAAAATCATTATGTCGTGCATTCAAATGAGAATACATGCAGGTATGCACCCCCCGAATCAAGTGTTATATAAAAAGTTGACTTAATGTAACTTTATACATGGGCATCTATTGTGGTTCGCATTATTACCTATTACTTGTTATATAAAATTTATAGTATATTTCATTTAATTATGTCTTATTTTTATTCGATTTATACATTGTTATGTTTCATTTTGCATCACAACCCTAAATGTTAAAGAATGCCTAGGGCCAACCAACTCAATGGCCATCTAAGTGTTCAAATCCACCAGTCAACAACAATTAAAGAATTCAAATAAACAATGCAAATAATAATGTCTTTTATGAGAAATTCCTAGGGGCAACCAACTCAATGGCCATCTAAATGTTCAAATTCACTAGTCAACAACAATTTAAGAATGCCAAATAATTCAACAACCTCTCTCTCTCTCTCTCTCTCTCTCTCTCTCTCTCTCTCTCTCTCTCTCTATATATATATATATATATATATATATATATATATATATATATATATATATATATATATATATATATATATATATCAAGGTTCTAAAAGATGCGAGGTGTGAAAGCCAAGCCTTAAACCTCAGAAACCAAGCGGGCCTTAGGAGTAAAAAGGCGCTTAGGCATTTTTTAATATATTTCAACATTTTTAACTATAACAAGGCTATTAAAAATACTAAAATGGTACATACCTTAAAATATGTCTGAATATATGCAAACTAAAATAATATTTTTTTTAAATACTAAGAAAAATAAAAAATAAAACACCCATTTTTTCGGATAAGAGGTAGAGAGGTTTGGGATACCATTTGTCTTTTGATAGTTTTGAATGAGATATTGGTCCAGTTTTTTAAGAAAAAATCTTCAAAAGACGATATCGTTTCGCTAAAGCGTTTTTGTATTAAAAAAAGTGCACCTTAAGCCTTTTATCAAGAATAAGGCATAAAAGGCTCAAGGCGAGGCGTTTTTCCCAAGCCTCAAGTTTAGGCATGCCTTTTAGAATACTGATATATATATATATATATATATATATATATATATATATACAGAGAGAGAGAGAGAGAGAGAGAGAGAGAGACCAAAATGTGTGTGTAGGGAGAGAGATGGCGGTCACTGCTGAAATTAGAGAGAGAAATCAAATTTCAATTTTAGAATTGAATACTAAAAATCAAATAGGCACTATACCAAAAATCCAATATGCACTATACCAAAAACCAAATACTAATTTCAATTGCAATTTAATTTTAATTTCTAATACTAATTTCAATTTCAATTTAAAATACTAATTTCAATTTCAAATTCAAATTCACTCTTAGTTTGAAATTGAAATTAAAATTCAATTTATAATATTGATTCTTATTTCCTCTATCTCCTCTAAATGGTGAGTGGTCCTATCCCATTCAAGACCGTTATTTCTGTAATATACTTAATAGCTCATGCACATTGTTCTAATTTGAGAAAAATTCGGCAGCATATCCCCATAGTTCTTCAAGTACACGACATTGATTTGCAAATGTGAGTGTTATTTCAACTTATAGATTGAAATAACGCTTAACATCGCATCATATAGTATGTAACCAGAGAACAATAAGATACGACTGCAGAACTTCCCCCAAAAGTAACAAGTTTAAGCCACTAAGAATAATATTATACAAAAACTATGCAGTTCCAAACTATCTAAACGGGACAATTCGAGAGATCTTATTACAGGGATAATGACTCTCGAACAGGTCTAAGGGCTATTAAATGCGTACGCATAAGAACCAGAAGGCTAGTATCTATGCGCACCATATGTAATTTAAAGTATGTTTCATTTAATTGTGTCTTATCACAATTCAAGAGATTCATTTAATTATGTAATTTAAAATATATTTTATTTAATTTAAAGTACGCATAAGGACTAAAACTTATACCATTTTATACGTAAATCAATACTAATTAAAATTCAATTTCAATTTATACCAAAATCAATACTAATTCAAATTCAATTTATACCAATTCAATTTGTAAGGACACAAATTTCTAATTTAGTCCATATGTAGTTTTGGCTCAATTTCGGACAAAATTATTTTGAGTCATAGGATAGATGTTCATGTTATATCCTTTCAAGCCTATGATGTTGGAAGATTTGAAGACGCAGTGGCCAAGTAATCATAGTATCATCATTGCCAATTTTTCAAGTGCCTCATTTTGCGTCGTCAACGGTTTGTTAATTCCAATGACTCCAAAGGTATGAATGCACTATTATATATATAAGAGCTTGGAATATATTTTTAGGTGTTATTTTATTTGTATTTAAGTTTAAAAATGAATCTTCATTTTTTAAATAAAAATAAAATTTTGAATTTTCATTCGAACGAAGTTGTTCGAACGAGTTTGATCTAACGAGCTTCTAATGATTTTATTCTTGAATTCTATGAATTTTCGTTAGAAGGTCATTCGAACGGGTTTGTTCCAATGAGATTTCAAATGAACTTCTAACGAGAATTGGAGATTCTTTTTCATTTTCTCGTTAGTAAAGTCGTTCAAATGACCTCGTTCGAACGACCTGGGAGCATTTAACAGTTTCTGTTTTTCCCTCCCTTTTTTCCACTACTTTGCCCCACTACTTTTTACCAGTTTTAACTAGTGACGGACACACTTTTTCTAATAACTTTTTCTTTCCCTTCAAGAACAAACGAGAGTAACATTCTTAAGAGAAAAAGTTCCTTTTGCGTTCATCTTCTTTAATGGATTAATTAGTCATGAACACATTTTTTTTACACCCAACATGTTTTAGTGTAAATCCAAGTTCATATATATATATATATATAAGGAGAGTTTGTATTTGTTGCGGTGTGCTCATATGGTGAAAGGTACCGTGTGTGGATTGATGGCGATCGAGCGCCATCGGTGGATTCCAAGACTGTGGTGGATTTTGTGGTTGTCAACTAGGAGTAGATTGAAGAGTAATTGAGTGTCAGGGATTGGACAGAGTCACGTCTTTGTTGTAAGTCTTTCTACCTGTGTCTTTTATAAAAATACCGTACTTAGTGGACTTGTAGGCTGGGCCGTCTGAGGTTTTTTCCATTGGGGTTTTTCTCGTACATCGCGACGTAGTGTGTTTGTGATTTACTTTGTATTGCAAATATATCATTAGATGCATGATAGGTTAATCAAAATAAAATTGGTTTAAATCACAATTATAGTTCAATTTGGTGTTAATTAATATTTGGGTAATTTTAGTTTAATTTAACTCAAGTCAGAAAATTAATTTGGCAAAATTGGTGTTTAACTTGTTTGGCCTAAATTTAATCATGAATTAATTTTGTTAGGCTATTTTGGACTTGAGTTGATTTAACTTGAATTTAAAAGTAAAATTTTAATTAACTTTGTTTAAGTTAAGTTGAAATATTTGTTGAGTTAATTTTAATTTTGAAGAAATTAAAATTTGAATTTTATAATTGTTAAAATTTGAAAAAAAAAATTAATCTGGAATATAATTGAACCATCTCATAATTTGAAGTTTAAAATTTGGGGATATTCTCTCCAACAAGTGGTATCAGAGCTGGAATGCTAATTTATTGTGTTAAGATCCTTAATCTTGTTTGGTCTATAAATGAATAATTCTCTTTTCACAAAACTTCCTGTTTTTGATGGTTCAAATTATGCGTATTGTAAAGCGCAAATGAAATCGGCACTTAAGACTTTAGATGAGAGGGTTTGGCAATCCGTAGTTAAGTGGTGGTCTCCACCTACGTGCCTAGTAGAAAATGTTCGTGTACCTAAACCTGTAGAGAGATGTAGTGAAAATGATCTTAAACTAGCAAATTTTTATTCCCTTGGTTTAAATTTCCTCTTTAGTGTGGTTACTCCCGATGAGTTCCGTCAGATTATGACGTGTGATTAAGGAGGCTTAGGATATACTCCAACTCACCAATGAGATAACAAGTGTCATGAAATCTTTAAACCTCCAAAACCTCACCGCTCAATTCGAAACCATTAAAACGCTTGACAGTGAAACTTTTGATGAATTTTATGCTAGACTTTCTGAAATTGTAAATTCATCTTTTAATTTGGGAGAAAAGATACCCGACAACCGTGTAGTAAAGAAAATTTTAAGGTCATTACCCGATAAGTTCATTCCAAAAGTGACCATTTTAAATTCTTTATCCACTTTAGCCTCTACGAAACTTGAAGAGCTCGTAGGTGACTTAAAAACCTACGAACTTGACATTTTTATCTCCAAGAATGAGAAGAAGAAAGAATAGGGCATCACTTTGAAAGCCCAAAAGGAGGAAAAATAAGTTTCGGATGATGAGAGTGATATCGAATCCGAGGATATGGCTATGTTTCCTAGGAAGTTTAGAAAATTTCTTAAGTTTAATAAAGATAATATTAAAAAGGATTTTAAGAAATTTGATAAGTCTAAGTACAACAAAGCCGAGAAATTCCCTACAAAGCATAATGAAGAACTTAATAGGGACGAGTCGAATAGATGTTGTGGTTGTGAGGGATATTTCCATAGGAAAGAGAATGTCCCACTAAACTAAGGAGGGAGGTAAAGCAACCAATTTCACATAATGCCACCCTTAGTGATAGTGATAAGGAAGAGGGACCCGATTCCCCCATTGAATGCAACTTTACTGCGTCCTTGGCTAGTCATGTGAGCATTGATAGTGAACCTTCCCATAAAGATATTTCTTTACATGACACTTTAGAGGCAATTATTTGTGAATCCCTAAAATTTGTTGGTTTAGAGAGTGGAGAAGAAAGTGAGAGTGAGAATGAAGAAGCTCTTGATGGGAGTGAGCTTCAAGAAACATTTTGAGAGTTGTATGATGAATCAATAAAATTAAAAAGGGCAAATTGAAGTTAAAAGCTAGTTTGAGATAACGTGCCAAGGTCAATAATGGGAGTGCTTTAGTGGAAGACCTTAGGACTCATGAGAGAGATCTTCGTGAGAATCTTGAGTATGTAGAAGGTGAGAGAGATAGCCTTAGAGGTTTAATTGAGGCTATGAAGAAAGAGCTTCTTGGGTTTGAAGAGAGTAGGCGTTTACTTGAATCTAGAATTTTATAATTAGAAGAGAAGTTGAGAGATTCAAGTAGGGTTAAATTTGATTAGAATATAGGTCCAAAAAATTGGATAAAATACTTGGAAACGTCCAAATTAAAAATGACGTGTGTGGTATTGGCTTCGATACTCAAATTGATTCCTCTAATAAAGCCAAAACCATATGTTTGAGAGAATCTACTAGGCACACTTTTAAAGGTCAATCCTTAGGAACTAATTTTCTTCGGGTCTTTAAATGCCCACATTGTGGTAAAAAGGTCATCTTAAGAAATTTTATTTTGATCTTAAAAAGGATCTTAGGAAGTCCAATGGTAGAGTCACCAAAACTCCCAAATCCCGAGAGTGTCACACTTCACTAGTTTGGGTTAGGAGATCCAATTTGGCGACTTTACAAGATAGAATTTTTTATTCGCATTTGCTTACACGTGATACCTCCCTTGGTAAATCTAAAGGTTGAATGTGTTAGCTTCATTTGCATACACTAGATTTTGTGCATCATGATATATTTTTGCTAATTGTGTGTTTGTTTGTCATTTTCTAGTCTTTGCATTCATCATATAAATTTCGTGCTAGATTTATGATATGTGTATTTTTTGTATTTTATTTATTTTGTTTGGTTTCATTGAAAAATGCAAAAATATTTTTTTATTTTGAGTTATATTTTTTTTGTTTAATTAAAAATTTTGAAAAACTCAAAAAGATTTTCTATTTGTGTGTATTTTAGTTTGACACACTTTATGTGGCATATATTTGTGTTTGAATCAAATGTCATTTCTGCTTCCATTTGTCTAGAATTTGTCGTTAAGTTTTCAATCCTTAAAGTGTCCTTTATCATGTTTTCATGGAGTAGCTTGATTTTGTGTTGCTTTATGGAGTCTATTTTTATATGCCTTGATTCACACATGCACGAGCTCATTTGAAATTTAACTTCACATGTATATTTAAGCTAAGTGATATGTTCTCTTATTAATTTAGTCATCTACATATTGCTATTACTATAGAGGATTTGTGCATGTAATAATCATTTTTCGGATTTGAAAAAAAATATGTACCCGTTGTTGTTGTTGTTGTTGTTGTTGTTGTTGTTGTTGTTGTTGTTGTTGTTTATCAATGGAATCGGACTGCGAAGGACAAAATTACTTTGCGTGAAAAACCACCATTGAAATTTTGGCCTAACAATTTGGCATCATATAAAAATTATCCAAGGCCTTAGTAGTGTAGTTGGTATGTTCAAAAAGAAAAAAAAAAGAATATGTATAAGGAAGTTTGGTTGGATATATCAATGGGTTTGCACAACGACAATGTATCCTTATTATGCTATTTATGTCATGATACTATTGGTTTGCAGAATCATTAAAATTCTAGGCTTGTGTGCATTGTGTATGTTTGTTCCGTGAGTTCACTTTATCTTGTCACATGAGGCTATATTTAAGTATGATAAAATTTGTAATCAAATGAGAACTCCGTGAGCATGTTTAGGTTATTGGGTTTAAATTCTTTTGTTGCTAGTTCACACCCCTTCACTTCCGTTTACCACATGTATTTAGACACATCTTTTCCATACGAGTATGGAAGGGTCAATATATTTTGTGTTGTGTGTGGTGTATATACCTATGTATATGTGCGTGTGCATTATTGGTATATTTTTGTATATATATGGTATTTTTTTAAAAGTCGTTGCTATGCTAGCTAGTCCATATATGCTTTGAATACAAAATTGTTATCTATCTTATTGCGAATTTTTGTTTGATATCTCATGCTTATCGTAGTACATTTTAATGGTATCTTTTATCATCGCATCATAGTTGATATTTATTAATCTTTGTATGGATTAATTGTTCTTCATTATTTCCCATATGCTTTAATGATCTTGTCACGTTATGCATCATTGTATATTTATATTTCTCTTCCTTAGTTCATAACCTTTGTGTAGTCTTAAGTGGGAAAAATGGTATTTGCCTTAATTAGGGGAGAAATAAGTGATTTTATAATTCTTTACCCTTTGTCTATTCTTGAACAAAAAGGGGGAGAAATGATATCTAACCATTTGAAATTTGGGGAGATCAAACTTAGGGGGAGACATCTTTCTAGGAAGATCATTGTTAGATTAAAGGGGGAGAATTATTATTTTTTTTTGGGGGGGGGGGGGGGTATTTAATTTTTTACGCACTTTATATTGTTATATTCCCTATGCGTTTGATGGATTTTATAAGTGTGCATGATTTTATGTTTAGTGATATTATTTAAAGCAACAAAGTATTTCCTATGAGTCGAGTCAAGTATCTGCATTTTATTTTTTTGGGTGGAATTGTGTCTATACGTGCTTGATGGCCCTTAGGATTTTTGGTTTGATTTTATCCCGGAATAGCCAAAGGGGGAGATTTGTAAGGACACAAATTTTCAATTGAGTCCATATGTAGTTTTGGCTCAATTCTGGACAAAATCATTTTGAGTCATTAGATAGATGTTCATGTTGTATCCTTTCATGCCTATGACGTTTGAAGAGTTTAAGACGCAGAGGCCAAGTAATCAAAGTATCATCATTGTCGGTTTTTCAAGTGTCTCATTTCGTGTCCTCAATGGTTTGTCAATTCCAATGACTCTAAAGGTATGAAGGCACTATTATATATATAGGATCTTGGAATATATTTTTTGGATTTATTTTATACGTATTTAAGTTGAAAAATGAATCTTTATCTTTTCTTGAAAAATAATTTTTTCTGAATTTTCTTTCGAAGTTTTTCGAGCGAGTTTGATCTAACGAGCTTCTAATGACTTTATTCTTGAATTCTCTGAATTTTCGTTAGAAGGTCGTTCGAACGAGTTCGTTCGAATGAGGTTTCAAACAAACTTGTAACGAGAATTGGCGATTCATTTCTGTTTTCTCGTTAGTAAAGTCGTTCAAACGACCCGGGAGCAGTTTTTTGACAGTTTTTTGACTTTTTCCTCCCTTTTTCCCACTACTTTTCCCCACTACTTTTTACCAGTTTTAATTACGACGGGAAACACTTTTTCTAATAAATTTTTCATTCCCTCAAAGAAAAAACGAGAGTAACATTCTTAAGAGAAAAAGTTTATTTTGTCTTCGTCTTCTTTAATGGATTAATTAGTTAATAACACATTTTTTACACCCAACATGTTTTAGTGTAAATCCAAGTTCATATATATATATATATATATATATATATATATATTCTTTCTTGGAGAGTGTTTGGCATCAGGTTTTTATCTCTACACATTAGAGAGAGTTTGAGTTCTTTCTATACCCCAAAAATGAGAGTTTGTATTTGCTGCGGTGTGCTCATACGGTGAAAGACACCGTGTGTGGATTGACGGCGATCGAGCCCCATTGGTGGATTCCGAGACTACGGTGGAGTATGTGGTTGTCAATTAGGCAGAGCGTCAAGGCTTGGACGGAGTCAAGTCATTGTTGTAAGTGTCTCTTGTAGTTTCTTTCATAAAAATATTGTACTTAGTGGACTTGTAGGTAGGACGGTCCGAGGTTTTTCCCATTTGGGTTTTCCTCGTACATCACGGCGTAGTGTGTTTATGATTTACTTTATCTTGCAAATATATCCTTAGATGCATGCTAGGTTAATCCAAATAAAATTGGTTTAAATCACAATTATAGTTTGATTTGGTGCTAATGAATATTTGGGTAATTTTAGTTTAGTATAATTCAAGTCAAAAAATTATTTTGGCAAAATTGGTGTTTAATTTGTTTGGCCTATATTTAATCATGAATTAATTTTTGTTAGGCTATTTTAGACTTGAGTTAATTTAACTTAAATTTAAAAGTAAAATTGGATTAACTTTGTTTAAGTTAATTTGAAATTTTTGTTGAGTTAATTTTAATTTTGAAGAAATTAAAATTTGAATTTTATAATTGTTAAAATTTGAAAAGAAATTTTAATTTGGAATATAATTGAACCATCTCATAATTTGAAGTTTAAAATTTGGGGGCATTCGCTCCAACACAATTCAATTGAAATTGAATTTCAATTTCAATTCAATTGAATTTAATTCAATTCAAATTCAATATCAAAACCAATTCAATTCATGTTATAAGACCAGGGCACATCGAATCATCTATTTACTTGTTACGATTAATCCATGCAATAATTCACACACACTTTCTACAACGCCATTCTATTACACACATTAATTCATACACACACATACACACATACAATAATTCACGTAAACCTTTCAATAATAATTATAAAAAATACACATATAAAATTTCTTTTCGAACTTGACCCCAAATCCTAACTTTCTTTACTCCCAAATCAAACCCTTAATTTTGACTCTCATCAATCCCCCTGCCCTTCCCCCCACCTACACACACACACTCACTGCCCCCCCATCCACACACACATGCAAACCCACGCACGTACACACTTACACACACATACACACACTGTCCTACACACACATACATAAAGGAGAGAGAGAGAGAGAGAGAAAACAAAATGACCTGAAAACGTAGAGAGAGAGAGAGACGTCGCGCGCACGAGAGAGAAAAAGGGTGGGAAACAAAAAAAGTGGAAAAAAAAGAGGAGACTAGGGTTTTAGTTAAAAGAGTTATCACGGACCTGTCAAGGTCTTTGACCATGACAACTTTCAAAAGTTGTCACAATCATTGACCATGAAAAAAAAACGTATTTTTTTTATCACGGTCAATAATCGTAACAAGGCTCATCGGCTCAAAGGTGACAATTTAGCCTTTTTGGTGTAGTGTTAATTTTAATTAAACATCCCTTCACTTGGACAACCTATCATATACTCGCTTCGACTCATAAAAATTCCCCGAATGTTTTCACGATCTAACCCTGACCTAGGCCCATGAGTCGAATCAATTTGCCCTTGGCGCCAAATCTATTCGCTCTGGGATGAATTAATTTTCTTTAGAGGCCGAATCGATTCACTTTTGGGTAGTAGCCCAGATCCGCTAATTGTTTTTTATATGGGTTTCTTTCTCAAAATTCCATACTCATTTTTAAGGCTTTATACACCTCAATTTCAAGAACAATAAATCTATTGTAGTCAAGAAGTGTGTTAACATCATTCTATACCCATTCTACGCATGATAACCCCTCATTAATTCAAGTAATTGGATCTTAAACATCATAAGTTGTCTAAACCCAACAAGTTCAAAATTATCATCTATTAATTCTCAGAATAGTTAGATCAATACATGATTTGAATTCAACCATGACATTAATCCTATCACATGGATTCACTACACCAAAAATAGCAATTTGGCACACCCTGATATTCAAAATTTGGCACAGTTTAAAACTGTACCAAATTCTGGCACGATTTAATGACAATCTGGCACACTTTAAAAGAGTGCCAAAATTTTGCACTGTTTTAAAGTGTGCCAAAATTAAGTACACTTGACTAAAATATAAAATATCCTAAAAAACATTCTTCTAGTTTTGAGGTTTCCTCTCTCTCATTCCCACTCACCGCTCATCCTTTCTCTGTGCTTCGGTTTCTCTCGTCTCACCTCTCTCTCTATCTCTCGCATCATTGTATCATCCAAGAAGGTACTCTCTAAGGTTTATCATTGTGTTTTCTTTGGTATTTCAAGGGTTTGAATTTTTGGTATAGACATACCCCCATTTTGGTATAATATTGCTCTTTAGCTTTCTTTAGATACGATGGATAAACTTTTTAATCTAGGGTTTATCATTAGATTACTTTACATTTTCTATTACTTTCTTAGAACATTATAGGTTGTTTTATTGAGGCATTTAGTTTATATTTCTATTATTGTTGATGTTTTGATATTTCAATGTTCTTTTATTGAGGTCTTTAGTTTATATTTTCATTATTGTTGATGTTTGATATCCCAGTGTGACTATTTATTAAGTGACCTTGAAGCTACGATGTTTGAAGTGACATTGGAACAAGTATTATGGAACATTATACGTTTGTGAACATTTTCTAATTATAATTTTTTTTCGGTCTATGTATTAGGTATATAATGTTTGTCAATTATTCAACAAATGGGTTTTTCGGGTTTGCCAATTTTTTTTATTAGTGGAGTTTAATGAAGGCAATTACTATGCTGTGTGAGTATGAGAATGTTTATTTTACATTAATTCTATAATTTAACTTTCATTGTATTTAACTATTATTTGGTTAATCCTCATGTACGCATGGGGAATCAGGTTGATGGACTGTGAGGAATTAAGATTTTTATTTATCATCTATGTTATTATGTAGATTGTTAGAGTTTTAATTTGTAGCTGCAATTACCTCTTTTTATATTGGTGATATTTAAAGTTGATGAAAGATGTTGAAGTTATTACATTAATTTGGAGCTGCAATTACCTCATAGTTCAAGATCTATTGCGAACTATTACTGAAGATTCATTGGTAGTTACTAAAAAATGTCTGCTCAAGTCATTAATTTGATTGCCCTTAGTCCTTAAATATTGAATAATGATTTTTCGGTAAAATGTACCTTGAAAAATGTTTATCCGTAGATGTACATTTTAACTTTTAACTAGGAAGATCCTACCATTATGGTATGATATTGATATACCCGTTTATATCCTTGGCCTGGCTGACGACTATCTCCAAAACGGACGACCCTACGAGGGGCCGACCCTTCACTAGGCTCCAGCTGGCCTCCACCAGGCCCAGACGACCCTACGAGGGGCCGACCCTTCACCAGGTTCCAGATGACCCTACGAGGGGCCGACCCTTCACCAGGCTCCGGCCGACCCTACGAGGGGCCGACCTCCTAGGCTCCGGACGACACTACTAGGGTGAGACAGTACGAGGCCAGAATTAAGCCAGACTCACTGCCGGAAGGAACTTTGCCCTCGGCCTCGTCTCATAGGCCGAGGGTGACATTATGACAGCGCGTGGTTTGGGAGACGCGTGGAACAGTGCGCGTGAGGCTCATATGACACGTGGAAGACCGTTATAACCAAATCACACCCTCACGTGAGGGAATATTATGTCATCATTGGGCATCTACAGGTGTCAACAGGGGATTGGCTAGATCATCATTCACATGCACCATGCATACTTAGGGGGTACACTACACCCCCCAAGACCTATATATACTTGTCACCTACAACCCTACAGGGGATCGATTCATTGCAACCTTAGCTAAAACTCTGCTTGTACACACAGGAGAGAGAAAGAGAGAGAGAGCTGATGTGCATTGTATCCAAGGCCATTAGTGCCCATACTTAGTGGATCACATACTCACAGTGGATGTAGGCCAAATTGGCTGAACCACTATACATCATTGTCTTATTTCCTCTTATGCTCATCCCCTTCTGCATACTTATACACTTATACATCTCTATGGCTTCCATAGCTACTACTGTTTGAGCTCATTATCACTTATCCGGTGGTGCTACATCTTAGCATCATCAGTTTGGCGCCGTCTGTGGGAACGCGAGAAAACATCTCTTCCCTAAGTACAGCTTAACCTCACTGGGCACTCTGGTGGTGAACCAACACTCCCCCTGAGAGGAGGTGTTTCACCATTGAAAGAGACCCACTAAGGTTCCCAAGCTCACCAGTGTTTTCTTTAGCTCAGCTTTTCATAGCTCAAGCACATGGCACCTGAGATGCCACCACCACCACTTCCCCTGCCGGATGAGGGGGGAAGACCCAGTTCCAGTCAGTCGCCGCCTCAGTCTGAGATGGCTGATGTGGCGGTAGCCCTAAAGTCTCTGGAAGCAAGCCAGCGGATGATGCAGGAGCAGTTCACAGCTTTAAGCCAGAACATACTAAGAGCACCAGGGGTTTCGCCTGAGATGATTACTCCAGCAGCAGCTCCAGGGCAGCATGAGGCCAGGGGACCACCCCAGGCACCACGCAAAGACCTACCACCCCCTCAGCGGCGTAGGGATGTTGCTGACCCCCGGCGTTTACGCCTGGGGAGGCAAGGAAACCCTTGCCCTGAGGACAGGTATGACGATCTGGAGGGAGAGGAGGCTCCTATAGAGTGCTGGGAACCTTACGAGGTCTCCAACAACACTGTGCGACCCCTCCAGGACAGTAGGGGAAAGTGAGGGAGACCAAACCCTGATGATCGCCCAAGAGGCTCTACTTTTGATCGCTTGAGCAGGGGGTCGGCCTTTGAGAGGCTAGGCCCAGTAGATGACCTGCGAGAACAGTTGTCCAGGCCAAGGAGTGCTGCAAGATCCAGGAGGGAGGCGGCAGATGGCCGACCCCGAGGACGAGATGACGGCCAGAGGGAAGTGAACAGTCGACACAGGCCTGCTGCAGCAGAACCCTCCGTCCACCTCGGAGAGGCAGCAGGGGATAACATCGGCCAGGCCGACCCTGTGAGGCCCTGGAATGGCTCAATCCAGCGGTTGGAGGATAACATTGGTGATATATTGAAGAGCCGAGACCCTCTTCAGAGGGGATACACCATAGGCTCACCCTTTGTGGCAAAGATCGTCAACTTCCCCACGCCGTCAAAGTTCAAGCCACCTATGGTCACCCCAAGGTATGACGGGAGCACCAACCCCGTCCACCACGTGGAGATGTATCAGTCGACGGCAGACATATACTCTATCTCAGATGAGATGAGGTGTCGTGCCTTCTCTGGTACCCTGACAGGAGTTGCGCATGTCTGGTACACGTCTCTTCCAAAAAATTCCATTGGAAACTTTAAGCAGTTGGCAGACCTGTTCATCCATAATTTCTGCTTCGGGGTGAGGCCACAGAAGAAGACCACCCACCTGCTCTATGTCAAGCAGGGAAAGAGTGAGAGTCTGAGGGACTATATAGCCAAATTCAATAAGGAGAAGATGGAGGTGGAAGACTATGAGGAGAGCATAGCCATGACAGCCCTGATTGGAGGACTCCAAAAGGGGAAGATGTTATGGAAGCTTGTTGAAGACCCTCCGAGGACGATGGCCGAACTGTTGTCGACAGCAGGAAAGGTGATGAACGCCGAAGAGGCGATGGCTGCAAAATATGAGGACGAAAGAGGATGTGCAAGTGGGAGTAAATACCCTAAGAAGAATAAAGAGGGGAAGAAGAGGTCCACGGATGACAAGTTCGCTGGGTACACCCCTCTGACGGTCAGCTGTGAACAAATTCTCAATGAGATAAAGAGTGACCGGACACTGAAGTGGCCTGAGAAGCTGAGGGCAGCCCCCGGCAAGAGGAATAAGAACCTGTGGTGTGAATTTCATCAAGACCACGGCCACGTAACGGATAAATGCTTTGCTCTAAAAGACGAAATTGAGAAGATGCTGAAGGAAGGAAAGCTGAGAAAGTACGTCGACAAAGGTGCCTTCAAGAGGGGCCGAGGGGACGACCCCAGAAAGAAGCGAGGCGATGCATGCAGAGAAGGTCCTCAAAAAAGAGGGGACAACCCTTCTGATGATGAGGACGACCCTGACCTCCCGTCGAGAGACGACCACGGCCCTGTCAAGAGACTTAATATGATCTCGCTCGGAGTAGGAATGATCTCCGGGGGACTTGCAGGAGGAGGGTCTGAGGTCGCCGACAGGAAGGCCCATGTGGCTGAAGCAAAGGCAGTGACGAGGACGGTACACGCAACCTCCCTGGAGGTCAAGTCAGAAAAGAGGAAGAAGGTGGATATGGACACACTGATAGTAGGGTTTTCAAGAATGGACTTCAAAGGCCTCTTAGCCCCACATGATGACCCTCTCGTCATCACTACCAGGGTGCACGGATGCGAGGTGCCGAGGATCTTGGTAGATGGGGGTAGCTCTGCAGATGTGATGTTTTGGCCATGCTTCAAAGCTTTAGGTCTCAGCCGCGCTAGACTTGTCCCCTACCATCATCCGTTGATTGGGTTCAGTGGGGAAAAGTTTCATCCCCTTGGGGTATATGAGGCCGATGTGAGGATGGGGGGCGAGTGGCCAAGATGGCTCACAAAGAAGGTCAGTTTCTTTGTGATGGACGAGCAGGTGTTTTCGGCCTACAACATCATACTGGGGCGTGTGGCCCTCAAGGGGTTTGAAGCTGTGCCGTCTACGGTCCACCAGATGATCAAATTTCCTACCCCTTACGGGGTAGGGGAAGTTCAGGGAGACCAGATGACAGCGCGAGAGTGTTACTACAACTCCGCTAAAGAAAGGGAGGCACACAAGAGGGTTACGACCACTTACAACATTGATACCCTAGACCCCAGAGATGAAACAAAGCTGAAGAAAGGAGAGGCTGCGAAAGAGGTAGAATCCATCATCCTCGATGAGGATGACACGGAAAAAACCGTCCAAGTTGGCAAGTCTCTGAAGTCATACATCAAGGAAGACCTCATTAAACTATTAAGGAGAAGGCGAAGCGTCTTCGCCTGGAGTCATGTAGATATGCCAGGGATTGACCCTGAAGTCATGTGCCACAAGCTCAATGTGGTAGAGGGAGTGAAGCCGGTGTAACAGAAGAGGAGAATTTACTCCATAGAAAAATATGAGGTCATCAGGGACGAGGTCAAAAAATTAGAAGACGCTGAATTTATTAGAGAGGTCATCTACCCTAAATGGCTGTCCAATGCAGTAATTGTCCCAAAGGCGAACGGCAAGTGGAGAATGTGTGTGGACTTCACAGACCTCAACAAAAATTGTCCCAAAGACAGCTTCCCTCTCCCCCGCATCGACCAGATGGTAGACGCTACTGCAGTCCATGAGCTCATGAGTTTTATGGATGCCTACTCAGGGTACAACCAGATCTTCATGAACCCTGAAGACTCGGAGAGGACTGCCTTCATCACTGATAAGGGGACATACTACTATAGGGTCATGCCCTTTGGTCTAAAAAATGCGGGGGCAACGTACCAGCGCCTCGTAAACAAAATGTTTGAAGACCAAATTGGGAAGTCCATGGAGGTCTACGTGGATGACATGCTGACCAAGAGTTTGAAGGCAGAGAATCACGTGGCAGACCTCGAAAGGACCTTTAATACGATGGACAAATACCAGATGAAGCTTAACCCGGCCAAATGTGTCTTCGGGGTCGGGGCAGGGAAGTTACTGGGGTTCATTGTCAACCAAAGAGGCATCGAGGCCAATCCTGAAAAGATAAAGGCCCTTGTTGAGATGAAGACCCCCAAGTCCATTAAAGACGATCAGAGGCTTACAAGGAGAGTGGCTGCCCTGAACAGATTTGTGTCAAGAGCCACAGACAGGTGTTTACCATTCTTCAAGATCCTCAGAAAGGCCTTTGAATGGAGTGAAGAGTGTGATGAGGCTTTCAAGGAGCTAAAATCATACTTAGGGTCTCCCTTGCTGCTGTCATGACCCGTGCAGGGTGAACGACTTTACGTGTACCTCGCCGTCTCAGAGTCGGCCATCAGCGTAGCCATTGTGAGAGACGAAGACGGAATACAGAAGCCTGTGTATTTTAACAGCAAGGCACTCCAGGGGGCAGAGCAAAGATACCCGAGGATGGAGAAGTTGGCCTACGCCTTGATCCATGCCTCGAGGAAGATGAAGCCATACTTCCAGTCCCATACAATGGTCATCCTCACCAACTCTCCTCTTAGGCAGGTCCTACACAAGCCAAAAAAATCAGGTAGGTTGATGGCCTGGGCTATAGAGCTGGGGGAGTTTGACATTGTGTATCAACCTAGGACTGCCATTAAGGGGCAGGTATTGGCAGACTTCGTGGCTGAGTTCACTTGGGAAGATGATGAGGTCCAAGGCGAGACCCTTGGGATGACGGATACAGAAGACAGACCCGCCGACACACCCGCAGATAGGGCCGAGACAAGCACTGCTAGAAAGAAAGTGACTGAAAATGAAGAGGGAAAATACATCTTTAGACAGGGGTCCCTCTCTGAGGGAAATTTTTCAGAGGGAAAGACTCTGTGGAGCCTCTTCGTTGACGGGTCCTCCTGTGACAGTGGAAGTGGGGCTGGACTGATACTGTCAGCACCCGATGGCACAGACGTCGAATACGCCCTGAGGTTCAACTTCAAAGCCTCCAACAACGAGGTTGAATATGAGGCCTTAGTAGCAGGCCTCTCCTTGGCCAAGTCTCTTAGTGTCGGCCAGATTCTGGTCCATAGTGATTCAAGGCTAGTGGTGAATCAGATACTAGGGGCATACGAGGCTAAGGACGAGAGAATGGCTAGATACCTCGAGAAGGTGAGGTCACTACTGAAAGGCTTCAGAGAAGTAAAATTAAAGAGGATACCTAGGCTAGACAACGGCCGTGTTGATGCCCTTGCGAGATTGGCCTCGGCGACTAGGACAGACATCAGGAGGACGGTACCAGTGGAAATTTTACTTCAGCCAACTATTGAGGACCCCGAGGGAACACTTGGCAATTGCCTAAATGTCTCTCAAGAATCTTCGTGGATGGACCCCCTGATCAGATACATTAAAGAGGGTGAGATGCCAGAAGCGAGGCAGGAAAGGAAGAAGCTGAGGTACAGGGCGGCAAAATTCACTGTCATCGGAGACATCTTATACAAAAAGGGGTTTCTGCTCCCCTTACTTAGGTGTGTGCATCCCTCAGAAGTCCCTTCCATTTTGCAAGATGTGCATGAAGGGTCGTGCTCAAGCCACATTGGGGGTAGATCCCTAGCGAAGAGGGTAATCACCCAGGGGTACTGGTGGCCGACCTTGGGGAAAGACGCAGCGGCATACGTAAAAAAGTGCGACAAATGTCAAAGATTTGCCACCATCCCTCACCATCCCCATCAGCCTCTTACTTCCATTACATCCCCATGGCCATTTGCAGTGTGGGGGATCGACCTAGTAGGACCCTTGCCTAGGGCCATCAATAACTATCGATTCCTCATCGTAGCCATTGATTATTTTTCAAAATGGGTGGAGGCGGAGACAATGGTGACAATCACAGAGCAGAAGACCTTCCAGTTCATCTGGAAAAACATCATATGCAGATATGGTCTCCCCAACACCCTCATCTCGGATAACGGGACTCAGTTCAAGAATGCCTCTCTACAGAAATACTGTGAGAGGGTAAGTATCAAACAATTTTTCTCCACCCCAGGCCGACCTCAGGCCAATGGGCAAACCGAAGTTACGAACAGGACAATCCTAGACGGAATTAAGAAGAGGCTTGAGGAGGCAAAAGGAAGATGGGTCGAGGAGTTATATGCCGTGCTGTGGGCATACAGGACGACAGTGAGGACCTCTACCGGAGAGACCCCATTCATGCTAGCATATGGATCAGAAGCTGTCATCCCCACCGAGATTGAGTTTCCTACGCATAGAATCCAGGTGTATGACCCCCAGAAAAATGCGGAGGAGAGGAGACTCGACTTGGACCTGATTGAGGAAAGAAGGGAGAACGCTGAGGTAAGGCAGGTCGCCTACCAACAGAGGACTGCAAGCTTCTACAATCAGAGGGTGAAACAGAGGCCCATCGCAGTGGGGGACTTGGTCCTCAAGAAGACTTGGCAAAAGCCCAACAAGCTTCACCCTAATTGGCATGGCCCATATAGGGTCATCGATGAAGTCATCCCTGGGACCTACAGGCTAGAAAACCTAGAGGGGGAACCTTTTTCAAACCCCTGGAATGCAGATCATTTGAAGAAATACTATCAGTAGTGTTGTAAGGTCTTGAAAGGCCATAATTGTAATGAGAGTTGCTCCAACAGAACACTTGGAAAATTAATGAGAAATATCAGTGTTTCCCTCATCCTGTTGTCAGTCCTAGCACGCATGGAAACATCTACAGAAATCCATTAAATTGGAAAGTTGATCCCTCGGCTATAATGGGGACCAGTGGAGGGGACGACCCCACCACTGTCCTCAAGAAAGACGAGGGAAGACTTTTGTTAAAATCCATTAAATTGGAAAGTTGATCCCTCGGCTATAATGGGGACCAGTGGAGGGGACGACCCCACCACTGTCCTCAAAAAAGACGAGGGAAGACTTTAAAATCCATTAAGTTGGAAAGTTGATCCCTCGGCTATAATGGGGACCAGTGGAGGGGAAGACCCCACCACTGTCCTAAAAAAAGACGAGGGAAGACTTTAAAATCCATTAAATTGGAAAGTTGATCCCTCGGCTATAATGGGGACCAGTGGAGGGGACGACCCCACCACTGTCCTCAAAAAAGACGAGGGAAGACTTTAAAATCCATTAAATTGGAAAGTTGATCCCTCGGCTATAATGGGGACCAGTGGAGGGGACGACCCCACCATTGTCCTCAAGAAAGACGAGGGAAGACTTTTGTTAAAATCCATTAAATTGGAAAGTTGATCCCTCGGCTATAATGGGGACCAGTGGAGGGGAGGACCCCACCACTATCCTCAAAAAAGACGAGGGAAGACTTTAAAATCCATTAAATTGGAAAGTTGATCCCTCGGCTATAATGGGGACCAGTGGAGGGGACGACCCCACCACTGTCCTCAAGAAAGACGAGGGAAGACTTTTGTTAAAATCCATTAAATTGGAAAGTTGATCCCTCGGCTATAATGGGGACCAGTGGAGGGGACGACCCCACCACTGTCCTCAAAAAAGACGAGGGAAGACTTTAAAATCCATTAAATTGGTAAGTGAATCCCTCGGCTATAATGGGGACCAGTGGAGGGGACGACCCCACCACTGTACTCAAAAAAGACGAGGGAAGACTTTAAAAACCATTAATTTGGTAAGTGAATCCCTCGGCTATAATGGGGACCAGTGGAGGGGACGACCCCACCACTGTCCTCAAAAAAGACGAGGGAAGACTTTAAAATCCATTAAATTGGTAAGTGAATCCCTCGGCTATAATGGGGACCAGCGGAGGGGACGACCCCACCACTGTCCTCAAGAAAGACGAGGGAAGACTTTAAAAACCATTAATTTGGTAAGTGAATCCCTCGGCTATAAATGGGGACCAGTGGAGGGGACGACCCCACCACTGTCCTTAAAAAAGACGAGGGTAGACTTTATTTAAAAACCATTAATTTGGTTACTTGAACCCTCGGCTATAATGGGGCCACATGAGGGGACGACCCCACATTGGTCCTCAAAAAAGACGAGGGAGGGGTTAGTAGCATCAACAATGAGCAAACCATAATAGAATTAAATATGGAAGACAGCAATTATGGAAGACAGTAGAAGTAGAGACGATGATATTGACAAAACATAAAATATCAAGTGTTTTACAATACAAAGCACAAAAATACACTAGAAGGGTATGGGCTACAGGCAGCCACCCTATGGGACGACATCAGAGGGCAAGGCCTCTACATCTATAGGAACGGTCTCCTCAATAACCAGAACAGGGTGATCTTCAGAAGTGCCGACCCCCTCGGCCTGAACTTGGGATTCCACTTGGTTGAGGGCCTCGGCAATTAGGGGGTCGTCCAGTTGAACACCCTCCAGTGAAGGACAAACCGACGAGACGACATCACCGAATTTGAGGACGACCCATCGACAGGCCGTCCTGATCCCCCTTTCCAGATACTCAAGGCCGAAGCCCTGAAATTCATCTGAAGTCTTATAAGCCTCAACAGCATCGGCCTCAACTTTCTTGATGGCTACTTCCAGATCAATCTTGTGCTTGACTTCCATGTTCAGTAAAGCCTCATCCCTATCCTTGATGATCAATTCCTTGGCTTGCAGGTCGGCATCGTGCTGCCTCATCAGCTCATCTAGGACCCTAGCATGCTCGGTCCTAGCACTCTCAAGCTCAGCCCTCGCAGTATCAAGCTCAGTCTTCACAGTATCAAGCTTTGTCTACAAAACAGCCTCATGCTGAATAGCCCTTTCGGCCTCATGGAACTTCATCTGATTCTCGGCCATCCATTTGATGGCTGAGGTAAGGGCACAAACAGACTACACGAAAAATGAACAGATATCAAGAGGGGCCGAGGGAACAGTTAGCGAAAGAACGAAATTAAGGAGGTGGGTCAAGACCAATACCTGAGTAAGGGAGTGCAGACCATAGTCGTACACTTTAGCAGGAGGCATCTTTGCAAAGAACTCGAAGTCAGAGGCCGACGGTGCAGAGAACATCGAGGCCTTGGCAGCCCGCAAGTTCGTGATCAGTGACGAGGGGTCGGCCCTCAGATGGGCCAGATTTTGAGACCAGAAGGCCCCCATGCTGGACGAAGAGGTCGTCCCCTCAGAGGCGTCGACTCTGGCCCTCGTCCGAGAATCAGGCCGTGGCTCAACTGGGCCCTCAGGCTCCTTCCTTTTGTTACTGTCAGTGGTCGGCTCCACCACTGTCGGCCCAGCGGCCTTTGTCTTCCTCGGAGCCTGCTGAGGCTCCTTCCCCTTCTTCTTGGCCAATCCAGACAGTGAGCTGGGAGCTGTCATTTCCCAAAGATAGTCTGGTGTACCTTCAGGACGATCTGATAAGAGGACGACATGTCAGAAAAGTTCAGAGATAAGGAGAGAACACTTCAAAAATAAGTAAAGAAGGGAAAATGTTCAGTATAACTCACATAGTTCTGTCAGAGGGCCGACCCTCAGACCAGCTTCTTTAAGGAATCGAGGGGTCATCAAGTCTTCGAATTTTGCAAGCTCACCCTCTCGCCCTCGTCCTCTCAGATAATCTACGATATCCTTCTCCTCCAGACTAAGTCCAGGGTCTGACCTGGCCTTCATGGAGGGGTTAGACCACTTCCTGGGGACCCTCGGACTATCGGCAACGGGCTCCCACTCCCCGGAGATAAAGAAAAACCTCTTCTTCCAATCATGGTTGGAAGTTTGTGCCACATGGAGGAGTTTCTTCTCAGACCTCCTTGCCCCCAGGTGATAATATCCAGGCTGCTTGGATGAGGAGGTGATCTTGTAGCAGCCCAGAAATAGGTCAGTCGAGGGCTCGTCGGTAAAGGCATTCTTCCACAAGGAAATATAGCCCAAGATCGTCCTCCAAGAGTTGGGAGGAAGTTGAGAGGGGGAAACGCCGAGGGCAACCAGAATATCTGCAATGGCAGGGTGCAGAGGGAGCCTGACTCCAACCTTGAACATCTGTTCGTAGACTGCAACCTCTCCCTCTTGGCAATCAAAAACCCTCTCAGCCTCAGAGGGAACCCTCATATTCACCCCGGAGGGCACTCCATAAATATGCCTCCATATCAGGAGATCTCGATCCCTAACAAAGAAAATAAAGGACGAGGCGTGGGAGGTATCAACCTCATCATCTGTATCATCGTCCTCGTCCTCAGATCTCTCCCCCTCATCACCTGCAGGAGGACCCTGAGGAAAAGCCACCTGGAAGGCATTGGGGGACAGGGTTGTCACAGGGACAGCCTCAGAGGGGGCCGTACCCTCGGCCTCTCGGCCTGGGCTAAGGTCAGGTGTGTCCCTTCTACCAGAAGTTCCAGCACCAGTTGGTGAGGAGACTCTCTCGTCCATATCACTTGGTTTGGGAGTATCGTCCGGACGAGGCGACGACCCACAAGACTCAGACGGTTCAGATGGTCTTATGGTGGTAAGAGGAATGGGAAAGATGGGTCGTACCCAATTAGGGTCGTCCTCTCGTCTCCTCTCTTCCTCTTCCTCTATCCGTCTGATCTCGGCAAAGAGTTTCTCTCTCAAGGACGGGAATTCAGACACTAAGCTGTAAAGCCTCCTAAGCATTAAAGAGAAGACTCTACACTTGGAGAAATCACACCAACTTAGCTATAAACAAAAGGGAAATTGACCAGGTTTGACTTTTGGATTAAACAAAAGAACTCTAAAGTTTTTCGTCAAGAATGTTCAAGAACCTTTAACCGGAGAAGACACCGGAAAAAGCTATGGGGAACTCGAAGAAAATGCAACCGTATGGCCCTAAAAAACAAATATAATTGAAGACAAAGGAAAGCTCTTAATGAAGGAGAATACCTGATAACGAGGATAAGTAACGCTGCTGAGACCTGACGAAACGAAGGCTGGAAGTGGCAAAGCTTACTGGTTCTAGAGAGAGAATAGACTTGGGCGCGAAGAAGAAGAAGCTGGAGAGAGAGAGTTTAAAAAACTCTTAAATACCCTGGCAATAAATGGGCACGTTTGCCAAGAAGGGTATAATTAGGGCACAAAGCCCCATGCAAGTGTGCAGCCGCCGTGCCTTGGAAACTTGAATAGCAATGAGTACCTGCCCATGTGTCACTCACCTAACTGATCATACACGCATCTCAATTTCAACAATATCCCTCAGCCATCTCAATAGCACCTATGGCTAAGGGTTGGGGGGTGATTGATATACCCGTTTATATCCTTGGCCTGGCTGACGACTATCTCCAAAACGGACGACCCTACGAGGGGCCGACCCTTCACTAGGCTCCAGCTGGCCTCCACCAGGCCCAGACGACCCTACGAGGGGCCGACCCTTCACCAGGTTCTAGATGACCCTACGAGGGGCCGACCCTTCACCAGGCTCCGGCCGACCCTACGAGGGGCCGACCTCCTAGGCTCCGGACGACACTACGAGGGTGAGACAGTACGAGGCCAGAATTAAGCCAGACTCACTGCCGGAAGGAACTTTGCCCTCGACCTCGTCTCATAGGCCGAGGGTAACATTATGACAGTGCGTGGTTTGGGAGACGCGTGGAACAGTGCGCGTGAGGCTCATATGACACGTGGAAGACCGTTATAACCAAATCACACCCTCACGTGAGGGAATATTATGTCATCATTGGGCATCTACAGGTGTCAACAGGGGATTGGCTAGATCATCATTCACATGCACCATGCATACTTGGGGGGTACACTACACCCCCCAAGACCTATATATACTTGTCACCTACAACCCTACAGGGGATCGATTCATTGCAACCCTAGCTAAAACTCTGCTTGTACACACAGGAGAGAGAAAGAGAGAGAGAGCTGATGTGCATTGTATCCAAGGCCATTAGTGCCCATACTTAGTGGATCACACACTCACAGTGGATGTAGGCCAAATTGGCTGAACCACTATACATCATTGTCTTATTTCCTCTTATGCTCATCCCCTTCTGCATACTTATACACTTATACATCTCTATGGCTGCCATAGCTACTATTGTTTGAGCTCATTATCACTTATCCGGTGGTGCTACATCTTAGCATCATCAGATATGATTACAACTACGATAACTATTATGATTATATAAGAGTTAGTTGTGGTACGATACAAGAGTTCATTAGTTGGAAAACATGCGAAGGTTTTGATATTGGGAGTTTTTTCATATACTCAGCTTTGATGAAATGAAAGTTAGCTAAATTTTTTAGACCTTTTTGTGTTTTATTTTCTATACTCCGTGTATGCATATAATCAACCATTTTATATACTTTTTTTTATGATTCGGAAGCCATTCCACCGATATGCTCATGAACATACAGACCTTTATCTCCCATCATAATACATCTGTAATTTGTAGTACCACTTATACATGTATCATTTGGACTTAATGTTGTCGTAAGTTTGTGTTACCTATACTAAGTTTGACAATTTCAAAATATTATTAAGTACACTAATCAGTTGCTAAGACTAATTTACACTATTTGGTCTATCAGTTGCTATGATTGATTTACACTAATCAGTTGCTAGGACTGATTTACACTAATCAGTTTTAATCCCATGCATGTTTAGGGTGAAGGAAAAATCACTAAGAGTTTGAAACAAAATCAATTGCTATGGCTGATTTACATTAATTAGTAGCATGTGGTCGATTTACACTAATTGGTCTATGAGTTTCTATAAATAGTTAAAAATGGCGCTAATCAGTTGCATATGCCAATACCATTAGCACATGTTATATCCAAACCTACCACTTGATAACAAAAGTTTTGAAAACATCCAAATCATATCGTGCCATTAGCATGGGTTATATCCAAACCTACCACTTGATATGCCCCTGTTGCTAAAAAATATTGCAGTTATCTCCTTAGGTCGAGTTTCTCAATTACCATATGAATAGATGAAATACCCCTTGATAGGCTTGAGGAACATTTAATTAATTTAGACTAGTTAAATGGCCTTCATGCATGTTTCTCATATAACAACCCCACAAACAAAAACAAAAATATAAAAATGAATTTGCCTTTTTTCTTTCAGTTTGAGCTATGGAAAACCTAAGACTTAGTTCAACTCCCTACTCTTTGTTTATGCGTGTGTATACCTTCTTATTATTCAAATATTTAGGATGTCCATAATATGCTACATTTTTATTATTGATTAGAAAAAGTTGGTAGTATCATCAAATCTCAAATGTGTGTAATATACACTATTTACAATATGAAAATAGGCTTAAACCACACATTTCTAATTCTACTTTTACCACAAATTGATTATTAGACTTGGGAACCTGCAATTATCTTCCTCCAAATCTTGCATATACTTGGTTTCCTTATCTCTTACCTGGTGTTTTACTTTACAGGCTAATGATAAAACAATCAAAGAAAGAAGAATAGTTTTATGTGTTTTTTAGGATGTTGCAGAGCAGTGCCAAGAAGAGGCTTTTAAGTGAGTCTAGTTATTTCATGACACTATTTGGTTCACTTAAAAGTAAAATGGTGAAAAATATTTTTAACTATTCAGCATTAAGTTTTGTTCACTGTTTTTTTTCCTTTCCAAAATCACATAATCTAGCATGTATAATTATTTACAATTACAAACAAAAGTTTGAACGCGGAATAATAGAAAATACTTTTCGTTGTTTTACCTCTCACCTAGGTGTTAATATCTTGCACTGAACTAAACAACGCTCAAGTTTCACTATCCATGATTATGATTTTGATTTTATTATTGCTTGTCTTGGTCTTTATAAAATCGTATGGAGCAGAGCAGGTATTATGAAACGTGTATTCCTTTTCTACTTAAAGCTTGCTATGAATAGAATCCATAAGTTTCGCAGGTTTCAGTCTCCTCAAGCCTGTCATGTTGAACACCTAATAAGTGCTATCTATTGAGGTTTTACAACTATTCTTAAATTATTGGTCTTTCACAGTTAGTTCCCAGAGTATAAAAAACTAATAATTTTTACTAATAGATAACACTTATAAGGTGTAAAGTATTATACTTTAGTTATTGGTTATGCAAATAAGCTGTAAGCTATACGTGATTTAAGTAACGTACATTAAGTCTTCAAGTATTCATTTTCACCAATGGACATTTTTGTAAAGACAAAAATCAACTAGACTTCACGCAATTTAAGTTTATATTACAAGAGGCACTTATCTAAATCACTGAAATTATTTACAGGTAGAGTTGCATGTGGAATTGGTATTTGTGTAGAGTTTGGTGGATATGTGTTCAAATTTCATGTTGGAGGTAGTATTGTTATAATTTATTCATTTACGTGAAATAAAACATGATAATGCGACTGCTCTTTCTGCTTATTACAACTGTAATATGCATATTACAACTGTGAGGCATAATGTTTACAACTATAAGAGGCCTGAAGTGAATAGGTAATGGAGGTAAATTGATCCAAATTAGAACAATGGGAGATTCATGATCAGGATGGAACTCCAGTGTCCATTTAAAGACCTGTATAGGGTATCTCGTAATCCACCATGTCTCCATCATCCAAATTTTATGGAAGTCTTCTTCATTAAATAGGGTAATGAAGACGTGTTTGTGATCCATTAAACCAATGTTAGCCTCTGATTTAAGTCCAATTGCGTTTATTACCTTCCTGATTTCTTCCATGCTGGTTCTCCCATGTGAGAACCTCTCCACTAACAAGTATTTGTAGGGGTATGCCATCTGCTGTATTTCTTGATTGGAGAAGAAAAAAGATTATTCTCCTTTGAATTTTTCCATTGGCCAAAGGGATATTTTTTTGTTTGAGTTCTTGCCAATAACATCAGCAAAAGACTGCTTTTGCGAGGTAGGTGTGGGGGAAATCTGGTGCGGTTATGGGGGCGGCCACCACCTTGGTAGAGGCAGCTGCCAAAGATGCCATGGGTAGGGTTTGACTGGTGGGTCAGATAGTTGCTATTTTTTAAAAATGAAAATCTAAAGCTCCACATTCTTCATCTTCAACAAGATTCTCTGCAATGCCTTAATTAACCCCTGCATAAAACAATTTAATTGCATATTCGAACATTTAACTATTGTAACAGTTTATATAACAGTTATATAAACTGTCATATAATAGTTTAAAGAATGTGAATCGTTCCAACTATTACGTTGGCTCACACACAAAAAAACTATGCAATTTCTGCAAGATTATGTTAAGGTTTAGTAAATTGCATAATGATCAGCTATTAATTGGTTTGAGTGTAGGAGAAATTTTAGTGAAACTTGGAAATTTAATGGTAGCCACCTGCTGGTTCTTTATTTGTTACACACACACACACACGAATCGTGTATTTTACTATAAATTATAAGCCCGTTGTTGTTGTTTGGTGATGCAATTCGTGCTTTTAATGCAATTATATGCACTGGAATTGGTTATCATTCGTGTTTAATTTTATTATTTTGTTTAATTGTTGTGACATTAGACCTTAATATAAGCTCATAGTTGTTGGATAATGTTTAGCCTGACATGAGGATTGCATGGGAAGGCCCGTTTGGGCCCGTTTTACCTCTCATTAGGATCAGTTCAATTGAAGAACGAATCCATCACTACAATCCTAGCAATTTTAGCCTTCGGGTACAAAATTTCTCTCCCCTGCAGGCTTATACATGTCCTATTGCATTTGGGGTAAATTTTGAAATAAAATAAATTAAAAAACCGCTAAATTAGCGCTTCGATTGCAAACACCCCTTCACATCAAAATAGTTCTAAAGTGTTTTGTCATATCACTATTAAACTTCTTGGTAATAAGGGTGATGAAATTGGCATTGAATCCAAGCATGATCCAATTAGAGATAAAGAACTATCTAATAGCATGATTCAAATTCTATTAATGCAGCCAACTGATATGTTTTATAAAGTCCACAAACTACAAAGACCCAATTCCACATTTCTTCTATATTGACATTTTCTTTCATTTTGCACTCTCATAATTATTGAATGAAATTACAGTCTATTTTGTTAACCGTGTTAAAAAAATTAAGTTTAGCTCTTTGATTTTATGAGTCGAGCTTGAACAAGCATCTAAACTAACGAACAAGAGTCGATCACGACATTTTCTACGGAATTCTAGTTACAGTCTTGAAGATATTCTTTATTGGTTTTGAGCTATTTGGTTTGTGTTTTATTAGTTACTTTGGGGGTTGTCTAAATGTTGTCCGATTGGATGACTTGTAGGGATGGTGAACTTTCAAGCGTTGAGATTGATAATTTAATGGTGATTGTTGCGAATCCACGTCAGTTCAAAATTCCCGATTGGTTTCTAAACAGGAAGAAGGATTACACGGATGGCAAGTATTCCCATGTGACATCAAATGCACTAGAAATGAAACTCAGTGATGATCTTGAGCATTTAAAGAAGATCAGATTGGCCTACACTCTTATTTTGTAATTAGTTTTTTTTAAGCAGCAATTGATTGAATTATGCCATAAACCCAATGTACGCTTATAAGCAAAAACGCGTATAAAACATACTAACACTTTCAATTGAAACTCCATAGGCATAATAGCGTTAAAAATCAAGAAGATGCAATCACATAATGGGCAGCGTTTCGCGCAAGTACAAGACCCAAACCTAATGCGGAACCGAATTTGTTTGTCCATGGCTACAATTGGAATAATGAACGTGACCTTGATTGTTCGCATGTTATTCATGTTGATGGCCACATGACTGTTTCCATTTGTTTGATGTGATTAAGGATTTGAATTTCTAGACATTCGTCATATCAATCCCCTCATCAGTTGGGGTTGGTTCCTCATTGGGATCTTTGTGTTCGTTGTAGCCCTTTATCAAGAAATCTGAATAATTCTTTATCAAATATGAATAATTGTTTTCACCATCGTAGATTTTTTCTTTTTTTAACTTTACGATTCCATAAGCTAAGGATGAAAGATACTCCTAGGAACTGACCGCATAGTCATGGGACATATTATTTGACAATACTATGATAATTTGAAAATATTTAGACTTTGGCTTACCAATATGCCATTAGTGGGTGAAAACCCAAACTAGACACCAAATGGCCCCGTAAGAGGCATGTACACCTTGCACGGGGCCAATGGAACTCGTAGGAATTGATCGCATAGTCGCGGGTCTCTCGGTTTGAGAATATGACGATAATTTGAACATATTTATATTAGGCTTAAAAACAAGCCGTTAAAGGGTGAAAACTTAAACCAGCCCCCAAACGGCCCCGTAAGAGGCACAAACATCTCACACGGGACTAATGTAACTTGTAGGAACTGACCGTGTAGTCACGGGTCTCCCGGTTTGAGAATATGACGATAATTTAAAAATATTTAGATTATTCTTAAAAACATGCCGTTTGAGGGTGAAAACTCAAACCAGCCCCCAAACGACCCCATAAAAGGCCGTAAAACCTCGCACGGGGCCAATGTAACTTGTAAGAACTGACCGTATAGTCACGGGACATATGATTTAAGAATACAATGATCATTTGAAAAAATCTAGACTTTGGCTTAAAAACATGCCGCTAATGGGTGAAAACCTAAACTAGACTCCAAATGGCCCCGTAAGAGGCACGAATACCTCTTATGGGACCAATTTAACTTTTAAGAATTGATCGCGTAGTCGCGGGTCTCTCGGTTTGAGAATATGACGATAATTTAAAAATATCTAGATTAGGCATAAAAACAAGCCCTTAAAGGATGAAAACCCAAACCATTCTCCAAACGGCCTCGTAAGAGGCACGATCACCTCACACGTGACCAATGTAACTCGTTGGAATTGATCGCATAGTCACGGGTCACTCAGTTTGAGAATATGACCAGATTTTTTTTTTATCTAGACTAGGCTTAAAAACAAGATGTTAAAGGGTGAGGCACTAACACCTCGTATGGGACTAATGTAACTCGTAGGAGCTGATCACGTAATCCCAAGAATTTCGATTTGAGAATACGATAATAATTTTGATTCGTATATGCAAATTTTTAGCTTGAATGAGATTTTCTTTAAAATTACTCGGTTACTAATATCATCTCCTTTTTGTATCTTATTTTTTTGCAGGATAAAATTTTGTCGTTAGCTTTTATCCATGTGGAACATACGAAGTCAATGGTTTACAACAAGGGGATTATTTACTTAATGTCGTTAATATTCATGATTTTTTTTTTTTGTGTTATGGCTGTGCGGGCTTTTGCAGTTTTATTGTTAGCTTTTATGGTCGTGCGAACTTTTGTAATTTTATTGTTATATTTTATGACCGTGCGGGCTTTACATTACACATGTATTATATTAGCAGGTTTTAGAATTTTCAGAAAATAGAGGAAACTCTGCCCAATTATTTTGGTCTGTGAACTATTAATACTTGTAATATTTTGAAGTTTGTATGTACATTAGTTTATCAACAACTTTTGAGATTCACAATTAGTGAATTTTCTTATTTTTAAATAATTTTTTTTTCTTTGATCCAAAAAATTTGGTACAGTTCAAAACCGTGCCAAAAGTGTATCAATTTTTTGCATGGTTTCGAACTGTTCCAGAAGAGTACCCAAATGTGCTTGATCTGGCACAGTTTTAAAGTGTGTCAGACGTGTTCCTGTTTGATCAAATTTGGCACACTTTTAAACCGTGCCAGAAAAAAATGGCCATTTTGGAACACCTGATTCTGGCACAATTCAAAACCGTGCCAGATTTGATCTGGCACAGTTTTAAACCGTGCGAGACTGCTGTTTTGGTGTAGTGATTCTAATAGTAATTCTTCCAACTAAACGATATCAATTCCGGATTTGTCACCAAGATATTTGATTCGCAAAACATAATTAATCATTAATTAATTCTAAACAACCCTAGATTCAAATCCATTTATATTTAAATCTCCAATCAAGTTTATAATCCGAAATTGGTATAAGAGATATGCATATGAATCAAGAAACATATTACTAAAAGTTTTGTAAGAATTTTTTTGCCTTTAGAGATGATATGAGCCTCCTTCCTTGAGAATTTGTTTCTCTCTTCTTTTACAACTTTGGTAACTTCATCCAAAGGGTGTAGGGTTGTTAGGTTAACTAAAAAATGGATGGAATGTGTAATTAGGTCGGGCTATTAACCTATTAAAAGCCTCAATCCAGTATTTCCCCTTAATACCCAATTTCGGCCTCCCAAACAAGCCCAGAACAACACTCGGATTAGTCCAAAATCTCTCGTAAATGTATACTTATCTCTCGGGCATAACTTAAGATGTTTAAAATGTCTAAACGAGTTCCTAAATCACTCCGGAACGTACTCAAACAATATCTACCACAAATTACACATTTTTATTATGCCAATCATGAGATAATAATACGTAACATGCAAATTAATTATCTACTAATACAAACATTCGGTATAATTAAATCACATAATCACGAACAATCATATTTAAGCAATTTATTATAAATTCACCAATTTAAATGATATAAAAATATGGGGTGTTACAACCCTTTCCCTTAGTATGCATTTTCCTCTACCATCGTTTGTTGTTAGGAAATATGCAACCGATATCTCTATATTATCCACAAATGAGATATGTATTGAGCGCTCGCTAATTTCTGCACTCCACTTCCCCATTAACCTAGAACTATGTATCAAATGATACAACACTTTACTCTGTCATCTATTTGTTTGGATCATACAACCTCATGTGACTTTCAAACTCCACCTGTAACCGAAATCCGATAGCTCTTGGAATCTTACTAGCTAATTAGTATTAGATTCTTTTGCAACTTTGGGACATATACGACACCACCCAAAGTGCCCTCCAAATATATGTATATGTATATATATATATATATATATATATATATATATATATATATATATATATATATATATATATATATAGAGAGAGAGAGAGAGAGAGAGAGAGAGAGAGAGAGAGAGGGGTAATGTTTAGGGTTTTTTATTTTTAACTAAGCCGCTCTGGCCTCCGACAAATGCATGTTCTTCTTACATTTTTTTTCATTTCTCCTTGTCGGTAAATGTAGGAAACTGATGATTGCGTGGTGGGTTTAAAACTGATGATGGTGTGGTGGGTCAAACTCTGTATGATGATCGTGTGATGAATCTTGAAATCCTTACATAAGAAATGAAATCAGAAGTTGCATCCTTTCAATTGCATCCTGACGCAAGAAATAAAATGTCCTTACACAAGAACCTATGTATGGATAAATATTGGTTTCAGTTGAATCCTTACACAGATTTTGACTCCTTCCAGTTGCTTTTTAATTGTCTATCATTTATTTTGCCCTGCTTTCAATGAGTATGAGTGTATCCTTTACAAAATTGCTTTTTTTTTTACAGATTTGTTTATAAACAAATCAGATTTGTTTACAAATTTGTTTATAAACAAAATTTTAGTTTAATTAAAGATTAGTTTATTTACAGATTTATTTATAAAATAAGATAAAAAAAAATATCATAAAAAATATTTTGGACGGGTTTGGGGCGGGTTCGAGGCCCCCGCGGGGATTTTAAACGGGGTGGGGTGGGGACAGGGACGGGATAAACGGGGGCGGGGCGGGGTCAGGGTAAATGGGGTCAGGATCGAATTTGACCAAACTACCATCCCTAATAATTCCAACAAAAACCAATTAATGCCATGCCCACTTTTTCCTAGCCTATTCCAAACCAATGGGGCCAAATCCAATTAGCCAACTTTATAGTCAATCTACATAAACGTGTTCCCATTTACTCTCACTTTGTACTCAAACACATTAAATGGGTTCCCACTTCCATTATCTTGTACCATTACATTGAACCATTTAAATCTGAAATTGAGCTAGTTAAAGATCAAAATGAGATGCTTACGATCAACATACTCAATAAACAATTATTAGTATTTTTTGCTTTAGTCCCATTTACAAAGATGTATTTATGCTTCATTTCTATGTGTTTTTAAAATTGCAAAAAGTCATATAATCACCTAAAACTGTCTATAACTTTCTTATAACCACTCATCCTTCTTCTTTTTGTAGAGAATAACACTTGTCTCGTATACAACTAACAACTAAAAAAATAAAAATATGAAAGTGGTGACAAATAAATCTTTACAAATAGGTTTAATTACTTAAGATCCCAAGAATTATTAGTGAAGGCCAAACTACCAAATAACCCTAATTTTACAATAGAGTTGTATATAGATGTGTATTACGAACTCATTTACAATCAACACATTGTCTGCTATCCATGGAGACCATAAATAATACCAATGGAGCGGAGAGCAGGTGCATTATTAGTATTATGGAGAGTTGTTTAAGATAGCATGCATAAAGGGTAAATAAACTTTTTTTGTTTCCAGCTTAGAGATAATGCCTATAATTACAGAAGCATTATTGATAAGAACCTGCTTTCATTTGAAGCATTACTTGTGAAGGAATTATACTCTCCCCCTGCCCAAAGTGTGTGCTCCTTTATGCTTTTTTATGACCAAAGCAACAAATATTCTAAATTTATACGAGAAGGTCTGCATTCTGTAACTAATTTTAAACTGATCAATTCTCTTTTATCTTTCATTTGAATTTGTAGTTTTTTAACATTGGAGGCTTGATACATGTCACGTGCCTGAGGGAAAAAGTTATTTCTTAGCTTGGAAGGAAAAATGTCTATGAAGACTTCGCTAAAGATTGCAAGGAATTATTGGATTGCTTTTCAGTGGAGCATTGGGAAAAATAAGCCTTTTACACAATGAACAGAATCATTAAACTTCAGAAGTTTGATTAATTATTATGCTCTAAAAGTTTTCTTTTTCTTTTATATAGCCTATTGAGTTTGAGTTATAAGCTAGCGCTCAAGAAGTGAGCAACCGAAGAATAATTTTTACTATATATTTTATAATTCGTGATAGTCTGATATTGTAAACAGAAAATTTTAATTTTTTTCCTTTGCTAATATCTATTAATTATTGTTTTGAAGTAATTTATAATATTATGCATTCTAACAATCAGGCGGAGCTATATGGAAGTTGGGGTGGACAAATACCCCATCCAAAATTTTGAAAATTAACCTTTTACCCCAAAATATTTTGAAAACTAGGTAAAGTGTCCACAAAATTATCAATAATCGACTATAATTCATATATTTTGTGGAGAATTTATTAGTAACTCTTAACATACATTTAAGAAACAATTTGTGGGTGCACGTTAAATATTAACATTTAATAAACAATCGTAGATATATAGTTTTTAAATATTTATTATTAGTAGTATGCACTTACCTCAAAACCTAGAGGTCATGTGTGCAAGTCATTTTAGGGTCACCTTATAGTGTATACTCATATGTGTGGACTATAGGGTCTAAAAACACCACTTTTACTTTGGACATTTTTTATTTGATTGGATTGAAGCTATTGATGTATTTTTATCAAGTCTTATATTTTTATTTAAACTTGCAATTCGTATACATTTTTTTATAATTTAATGTTTGGTGAGTGGAAGAACCATTTGCAATATTAATTAATGAAACTCGTGATGTATCGGTCAAAGAGCAAATGGTTCTCCCACTCAAAGCAAAAAATATTTATTTGAATTATAAGTGTCTAAAAATACAAATTATCAATTAAATATTTATACAATGTAAAAATAATCTTTTTTTTTCAAAAATTACCACCCCCGAATCTTTGTTAACGATTTGTGTCCTACCCAAAATAAATTTCTTGCTCCGCCGCTGCTGACAATAGTTGTAAGAAATTCTGTAGGGTAGAGATTTTAATATTAACTTTAAGGCCGTCTCCGGTGGGAGAGGCTTAAAAATGTAAGTTTACATTTAGTGTGTGACGTGGAGCCCCTGGACAGATGACTCACAGCCGTCCAAGGATGGGGCCATTGAGTTTTGACCGTTAACATCTATTCGTTTGATGAAATCCGTTACACTTTGAGACAACCGTTAGATTATAGCAATTAAGATTTTTTTTTTAATTCAAAATGGTGAATGGATGACTCTTGTCCGTCTCACAGTCTGAAAGGCTAACAGTCTCCAGTCCAGTTGTGGCACCCACGTTTACACATTGTGTAGTGATAATGTAAGTTTAGACAACCATTACATTTTCTCTCTCTCAAAAATGTATTTTTCTTTGCCCATTGTGGAACAAAAAAAATGTAGATTTACACATCTGGCCCAAGTGTAAATTACAGTTTATAGCAGATCTCACAAGTTCTTGACACGTTACAGCTATAACGAATTATACAAGCTTGAATCATAAATCTTAAATTATCTACCAGAGTAAATTATAGATTATACACTTAACCTTATGGGGTTTGATGTCAATTTACTGTTTAATTGGTTGCATAACGAAGATCAAGAAACCTAACGGCTATATGGAGGACATTTATTATTTAGATTATGTAGTTTTAGGACTTAAAATAATATTGATTACGGACATAGGACAATAAACATTTTGTTTTCATTTTTAGGACTTATTTTCAAATTAAAAGGGCACGTGGCATGCTGTGATTGATTGACGTTTTATGAATATGAATCCGCGCCAGCGACGTTATTAAAAAATAAGGACTAAAACTATAAATAAAATATTTATTACCCTATTTTTAAAATACGTATTATAATATATCTTAAATTTAAGAAGCTCCTTTATAATTTGAGATTCGATTCGAGCATGAGACAAAAAGGAAAAAAAAAAAAAACGTCTGTAAGTTGAAATATGTTTGAAGCGAGAAATTCTGCGTCGATTCGATTCATTTCAATTGATAAATAATAATGAATATATTTTATACTTCAATTTATAATTCTTAAAGTTGAAAAATGCATCATGCGATCAATCGTTTCATATTCTGTCAGAATACGGATATCGCAAACAGGGCTCGTGCACCGAGTTCATATTTGCACACAAACGATCGATACTTACTCTTCTCTCCACGTACACTCACTGTAACCTTTTTAATGTTGCCGACCGAAAAGTAACATCCTTTCCAGTTTTACCCTCATCCTTTCTGTCCCCCGTATTAATTGTTGCTCACTTCGTCCTCCACAAAACCCAACCCAAGCAGCCAAATCACTCACACACACCCAACAACTCTTTCAGCCATGGACATTCTTCATTACACGTCAGCTTTCTTCCTTGTCTTCCTTCTACAACTTACAGTCGCTGGTAAGTCCATTAATTTTTCTGCACATATGTACACGCATGAATCTCTTGCCTAAATGTTCTGTATCTACAACTTATCCGTTTGTACAATTTGAAGATCTAGATTTGAATATCTAGTCTTTGAGAAACTAGAGTTAGTAGACAAAATTACTGTTTATTCTTTTGGGTGTTGAAGGACATTTTTCTTTGGACCCTTCAGTTTTTAATAACCGTTTCATCTTCCGAGCCGTAACATATATAACTGCTAACTTACCAATATTATTTTTTCTTTCGTATTCACAGATTCGCAGTCATTTATCGGCATAAATTATGGTCAAGTTGCTGACAACCTCCCGTCACCATCGGAAACAGTGAAGCTACTACAATCCACCGCAATTGAGAAAGTAAGATTATACGGAGCCGACCCTGTAATAATTAAAGCGCTAGAAAACACCGGAATTGGAATAGTAATAGGCGCGGCAAATGGGGATATCCCGGCGATGGCTTCCGATCCATCTTTTGCCCAAAACTGGATTAATTCCAACGTTATCCCATTCTATCCAGCGAGCAAGATTATTCTCATCAACGTCGGTAACGAGGTGATGAGCTCCGATGATAACAATTTAAAGACACAGCTTTTGCCGGCTATGCAAAATCTCCAAAAAGCCCTCGATTCGGCTTCGTTAGGTGGGAAGATCAAGGTGTCCACGGTTCATTCCATGGCCGTGTTGAAACAATCTGATCCACCCTCGTCTGGGAGTTTTGATCCTAGCATTGGAGATCTTTTGAAGGGAGTTTTGAGTTTTAATAAGGCTACTGCTTCGCCTTTTACAATCAACCCTTACCCTTTTTTTGCATACCAGAGTGATCCACGGCCCGACACTCTGGCGTTTTGCCTGTTTCAGCCCAACGCGGGCCGAGTTGACTCGGGGACGAATATTAAGTACACTAACATGTTCGATGCTCAGGTAAGTCGATTCCAACGCCACATTTTGCAGTTTCAGCATCTTTTGTCGATAAAACAGGTTGCTTAATTGCTTTTGTGTTGTTTCCACATGGCCGCACATATTTGGTATGTAGTTTTTGTGATTTATATGCACATGTGCTAAAGCTAAGACGTGTTCTGGATATTGTCATACAGAATAATATAAACTGTTTGAATATTATACAGAATAATATAAACTGTTTGAATAAAGAAAGGTATCACCAATGTCTCTTATTATTAAAAGCGTTACTTATAATAGATGAATATTTTGTTCTTTTTTATTCTTCTTTTGTTTTACCTGAAGGGAGAAACGATTTTTTGTTTCAAATGTAAAGAACTACCAGTGCCTCTTTATTACCATGATGCAAAATTTGTGCAGATGTTCTATTGATGAAACTACTATGTGGTCAAAGGGTCCATACTTCTAAAATTAACACACAAGCCACCCTGACATATTTGAGTTCTAAGCTATTGAATACAAATTAACATATAAGTGGCCCCACATATTTTAGTTTTCGGCTATTGATTCAGATTACTTACAAAATTATTATAGTTTGTATTGTTAATATTGTTAAAATTAGGGATGGTTATTTATGTGTGACGAGTCATATTCTTTTACGCTTCTCGTGGGTATTATTCTGTCATATGACCTGTTTGTTCAATTTGTGAAGTTCTAATTAATGCGCATAACCCGCAAACAAATAAGATTACTCCTAAAATTTCTTTCGTTCTCAATGAAGCACACCTACCATAAGTTTGTTATAGAGTAAATATTCACTAATTGTAAATACTACCAAACTCATGTAAAAGTCATCTAATTATGTATGAATTCATACAATACCTTATAAAATAGAAAAAAATCACACTTCAATAGTTAAATAGGTTATTTGTTATTTTTTAAAACATGCATTTGGTAGTAACACAACTTGTTCATTATACGGGATTGTCAATCGCGTTATTTTTTTTTAGTACCAAATAATGGTTAACCTAGTAATTTGGTATTGAGTTTGAGTTGTGTTGATATGCATCGCCAAAATTTTATCCTAAGTAAATTTATTATATATATATTACTACTTGTGCATTTTGTCCTTTTGTTGGTACTAGAATGGGAGTTTGAGTCGTATTAGCACGTGGATCTCTACTGAAACACTAAGTTGAGATCGAGTCACCAACCAACTAAACATAATTTAAAGTGACCAACAGCGATTTTCCAACTTTAAATACTGATTTCATCCCTACATCACGTGGAATTCAAATGTTGTGTCTTTGTTAATTTTCAAGTTCACAAAACCATCCATTTGCAAACATGGGTGTACCTAGGAGGTTCCGAAGGTGGGCAGTCGCCCACTCTATTTTTTCGGGAATTTTTCCGAGATATATACAATTTTTTTTTTTTGAGATCTTTTTGTAAGCTTTCATAGTGAAAGACAGTGAGTTTTATGTCATTTTAAAATTAAAATTGTTGTTGGATCTTTGTGTAAGTTAAATTGTTGTGATTTAATTGTTGAGTTTTCCCTATTTTATTAATATTTAATTGTTGTAATTTTTGTTTTACGATATTTTATCGCTAAAATATAACTTGAATGAGTAATTGTTATAATACAACTTGAATAAGAATTTGATTCAATTAATATATCTTTTAGCAAAGTACTCTTAGGTCCCTCGCAAACAAATTTTAAACACTAATGGAATTTTGACAAATTTTAAACACTTAGGTCTGCTAATTCTCTTATTGTAGAAGTCCTAGTGGCACAACAAGTGGACCTAATAATAAATTGTCCTTAAATGTTTAAAAATTGTCAACAAGGGACCTAATTGTAAATTGTCCTATATTTTTTAGGGCTAAAAAATTGCAAAAAGCTATAAATAATCCTAAAAAAAATCGCCTCAAGGCCTCCCGCCACCGAATCCTCGCCACCGCTCGAAACTTTTGCACCCCCTAACTAAAAAAACTGGGTCCACCACTGATTTCCAAGCACATTTTTCTTGTGTGTGGTGGGGGTGGGGGTGCCCCCCTCAAATAGCTAAAAACTGAGATTTAGCGTTAAAATTATCTTTTGCAAATCCTTCTATAATTTGGAACTAGTTTATGATCCTTAATATTTTTAATCAGTAAAAAATATGTTTTTACTCATCATACGTAATATTTAACATATATTCCTTCAATCCCAAGTTTAGAATCTTTAGTGGACCCTAACTAATAGGCCCTAACGATACACAGACATTATTATTATCTTGACATTTGGTGGTCTCTTAATTCTGGACAAGCCTAAAAGGAATAATGGACTCCTAAGTTGGGATGGAGGAGGGAGTACAAAGGACCTTCTTGGATCATTGAGAGAACACAAATTGTCATTCATTAAAATAGCATCGCTTATGGACCATGGTAAAGGGTAGCAAAAACTTGCTCCACTTTTTCAGCCTTAAAAGACCTTTTGTAACCTTGTAATAACAACCCAATTCATGCATTCAATCATCTGCAGGTGGATGCCGTAAGATCTGCATTGAACACTGCAGGCTTTAAGGAGGTCGAGATTGTGATTGCAGAAACAGGGTGGGCATACAAAGGAGACAGCAACGAGGTTGGTGCTAACATTGAGAATGCCAAGGCCTACAATGGCAATTTGATTGCACACCTCAGGTCCTTGGTGGGGACCCCATTGATGCCTGGGAAATCAGTGGATACATATCTATTTGCCTTGTATGATGAGGATTTGAAACCTGGACCAACTTCTGAGCGGTCGTTTGGGCTTTTCAGGCCTGATTTAACCATGACTTACGATGTTGGACTTTCAAAGACTAGCCAGGTGAGTAAATGCTATACTACACGCAGTCAATAAATGCTATTTTACACACAGTCAATAGTTATAATCTATGGTGCGTCGTCGTATAAATACCATTGATTAATCTAAACCTTTCCTGTTGGTAGTATATAGATAATAGTTATAAAATTGAGGATAAGTAGCCCCTAAACCTGAGCAAACTTGAGGCTGAAAAATTCTCGACAATCTCTGGAATTTTGGCAGAGAGGAGTTCTTATTGTCTCAATATTTGAGACGGAAAATACTTTTCTGGAATTCAAAAAAATTAAATTAAAATCAATATACTTGGGATGAATTAGCTATTTCTCTTGCTTTCCTTTGGCTTCTAGATTGCAATTGATGAAAACACTTATTGCCATGTGGAATTGTGTGATATATATATATATATATATATATATATATATATATATATATACATATATATTAATATTAATATTAAATTACCATGTGTTTTATGGCAGTATGCCTTTAGCCCTCCACCGGTCGCACAGCCGTTGTTTAGCCCTCCACCGGTCGCAAAGCCATTGTTTAGCCCTCCACGGGACACAAAGCCATTGTTTAGCCCTCCACGGGACGCAAAGCCATTGTCGTCTGGTTCGAGCCGCCATAGGTCGCCATATGGCACGATCTTTTGGCTTGTATGGAGATGATTTATGCAACATCTATACTACCCATAGTGGAAGATTTGTACCAATAGTATAATAATTATTCAATTCATGTATAAGATTAATCTATCCGCGGAACTGGTCTAAGTGGCCACAAATGAGGATATCACACACCAAAAAGAAGTTAAAGTGTAATTCTTTGGGCCTCTTTTGTCTTTTCCCTTTTCCAGTTATGCAGATATTTATTAGATGAAATTGGTGACGGTATATACAAGCGAAATTTCTCATTCATAAATTTCATTCATGGTTTATCAATTACATAGCCAATTTGGCCTGCAATCTACTGGCCGATGTCCTATCTAAAATGTATTGAAGTAAATAAGGGAGAAGTGAGAACCATTTACAATAAAGTGTTGCACTTATCACTTATCACTCAGGTGAGTGGTCAGTTTGAAAGTGGTCTGACATGCATGATCGGTTTATATTATTTAAAATGAACTTGAATTTTCTTATAAAAATTACACGTTTCAATTTCTAGAATCAATAGGGGCTTGTGCAGAAGCGCCATATTTTGTTTAGGGCTCCGTGACCAACAATTCAATCACTCCAAGATATAGAAATCCAAACAAAGAATAATAATATAGAAATGAAACAACACAAAATAACAACGGCAATGGTGATTCATGTCACTAAATTGAAGAAAATTGCCCAGTTGGATGTACTTTTTGTTCTATCCTCATACACAAAATAATCTCAATTTTCACAAGCAAACCCTCACACAATAATATAGACTCATAATATTAATCTCACCCAAAAAATGCTCCTAAATTCTACCTGAATCCTCAATGGAGTATACCTAATATTGGTTCCCAAAATAATCAATTTTCTGTAAAAGAGTGAACCCTTGATTTTTACGCAAAGAATTCTCTATTGGGTCATAAAAGGAGAAGACCCAAGTTCTCTTTCGTAATTGCACTAGTGGAACTCACCTAAAGTCCAAATACCAAAAGGAGTAGAGTTCTTATGCGAATAGAACAGCAAAAAGATGTTGGCCAATCCGATTCAATTAAGTATCCATATGAGGCTTGGAGACAATCTCCAAGCTTATTAAAATATCTCACTGCCGGAACAATTGTATCCAAAGTGGATACCACAGCACCAACACCAACACCATTGAGTGAAACTTAAATTTCTTCTCACCGCCTTAAAACCCAAATTACTACAAATCACCACCTTGGCAAGATCAACCAAAACACCGAAACGAATCTTCCAAACTCAATTGCAGAACATTCATTGAGGCGATAGCAAGCCTTCGCGGACGTGGCCCGTTGTGAAGGCGAAGTCCAACTTTGTCTGGTCGCGCACCAAACCAGAAATTTTCCCATAAAAAATACAGCACCTTTGCTTATGCGAGGGTGGCCTTCGCTGTCGCAAAGGAAATGATCGCTGCCCTCGAACTCTCCGCACATAATGCATCCAACAAACTAGTATAAAAATTACTCAAACTGTAATTTTGAGCCAAACCCATAACGTGACAAAAAAATATGATCACCATCGCCTGTGAATACTACACATTAGTGAATAACCTTCGACTCACTTTTCAATCGATGCATATCTTGCGCAGCCACAATAATGCCTCCACCATATTCGTCAATCCCAAAATGTTCCATAGAATTCTCTTAACCCCTTTGTTTGACATCACACCTAGCAACTTATGTTAACCGGGCCCTAACCATCGGTTGATAATTGAAAGTTAATTTCCCCTCTTTGGGAGACTTGGACGCTCTCGACTTTCCCTCGGACCTTTTTCAGAACCCACTGCTTTGCCTTTAACTCATCTTTGTGGCTCCCGAATAAACTTTCTCAATGTCACTGTAATACCACTAGTTAATGTCATGGATATATTCATAGGTCTACTTTTTTTCTTTCCTTGCTACAAGGACTGTTGTAATTTCGGTTGCCATCTCAAAGTAGATTTCACTCTTTCAGAATGTTGTGTAGTCCCCCTCGAATGGGTCGATAGATCGCAACTCTTTCCATAATGCAAGTCTCTCTCGCCTGCTCCTTCGTTACCCCAATCTTCACTCGCCACAGAAGACCCCACAATAGTTCCTCTTGTATGATGGGCTTAAATTAATCAACCCCACATATTTGATAAAATGAGGCCAAATGATTTATTAAGCTATACTGATATCAGAGCACTACATTGACTGCAATATAATTACACGCGACTAACATATCGCGTATATCCCGAGTTTGACGGATTAAACTAGACAATATTCTAGTAATGATTTATACTATGACAAGTGACACCTTAAATATTTGACACTTGGTTCCATAGAAAAGATGACATGTGCCAAGCCCACTTGGGATACTTTGGCTATCAAAGGAGGGTTCCTCCTCATTTGAGAGGATAATGATTTGGGGGCAAGTTTCAAGAGAGATTTTTCCTCTTCTTCCCCATAAATTCCCAAGAGTTTCATCACAAGTTTCATAGTGATAAAACGGATCACGAGTTTTATACGATATACTCAAGCTTAGAGGCGGTTAGCCCGAATCGGCACCCGCTCCAAAACCACAAAAATTGAGTTTTCCGGCGTATTGTATGGACCTACGAACTACGTTGACTTTGATTCCGCGAAGAGACGAATACGTAGGCGCAACAATGTTGTTCAAGTAAAAAATACGCTCTCTCTTACACCACTTGTTACTGTATTCTTTAGGAGAACATATAAATTTCTAGTCTTGGTGCCCTTAATACCATAAGATAACTTGTAACGACCCTTACATCTCCACTCAATGTACAACCTTGTAACCCATGGAGACCTGGAACGTGTCAAACACCACACAAAGTTCTCACCAACTCATTGTGTCTTGATTTTGATTGATCAATTCCCAAAATTTTGAATGCTATCCCATCGGCCATCAAAACAGACGCACCTTTCACGTCTTTGTGGTAAGAAATGAAAGAATCCCAATTTGGACACATGAATTAAACCACCAGAATCAAGAATACCATAGTTATTAAATGACTTACAGAAAGTTTCAATTGCCATGGGAACAAAATCATTGACTTTTAAATCGCGTGCATCCGCGCCACTGGGATTAAGAAGAGTTCCTCCGAATTGCTTGCATCCGTATATACCTCCATGTTTAATAGTTCTGCGAGAAGCCTATTAAACACAGTGAGGTGGTCTTGCAAATTCGTACTTGAGATTAAGGCGATTAGTCAAAGACTTTTTTCCAAATCAATCTTCTTAAGCTTCCGCCAATTCACCTTAGTGGAAGTTTCTATCATAACATTGTGTTTGATCTTCTTAGACAAACATAATCGAATCGTGGAACAAGGCTCCCGATCGATCCTTTTTCACTTGTCTTCCTTCATTGCATTGGGCTGCCTTTTTAAGGCTTGGATCAAGCCCTTCTTAACAAGTTCCGATTCGAGTGACGGCCCAAACGGAGGAGGCGAGAACATCTTGATCGAAAGGTCCACTATTCTGAATAATGAGAAAGACTTTCAAAATTCGATCAAACCGATTGAGAATATCATCATTTGTTAGGTGGGCCAACCGACCGACCGAGTTGGACTGGGCGTCAATGTCACTGAACCTTTCTCTAACCAAGTATCCCATTATTGATCGAAGCGGGACGATTATAGGCCAAAATTGTTCCTTCCATCACATATCTTGACTGGTCGAGTTGGGGTGGGCATCCATGTCACAAAACCTTTATTTTACCAAGTATCCGATTATTGATCGAATCGGGGCGATTATAAGCCAAAATTGTTCTTTCCATCACATTTCTGAAAGCCATAACAAAAGACCTTAGTTTCAACGTATGATCGAATACCAATTTGTTGTGCGGAAATGTGATATTTGACTAGGGATCTGTACCAACAAACCAATCACACCAAAATATGGTAATTCAAATAAAGAAAAATAAAAAAGAGATGAAAGAACACGAATTATAATGACAATGACAATTCGTGTCACTAAATAGAAGAATATCACAAATTGGGAAGGACTTTCTATTCCTTTTCTACGCACAAAATAATCTCTCTTCTCACAAACAAAATAACCCTCACACAACAATATTAATCTCACCAAAACAGGCTCTTAAATTCTACCCAAATCCTCAACAAAGAATACCCAAAATAACCAATTACCAGCAAAAGAGTGAACCCTTAGTATTTACTCACAAATTCTTTATTGGTTCACAAAGGAAGAAGGCCGAATTTCTCTCTCTTAATCCCACCGGTGAAACTTTCCTTAAATAAGTAGTAAAAGTCTAGGAGTAGAGTTCTTATGTGTGTAGAATATCAAAAGGATGTTCGCCGATCCCATCCAATTAAGTCTCCATATGAGGTTCGGAGACGAACATAGGTGTGGGCTAAGCAAATCAACAGGCAGTCTCCTATTGAAAATACCAGTGAAAGTGAAGATCCGAATCTAAATGATATAGATAAAAGCATTCATAGTTGGAGTGATCGTGACAATTCTAGTTACAGTAATGTTGGATCATTTATTCGGCGTGCGAATTTGACATGACATAGGAGAAAGTCCCATTTAGATTTTTATATTTCAAATTTAAAATTTGAAAGAAAGTCTCCAAGCTTGTCAAAATATCTCACGGCTGGAACAATTGTATCCAAATTGAATACTACAACACCAGCACAGTTTGAGTCAATCTCAAACTTCTACTCCTCCCCCTTAATATCATGATCGGGCCAAACTACCAGAGTATTTGATTAAAAAGTTGGAAATGTTCTTGTACTTTTCCGGTGTTCTATGAAAATTAATTCTTACCCGCCCCCAAAGAATTGGATTCTACGGCAAACAGAAAAAGGGAAAGGAAATCTCCCTTGGCTTCTAATCCCTTATATTATACCATTCTTTCTCACTGACTATTTTTCAATCTTTTTCCACCTTTGCAGTAGTAGAACACATCAGTAATTCTTCTGCCCATATAATAAACAAGTAAAGCATCCTTCATCATATTAAACTTGCAAACGGAAAAACTTACATCATAACATGTTTAATTGTTTTCTGGTGACTAGCATTATACTTGTCTAACATGAATTCTTTGTAATTAAGACTCCTTCGACTGGAAAAACTCCAGTGACTCCATCACCAGCGACTCCATCAGCAACTCCAAAGGCTGGTGCTTGGTGTGTACCTAAGGCAAGTGTATCAGATTCCCAACTGCAATCCAATTTGGATTATGTTTGCAGCCATGGCTTTGATTGCAGTGCAATCCAACCAGGTGGACCTTGTTATGAACCAAACACATTGGAAGCCCATGCTAAATATGCCATGAATATGCTCTACCAAACATCTGGTAGGAATCCCTGGAACTGTGATTTCTCACAAACGGCCACGCTTTCATCCACTAATCCTAGTAAGTCTTCCTAAACTTTACCAATCTTGTATAGACCTGAACTAAGGACATGGAATAAAGGCTATGTTTTGAACAATTAGATACATTTTACGAGGAAAAACAGTGCTTCGCACTGCGAGAAACATGGTCCTCAATTACAGCAAGTTCAATTGTCATTTTTGTTTCAAGTTGAGGGTAATTTAAACATAAAAATTATCCTCTTATTTTTTAGGGTGTGATATATTCTATACGTTTATTTTATAATTTTATGGGGTTCGATTTAGAATTTTACATCTGTTAAGGTTTACTTATTTTTGCTTAAATTTTGGGGTTATTTGGGATAAAGTGTTATGAATGTTTGAGGTAAAGAAATTAAAGAGAACGTGATATAATATAGATATATCAGCATATATACATGGTCTATATGAGTTGCTAAACTCCAACTTGTCTTGTCACGGAATGGGAGCTGACTTTTGTAAACTTCATTGTGTCATCTCAAAAACTCTTCCTTTCATGTTTTTTTTATTTGGGTACTTGATGTTTTGTTGGGTGAATTTGATTTGTTGTAGGTTACGATGGATGCACTTATCCTGGTGGGAGTACGTAAGAGCAGAGGATATCTATTTGGTTTGGAAGACTAATAATGGTGGTGATTATATACGGGTCTAATTCTCGAGCAAGTGTGCAAGGTATATTTGGTAGTAGCGTAGAAGAGAGATGAGCATTGGGTGCAACTAACTGAAGGAATTTAACTGATACCCAATCCTTACTAAGTGTACAAAAAATAAGAAAAAAATTGCGCTTTGCTAATTGTTTATATATTAATTTAAAGTAGAATTATTGGTATCTCTTTGTAATAATTCAAGGGAAATGGGTCCCAAATCGTATAAAAATGGTATATGCTGATTTGAGGAGGGGATGGGGTAAAGTGAAAAAAATGGCAAGTTTAATTATTAAGACTTGCATGCTATCTCTAAATATAACATTAGTTTTTATCCCCACTGGTCATTTCTTCTGATACACGCCATTGTTAAATTGTAAAATTTTCAATATGTTAGAATGTAGGACAATCTGATCTTAATTAGCCCACCATAAAAAAGTTTCAAATAAAATTTACTAAACAAATTTAAAGTCCCAACTTCAACATGATTTGGGGGTTTGCAAAACACATCATTATACTATAGTATGTTCATGTTTGGATTGATTGTAAACATATTGGAGAATCTGCTCCGAGTGTTCAAACTAACATCTATAAATTTGTTGCGTGTAAAATTTGTTCAACATTAATGTAAAACTTCATTTTTCCTGTATATGCTTGTGTATGACAAACTGATGAGCAAACCAGAAAAAAATCATTTTCACTGTATATTATGCTTTGTTTTTTTGGTAAGTATTGCCAAGCATTATTTTGAAACTGCCCGGGATCGGAACTGGGAATCAAATCCAATTCATCTCCAAACAGTATCCTAGTGACAGTCTTATACCACTGAGCCAAGAGGCTTGGTTTACTATGCTTTGTTCAATATAAATGTAAAATTCATTTTCCCATATATACCAAAACTCTTGAACTACAACTACCATCAAATAGTCTCTCCAACGTTTTTTAATACATGTTTCGTTCGAGTATTTTTATTTGTTTCAAAAAGTCTCTCAACATGTAGTTAACGCGGATTTTTAAAAATAAGATAATATTGATTAAATGGGTGTTTGATGGACTTTTTGGAACAAAATAGAAAAGTTCGGACTAAATGTGTTAAAAAATATTTACGAGATTTTTTTGTAATTGATTAAAAGTCTCTCAACATGTAGCTAACGCGGATTTTTAAAAATAAGATAATATTGATTAAATGGGTGTTTGAGGGACTTTTTGGAACAAAATAGAAAAGTTTGGACTAAATGTGTTAAAAAATATTTACGAGATTTTTTTGTAATTGATTAATAAAAGGAAACAAAGGGGCTTCAGGATAGAGGTATTAAAAAAGAGGATAAACAAAGACGGGAGAAAGCTCACGATGGCCCGCTTTGAGATTTTGGAGGACTCTTGGCCATTAGCAAATAAGGGGTTATTTTATGTCATATTTTTTTTTTAATAATTATTTAGCAAATTAGCAAATTAGAGATTTTGGGGGCTCTTGGCCATTAGCAAATTGAGATTCTTTCGTTGTATGCCGTATCTTGTTACTAGAATCTTCATCATTTTTTTTTAGAACATCACGTTTTTTAAGAAATATGGGTTCAAGTTTCATTTCATTAGCAATATTTATAGTTTCAGTTTTAACAGATTCATATACATTCTCTCTTTCGTTTTCAAAATAAGAAACAAGTCCTTTAAAAAGATTCAACGCGGCATTAATATCCATGTTATATATTTGTAAAAGTTTATACTAATTCTACTAACCGCATTCAGTATATTATATCAAATAATAATCCCAAAACAAAATTCAAAACTTGCAAAAGCATCTTCCAATAAGCTTCTAATTATACTCTTTGTGTGTGTCTCACAACTTGAGGTATTACATAAATCAATCAATGCTATTTTAATTTGTGGCATTTGAAATCTAATTGCTTTTTTCCAACAGGTTTAAGATAATGGTTTTAGTGTTAGTTTTTTTTTTTATATTTATCAAATTTTCATTTTCTATTTTTTTATTAAAATATTTATTTAGTGAACTCGCTAAATATGGTAAATATTTATTTAAAGAAGAGAAAGGGTAGAGAGAAATTATATATATATATATATATATATATATATATATATATATATATATATATATATATATATATATATATATATAGGGAGAGGTTCACAAGTGGACCAAAAGAATGGACTTTTTATTGGACCTTAACAAAAAGCATATAATAACACATTAATTTTAATTCCTATAGTGTAATTGGTCCGCGCCAGCGGCACCCGAGACCACACCTTGGGTTGGATAAGTTGTGTTGAATTTTTAATTGGTTTGTGTTTTATATATTTTGAGCATTTTTTATTTGTAAATTATTTAAAATGGGGCAATTATATTTCTTGGGGCCTTTAGATTTGATTTTTTTAAATTTAAAAATATAAAATGTTTTATCATTATTTTCTCTAATATATATTATTTTTTTATATATACCTATTTTTTTCTGGGGGCACTAAAAAATTGGGATTCCTAGGCGGCCTCTTACCCTGCTTAGGCCCAAAGCCGACCCTGATGCTCAATACCATTTACTTCCTACTATACTATGTTAGTTGTTTTATCCAACTCATTCTTGTTCTGTAACTTTTATTTAGCGTCGGCAATATGGTTTGAACAGGGGAAACCGCCCATGTAAAAAGGAGCTCGGGTGACTCTATATGAGCAATGGGTCAAACTGATTTAACCAACCCAATGATAATGGGTCACTAGCGAGTTGATAATGGGTGAGAAGAAGATAACCCATTTGTAAACTATCTTACCGACTCTCTCTCTCTCTCTCTCTCTCTCTCTCAAGAAACCTCTTTTTTAGAGATATATTGGACAAATCTGAATGGGGTTCATGTGTCCCTCACAAAGAGAAAAAAATAGAAATTTAGATCTAATTTTTCGTGACTGTAAATCATATTTTTGTAATATGCGTGCGTTAATTTTTTTTACCTTGTGGACTGGGTTGAAGTTGTATAGGGTTTAACAAATAGTGAACTTGGTTGAAATTTTACCTTTTTTATTTTATTTTATTTTTAGTTTTGCAGTTTTTTATTTACAAGAACAATGGGACACAGGAAAAAAAGATATATATATATATATATATATATATATATATTAAAAAAAACTAGTCAACCCGATCCTTTTCCGGCTTGACCTCACTCGACTCGAACATTATTTTTGATCCGCCCTTAGCCCGTCCAGATTTATCCATATCCATTTTTGACCTGTTCATAACCGCCCATTTGCCTGATCTACTTTTATTCTTCATTGTAAGCTACTTTGCATGATAGAGTTTATAATACTTTTAATATAAAAATACTGCATTATTTAATTTATTAATATAAACATTGCACACTTAAAAGAGGTGCGAATTTACACTCAATGAGATTTAATTTCACGTTGAACTAGTATGCAACCCCGCGATGCGGGGCTGTTTTTAACGAAATTGCTAAAATATACACTAAAATACCAAATAGTGTTTTCGAAATCATAAAAAAAAAATTATTAAGTGTAGAGATTTATCAAACATAACCCTAAATGATAAAATAAAAATTGTAATTTGCTTCAAATCCAAAAAACTAATAAAAAAATAATTATGTTATGATTTTCTTCAAATACAATGATATCTCCATTACATTTTTCTTATCCACTGATGTGTAAAAATTAAATTTACAATAAATAGAAACATATAATCAGTAATTAGAACAAATTAAAAATTAAAAAGCTAAATTAACCATTTCTACAAATTTGACGACCAACATTTCGAACAATTAGAAAAACAAAGCCACACGGGGCAAGATGTATCACGATAATAGAGTATGGTAGTGCAAATTTGAGTGTTAATTGTCATAACAGTGTCCAAATATAACATAACCTATGTTTTTTTATACACTTTGAACAAACCTATTAGGATGATCTAACATGAAATGATATTTTTGGGTGAGTTGTGAATTACAGAAATGAGAGGAATGTGGTGAACCTCATTTATTTTTTAGATAAGTAAAAGCAACAATTAAGTATTCACGCCTAAATTAAGTGGGTTTGATGGTTGAATATCAATATTAAATAAGTTGAAAGGAATTGTTAGAAAGTGGCATAAAATTAGATATGTCCTAAAGGAATTAGAACAATTTCAATGATCAAAGAAAGGCTTACAATCATTAATGAAAATAAAATTTGACAAATTATATGAAAAAGATTTGAAATCTCCAACAACGCATAAAGAGAATACCTTGGAGAAGAGGTGCAACTAGAGGAGCTCATATATTGATGATTTTTCATAGGATTTATTTTTTCTTCGTATGTTATTCTGGCTTGGGAAGAGGTTTTTGTTGAAAAGAGAGATGAGAGAAACGTGTCATTTGAAAAGTCATGAATTTGTAGAGGTGTATTAGAATGTGAAAAGTTTTAAATTAAAATATTCTAAATTTGTAATTATGTGGAATACAAAAAGATTTAAGGGATTAACTTAATTAGAGTCATTAAAATTGTTAACATGTCTTCTTGTGGAAACGGCAAATATCAACACCTGATTTTGCTGTCAACTTTAGGTAAATACTATAATTATCGGATTATCAATTTTTATATCCTTATTAAATGGGTTTATTATATAGAGGTCCTATTAGACATTTCTTTACTCGTTTTAGTCCGATGATGTTTTCCCCCCACATATAGGTCCTACTCCTAATTTTTTGAAACTTTTTTTCACAATTATACCCTCTTAAAACCAACCATCCATAACTTCCATTGGAAAGTTACATAAATGGTTGAACTTTTTTTTCAATTTATTTTTAATTTTCAAATGATCATAACTTTTGATTGACAAATCCGTTTTTCACAAAACTATTATTTTTGAAATTTCCTCGCCAAAATCTATCAAACAAGATCCATGAAGCCTATAAAATTTAAAAGAAAAAAATTACACAAACTGTAAACCTTACTGAATGCACTAGAAAATGAAATAGTTTTATATCTGACATTTTCATAAACAGTGACATTTTTTGTGTTAATATTACACAGACAGCAAAATTTACTGGTTAATAAATGGGTCAAATAATCTATACGCTCATATATATATATATTGAAAAAAAACACTTATTTTTAGTTTAACCCATTTAGTCGCTCAAATACTCATTTATCCAATATTATCTTATTTTTAAAGGTCCGCACCAATGGGACTCAATGCCACCCCTACTCACCCCAAACTGGAGATCCGGTGGATCCAAACCCCATTTATCCAATATTTTCTTATTTTTATAGGTTTGCACCAGTAGCAACGCATGCCAGCTTTACCCACCACATACCAAAAAATGAAATAGTTTTATATCTATGACATTTTCATAAACAGTAACATTTACTGTGTTGAAATAGTTTTATATCCGTGCCATTTTCAGAAATGGTAACATTTATTATGTTGATATTACTGTTTGTGATAATGACACATATATAAATTTATTTCAACACAGTAATTGTTACTGTGTGTGAAAATATCACAGATATAAAACTATTTCATTTTCTCGTACATACAGTAAAGTTTACTGTGTTCATAAGAAAATGTGAAATTTTCACAAGAATTTGTGAAAATGTCACAGATATAAAACTATTTTAATTTTCGATTTGTGGTGGGTAAAGCTGACATGCGTTGCCGCTGGCGCGAACCTATAAAAATAAGAGAATATTGGATAAATAGGGTTTGGATCCACCAGATCTCCGAGTTGGGGTGAGTAGGGTTGTAATTGGGGGGGCCTTTAAAAATAAGAGAATATTAGATAAATGAGTGTTTGAGCGACTACATGGTAAAACTAAAAATACGTATCTTTTTTTCAATATATATGAGTTTATAGATTATTTGACCTATTTATTTAACCAGTAAATTTTGATGTCTGTGTAATATTAACATAAAAAATATCATTGTTTGTGAATCTGTCATAGATATAAAACTATTTCATTTTCTAGTGCATACATTAAAGTTTATTCTGTATGTAATTTTTTTTCTTTGAAATTTTATATGCTTTATGGATCTTGTTTGATAGACCTCGACGAGGAGATTTCAAAAATAATAATTTTGCGAAAAACGGATTTATCAATCAAAAGTTATTATCATTTGAAAATTAAAAATAAAATTAAAAGAAAAGTTCAACCACTTATATAACTTCCCAAAGGAAGTTACGGCTGGTTGGTTTTAAAAGGATATAATTGTGAAATAAAGTTCCAAAAAATTAGGAATAAGACGTATTTGTAGGAGAAAAATATCGTGTAAATAGAATGACTAAAGAAACATCTAATGGGACCTATATGCGAAACGTCTTATTAAATTCGGATCTCTCAAGCACGGTTTTAATTGAATTCGCGCTTAGGATGTGGAAGTTAAATATGAAAGGAGAATTGACGTCTCTCATCAAATGAGAATTCTCACATCATATATTCTTTTTTTTTCCCACACTTTTTCGATCTCCTCGCATCCCGTTCTCTTTATCCTCTGTCTACCTCGGATCTCTAGTAAATTTGTACAAAACCCAAATGATTAAGGGTTTGATTCACTGTCTAATGTTTGCGATAGGATTTTGCTTTGATTCACCATTTTAAATTTCACTATCTGATGGCGAAGGAGTAGGAAATGGTGGCGATGTTTGACGGTGGTGGGGTGGCGACGACGAATGAGGAGATTGGTAAGGCATTTGATGGTGGTGGTGGTGGCAGCAGAGAAATTAACTTGTGATTAACCGTGAATCATTCATGGATATGGTAATCGAGGTTTTGCGATTCATTGAGATGGTCGTGGCATTTTATTTTGTTTTTATCTTCAACAATAAAAATATCATAAACATTAGAACAGTGTTTCATTATCATATTCCAATTAGACAAAAAGTAGGTCTAGGTTTTTTGAGTTGTTGAAGATCATACATGATACTGAGATCTACATCATGTCAAGCGATATCAAAACTCATTCAAAGAATACCAAAGTCTAGGCCACAATCTTGCACAACATGTTGGAACAATGATTTTTTAAAAGGAATACAAAGGTTTTTAGGAGTATTTTTTAAAGATTTTTTTAACATTTTTTAAATGATGGGAGATTCATTTTTCTTGGTTTGTTGTGCCATAAACTCTTTGATGTTTGTTTGGTTTAGCAAGAGTTGACTGGCTTGATTAACATATAGACCTAAGGCTCCGTTTGATAGCGTTATTTTTTCGTGGCAAATGACGTTTTCCACCCTCAATTCCATATTTTGGGTCGTTTGATAGGAAATTTTAGGGTAGGAATTGGTTTCTAATTTTCTACTCATGTGACCTCATTTGCCACAAAAACTTGGAACCCGTTTCTTTACCCCCCCCCCCCCCCCCCCTAAAGAAACCAATGGATGGTAATTGAAAACTAGCCAATTGATTCAACCGATGCAGATGGAAGCGACGAAAGTGACAGGAGAGGAAGATATCTACGAAATTGGGGAATCAAAACACCCATCTCCTTCTCCGAAACCTATTTTCCTTGCTCCGGTATGTTTTTCTTCCTTTTTTTTCCATTTTCATTTTTTCCATTTTCGTTTGGATCGTAAGATCCGTGTATATCTGTATATATGTAAATATGCATCTTCTTGCAAGTTTATTTTTCCATTTTCGTTTGTTTCGAACCCATTTTTTTTTTTTTTTTGTGTGTGTGTGTATATATATATAAGTGCTATATTTGTATTTTTTACATTTATATATTCCCCTGTATATTTGTGTATTCAAATTTGTCCATTTTTCTATTTATATGGTTATTCTTGTTGTAGTGGTTAATAGTTATAGTGATTAAAAAGAATATTCTTGTTGCACTAATTATTCTTGTTATAATTATTTTTTTGTGTGCAAATAACATGTTTGTTCTTAAACAAATTCTTCAGGAAGTTTCTCAATCGGTATATTACTTTCCTCCTATGTGTTTGATCTTCTAATAATGCAATGGACATAAATTTTTATAAAGTTTTGGATTTTAATAAAGTTTTGGATCTTTAATATAAATTTTATAAAGTTTTGGTTGGTATAGGATTTTAATATCTCAATGCCGAACAATGTCTCAAAGCGGGTGCGACACCAACAAAGGTTGTTTTGGACCCCGGTGATGTGAACAATTGCAATTTATCAATATATGAGGAGTCGTGACCATCTCATTTCTAGGGCTCCCCATAGAAACTCGGATGCTGATCACGAAACTGAATTATATCGTTTATTTAAAATTAATGATCGGGTATGTTACGCACAACTTCGGATGAACATAGCCTCATTCGAAAGACTTTGTACTAGACTACGGACAAATGGACTGAATGACAATCGATCAGTTAAGGTCGAGGAAAAAATTGCCATGTTCCTTAACACCATGGTTCATGGCGAGCGATATGTTTTCGAGTCGTTAACTTTCTTCAGATCTGATCAAACTATTTGTTACTACTTCCATAGATTTTTACGAGCATGTCTTTATTTGTCCAATGATGTCGTTACTAATGCCACTTCTTTAAATTCCCCTTATGACAACGGGAAGGACCTTCTGTGGTATCATTACTTTGAGGTTAGGATAGTTTCATTAATTAATTTGATTTATTTAGCAATGACTTTCCCCGTACTAATTCATTTCCACTGGTTTAGGATGTCGTGGGTGCAATTGATGGTACACACATATCTGCTTTGGCTCCTACTGCTGACCAAGCAAGGTATCGCAATAAGAAGGGGGCAATTTCTCGAAATGTTTTGGTCGCATGTACATTTGACATGCGATTCTCCTATGTCCTCGCTAGTAGGTAGGGATCATCGCATGATGGTCGCTTACTTCGAAGTGCGATACAACGTCAAGGTCGTAAGTTGACCGTTCCATTGGGTATGTTGAAACATGAGATTGAATTTCGTTGATGTTTTTAGTAAATATAAAAAGAGGTTGTAAGGACACAAATTTCCAATTAAGTCCATAAATAGTTTTGGCTCAATTCCGGACAAAAACATTTATACATAGGGTTGTATTTAATTGTAATATTCTCAAGCCTATGAAAAGTTTGTTTGAAGACGTAGCGGCAAAGAGTATAAAGCTTCATAATCATGCCGGTTTTGTGCCTCGTTTATACATCATCAGCCATAGTTCTATGCCCCCAAGGTATGAATGCAATCATATATATATAGGAGCTTGGAGCTTGTTTATTGGGTGTTAGGTTTAATTAAAACTGTGTTTTATTTTTAGAAAATAATTAATTAAAATTTTAAAATAAGTTTATAAAGTTTTCTGGGCTAAAAACGATTTTTCCAAACTTTCTGGAAGTTCGTTCGATATGTCGTTCGAGCGAGATTATCGTTCGAACCAGATGTCGTTCGAACGAGATTACCAACGACTTCCCATTATGGCATACTTGAACTTCGTTCGAAATGTCGTTCTAACGAGATTTCTAACGAGCTTCTAACGAGTTCATACTGGAACTTCGTTAGAAGACTCGTTCGAACGAGAATGTCGTTTGAACGAAATGTCGTTCGAACGAGATGCCAGGCGGGAACAGTTTTTGGCAGTTTTAAGCAGTTTTTCTCCCACCTCTCCATTTGTTTCTTAACTGATTTTTCTTAGACTTTATTATGTGTGGGAATCACTTTTGATTATCTTTTTTTTCATATCCTACTAACTCCAAAATAGTGTTTTGAGAGTAAAATCAAAGAGGGAAAAAGATCATGTTTTGAGCGTGTTTTTATTAAAGAGAAAAATATACACCAATCTAGTTTACACCCAAATTAGTTTCTTCCAAGTTCCCATATTCATATATCTTGCTTGGAGTTTGGCACCGGGTTCATCTCTTCCATTCAAAGAGAAGTTTCGGGTTTTCTTCTACATCCCATAAAGAAAGAAGAAGAGTTTTTGTTGCGGCATTACCCATTTGGAGAAAGGCTCCTTGTTCGGGTGACGGTGACCGTACAAAGTCCGATCGGTGGACTCCGAGACCGTGGTGGAGCTCCGTGGTTATCCACTAGGAAGAGGTATCTACAAGAAGAAGCGTCGAGGCTTGAGAGGGATCGAGTCGTGTGTTGTAAGCCTTTCTGTCTTGTATTTGTAAATTCGGTATCTAGTGGATTTGAGGCTAGGGCCGTCCAAGGTTGTTTCCCGTCTTGGGTTTTTCCTCGTACATCGCGGCGTAGTGGATTAATTGTTTTATTTTATCTTTTGAAAAATCACCTAGAACACATGCTTAGGTAAAAAGATAAAATTGGTTTAGTTTAATCTCTACGTGTTTAATTTGGTGCTAATTAAATTTGGGTAATGTGTAGTTAACTTGGACTAAGTGAAAATGATTTTAATGCGTTAATTTAATTTCACTCGGTTTAATTTTAAATTTGTTTAAGAAAATTAAAATTGGGTAATTCATTTGTTTGTGAACCATCACACTTCTTTACGCTTCCGCATCTGGATATATATATATAAAAGGAAGAATATTGTAATTGAGAAAATTAAAATCAGGGATTAACACCGTCTCACAAATTGGTATCAGAGCCAAAGCGATAAATTATTTCGTTAAAGATCTTTTAAATAATTTTTGGCCAAAATGAAATTTTGCCCATTTTCTAAATTTCCTATTTTCGATGGTTCTAACTATACATAGCGCGAATGAAATCGGCACTAAAATCTATCGACGAGAGAGTTTGGATGTCTATTGTTAACGGGTGGTCCCCACTAACTCATTTAGTTTAAAATGAACGTGTTCCCAAACCGGCCGATAGATGGACTGAAAATGAGTTTAAACTTTCTAATTTTAATTTCTGAGGTTTAAATGCCTTTTTTAGCGCGGTCACACCGGATGAATTCCGACGAATTAAGACGTGTGAAATCGCTAAAGAAGCTTGGGATATTTTACTACTAACTCACGAAGGTACTAGTGTCGTTAAAGCTTCGAAACTCCAAAACCTCACCACTCAATTTGAAACTATCAAAATGAACGATAATGAAACTTTTGATGAATTTTATGCTAGACTTTCCGATATTGTCAATTCATCTTTTAATTTGGGAGAGAAAATACCCGACAACCGAGTTGTAAAGAAAATTTTAAGGTCCCTACCCGATAGATTTATTCCTAAAGTGACCGTTTTAAATTCTCTACCAACTTTAGCCTCTACGAAATTAGAAGAGCTTGCAGGTGATTTACAAACCTATGAACTAGACATGTTTCCCTCTAAAACTGAAAAGAAAATTGAAAAGGGCGTTGCTTTAAAAGCCCGAAAAGAGGTCAAACAAGTAGTAGAGAGCGAGAGTGATAGTGACTCGGAAGACATGGCTTTGTTTGCTCGGAAATTTAGAAAATTTCTTAAATTTAACAAAGACAAATTCAAAAATGATATAAAGAAATTTAAAACTCCTAAGTATGAGAAACCGAGAAGAAAACCGAGAAGATCCCTAAACCTATCAATGAACAATTAAATAGGGACGAGTCTAATAGGTGTTTTGGTTGTGAGGGTTATGGCCATAGGGCTTCTGAGTGCCCCACTAAACTAAGGAAATATGGTAAATGACCCATTGCATATAATGCGACCCTTAGTGATAGTGATAAGGAAGAGGGACCCGATTCCCCCACTAAACCTAATTTTGTGGCTTTTATGGCTAGTCATGTGAGTGATAGTGAGAACTCATCGATTGATGAAACTTTAACATATGACACTTCTAGGGTCATTGTTTATGATTCTCTTATTTTTTATGATGGTGAGAGTGGAGAAGAAAGAGAGAGTGAAAATGAAGAAGAGGTTAATGTGAGTGAACTTCAAAATGCTTTTCAAGAACTTTATAAAGAATCTATTAAATTGAAAAGAGCTAATTTGAAGTTAGAAGCTAGTTTAAAAGAGAGTGTCAAGGTCGTTGATAATAGTATGTTGGTTGAAGACCTTAGGACACGAGAGAAAGCTCTTCTAGAGAAGCTTGAATATATAGAGGGCGATAGAGATAGCCTTGGGGGTTTAATGGAATCCTTGAAAAAGGAGCTTCTTGCTTTTGAAGAGCGCAATGTTTTATTAGAGTCTAACATTTTAGAATTGCAAAATAAATTAAAAGACTCTAGTAATGTCAAATTTGATTTGGAGTGTCGTTCGAAAAAATTAGATAAAATCTTAGGAACGATCCAAATTAAAAATGACATGTGTGGTTTAGGCTTCAATACTTGTAATGAATTTACTCATAAAGCCAAAACCAACGTTTTAGGAGAATCTACTAGGAAAGCTTTTAGAGATCACTCCGTAGGTAAATCTTTTCGACATGTTTTTACTTGTACACATTGTGGTCGAAAAGGTCATCTTAGGAAATTTTGTTTTGATCTTAAACGAATTCCTAGAAAATCCCAACGTAAAGCAACCAATGCATTTAAAATTCCTACACCCCAAGATAGTTATTCTTCATTAATTTGGGTTAGGAAATCTGACTTGGTTGCCTTGCAAAATAGGGTTTTTGATTCTCATTTACTTTCACATGCTTCCTCCCTTGCTAAATATAAAGGAGGAATGTGTTAGGGCTTGCATACTTTAGCTTTTGTACTTCATGCTATATTCACATGCTAAATGTATGCTTGTTTAATCATTTTCTAGTCCTTATTTTATATCATATCACATGCTAGAATAATGATTTTTGTGTATCATTTGAAGTCTTTATCTCTTGATAATTTAAGCTTAAAGAAAAATTCAAATGATTTTGGTTTGTCTTTTGAGTATATATTTTTTTTGGTTAAAAATGTCAAAAACTCAAAAAGATTTTATGTTGTGTGTATTTTGGTTTGACACACTTTAAGTGGCATATACTTGTTTTTGAATCCCCCTTAACGCTCCCACGTGGCTAGAACTTTTGGTTTAGATTGTCAATCCTTAAAATGTTCTTTACCATATTTTTTATGGAGCAGTTGAATTTTGTGTTGATATAATGGATTCTATTTTTTTATGCCTCTATTCACACATGCACGAGCTCTTTTGAAATTTTAACTTCATATGTATATTTGAGCTATGTGAGGTGTTCTCCTTCCAATCTTGTCATCTACATATTTGTAACTCAGGAGGACTAGTGCATGTCAAAATCCGTTGCACGTGAGATTTGTGTGAAAAATGAAAACATGATAAATAAAAATGTGCACGGGGAAGGGCTCTGAAAGGACTAAGTGATCCTTTGCGATTGCAAGCCACCGTTTGAAATGGACCTAAAATAAATACGTGGTCCAAAGGCCTAAAAACAGAAAATATGGCATTAAAAAGAAAAATAATTGCCAAGGCCTATGTTTGATTGATATATTCATTCAAAATCAATATAAATGCTTATTGAGGGAGATTGGATGGTTTATCAACGGTTTGTACAATGTCCGTTTTTTCTAGTTGCATATCTCATGTCATGACTCTATTGGTTTGTAAAATCATCAATATGATTAGGCTTGTATGCATTGTGTATGTTTGTTCATTGAGTTCAATCTATATTGTCACATGAGGTTATATTTAAATGTGATGAAGTTTGCAATCAAATGAGAACTCCGAGAACATGTTTTTAAGTGATTGGGTCTAAATTTAATTGTTACTAGTTCGCACCCCAACACTTCCGTTCCCATATGACACATTTTTGCCATACGAGTGTGAAAACTTATTGTATTTGTGTCATGTGTGTGTTTATATCTATACATATGTGCGTGTGCATTCTTGATATATTTATAGTACATATATATATATATATGATATTTTGTTTTTGCCTTTGCCTTGCTTTCTAGTCCTTCTATGCTTATACTTTAGTTTTGGTATCTATCTTGGATTAGTTATGCTTTTGTTGCCCATATGCTTCCATGTCTTATCACCTTAACCTTCAACATGCTTTTATATTTGTTCTTTATCCTTTGCCTATTCTTGAACAAAAAGGGGGAGAATGATAGGGGGAGAAATGGTATCTTATCCTATTATAATCTTATCTAAGTTTAGGAGATTATTTAACTTAGGGGGAGTAGCTAATTTCTTGGGTTGATCATTTTGATAAAAAGGAGAATAAATTTTGGGGGAGTATTTATTTTAATTGCTTTAAATACTTTGATATTCCCTATGCATTTGATAAGTTTGCTTAAGTGTGCAGGAATTCTTCTTAAGCGGCATCTTTCCATGGCAAAGCGTTTGGTTCTTGGGTTGAGTCAGGTTTGGGTGGGTTATGTTTTGAGTCTAGTGAGCTTGACGACCCTTTAGGATTTTTGTTTGGTTTTTGTCCCGGAATAGCCAAAAGGGGAGATTTATAAGGACACAAATTTCCAAATAAGTCCATAAATAGTTTTGGCTCAATTCCAGACAAAAAACATTTATACATAGGGTTGTATTTAATCGTAATATTCTCAAGCCTATTGTGACACCCCGACTAATGAAATATCGGGTAGCTACTCCTTTATTAAATCAATTCAAAATGCCAAGTTGGTTCAGTTAATAGCATCACTGTCGAAAACATTTTAATGATTACTAACCACCTAGTATTTAAAAAGTGAGTTGCCAAATTTTTAAGTTAACTCTGATTAACATGCAATAAGTGAAATGTAAAGGATAACATAACCATTCACAATAAAGTCCAACTATAGTAAATCAACAAGTAAAAATGAGTCTAGAGAAAATACTCCTCATAACAATCCCAATATGGAAAAAAATAAAACAAGTCTGCATCCTGAATTAATTACAAACCAAAAGTCTGAATAACTGAAAGAAATGAAATGTCTCTAAAAGAAATGGGCGACATGCCCTACAACTGATGAAATCTGAATATAGAATCAAGGCAAATGAAGCGTCTACTAGCAAGGCCCTGTAACTTCCACAACAGCTACAGCTCGTCACCTGACTGGAAATACTATGCATGGTGTCCTTGTGGCTGGGCACCTAAAAAGGTTTTTACAAAAAGTAGATTTGAAAGCAAACGGGTCAGAGCCCGAAAGTGGAGAGTATTTTAAAAACAGCAAGTGCTTTAATAACATTAAAACAATGAATGCAAAATACATGTTAGGACGTGCACTCACATGAAATACTCACCTCTCGACTACTTGTGCACTCCTAACGTACCGTACCCATCTAAGTGACATTCATATCTAACTAAACCGTCATAAGTTCTACCCCTTTCTACTCGATTCCCGTAATACATTCTAACGTTATCAATTAAATAGAGGGCTTTACTTAAACTCGGATTCTTAATTATAAGCAATACAATACACTACAGGTTATCCCTTTTTATTTTCTCAAAGCGTTACCATAATTATACTCACAATACCAACATGAAAGTTCTCATTATTTAAGCGTATATTATTCACGTCATGAATATACAATACAAGCACCCGAGACTAAGCTGCGGTGCACACATACTCTGCTATCCATCCCGGTATATCACGTACATAGGGATCACATATTCCGAATCTCTCAGGAATCGTTCTCAGATAACAACAATCACAAGCAATGGAGGCGAACACAGTCACATCACATGGGTCACGCACATACCTACGCTCACACGATCAACGTTCTTATTAACTTCCCAATACGTCCTTCCCTGACCTATGTTCTCGAGGTACCAATCTAAATCCGGGCAACACAAAGATTTGATGGACCTAATCGAACGTAAACCTCTCGTGATAGCAAGTATGGTAGGTATGTCATACACATAAAATCATATACATATACTAAGCATGCACACACCTTAGTAATTTCCATAATTTATTAGTGGTATACTTCTCATTCTTATACCAATACACGTGTCCCCGGTTTATATATACACATCATCCATTATCCTCACGTCGTAATTAGTTATTCGCGTCCTAATCCACAATTACCATTTGGTTCAAATCATTCTTCTATATTTTACTCCCCAATATATCCCGAATATCCCAACTATATCAATTAGTCATCAAGGTAAGGTTATCTCTACCATTAACCAAGGTTACGGGACACTAGAAATCAAACCAGGCCAAAAAGGCCAAACTGTCAACTCGTTAGAAGTCTCGTTCGAACGAGAGTTCGTTCGAACGAAGTGGGCATCTAACGAGATCTCGTTCGAACGAAAGGCATCGAACGAACATCCCACTCGTTAGAAGGCAAACTGTCAACTCGTTAGAAGCTCGTTCGAATGAGCTCATTCGAACGACCTGGGCAGGTCTTCTAACGAGGTGACAGTTTCAAGCCCAGAAATTTCCTATTACGTTTTTCCCAATTCTCTTCACCTCTAATCTCATCTAAACATCATTCCAACAATAGTTTAAGGTTTCTAATTATTCCTAAACATACTTAGGTTGTATTTTAACATATTTATAGGGTCAATTCATCCTAAACAACACCCAACTAACAAATCTCCCAATTTTCCCCAAATCTCATGGACATGAACCTTAGAAAATATAAAGTCATCAATAGGCATAATCAAATCCGTTTTTGTGATATAAAAGAGGTATTTCTATCAGAATAATTTCCCAACATGATTCTACATGCAATCTCCTTATCAAAAAGTAAATTTCTAAATCCAATTCAATGGGTTTTTATCAATCTCCCAAAACAATTGAAATTTTCATAAATTCCTACGCATGGAAGAAACATTTGTTGCAATTAACGTAATTAAACCACTTACCTTAATCGTTCTTCAGATTGTTGTAGATTGGAGATGGTTGGATTCCTCTCTCTCTCTCTGCAGAATTCTCCTCTCTCTCTCTCTCTACAAGTTCTGCTCACAAGATGACAATGAAGGCGGGGGTTGGTTTTTGGTAAGTTTTAATCTTTCCTTAACTTCTCCCGTAGCCCACTACTTAGTTTAGTGCTGATAATGGGTTTGTGGGTTTAATGATAAATCATAATTAAACTCTAATTTTCGTGGGTTTTAATTACCAAAATTCTGAAATTACCAAATTACCCTTTTGGGTTGCCGGTATGGCCCAAAAATGCCCCGGGACCCAAACTAAACCCCCGGCTAGTGTTTTCTGACTATCTCGACCCTTCCGGACACGTTGGCGCACTCAAAATGACCATACGGTTGATAAAAATAAAATTCACTATTTAATTTAAATAATTACATTCCTGACACGACTGTCACGTGCGTCCCAACACAATTTCTCAAATTGCCGTATTTCTATCTCACGACAAATTCAATATTTTCAATATTCATATATTGTCATATATACACATTATAATCAAATACCAACTCACATCTCGTTAGTATTTTATCCGGATTAATTCTCAATTAATTCACATTTATTTAATTAATCCCATAAATAAATATCACAAAAATACGGGGTATTACATACTTCCCCCCTAATAACAGAATTTCGTCCCGAAATTCGGAACTAGAAAGTACCTGGTAAAAATAACTCTGGATAACGTTCGCGCATCTCATCCTCGCGCTCCCATGTGGACTCCTCGACATTATGATGTCGCCACTGAACACGCACTAACGGAACTATCTTTGACCGCAGTTTCCGCTCACTTCGGTCCAAAATAGCAATCGGCCCCTCCTCGTAGGAGCTATCGGGCTGGAGATCAATGTCCTCCAAAGCAATGTAAGAATGAGCCAAATCATCTCTAAGATATTTCCTTAGCGAGGAAATATAAAACACATCATGAATCCTGTGTAAATGCTCCGGTAACCCAATTCTATACGCAGCAGACCCAATCCGCTCGATGATAGGAAATGGTCCCACATATCTTGGTGCCAACTTCCCCTTCTTCCCAAATCGCATAATGCCCTTCATAGGAGATACTCTGAGTAAAACCTGGTCCCCCATTTGGAACTCCCTGATGAACCTTTTCGCATCAGCATAGCTCTTCTGCCGATCCTGAGCTACCCGAATGCGACTCCGTATCAATTCTATTCTCGCCGAAGTATCCTGAATCACTTCCGGCCCAAGTAGTTTGTTGTCCCCCACCTCCAACCAACATGCTGGGGAACGACAAGTTCTACCGTACAACGCCTCAAATGGAGCCATGCCAATGGTGAACTGGTAGGAGTTGTTGTAAGCAAACTTCACCAGTGGAAGATACTGCTCCCATCCACCCCCGAAGTCAATGATGCACATCCGCAACATGTCCTCCAACATCTGATTTGTGCGCTCGGTTTGCCCATCGGTCTGCGGATGATAATCCGTACTCAACCGCAATTCCGTGCCCATGGCCTCCTGAAAACTCTCCCAAAACCGTGAAACAAATATCTTGTCTCTGTCAGACACGATATTTAGGGGCACACCGTGAAGTCTCACTATTTCTGCAATAAAGAGCTGGGCATACTGTCCCGTAGTGTAGTCGGTATTACGGGTAGAAAATGAGCGACTTTGGTCAACCTGTCCACAATTACCCAAATGGAGTCGTGACCTCTCTGTGACGTAGGTAACCTCGTGATAAAGTCCATGGAGATGTTCTCCCACATCCACATCGGGACCTCTAATGGCTGTAGAAGTCCTGCCGGTCTCTGATGATCCACTTTTACCAGCTGACAAGTGGCGCATTTAGAAACAAACACGGAAATATCTCTCTTCATCCCGCTCCACCAATACTGTCGTCTCATGTCTTGGTACATTTTGTCCCCACCGGGATGTACCGCGAACCGTGTGACTCTGCCATCACTTCATGTCGCAATTCCTCCCCTTTCGGAACTACCAGTCTCCCATTGAAGCGTAATCCCCCGTCTGAGCTAACGGTATAGGACTCGTCTCCCTCTACTAGTAATCGAACTATCTGCTCCTGACAGAACGAGTCATTTGCCTGTGCCTTTACCACCTTCGTGACAATCTGTGGTGTAACAGTCATCACAGACATGAATGATCGGGCCACTGCATCCTGGTGTCCCAATTCCTTCCACTTTGCCTTCCACACCCCTGCCACCTCACCTACTGGCCTACGGCTCAACGCGTCTGCTACCACGTTATCCTTCCCCGGGTGATATTGGATATCAAACTGATAATCCTTCACAAACTCAAGCCACCTCCTTTCCCGCATATTCAACTCCTACTGCGTGAATAGGTACTGTAGGGACTTGTGGTCCGTGAACAATCGAAACTTCTCCCCCAATAGATAATGTCTCCAAATCCGAAGGGCAAATACCACTGTCGCTAACTCCAAGTCATGGGTGGGGTAATTCTTCTCGTGAGGCTTAAGCTTACGGGAAGCATAAGCTATGGCCTGACTCTCCTGCTGCAGTACACCTCCAAGTCCTTGTAAGGACGCATCGGTGTAAACTAGATACTCAACTCCCGGTCTCGGCAATGCTAACACAAGTGCTGAGGTCAATTTGTCCTTCAACTCATCGAATGCCAACTGACAGGCATCACTCCAGATGAATGGCACACCCTTACGAGTCGGATGTGTCAAAGGACCCGCTATCTTTGAGAAACCCTGAATAAACCTCCTGTAGTATCCTGCTAGGCCCAAGAAACTACGGATCTCAGTCGGTGTCGTGTGCTGTCCTCACTCCCTCACCGCGGATACCTTCCCCGGATCAACAGATATCCCCCGGTCGAAAATAATATGTCCCAAAAACTGAACCTCCTTCAACCAAAACCCGCACTTCTCATACTTTGCATACAACTCGTTCTGACGTAGCGTCTGAAAAACCTACCTCAAATGCTCGGCGTGCTCCTCTTCTGTCTGGGAGTAAACCAGAATGTCATCAATGAAAACAATGACGAACTAGTCCAGGAACTCTCTGAACACCCTAAATATCAAGTCCATAAACACTGCTGGAGCGTTGGTCAAACCAAAAGGCATAACCCGAAACTCGTAGGAACCATATCTCGTTAAGAAAGCAGTCTTCGAGACGTCCTCTTCCCTGATACGCAACTGATGGTATCCCGATCGCAAATCTATCTTTGAGAAGAAAGAAGCTCCCCTCAGCTGGTCGAATAAGTCATCGATTCGGGGCAACGGATACTTATTCCGTATCGTGACCTTATTCAACTCCCGGTAATCCACACACAATCTCAACGATCCATCCATCTTCTTCACGAACAATGCAGGGGCACCCCACGGCGAAGTACTCCTCCGAATAAACCCCTGACCCAACAACTGCTCAATCTGATCCCGTAACTCTCTCATCTCAGCTGGAGCCATACGGTAAGGTGCGCGGGCAATAGGCCGAGTGCCTGGCGTCAAATCAATCACAAAATCTATCTCTCTACTCGGAGGTAATCCAGGTATATCCTGGAATACATCGGCAAACTCTCGAACAACCGGAATCGAATCAAGTGGTATCACCACTTCCTTAGAGGTCTCCTCCTCTATATAATACAAATGAGTGGACGATCCTCCCTCAGGGCGAGGCATCGCCACTAAAAACATCTCCTGCCCGGGAATGACAAAGATAATACTCCTACTAAAACAGTCAATCATGGCTCGGTACGCAACTAGCCAATCCATACCAATTATGGCATCATACTCGGTCATCTCTAACACTAACATATCAGCGGGTAAAGTAAACCTCCCGATCTCTATACCCACACCTCTACAAATAAGGGAAATCACGGAACCCCTACTCAACGGTGAATCTACACAAGTAACCGTACTCTCGGCGGTGTCTAACAACCCAATGGTGCATGCAAATCTCATAGCAATAAAACAGTGTGTAGCCCCCGTGTCAAATAAAATGTGCCCCATAGTCCCCTGAATAGAGAACATACCCTCAATGGCCGGTGGATTCTGTGGGGCTGCGACCTGCGGGAGCTGATACACTCTCCCATACTGAAGTTGCCCCTGCTGAACTGGGACTGCTGGAATGGGTGGTAATGCTTCCATCTGTGGTGGTGCTGGGAGGGCGGCAGGAAACATAGGCCTCTGCGACTCCTGTCGAGCACCCTGCTGCTGCTGCTGCGGGGCCCTACCCCTATCAGGACAATCCCGGCGTTTGTGGCCAATCTTACCACAAATGAAACACTTCCCCTGGAAGTTTCCCCCTCGCTACCCCTGCTGACCACGGCCCTGGTGACCGTTACCATTTCTGCCCTGGCCTTGCTGGCCCTGCTGAAACTGCTGTTGACCATTCTGCCCCTGCTGGCCCTGATGACCGTTCGGACCCTGATGGCCCTGCCTAAAACCTCCTTGTCCGTGCCGGAAATTCCCCGATCTGAACCTCTTATAATCCCCCTGCTGGGAACCCTGGTCACCCTGCCTCTGCCCCTGAACAGATTGTGCACCACTGGCACCATTTCCTCCAGTCCTGCCCTGATGGCTGGACTCTCCTGATCGCTTCCCCTCTGTCAAGCGAAAGCGGTGGTCCTGGCAATGGAGCAGTGCAGCGTTAACCACATCAGAGTAAGTGGCCAACGATAGATTCCCCAACAAGTGCTGACTGATCCTCCAAGTCAATCCATCTGTAAACTTCTAAATCTTTTTCTCTTCTGTCGGTATCTCATCCGGGACAATATTCAGTAAATTAGTGAATTCGGCCTCATACTCGGCCACAGTCCTTCCCTCCTGTCTAAGGTTCATCAACTTTCTCCTCATTTCCGTGTGAACAGCTGACGGAAAATATTTGCGGTCGAACCGCGCCCAAAACTCCTGTATAGTGAGAGTATCTCTCTCCTCCACGGTGGTAATAGACTCCCACCACTGCAATGCAGATCCCACTAGCTTGAAAGTAGCTAGTACCTGCTTCTGAACATCAGTGCACTCATACATCCTCAAGTGCCTCTGAATATCTTTCCTCCACTGACTAGATACCACAACATCGGAGCTACCTGCGAACTCCGGAGGGTGTGCTTTCTGAAAAGCATCTCGAACACGTTCCCAAGCAGACGGGAATGCATGTGCCTGAACTGGCGCGGCTACCGGCGCCTGGGGTGGTGCCTGCTGTACAACGGCTAGGGCGGCATTTACCGCTTGGGCTACAATGGTTGCAACCTCGGCGGCATTCATGGTGCCCTGTACTGGTGCTGGCTGTGGCTCTGGTTGTGCATCCCTAGGAACTCGCTGTGCACGTCGTGGAGGCATCTGAAATAAGAGTAAGGTCTATAAGTTCGCAGTTATAAACCCAAAATAGCTGAAGAGCGAAGCATACATAAAAGAATACAACAGTCCTAAAATATAGGGCTCTACATCAAAGAAAGCTCAGCGGAAACATAACAAGCCGTACAGATCCTAAAGGACACTAGAACCTGATGCTCTGATACCACCTGTGACACCCCGACTAATTATATACCGGGTAGCTACTCCTTTATTAAATCAATTCAAAATGCCAAGTTGGTTCAGTTAATAGCATCACTGTCGAAAATATTTTAATGATTACTAACCACCTAGTATTTAAAAAGTGAGTTGCCAAAATTTTAAGTTAACTCTGATTAACATGCAATAAGTGAAATGTAAAGGATAACATAACCATTCACAATAAAGTCCAACTATAGTAAATCAACAAGTAAAAATGAGTCTAGAGGAAATACTCCTCACAACAATCCCAATATGGAAAGAAATAAAACAAGTTTGCATCCTGAATTAATTACAAACCAAAAGTCTGAATAACTGAAAGAATTGAATTGTCTCTAAAAAAATGGGCGACATGCCCTACAACTGATGAAATCTGAATATAGAATCAAGTCAAATGAAGCGTCGACTAGCAAGGCCCTGTAACTTCCACAACAGCTACAGCTCGTCACCTGACTGGAAATACTATGCATGGTGTCCTTGTGGCTGGGCACCTAAAAAGGTTTTTATAAAAAGTAGATTTGAAAGCAAACGGGTCAGAGCCCGAAAGTGGAGAGTATTTTAAAAACAGCAAGTGCTTTAATAACATTAAAACAATTAATGCAAAATACATGTTAGGACGCGCACTCACATGAAATACTCACCTCTCGACTACTTGTGCAATCCTAACGTACCGTACCCATCTAAGTGACATTCATATCTAACTAAACCGTCATAAGTTCTACCCCTTTCTACTCGATTCCCGTAATACATTCTAACGTTATCAATTAAATAGAGGGCTTTACTTAAACTCGGATTCTTAATTATAAGCAATACAATACACTACAGGTTATCCTTTTTTATTTTCTCAAAGCGTTACCATAATTATACTCACAATACCAACATGAAAGTTCTCATTATTTAAGCGTATATTATTCACGTCATGAATATACAATACAAGCACCTGAGACTAAGCTGCGGTGCACACATACTCTGCTATCCATCCCGGTATATCACGTACATAGGGATCACGTATTCCGAATCTCTCAGGAATCGTTCTCAGATAACAACAATCACAAGCAATGGAGGCGAACACAGTCACATCACATGGGTCACGCACATACCTACGCTCCCACGATCAGCGTTCTTATTAACTTCCCAATAAGTCCTTCCCTGACCTATGTTCTCGAGGTACCAATCTAAATCCGGGCAACACAAAGATTTGATGGCCCTAAGCGAACGTAAACCTCCCGTGATAGCAAGTATGGTAGGTATGTCATACACATAAAATCATATACATATACTAAGCATGCACACACCTTAGTAATTTTCATAATTTATTAGTGGTATACTTCTCATTCTTATACCAATACACGTGTCCCCGATTTATATATACACATCATCCATTATCCTCACGTCGTAATTAGTTATTCGCATCCTAATCCACAATTACCATTTGGTTCAAATCATTCTTCTATATTTTACTCCCCAATATATCCCGAATATCCCAACTATATCAATTAGTCATCAAGGTAAGGTTATCTCTACCATTAACCAAGGTTACGGGACACTAGAAATCAAACCAGGCCAAAAAGGCCAAACTGTCAACTCGTTAGAAGTCTCGTTCGAACGAGAGTTCGTTCGAACGAAGTGGGCATCTAACGATATATCGTTCGAACGAAAGGCATCGAACGAACATCCCACTCGTTATAAGGCAAATTGTAAACTCGTTAGAAGCTCGTTCGAACGAGCTCGTTCGAACGACTTGGGCAGGTCTTCTAATGAGGTGACAGTTTCAAGCCCAGAAATTTCCTATTACGTTTTTCCCAATTCTCTTCACCTCTAATCTCATCTAAACATCATTCCAACAATAGTTTAAGGTTTCTAATTATTCCTAAACATACTTAGGTCGTATTTTAACATATTTATAGGGTCAATTCATCCTAAACAACACCCAACTAACAAATCTCCCAATTTTCCCCAAATCTCATGGACATGAACCTTAGAAAATATAAAGTCATCAATAGGCATAATCAAATCCGTTTTGTGATATAAAAGAGGTATTTCTATCAGAATAATTTCCCAACATGATTCTACATGCAATCTCCTTATCAAAAAGTAAATTTCTAAATCCAATTCAATGGGTTTTTATCAATCTCCCAAAACAATTGAAATTTTCATAAATTCCTACGCATGGAAGAAACATTCGTTGCAATTAACGTAATTAAACCACTTGCCTTAATCGTTCTTCAGATTGTTGTAGATTGGAGATGGTTGGATTCCTCTCTCTCTCTCTGCAGAATACTCCTCTCTCTCTCTCTCTACAAGTTCTGCTCACAAGATGACAATGGAGGTGGGGGTTGGTTTTTGGTAAGTTTTAATCTTTCCTTAACTTCTCCCGTAGCCCACTACTTAGTTTAGTGCTGATAATGGGTTTGTGGGTTTAATGATAAATCATAATTAAACTCTAATTTTCGTGGGTTTTAATTACCAAAATTCTGAAATTACCAAATTACCCTTTTGGGTTGCCGGTATGGCCCAAAAATGCCCCGGGACCCAAACTAAACCCCCGGCTAGTGTTTTCTGACTATCTCGACCCTTCCGGACACGTTGGCGCACTCAAAATGACCATACGGTTGATAAAAATAAAATTCATTATTTAATTTAAATAATTACATTCCTGACGCGACTGTCACGCGTGTCCCAACGCAATTTCCCAAAATGCCGTATTTCTATCTCACGACAAATTCAATATTTTCAATATTCATATATTCTCATATATACACATTATAATCAAATACCAACTCACATCTCGTTAGTATTTTTTCCGGATTAATTCTCAATTAATTCACATTTAATTTAATTAATCCCATAAATAAATATCAGAAAAATACGGGGTATTACACCTATCACTACACCAAAATGATAAAATTGTCACCTTTCAGCCGGCCACCCTTGTCAAGGTCATTGACCGTGACAAAAAATACGCGTTTTATGTCACTGTCATTGACCTTGACATGACTGTGACAAAGAATTGTCACGGTCATTGACCGTGACAAGGCCGTGACAAATTTACTTGTCACGGACTTGTCACGATCATTGACCGTGACAATTCTTTAAATAATTGTCACGGTCAATGACCTTGACACGACCGTGACAATGTTTCTAGCAAAAACCCTTTCCCCCTTCTTTTTTCCCTCCCGCCGTTCCCTCCCTCTCTCTCTCTCTCGACGCTGCTCTCTCTCTCTCTCTCTCTCTCTCTACTTTCAGGTTTAATTCTCACTCTCTCTCTCTCTCTCTCTCTCTTCCATTTATATATATGTTTGTGTGTATATATATGTGTGTATGTGTGTATATATGTGCGTGTGTGTATGTGTGTGTGTGGGGGGGGGGGGGCAGGGTGGGGGTGGGGAACGGTGGGGGTAGGGTGGGGGCAGGGTGGGGGGTAGGGGGTGGGGGCAGGGTGGGGTTAGGGTGGGGGCAGGGTGGGGGTAGGGGGTTAAAAATGTAAATAAATAAGTAATTTTCTATAAATTTCCAAAAATAATATCCAAAAATGTAAATGTAAATAATATCCAAAAATGTAAATGTAAGTAAAATCCAAAAATATTGGATAACAAATTATTTTCATTCAAAATAAATAAGTAATTTTCTACAAATTTCATAAAAAAATGAAGGCCGGCTTAATATGTGATTTAAGTGTGAAATAATCGCTATATACTTATACTAATGGAGAAAAAAACCATATATGGCGTTTTTTGTTGACTTTATATGGTGAAATAATCACATGACTTTATGGGAACTTGTTATACTAGAACTTAGATGAACACTAAGTGATGAAAATAGTCCTTAAAATTGAAAATTAAATAAAGTTTATAAAAGTAAAGATGCTGGTAATACATCAAAGATAAATTAATAAGGACTAAATAACAAAACGAGTTCAAGTGTATAACAAGAAAGAAAATGTGGTATTTAGATTGGGTAAAATTCTTAAAGTAATGTTAAGGGACTAAAAGACCCAAGACAACTGGCCAGTAAGTCACGGACCGAAAAATTTATGACGGGTGATGAAAGCCCGTAAACATGTTGGGGTGGGGGTGGGGTATGATTTATAAAAAGCACAAAACAATAGTAGAAATTCAATACCTGAAATTAACATTGAGATTATTTTAAATAGACAGTCACTACTGTGTGTGTGTTTAAATTGAAAGAAGATATGAGAATTTTATTAAAGATTTTTATGGGAACTTGTTATACTAGAACTTAGATGAACACTAAGTGATGAAAATAGTCCTTAAAATTGAAAATTAAATAAAGTTTATAAAAGTAAAGATGCTGGTAATACATCAAAGATAAATTAATAAGGACTAAATAACAAAACGTGTTCAAGTGTATAACAAGAAATAAAATGTGGTATTTAGATTGGGTAAAATTATTAAAGTAATGTTAAGGGACTAAAAGACCCAAGACAACTGGCTAGTAAGTCACGGACCGAAAAATTTATGACGGGTGATGAAAGCCCGTAAACATGTTGGGGTGGGGGTGGGGGTGGGGTATGATTTATAAAAAGCACAAAACAATAGTAGAAATTCAATACCTGAAATTAACATTGAGATTATTTTAAATAGACAGTCACTACTGTGTGTGTGTTTAAATTGAAAGAAGATATGAGAATTTTATTAAAGATTTTTATGGGAACTTGTTATACTAGAACTTAGATGAACACTAAGTGATGAAAATAGTCCTTAAAATTGAAAATTAAATAAAGTTTATAAAAGTAAAGATGCTGGTAATACATCAAAGATAAATTAATAAGGACTAAATAACAAAACGTGTTCAAGTGTATAACAAGAAAGAAAATGTGGTATTTAGATTGGGTAAAATTCTTAAAGTAATGTTAAGGGACTAAAAGACCCAAGACAACTGGCTAGTAAGTAACGGATCGAAAAATTTATGACGGGTGATGAAATCCCGTAAACATGTTGGGGTGGGGGTGGGTGGGGGTGGGGTGGGGGTGGGGTATGATTTATAAAAAGCACAAAACAATAGTAGAAATTCAATACCTGAAATTAACATTGAGATTATTTTAAATAGACAGTCACTACTGTGTGTGTGTTTAAATTAAAAGAAGATATGAGAATTTTATTAAAGATTTTTATGTGTGTGTGTGTAATTCTCACTTTATTAATGCCAAACCCGACTCTCTTATAAGATATGCATATTGTGATAATATTATATATGTACTAATAACATTTTTTTACAGAAAATGTCTCCTTCAGATATTAAGGCGAAGATGATGATGTTGTTTATGATGATGTCGTCTGGGGTCGGTGGTAGTGGAGGCGACGAGGGCTCTTCCGCCCCTAGGCTCCCCAAATATGGGAAATATGGGATTACCGTCGAGAACAAATCGGAGATATTAGCGAGATCCCTCGTTCTGCTAAAGACGGTCATCGGCCCGGGGTTTATGAGTTGGAAGGAGGCGCCATATGAGCTCAAGTTAGCTGTTTGGGCGGCACTACAGGTAATATATTTATATATATATTTATATGAATATTTCAATTTCAATTTCAATTTCAATTTCATATTTATATTTATATTTATATTTATATTTATATTTATATTTATATTTATATTTATATTTATTCGCAACTAACATTGTATTTGTTGGACATGAACAATTCAACTTGGATCCAAAGCTACGCGATCCCGTGTTGGAGCAGATTAGGGAGCAACTCAAGTCGTGGAAAAAAAATATGCGGGCACGGTACTTTGGGAAAATACGAGAGTCGATTATCCAATGGCGTGAATCCGTCCCCCCCAAGGAGCCGATCTCATTGGCACAATGGCAGAAGTTCATTGACAATGAGATCGAGGATCGACAATTGGCATCTCGCCAATCAGGGAGGGAAAATTGGGCAAAAAAGACGGACGTGCACTACTCCGGCCGGACCTCTTATGCCGAGGTGGAGCATAGGATGCAGGTAAGATTTAATTTTTCTATAACTACAGAAATATATTATTCTTCATTATTTTACTTTGCGGGGCCGATACTAATTTTACTTTACTTTATTTTATTTCAGGGGGTAAGGAGTGGGCCAGGGGGTAAGCCACATAGGCTCGATACTTATGTGGCTCTTCGGACGAAGAAGGGGAAGGATAAAGAGGTGTCCCCGAGCGTCGCAGCCACGATTGTAAGTAATCCAAAAGTTTAATTTTTGTTAATTACGTTATAATTTTTTAGTTTACTTATTTTACTAATCATGTGCTTTTTGTCGTTTCAGGCAAAGCTTAAGGAAGTGCATGAGTCGCAGTCTGATGCCGACAAGGCATCTTTGTCCACAGATGCACTCAGCCAAGTGCTTGGCTCTGATCGCAAGGGGAGGACAAGGGGGGTGAGCTCGCGGGTGGCCAAATCTAGGATCATCGGATTGGAGACGAGCGACACCGGGTTGGCTCGAACGGTGGATTCACACGACACGAAGCTGTCCCGTTTGGAGGCGACGGTCCAAGATATGTACGCATTCATGAAGCGTACGTTGGGCGGAGACCGTAAAGGGAAATGGAAAGGGAAGGAGAAGGCGGTGGAGGAGGAGGTGAGGGAGGACGAGGGGCAGGATGACGAGGATGTGACCTCGCTGCTTCATCACCGACACGTTCGTACTTCGATGATCCACTTCCCTATTTGGCGCCCTTCAACAGACCAATGTCGACACTTGGTTGGCCGAGCGTGTTCATATTGAACGTATTTTATGGCCAGCGGATAGGGCGGGGGTTGAGGGATCCGGATATCGTCCAGGGTGGAATAGTTCATGGACGTGCGCTTCAAGAGATGGAGTCCAGGGTGCTCGTCACGCATGTCATACCCGAGAAGGAGAACTCTCTATTGTGGTTGCGCGAACAATGCAGCACGACGTATATTAGTGGGTGCGTCAATTCGTATGTCGTGTGGCCTACTCACCTCCTCAGTTTTAACAATACACCAGACATGTAGTGACATTGTTTTAAGTTTGAATTGAATTGTTTTAAGTTGTTACATTTGAATTATATCGTGATGCATATTGTCTCTATTTGAATATATATTTGCATTATCTTTAGTTTGTTTGGATATATGATGTTTGGAACAGGTACAACGTTGCTATAACAGGTACAAATATACTGATGGACAGTGGCAGTGGCCATACTGCCCAGCAGATTTTTTTAAATTCTGACCAGAATTGTCACGGTTATTGAATGTGACAAAAGTTGTCACGGACGTGTCACGGTCAATGACCGTGACAATTTTTTTAAAAAGGGTCACGGCTTTGTCACGGTCATAAACCGTGAAAAACGTGTCACGGTCATTGACCGCGACACGATCGTGACACGACCGTGACAAAAAAAGTTGTCTCGCCTCGAAATGTCACGGTCATTGACCTTGACAAGTTGGATTTGTCAAGGTCAATGACCTTGACAATTCGGAAGATTTGGTGTAGTGTATGAAAAGTTTGTTTGAAGACGTAGCGGCAAAGAGTATAAAGCTTCATAATCATGCCGGTTTTGTGCCTCGTTTATACGTCATCAACCATAGTTCCATGCTCCCAAGGTATGAATGCAATCATATATATATAGGAGCTTGGAGCTTGTTTATTGGGTGTTAGGTTTAATTAAAACAGTGTTTTATTTTCAGAAAGAATTAATTAAAACTTTAAAATAAGTTTATAAAGTTTTCTGGGCTAAAAAAGAATTTTCCAAACTTTCTGGAAGTTTGTTCGATATGTCGTTCGAACGAGATTATCGTTCGAACCAGATGTCGTTCGAACGAGATTACCAACGACTTCCCATTATGGCATACTGGAACTTCGTTCGAAATGTCGTTCGAACGAGATTGTCGTTCTAACGAGATTTCTAACGAGCTTCTAACGAGTTCATACTAGAACTTCGTTAGAAGACTCGTTCGAACCAGAATGTTGTTTGAACGAAATGTCGTTCGAACGAAATGCCAGGCGGGAACAGTTTTTGACAGTTTTAAGCAGTTTTTCTCCCACCTCTCCACTTGTTTCTTAACTGATTTTTCTCAGACTTTATTATGTGCGGGAATCACTTTTGATTATCTTTTTTTTCATATCCTACTAACTCCAAAAAAGTGTTTTGAGAGTAAAATCAAAGAGGGAAAAAGATCCTGTTTTGAGCGTGTTTTTATCAAAGAGAAAAATATACACCACTCTAGTTTACACCCAAATTAGTTTCTTCCAAGTTCCCATATTCATATATCTTGCTTGGAGTTTGGCACCGGGTTCATCTCTTCCGTTCAAAGAGAAGTTTCGGGTTTTCTTCTACATCCCATAAAGAAATAAGAAGAGTTTTTGTTGCGGCATTACCCACTTGGAGAAAGGCTCCTTGTTCGGGTGACGGTGACCATACAAAGTCCGATCGGTGGACTCCGAGACCGCGGTGGAGCTCCGTGGTTATCCGCTAGGAAGAGGTATCTACAAGAAGAAGCGTCGAGGCTTGAGAGGGATCAAGTCGTGTGTTGTAAGCCTTTCTGTCTTGTATTTGTAAATTTCGTATCTAGTGGATTTGAGGCTAGGGCCGTCCGAGGTTGTTTCCCGTCTTGGGTTTTTCCTCGTACATCGCGGCGTAGTGGATTAATTATTTTATTTTATCTTTTGCAAAATCACCTAGAACGCATGCTTAGGTAAAAATATAAAATTGGTTTAATTTAATCTCTACGTGTTTAATTTGGTGCTAATTAAATTTGGGTAATGTGTAGTTAACTTGGACTAAGTGAAAATGATTTTAATGCGTTAATTTAATTTCACTTGATTTAATTTTAAATTTGTTTAAGAAAATTAAAATTTGGTAATTAATTTGTTTGTGAACCATCACACTTCTTTACGCTTCCGCATCTGGATATATATATAAAAGGAAGAATATTGTAATTGAAAAAATCAAAATCAGGGATTAACACCGTCTCACAAATTGGTATCAGAGCCAAAGCGATAAATTATTTCGTTAAAGATCCTTTAAATAATTTTTCGCCAAAATGGAATTTTCCTCATTTTCTAAATTTTCAATTTTCGATGGTTCTAACTACACATATTGGAAAGCGCGAATGAAATCGGCACTAAAATCTATCGATGAGAGAGTTTGGATGTCTGTTATTAACGGGTGGTCCCCACCAACTCATTTAGTTGAAAATGAACGTGTGCCCAACCCGGACGATAGATGGACTGAGAATGAGTTTAAACTTTCTAATTTTAATTCCCGAGGTTTAAATGCCTTGTTTAGCGCGGTCACACCGGATGAATTCCGACGAATTATGAAGTGTGAAACCGCTAAAGAAGCTTGGGATATTTTACAACTAGCTCACGAAGGTACTAGTGTCGTTAAAGCTTCGAAACTCCAAAACCTCACCACTCAATATGAAACTATCAAAATGAACGATAATGAAACTTTTGATGAATTTTATGCTAGACTTTCCGATATTATAAATTCATCTTTTAATTTGGAAGAGAAAATACCCGACAACCGAGTTGTAAAGAAAATTTTAAGGTCCCTACCCGATAGATTTATTCCTAAAGTGACCGTTTTAAATTCTCTACCAACTTTAGCCTCTACGAAATTAGAAGAGCTTGTAGGTGATTTACAAACCTATGAACTGGATATGTTTCCCTCTAAAACTGAAAGAAAAGGGCGTTGCTTTAAAAGCCCGAAAAGAGGTCAAACAAGTAGTAGAGAGCGAGAGTGATAGTGACTCGGAAGACATGGCTTTGTTTGCTCGGAAATTTAGAAAATTTCTTAAATTTAACAAAGATAAATTCAAAAATGATATTAAGAAATTTGAAACTCCTAAGTATGAGAAAACCGAGAAGATCCCTAAACCTATCAATGAACAATTAAATAGGGACGAGTCTAATAGGTGTTTTGGTTGTGAGGGTTATGGCCATAGGGCTTCTGAGTGCCCCACTAAACTAAGGAAATAGGGTAAACGACCCATTGCATATAATGCGACCCTTAGTGATAGTGATAAGGAAGAGGGACCCGATTCCCCCACTAAGCCTAATTTTGTGGCTTTTATGGCTAGTCATGTGAGTGATAGTGAGAACTCATCGATTGATGAAACTTTAACACATGACACTTCCAAGGTCATTGTTTATGATTCTCTTGTTTTTGATGATAGTGAGAGTGGATAAGAAAGAGAGAGTGAAAATGAAGAAGAGGTTGAGTGAACTTCAAAATGCTTTTCAAGAACTTTATAAAGAATCTATTAAATTGAAAAAGAGCTAATTTGAAGTTAGAAGCTAGTTTAAAAGAGAGTGTCAAGGTCGTTGATGATAGTATGTGGGTTGAAGACCTTAGGACACGAGATAAACCTCTTCTAGAGAAGCTTGAATATATAGAGGGCGATAGAGATAGCCTTAGGGGTTTAATGGAATCCTTGAAAAAGGAGTTCTTGCTTTTGAAGAGCGAAATATTTTATTAGAGTCTAACATTTTAGAATTGCAAAATAAATTAAAAGACTCTAGTAATGTCAAATTTGATTTGGAGTGTCGTTTGGAAAAATTAGATAAAATCTTAGGAACGATCCAAATTAAAAATGACATGTGTGGTTTAGGCTTCAATACTTGTAATGAATCTACTCATAAAGCCAAAACCAACGTTTTAGGAGAATCTACTAGGAAAGCTTTTAGAGATCACTCCGTAGGTAAATCTTTTCGACATGTTTTTACTTGTACACATTGTGGTCGAAAAGGTCATCTTAGGAAATTTTGTTTTGATCTTAAACGAATTCCCTAGAAAATCCCAACGTAAAGCAACCAATGCATTTAAAATTCCTACACCCCAAGATAGTTATTCTTCATTAATTTGGGTTAGGAAATCTGACTTGGTTGCCATGCAAAATAGGGTTTTTGATTTTCATTTACTTTCACTTGCTTCCCCCCTTGCTAAATCTAAAGGATGAATGTGTTAGTGCTTGCATACTTTAGCTTTTGTACTTCATGCTATATTCACATGCTAAATGTATGCTTGTTTAATCATTTTCTAGTCCTTATTTTATATCATATCACATGCTAGAATAATGATTTTTGTGTATCATTTGAAGTCTTTATCTCTTGATAATTTAAGCTTAAAGAAAAATTCAAATGATTTTGGTTTGTCTTTTGAGTATATATATTTTTTGGTTAAAAATGTCAAAAACTCAAAAAGATTTTATGTTGTGATTATTTTGGTTTGACACACTTTAAATGGAATATACTTGTGTTTGAATCCCCCCTTAACGTTCCCACGTGGCTAGAACTTTTGGTTTAGATTGTCAATCCTTAAAATGTTCTTTACCATATTTTTTATGGAGCAGTTGAATTTTGTGTTGATATAATGGATTCTATTTTTTTTATGCCTCTATTCACACATGCACGAGCTCTTTTAAAATTTCTAACTTCATATGTATATTTGAGCTATGTGAGGTGTTCTCCTTCCAATCTTGTCATCTACATATTTGTAACTCAGGAGGACTAGTGCATGTCAAAATCCGTTGCACGTGAGATTTGTGTGAAAAATGAAAACATGATAAATAAAAATGTGCACGGGGAAGGGCTCCCAAAGGACTAAGTGATCCTTTGCGATTGTAAGCCACCGTTTGAAATGGACCTAAAAGAAATACGTGGTCCGAAGGCCTAAAAACAGAAAATATGGCATTAAAAAGAAAAATAATTGCCAAGACATATGTTTGATTGATATATTCATTCAAAATCAATATAAATGCTTATTGAGGGAGATTGGATGGTTTATCAACGATTTGCACAATGTCCGTTTTTCCTAATTGCATATCTCATGTCATGACTCTATTGGTTTGTAAAATCATCATTATGATAGGCTTGTATGCATTGTGTATGTTTGTTCATTGAGTTCAATATATACTGTCACATGAGGTTATATTTAAATGTGATGAAGTTTGCAATCAAATGAGAACTCCGAGAACATGTTTTTAAGTGATTGGGTCTAAATTTAATTGTTACTAGTTCACACCCCAACACTTCCGTTCCCATAGGACACATTTTTTCCATACGAGTGTGAAAACTTATTGTATTTTGTGTCATGTGTGTGTTTATATCTATACATATGTGCGTGTGAATTCTTGATATATTTATAGTACATATATATATGATATTTTATTTTTGCCTTTGCCTTGCTTTCTAGTCCTTCTATGCTTATACTTTAGTTTTGATATCTATCTTGGATTAGTTATGCTTTTTTTGGCCATATGCTTCCATGTCTTATCACCTTAAGCTTCAACATGCTTTTATATTTGTTCTTTATCCTTTGCCTATTTCTGAACAAAAGGGGAGAATGATAGGGGGAGAAATGGTATCTTATCCTATTATAATCTTATCTAAGTTTATGAGATTATTTAACTTAGGGGGAGTAGCTAACTTCTTGGGTTGATCATTTTGATAAATGGGAGAATTAATTTTGGGGGAGTATTTATTTTAATTGCTTTAAATACTTTGATATTCCCTATGCATTTGATAAGTTTGCTTAAGTGTGCAGGAATTCTTCTTAAGCGGCATCTTTCAATGGCCAAGCGTTTGGTACTTGGGTTGAGTCAGGTTTGGGTGGGTTATGTTTTGAGTCTAGTGAGCTTGACGGCCCTTTAGGATTTTTGTTTGGTTTTTGTCCCGGAATAGCGAAAGGGGGAGATTTGTAAGGACACAAATTTCGAATTAAGTCCATAACTAGTTTTGGCTCAATTCCGGACAAAAACATTTATACATAGGGTTGTATTTAATTATAATATTCTCAAGCCTATGAAAAGTTTGTTTGAAGACATAGCGACAAAGAGTATAAAACTTCATAATCATGCCGATTTTGTACCTCGTTTATACGTCATCAACCATAGTTCCATGCTCCCAAGGTATGAATGCAATCATATATATATAGGAGCTAGGAGCTTGTTTATTGGGTGTTAGGTTTAATTAAAACTGTGTTTTATTTTCAGAAAGAATTAATTAAAACTTTAAAATAAGTTTATAAATTTTTCTGGGCTAAAAACGAATTTTCCAAACTTTCTGGAAGTTCGTTCGATATGTCGATCGAACGAGATTATCATTCAAACCAGATGTCGTTCGAACGAGATTACCAACGACTTCCCATTATGGCATACGGGAACTTCGTTCGAAATGTCGTTCAAACGAGATTGTCGTTCTAACGAGATTTCTAACGAGCTTCTAACGAGTTCATACTGTAACTTCGTTAGAAGACTCGTTCGAACTAGAATGTCGTTCGAACGAAATGTCGTTCGAACGAGATGCCAGGCGGGAACAGTTTTTGGCAGTTTTAAGCAGTTTTTCTCCCACCTCTCCACTTGTTTCTTAACTGATTTTTCTCAGACTTTATTATGTGCGGGAATCACTTTTGATTATCTTTTTTTTTCATATCCTACTAACTCCAAAAGGGTGTTTTGAGAGTAAAATCAAAGAGGGAAAAATATCATGTTTTGAGTGTGTTTTTATCAAAGAGAAAAATATACACCACTCTAGTTTACAACCAAATTAGTTTCTTCCAAGTTCCCATATTCATATATCTTTCTTGGAGTTTGGCACCGGGTTCATCTCTTCCGTTCAAAGAGAAGTTTCGGGTTTTCTTTTACATCCCATAAAGAAAGAAGAAGAGTTTTTGTTGCGGCATTACCCACTTGGAGAAAGGCTCCTTGTTCGGGTGACGGTGACCATACAAAGTTCGATCGGTGGACTCCGAGCCCGCGGTGGAGCTCCGTGGTTATCCGTTAGGAAGAGGTATCTACAAGAAGAAGCGTCGAGGCTTGAGAGGGATCGAGTCGTGTGTTGTAAGCCTTTCTGTCTTGTATTTGTAAATTTCGTATCTAGTGAATTTGAGGCTAGGGCCGTCCGAGGTTGTTTCCCGTCTTGGGTTTTTCCTCGTACATCGCGGCGTAGTGGATTAATTGTTTTATTTTATCTTTTGCAAAATCACCTAGAACGCATGCTTAGGTAAAAAGATAAAATTGGTTTAATTTAATCTCTACGTGTTTAATTTGGTGCTAATTAAATTTGGGTAATGTGTAGTTAACTTGGACTAAGTGAAAATGATTTTAATGCGTTAATTTAATTTCCCTCGGTTTAATTTTAAATTTGTTTAAGAAAATTAAAATTTGGTAATTCATTTGTTTGTGAACCATCACACTGCTTTACGCTTCTGCATCTGGATATATATAAAAGGAAGAATATTGTAATTGAGAAAATTAAAATCGGGGATTAACACCGTCTCACAGAGGTATTAGTAACATTTATTTTTAAATTATGCGTAGGTAAATACTATCTCGCAGATGCTTGCATCCCGCTGGTACCTGGGTTTCTTTCCCCATATCGAAAAACTTGATATCATCGCAGGGACGTTGACGGACAACGTCCCGAGAATTGTATGGAGTTACTTAATTTTAGGCATTCCTCTCTGCGAAATGTAGTGGAGAGATCAATTGGGTTATTAAAAAAAAGATTTGCGTATCTAAGGCATCAACCATTCCACACGATTAAAATTCAAGCAAAGATTGTTTTAGCTTGTTGTGCCCTTCATAATTTCTTAAGGATTGTTGATGTTGAGGATGAATGCGTGGGGGACGAGGAAAGTGATGATGATGACATTACTTCTCCTCCCCTAAATGTGCCAGAAACACCACTGAATGAGCATGTAACGTTCACAACTGAAAGTGCATGGACCAAGAAAAGAACTACAATGGCGAATTTGATGTGGGAAGAATACGATGCGACTCACGTTGAAAATTTATACTACGATGACTGACTTTAGGTGGGTGGATATTTCACGTTTCAAGTTTACACTACGCTTATAATATCTATGTTTTGAAATTTTAGGTACGTGGACATTTCAAATATGCCATCATCAAATGAAAGTGAACTTCTCCTTCTACGTTATGAAATAAAGAAATGCTCCTGTGGCGTTGTATCTAAAGTGAAGGTTACATTGACTAACAAAAACAACAACCAGGGTCGATTGTATTACACTTGTCCCCAATGTCACAAATTTTTGGGATGGACTAAGCCGTCCATATAAGGCATGGATAGTAACTACGCAATCTTTCATCCGCGTAGCGAACAACCTACGTCGGGTGTATCCGTTCATTCGCCACTTCCTGTTGTTGAACCCCATAGTGGCAATGAACATGATGTTATGTGTACCTTGGTGACTATGAAGAAACTTCAAGTTCTAACAATGTTGCTTCTCATTGCTTCTAGTATTTTCATTACTTTTGTTGTAATGTTAGGACCTTGAAATGGATTATGTAATGTTGCTTCTAGTACTTTAATTCTAACTATGTTGCTTTCATAGTAATGTAAGGGTGTGTAATTTTCGGATACATGTTTATGTAATCACCAATTCTAGATATTATAAGTTTATGTTGATGTCATAATGATTCTTCAATGTATGATTCTAGTATGATTTGGAATTATGTTAATGAAATGCATCTGGTACACTGATCTGGTGCTACTGATGCACTGAATTATGTATACTAAAAATGTATGATCTGGTGCTACTCATTTATACATAAATGAGATCAGTATGTAAATTGGTATGAGTATGTAAATGAGATTAGTTATCTGAGATCAATTATACACTACTCATTTATACAAGCTGCATTAGTCATCATTTATCTGAGATCATTTGATATGATTAGTATGAGTATGTAAATGAGATCAATATGTAAATGAGTATGAGTATGTAAATGAGATTAGGTATCTGAGATGAATTATACATGCTCATATATACCTACTGGATAAATCAGTTATCTCATTTATACATAAATGAGACCAATATGTAAATTAGGGTGCTTCATTACTGATCATTTATCTCATTTATACTCATTTAGGGTGTAAGTTAGGGTGCTGCACTAGTGATAAGTTAGGATATACTGAATATATGTATATGGATATGGATATACTGAATATGTATATGGATATACTGAATATGTATATGGATATACTGAAATGCATTAGAATATGGTGATAGTGTATTGATAACTGAAATGAATATTGATTATGGATATACTGAAATGAATATTGAATATGAAATTAGGTAATGAAATGAATATTGAATTATGCTACTGAATTATGCTACTGCATTAGAATATGGTGCTAAATTTCAAATATGGTATTGATAACTTATGGTGTACTGAATATGGTGCTGAATTTCAAATATGGTACTGAATATGGTACTAATAAGTGCTACTGCCTTCATATAATTATGCATTCAATCAATTGCTGAATATGGTGCTGAATATATTGAAAAGCATATGTATTAGTATGTAAACTATGTATATATGTATATATATATATATATACTGAAATGCATTAGAATATGGTGATAGTGTAGTGATAACTGAAATGAATATTGAATATTGATATACTGAAATGAATATTGAATATGAAATTAGGAACTGAAATGAATATTGAATTATGCTATTGAATTATGCTACTGAATTAGAATATGGTGCTAAATGTCAATTATGGTACTGATAACATATGGTTCTAAATGATATGATTGGTATTGTACCAATAACTGATCTCCTGATAACTGATTTGATTTGGTACTGATAAATGAATGAATATTGAGTATGAAATTTGGTACTGATAACTGATCTGATTTCAATTGTCATATGCTACCGATTTGAATTATGCTACTGATTTGGTACTGATAATTGATCTGCTAAATTTGATACTAATAAATGACAACTAATCAGTGCTACTGCATTAGAATTACAAATGACAACTGATCAATGCTACTGCATTTGCATTATAATATGATAAATGACAACTTATCAGTGGTACTGTATTAAAATGAATATGATAAATGAATATGGTCTTATATTTTCAATAAACTTTCATTTGCATTTTCATTATGCTACTGATCATTACTCTCTTTTTATTATGATTAGCAGGCATGCAGAACCAAAACTTCCCTCTGCTATGCCCACCAAAATCCTATAGGACTAATGTCGTCCGAGTTGATGTGTGATATCATCAAGTCGAAGGAAATCAAAAGAAATTCCATCTGCGATGGAGCGAGCTAATGGATGGATTCCTAATCCATTTTCTTTATGCCCAGGTGCTCGGGGGACATTAGAGGGTTGACAATGGTTTCACTGCCGGCCAGATTAAGGTTGTAATAGATATTGTTGAAGAGGGATGTCATATTCGCGTGGAGGATAAGAATATTAGATCCAGATTGAAAACATTGAAAAAGGATTACGTTGAATTTCATGAGCTGTTATAAGTCAGTGATTTTGGTTACGACATAAATAACGGAGGGGTAACAGTAGATGCAAGTGTATGGGCTGACTACACTACAGTGAGTACAGCACTTTTCAATGTAATTTACTACTAAAAAATACTTTTCATATATCAAACAATTACTTATCAAATATGGTTATTGTAGGTTAAACCAGATGCTGGAAGGATGAGAGGAAAGAAGTGTATGTATTATGGCGAGCTCCAAATAATCTTTTGCAATGACACGGCTACCGGTGATAATGCTATATCGAGCGCAGATCAGTTCTCACCCATGAATGGTACACATAATTTTACATTACTATGATAATGTTTTGTCGGTGTTTTATTAATGATCTTTTTCTTTTTTAGTGACAGAAGAAGTAGAAGTAGAAGTGGATGTAAATGATGAACCGTACATGGAGACCGAAACTCAAACAATGCCTGGACAGGAGACCGATACACAAACGACCTCTGGGCAAGAGAATGACACCCAAACATCAATTGGGAACACCATGAAGGCACCTAAAACAAAGTCTCATCGTCGTCGTGTAACCCATCAAGACGAATGTGCCCAATCACTCACTGTTATTGCTGAATCATCGAAGCAAATTTCCACCGCAATGAAGCTTCAGGTTGCCGTGGACCTTCAGTCTCACGTGAACTGACAGGGCATTCTTTAAAGACTATTAGGTATGGATATGGACGATAAGAATATCATGCGCATGATGTCGATGTTTGAGGCCGATAATGTACTGGGCCGGGTCTTCATGGGTTTCTCTGACTTTACCTTTTCACGTACATGGGCTTACAACAAGCTCCGTCATCTCCCTTGATCACTTCAGTTCATAACTGATGAAATGTTTTGTGTAAAAATTGTGGGTAGTTACTATCGGATCTAATGTTGTGTAAACATCCTTAATGTAGGTGGTGGCCTTTTGGTAGTTGGTGGTGGCGTTTTTGTTAATTAGCTCATTATGTATTTTGGATTTAAACTTAATGGGCTAGCACATTACGTCTTTTTATGTAGTCGTAATGTTAATTATGGTCTTAATGGTATTTTGGCATTTTCGTATATATCTCAAAATATGTCATGATGTGATTTGACAACACAGTCTTACACACACACACACACACTGTATTAGCCATATCGTTGTCAGTCATTACTTTACAAAAAATCAGATACGATTTGACCATACACTATCTTTCTCAATCATTACTTTACAGCTAGAAAAATTGTTGCTATTTGATGTCACACTATTCGATAATATTTTTAAACATTTATTCATCCATTTTTTACCCTATAAATAAATCGTCTCTTTATTAGTTAGAGCATCAGTAACCGATGAGTTCATTTTGTCATACATATATACCACAACACTAGTTATACTTCCTCATATCATCAACTTCAAAATGCATAACAATGTCTACATGCCTGATGATGATTCACCCTTCTTAACCCATGTTCCCTTGAAAACTCTGTCCGGGCAAAAACTTTCGTATTATAACTAGTCTCCGCCTAAAAGAGTGGTGCGATGTGATTACCTCTCAACAGGGGGGATAAGAAGGATGCAACAGGTCAAGAAGACAAAGTGTAAGTCTAAAGCATCAACATCATTTGGTGATGAACATGTTGAGGCAACGAGCTGTAATTTTGAACAAGTGCTGACTAATCTAGGGATCTACCAAGATCCCCATGGAGGTAGTTGGTTTGGCGAGAAAAGAGTTTTGAAAACATCCCTATACGCACACTCCATTCTTTAGGCGATGTTAATCATGTGATGAAATGGTTAACGCCGACAAAAGGAAATATTCCATGAGATGATCATTTGAAATGACCTAGGTTATATAATAGTTGTTGCGATTTGGAGTGTTTCTGTCAGTGACAAGGTTTACTTGTGCCACAAGCAAAATCGGCAACATATTGCAAAGATCCAAACAAAGATAATGAAAAATGTATTCGTTTATTGGAAGGCGAAATTGCCCAAATGGAGAAAAGGCTAGAGGAGTGGCATGCTAAATATTTGATAAATACTGAACTTGACGATCCGATGTATGAATCGAATTCGGAACTCTCGGATTACAAAGGGTTAGATTCGGACATGGATTTAGTACATCATCTACCTAACATGTTGATGGGGGATGGGAATGCCTTATGTTGTGTTCCGTGGTTGCCTAGGAAATATAGACGATAAAATTATGTTAACTTTTGTATGTTTTTTTATGTTTCAAATCACATTTTGAATCAAGATGGGGGGGATGGGAATGTGATATGTTGTAACGCATTATGTTTTTAAAGAGGTTTTCAATTATTATTAATAAAGAAAATTTGGTATTAATGTTATTACGGAATTTCCGTTTACGTTTTTTAATATCCATGATTGTAAAATAAAATAGTTAATGGTATTAACTATTTTATTTTTCATTATTAATAAAATATTAACAAAACTACATAATAAGACAAATACAGCATGCCAAAGTTTTCATTTATCAACTCAAAATATAGTTATCAAACAACATAAGTGGGCAAATAATTATATTCCAGTAGATAAAATGTGTCTATCAAACACAAAAAGAAGACAAATAGCAAATTTACCGACATGCAAAAATAATCAATTAAATAGCATAAAATTTTATTTTTCAAATCAAAATTTATCTTCCAAAATTTATTCCGACAAATTTTGTCATTTTGACTCAATTCACGCTTTTCTGCCACACGGAGCCTAAGTTGTGTTTCTAAGTTGTCTTTTTTGTTTTCTTTATTCCTAGTTATTTCTATACTCGCATTTCACGCTATGTTGCTTTAACTTGTTTCAAAGCTGAAAGACAGATAATAATCTTTCTGCTCTTTGGCACTTTTTCCAGCACTAAGGTACCAACAAAAGAGAAGTGTAGATACCAAATCGAAGAAGAGAAGGAGAAGGGAGCTTACCTCTTTCTCTTGATCTGAGGTGCGAGCAGGAAATATCGCTTATGTATGACTTCCACTTATCTATCCGATCCTACAACAATGATGGAATAAGGCACTATTTGATGAATGAATAAGTTTATTGACTCTTGATATTGAGAATGCCAGAAAAAAGGGTGAACTCCGAGCCATATTTTTTTATAAAATGTTTCTCAACTGTTGGCCTAGCTAAAGGAGGTTGTGACCAAATCTCCCACCGCCATAACGGCAAATTAACCCGTGTTAGCGAGGTGCCCAGATGCGATAGCGGTGGTTGACCGTGAGTGCGTTGACCTGGGTAGGTGGCTTTTCATTGGGTCTCGTGATTAGAGTTTTGTATTTTAGATTTCTTTGGACTCATTAATTTGCTTTAAAATATCAAGGGATGAATTTTCTAAGATGAGACAGTTTCGAGAGAACTTTGTGAGAAGTTTCTAAAACCATTAATACTAGGGTGATGCACAATTCGGACACAAGAGTGTGATATAATTGAGGTATCGTATTCTCATTCGATCGTGTTCGGGTCCCGTCAGGATTATAGCATGGTGGAGCCTGAATACGAGCGAATGAGGGTGCGGCACGTAATTGTATTGCACCTTTGTGTCAAGATTTTGTGTCAGTTTAGAAGGGTTTTTTTAAAACTCTAGCTTTCAATACCCTTTTGATTATTTTGGTTAGAGTGATTATTTTGGTTAGACTCTCGTGTAATGTCTGGATTCCGAAGGTTTGAACGGTAGTAGACTGTATGTAAGACAATCGTGCTCGCTATGTTAGAGTGAGATTTTTTGCTTTGCGATGCATCACCTAAAAGAGGGTTAAGCCTTCATATATATTGTATTGTATCGTAGACTTCAATGAGTAAAGTTGTCTCGTTATATTTAATCTTGGTGTGTGGGGATTTTTACTGATGTAATTCAGGGTATATTGAGTTATCATTGAGCGGAGAGATTTAGCTCATTGCTAATTGCGCACTGAGAACTTAGTGATTATGAGACAGTCACATCATGTGATGCGTTGAGAGTCATGGGCAGAGACGAACTAATTTATGTATCGGGAAACAGGATTTGTGATATCCTAGTTATGTTCGGTGGAGCCACAGATTACGATGATCGACAAGCTAGAGAATAGTGCCTTGAGAAAAGTTCTTTTGGGCTTTGTTATGAGATGTTATACACATAAGCCTTAATGAACGTCGAGAGTGGAGAGACGTCGCTGGATACTGGAGCATCGGTTTAAATTTTAATTATTGAACGAATGGGGAAAGCGCTTTGGGCTGAGAGTTATTACGAAATAAGGCCAACGGAGTCGGGAAGTGTTGCAAAAGAAGCACTGAGGAAGATTTTGCACCACCAGTTGATGAGTGGGGCAATATCAGGAAGAAATAAATGGTGATTTGTGAAGTAATCGGGAATACCGGTATGTTATAGTCACGCCAAGAGTGCGGGGGTCGAGTTTGAGGTAAATATGTTACGCATGTGCCGTTTGTGCATATACACGGGTTGTAAGGTGTATGGGCGCCCTGGTTAGGCAATTTTTAAATCGTCCAATAAAAAGGAATGTGGGGATAAGTGTGTTGAATGTATGCTCATGGGGCAGTTAGAATAATAAGTGGACAGGAAGGATGGACTGAAATTCGTTTGAGAAAGGGGACAGTCCGACTACATGCATATCAATGAGGACTTTCAAAACTGGGGGAGTTGAAGACGGTGAGGAGAGTCTCACTTAGTTAAATGCCTAGAGTGTTCTATGCATAATTAAGTTGTTAAGTGGAACATAGTGGAGTTGGCTCTAGATACACCATTTAGGGATGGGAAAAGGTTAATTCGAAGTTATCAACCACGATTCTAAATTCAATGGTCCCAGTGACGGGATTGATAAACATGAGTGATGAAATTCACATTTGGGATATCCAACTTTTCATTAGAAGAGGATAAATGAAACGGAACAAGGTGTTATCCAAGATTGTTGTGAATTAGGATGAAACCTTTCAGTTCCACCTCTGATAAATAGAATTGTATATCGTGCTAGACGTATCAACCAAAAATCGATGGGTAGACGGAAAGCGATTAAGTCATAGGAGAAATCGAGAAATGTGAATTCTAGATTTATGAATAATTTAGAGTATTATTTCGGCCAGTAGAGTTACGTATGATACCTCATAGCGGTTTATTATCTACGGGACACCCTTTGGTAGATAATGGGGTGGGGAATAACAAGTTTCAATGACCTAAAGTGATTTATGGTCCATCAGTAAGAATTGAGTAAACTGCGCCTTTTAGTGAAAGGCTAAAAAAGTAATGAGAGTTACATCACCGTGGGTTGAAGGTTGAAGGTCAGACATAGGTGGTTAGGAAATTGTTATCAGTATTTACTCTAAGGAGAGTCATGTGTCCGACGGTATGGAAATTGGCACCCTAAATGTGGGGGCTTTCCTAACATAAAGATAGTACAGCCGGCAGGGTATAAGCCTTCTTGTGGGATACTATATGGTCGGAGACCATCAAGTTAGAGATTTGTTACCAAGTGATCGTTCGGGTGTCTTCCATGAAGGAGGTCATGAGGTTTGGATAGAAGGAGAAGCTAGCGCCAAGATATGTGAGTCGGTTCCCTATTAGTGAGAGGGTGGGACCGGTAGCATATAGATTGGGACTTTCAGAGCATTTGCAGTGGATACATAACGTGTTCCACGTGTCATCACTGAAGAAGTACAAGGGGAGTGAGAGAGCTTTCTAGCACACTCCACTTGAGGAGATTGATTAACAGACAGATGTATCATATGAGGGGATACCTGTGGCTATTCTTAATCATAGTGAGCGTAAGCTGCGGTCCAAAGTGCTACCACTAGTGCTAGTTCAATGGGGACACCACAATACTGATGAGTCGACGTAGGAGCAAGATGATGACATGATGAGCAAGATGATGACATGTGAGCTAGTTCAATGGGGACACCATATTTATGTGTATTTGAAATTTTATTAATTCAAAAATTAATTGAGAAAATACGTTTTATTTAAATTACGCAAGTGAAGTAATTTAATGTGATTAAATGATACATGTGATTATTAAATATTAATTGAGAAATAGATATTGATTAATATTATTCTATAATATTTTCTTAATATGATTAGTAAATAATTACTGATTATTATAATACGGCATAGTGAGTGATATGTGCGTATTTTATTTTATCTCAACCGGGAGTCGCATGTAGACTAATTTGAGGTCGAGATAGGAAATATATTTTAAGTTTCTCGGATGATAATTTAGAGGTCGCAAATGATTCCGAATGGATCAAAATAGTCAGAATAGTATACCCGGGGGTATAATTTGGGTTACGGATCAATTTTTGACCAAATCGACACCTATCCAGGGCATTTTGGTCATTTGACTGAAGAAGGTTTAGACACCCTCGAAATTTGTTGCCCTATATCTGATGTTATATTGAAGGTAGGGTTAGAACCACCAAAAAAACAAAGAGATCATTGGAGAAGAAGAGGAGAAGAATTGTGGACCTTTTAAGGAGAATCTTGAATCCCTTCACCTTGTTCTTGTAACACAATCAATTGAGGAGTGAGGATTTGAAGAGAAGAACAAAAATGCATCATCACCATCACGAAATCAGACCCTACAAATAAAGAGGCAAGTTGTTTATTGCAAATTAAAATGAAGTTATAATACCCATGTGTCTATGGTTTAATAATTTTAATTTTTTGATGATTCTTAAAAGGAAAGATTTATTTAAATTCATCTTTGGGTAGTATTTGCATGTAGAAAGATTTGATATGAGTGAAGGATAATAAATTCGTGATTATGTATTATTATCCACGAATTAAATCTGGGTTTTTAATGTATAATGGTGAAGGAATATACAACCTAGGGTTCTTGAGGATTAGATGAGTGAATCCATTCTTGAATATGTGAAAAGGGTTTGGGATAACTGGTTTAAAGTTTGGTGGAGAAACATGGGAGTTATAGGTGTGTTAATGGAAAAAAAATCATCCGTGTAAGTGGAGAAGACGAATCACTGTAAAATGTAAATAAATCAGTGTGTGATACCGATTTAAATTAATTCGCAAGGTTTCAAGTAAACCTTATTTAATTGGAGTCTATTTCTAAACCAAATTAATTCAGCCCCTAAACATGCATCTAAATGTGTTCGAGTGTCAAACCATAAATAAATAAAGCATGTGACACAAAATTAAGGAAAAATCCCCGCAAGGTAAAACCTTTTATTTCTAGAACTTTGAAGAATTCACAAGACCATTGACTTACATACAACCTGATAATCGCCCACAAGTGTAACGCACGGTGTCTTCGTCAAACCTTCAAAGCAACGGCTAGAAATCTGCAGTGGTTCACGCGCAGGTATACCACAAGGACCACAACCCAAAACACTCCATAAAGACTCCCTCCACAATAGCACGCAACTCTCCAATTGTAGAGTTCTCCCCACAAAGAATAAACAACAACAAAAGCTGTGTTCTTGAACACCAAAACAATTCACTAAAGCATATGGGAGTTTTGTGAATTGAAAACAAAAAGGGATTAAACCCTAAAAGAAGAAGTCAAAAAGGATTCTGCAAATCGCAGTTTTTCTGTTCTGTAAAACACTGGGACTTCTTAATGAAAATGAAACCATTTAATGAGTATTTATACAAAATTGTGCCGCCTCGAAAAACGTGCTTGTTCGAACGGGATAGCAGTCTCACACGAACGACTTATAAATGTCGTTCAAACGACATCTCACGACATCCAATGTCGCTCAAATGAGATGGCTATCTCGCTTGAATAACCTGGGCGTCAAAATCGAGGTACGCTCCAACACTTAGAAAAAATTACTCATTCTTAAATTTGACGAAAAGGTCCGCTCCAGCACTTAGAAATATTTTGTAAAAATATCCCAAAAGCTCTAAGTGCAAAGTTAAGGTATTTAAAACACAAAACTACCAAAGTAAACTTCGCGGAGTCCTTTTGATGAAGAACTTGATATTCAGATTCGTCTTTGATGCTTGAATGTTCTTGAAATCTCTTCGACGGTGTAGCGATATATGACATACTAAATTAATAACGGACTTATAAAAATATGTCCTTACAATCACAGCAGGGAGAACTGGTTCGATTAGTTGGGCGAACCGGTTCGGTCCTCTGAATTGTGTAAATTCCACGGTTAGGCCTAGAACTCCTAAATAGTTGTCGAGTAACTGTTGGGATATTGTTAGAGTATAATAAGGGTTTATTATATTGCTGTAATCCTTGATAGTGTTATGGGAATTTAGTCTTATCTAGAGGATTAAGGCGATAGCTAAAACGAGATTTAAGGGCAACATAATTAAATTGCTAGAATGAGGAAATAATTATGGTAAAGCGTGAGTGAGCTTAATTGTATAGACCAGTTGGGTAAGAAAGACTTAGCTATTGAGATTATAAAGGGGTTACTAGGGCCCTTGGAGTCGTGTGAATACTAAAATAAATACGATAGTGAGATAAAGCGTAAAGGATAGGTAAGATAAGTATTTGAGAGAAATATACTATGTACAAGTATGAATAATTAGGTTGTGTTAATACCTATTAAATTAATACTTAGGCGGTGTGAATACCTAAAGTATACTAACTGTATTGGGTTCGAGGTAATATTTCGAACCAATACATGAAATTTTGATTAGGGGTCGAGGGATTTTCGAACCAATATATATATATATATATATATATATATATATATATATATATATATATATATATATATATATATATATATATATATATATATATATATATACATATATATATCATTTACATCGAGGGCTTTCCCGACCAATGTAAATGATAAGATAAATTGGGGTCGAGGGAACATTCTGAACCAATTGTCCTTAATGTGTGATACGAGGATATGATAGTGGAGTATACATTTATTGTATGTATTGTGTGTGATATATATACTTTACAGTTTATCTACTTATGTGTGACAATAGACAATTAGATAGTGTATATCTAAAAAGAATAAATGAAGTCAAGAAACTTAATTATATGACTCAAATAATAACATATGTGAAATGTTATTTATGATGTGTATATCGGAAGGATAAATCAAGTAGAGAAACTTAATTTAATGATTTAAAAAGATAACATGTGAGGAATGTTACTTACGTTGATAACTAACATACGAGAAATGTTAATTTGGATGACGTACTGTTTGGGCGGTACTGGGACTTAGAGATGTCGATAGTCCAAATAGTTACTTATGTCTAGTTAGCTTGGATATTATATCTAAGTGGTCTAAGTAGAGAACGATAGGTGTGCACAATATTTGAGGGGTGAGGAAACTCATGAGAGTGTGTGTGAACCTAACATGCGTAATAAATAATCGGTTTTGAACTGTGATAAACGCTTATTAAATATTTTCAAAATGTTTTGAGTACTGACTCTTGCTATAAAATATTTTCAAAACTTTTTTGGTGTCCAGCCAGAGGACGCCAGGTGAGACTCCATTCCAGGGACTCTGAGCTATAACATTGTGGATGCTGACAGGACTTGCATAGACGATTCTTCCTTTCAGATCTAGTGTATGATCTCAGTTTATATGGGGACATGTTATCCGTTGGAAGTTTTTCAGTTATTCAGTTATTTTGTTATTATTGGAGTAGTTGGTTTTGGATTTTAGCTGATGCTTTATTCGGCAAACCTTTATTCATTTATATATTGTGATGGTTGGACTCTGGTATAGCGTGAATGGTTAATTTAGTTTTCTGCATGATTCATTTATCTGCTTAAAAGAAAGATAAAATTTGGCACCGGTCTAATTTCACTTAGGTAGTTAGTAATTAAAAAGTTTTTGACAGTGGTGGTAAGAATGAACCATATGAGAAACCTGTTTTAATTTGATAAAGGCCTGATCAACCGATACTTTATTAGACGGGGTATCACACAAAGGAGTTTCGCCAGATTATGATTATGAAACGTCTAATGCGATGTAGGAGATACTCCAAGTCACCCATAAGTGTACTGATTCCATACGGGTGCCAAAGTTCCAACAACTTGCCACTCGGTTTGAGATGCTCTTTATGCAATAAAATGAGACATATGATGAGTTGTATAATGAACTATCTGGAATCAAGAAATTATCTTTTAATTTAAGTGAGAAGGTACTAGATCGAAGGTTATTAGGAAGATAATTTAATCCTTAACCCATAAGTTCCTTCCTTAATTCATCATCTTAAGTGTTTTAGGGAAAACTAATTTTACAAAAATAGGAGATTTTGTTCGTTCCCTAAAACTTTTGATCTTGAGAATTTTCCTTGACTTAATAAAGAGAAGGGAATTGCTTTGAAGGATTAGCAATCAATCTCACTCTATTCTAATAATGAGTTCAAAAGGGTAGAATATGGGTTGGCTAAGAAATTTATCAAGATGAATAGGTTTAAAAAATCTAAAATGTTTAAGAAAAATAATGCCAATAAAGTAGGTAAATGTTTGGAGATCTGACATAAGAAAATCGGCATATGGAGAAATATTTAGGTAGATGATTTTAATGTCAAGGTATAACTTATAAGGATATTTCATGTCCCAATTGAATGAAATAACATCGTGTTCATTGCCCGTTTTCGATGTACTAAGTTTTTAGTATTCTCTTATTGAATATACGGTTGAGGATGATGTCATAGGGTCTCCATTTAAGCGTTTCCATGAAGAGGAGGAACACTTTAATGATGACAGTGAGGGGGAGTTTGTAATTGAAGAGGATTGATCTGAGCTTCATGATATGTCCCTCAATTAGGTGAAAGTGAACCATAGGTTTTTCGTTAAGATTAAGAGGTGTGAGGAGGAAAATTTTCCCATGAAGGATGGTGGGAAACTTGCCAACCAATTGAAGGCTCGTGAAGATACTCTTACCAAGAAACTTAAGGTGGGAAAATCAAATCGCGAGCATTTTAAAAACAATACTGCTAGCCTAAAGATGGATATTCTTGAGTCTTCTTGGGCTAGACCCTTGTTAGAGGCTAGAATGATAGGTTAATTAAATAACTATAGAATTCGAAGAAGGCAAAGCTTAACTTGGTAGAGAGATAAAAAATGTTAGGTAAAATGCTCCTAACAATATCCCAATACTCGAAGGACAAGAGCAAACATGGATATGATCAATAGAATCAAATATAAAAGTCGAAACCATTTTTGTTAAAAGTTCAAACCATTCTCCTACTTATTCCCCACATACAAATTTCCCCAAGCCAAAGAACGTGAACACCCTAAAACTTTACGTTTTCATCTATTGTCACAATACTGTTCATATTAAGGATTTTTCTCTTCGACCTAATAGGAACATTAATTAGTCTATTAATTCACATTTTGGAACTATGAGAACAAAAGTATTTTATAAGTAAAACATAATTTGTATGATAAAAAAATTAATTGCTAAAACTAAGAAACTTAATTATCTTCTTACTAATGTTTATCAGAAAAAAAGCACTCAAGACATGATGCCATCCATTACCAGGGAAAATGATAAAATTAAAATCAATTTTATCATGATAACAATTACTTCAAGAACATCCAAGTTTATTCTCTACCTCTTCAAGAATGAGACCATGTTCATTCTTGAATTTTTGTAATTTGAATCTTTAAAAGTAGCCATGGGAGTTTTTACCACCTAGGATCTTTGAGTCGACTTAAATCCCCAGGTTTACATTGAAAATTTTCTAAAACCTTATTTAAAGAAAAACAATTTTGAGGCAGATCAACTAAGACAGTTAAGTCAACTTAATGTGACTAGCTTGATGTATAGGCTGGTTTATGTCTGTTATAGGTTTGGAAAATGTTTGGTTGGTTACTTTGAGAAAGTAAATGATCATAAAAGTTTATTTACACAATTATTATCTAATTACTCAAAGATCAAGGAGGGTGTTCTAAAGTTTGATCATTTCTTTTGTATGGAACATTTAATTCTTCTTCTCGTTGTTGATCATGAGCTTTGATTGATACATGCCTTGATGTGATGAAGTTTATTGAGCCTTTATGGTGCGATTTTGGAATTGGGATGTACTGGTGGATTGATCGTGGTCTTATTTCTTTGCTTGTGAATCTCTAGGAATGAACTCATGACTTGAGTATGGATGATGATCAAGACTTGACTTTATCCTTCTTTGGTTCATACTTTTGTGGATATAATGATCTTATCTTTATGTGGTGAACACTTATTTTGTCTCGATCCATGATTAATATTTTGACATTTATTGACCACATGTATCTTCTTTTGGTGGTGATTCTTTTATAGTTCTTTATACTTGATTGATACAACCCTAGAGATATGTCTCATCATGTCCCGAGTGTATGTTTTCGTCTCAATAACATTAGAGGGAATATAGTGAAGTGATGTCATATATCAGTTGGATTCTTATCATACAAAATCATACTTGAAAAAACTTTTGTTTTCACATATTCCTTCTTAAAGTGTACTACGGTTTATATATATATATATATATATATATATATATATATTTAATATAAAAAATATTTTTATTTTTTTTAAATTTTGAGAGAAAACATTGTATTTTATTTTCTTTTATATATCATCCCTAAAAATATTTTAGGTTTTGTGGTTTATTTGCATCTACCTATGTCTTCGATGAGAGAGAAAGTGGCAACAACTTCATGTGACCTAATTTCCTTTACTAGGTTTTAGTATTTTGGAGGATAGTGTGAGCTCGTAGTTTACTTCACTTAATCATTGTGTTTGAAGTTCGCCAAGGCGAAACTTATATCATCCGCATCTTATCCATTACCATATCGAACACAGATGTACACGAGTTGTAATAGGGCGTATCATCGGTTTTAATTTGATAATATTTTAATGTCTCATGTTTGCACTTAATCGGGTCATATATTCTTCAGTAAGTTTTTGAGGTGTAATTGTAAGAACCATTGTGTGTTAGTTTAAATAATAAATAAATTGCACTAAAAGAAATGGTAAGAGCTGGCTAAACAGGTTGATAACTACTGTTGGAAAAAAACTTATTATTTATGCTAATGAGAGATAAAATATAAACATCCATGCAATAACATGTTCTCATGGTTGAAATGTGAAAGATAAAAATAACAAAAAGTTGAGGGATATATATTTCTAAGATTGATGGGTTTTCACACTTTCATCCAATATGTAATTTTTTTTGCCGTCTACTTAATGCACATGGTTAACTTGAGATCGTTGTCGGCATGAACCCAAAATATCTCACCTTGCCTCAGTATGATCGACCCACGTCATAAATTGATCTTTATGTTGGTTTTGGGTTTTGCGTGTACTTTCTATGGGATTTACACTTTTAGGGGTTCTAAATACCATTTACATTCCATTTAGGTTACATGGTTTGGGTTTCTGTGGGTACCCGAAATGTAGAACTATGGGCCTGGACGAGTAGCCCAGTCCTGGCGGCCCAAAGTCCAGGCCCCTCATCTTTTATAATTAATCCAGTCTCCCCCCATAATCCCATGAAGGGAAATTATGGGAGAAATGGAAAACGTGGAGGAACCCATCACCCCCACTCATCTACATGCACATGTATATATTAAACCCTAGGTCCGGGGCAAAAGGATAAGTTGTATTCTCTGTAATCACTCTCCGGAGTATATAGAAATAACATCGACTGCACCACCGTGGACGTAGGCACGTTTTGGCTGAACCACGTACATCATTTGTTGTGTGATTGGCATCTTCTATTCCTTGTTCTCTTCTTGATAATCTTTCTCTCATATTTATTTGTGTTGCATAACAATTTCTTCTACAATTGGCGCCGTCTAAGGGAAGCATTCATCTTTCCCTGAGAAGATCCCACATCAAGAAAGGAGTTTAAGATGTCTGGTCACAGCAACAATGCCCCCCAAGCAGGAGATATTCAAGAGCCACATGCTCCTCGTAGGATTAGGTCTGAAGTCCGGCATTCAGATCAGAGAGCTCGCCTGGAAAGACCAGCCTCAGAAGAAAGTCAGGGACCAGCGAGGTCCACGCAGATATCCCGGTTGATTGATGCGTACGAGGAAAGGCTCCACGAGCAGAGAGAGTCTTCTCGCAGGTACGAGGTTGAGAATGCTCGTTTGAAAAGAAGATTGGAAAGACAAGAAAGGGAGCTTCGTCTTGATAATCGGAGATGCCCACATCGTACTCCTAGCCCTCAGGCGAGAAAGTCTCGCAGCCGAGGAAGGAGCCCTAGGCGAGAATCTCAAAGGGACGAAGGAGGCGAGTCAGACGACGACCTCCACGAACAGTTTCGAAGAGCTTGCCGCCACCAGAGCCCTGCTCACAGCAACGAGCTCATAGGAAACATGGTCCGCAGGGAGATGGACCAGCATCCCGCTCACCACGGGATAAGATCAACTAGAGAACTCGCGAGGCGAGCTCTCAAAACCCAGATGAAGTCACCTTTCATGAAAGAAATCGAAGAGGAGGAAGCTCCCAAGAAATTTTCCATTCCAAGGTTCAAGGTTTACGACGGAAAGACTGATCCCATCGATCACGTCAGGCAATACCGACAGGCAATGACCCTCTAGAGTCACCGTGATGCCCTGATGTGCCGTATTTTCCCCTCGAGCCTTCATGATGTAGCAGAGAAGTGGTTCGAAAGGCTCCCCCACCGATTGATTAAGAATTTCAAATCCCTAGCCGAACTCTTTACGGCCCGATTCATTACCAGTAGCTCCCATCCCAAAAGGATGGATGCTCTACTGACAATGAAGAAAACGCCTCAGGAAACCCTCCGCGAATACGCGAAGAGGTACTGGGAGTTATTCAATGAGATCGAAGACTGCGCGGAGGAGGTGGCAGTGGCCTCTTTCAAAATTGGGCTCCCTAATTCTTCCCTCCTCTACCAATCCCTGACAAAGAAGGAAGCTATGACCATTGACGACCTTATGGCCCGAATCGAGAAATACGCAAAGGTGGAAGATGTCACCCGCTCTAATATAGGAGAAAACGGTCAAACTAAGCTCACTACCAAGGTAGGTGAGAAAGCTGAGAACCAGAGGAAAGGAGGAAAGAACGGGGGAAAAAATGGCTCCAAAAATGGAGGGAACTAGGATGCATCAAAAGCATTCCAGGCGGTCAACACCGTCTTCAAAGAACCAATTTACAAGGTTCTCGCGAAGATCAAGGATGAGCCATTCATCAAGCGGCCCAGGAAGATGGGGGGAGATCCCTTGAAGAGAAACAATGCGTTGAGGTGCGCTTTTCACAAAGAGGGAGGGCACAAGACCGAGCACTGCAAAGCTCTTAAGTCTCACCTCGAAGAGTTGGCCCAGTCCGGGCATTTGAACGACTTTGTGGAGAAAAAGGCAGAGAAAGTGACTGCCAACAGAGAAATGAGACCCGACAATGTGCTGGAGGATGATGCTGGACACGAGTTCGCCGTAATTCACGGAGTATCTGACGTCAAACAGATACAAGGGAACTCAGCTCGGATGGAACTGAAAAAACTTACAGCGGTAATGCAGGCCTTCCAAATCGATCCAGTAAAATCACAGTCGGGAAAACGTCGACGAGCAGAGGACGTTAACTATAACAAGCATATTATTTTCACGGATGAAAATTTGATGGGATTAAGGACCCCACATCATGATGCTCTGGTCATTACCCTCAGGATAGCCAACTTTGACATTGACAAGCTGCTCGTCGATCAAGGAAGCTCATCCGAAGTAATGTACCTCGACCTATTTCAGAAAATTGAAGTTGAGCGTATCCGACCTAAAGGAAGCTACTGTTCCTTTGGTCGGCTTCGTCGGGAAAATGACCATTCCTCTAGGCAAGATAGTGCTGCCAGTTCGTGCTGGGAACGTCTCCAAAATGATTGAGTTTTTGGTAGTTGACATCGAATCGCCGTACCAGGCCATTCTCGGTAGAGGATGGCTTTATGCAATGAAGGCGGTCTCCTCGACCTACCATCAGAAGCTCAAGTATGTAACCGAGCGAGGAGTAATGGAGATCCACGGTGACCAAGAAATGGCAAGGAAGTGCTTCATAGCAGCTATCCGACCAAAGCCAGAGAAGAAGGCCGGTCAACCCAGCGAGAAAGTTGAAGAGGGTGTGATACCTTCTAAATAGCAACTAAAGTATGGAAGACCAGGAGTAGAGGAGACCAGGATCCTCCCCTCCGAGCGTGTCATCGAGGACCTGGTAGAAGTTATAGCCGAAGTTGGTAACAGTAGCAGAGTATTCTTGATTGGAGCATCTCTCACCGATCGAGAACAGAAGGAGTTGACGACCTTGCTGAGACACAACGTAGATGTCTTCGCATGGGAAACATACGAGCTGCCTGGCATTGATCCTGGTATGGTCTGTCATTAGCTGCACGTCGACCCGACATTCAAGCCAGTCACGCAGAAAGCACGAAGAGCTGCACCTGAGAAGGCTAAAGCGGTCGAAAAGGAGGTCAAAAAAATGCTGGATGCAGGATCCATACGGGAAGTATAATTCCCCAAGTGTTTGTCCAACCCAGTAGTGGTTCCGAAAAACAACGGGAAGTGGAGAGTTTGCATCGACTTCACTGACCTCAATAGAGCGTGCCCAAAGGATAGTTTCCCCCTCCCAAAGATAGACCAACTAGTAGATGCCACTGCAGCTCACGAGCGAATGAGTTTCCTGGATGCATACTCAGGGTATCACCAGATCCCCTTGTATGCCCCAGACCAAGACAAAACGGCGTTCATCACGATGATTGGGTTGTATTGCTACAAAGTCATGCCGTTTGGGCTCAAGAATGCAGGGGCAACCTACCAGTGGTTGGTCACAAAAATGTTCAAGGATCAGATGGGAGATACAATGGAGGTCTACATCGATGATATGCTCGTTAAGAGCAAGAAGAAGGAAAATCACCTCTCAGACCTGTCAAAGACCTTCGAAATCCTCAGGAAATACCGAATGAAGCTTAATGTGAGCAAGTGTTCCTTCGGTGTCCAGTCAGGAAAATTTCTTGGATACTTAGTCAGCAAGAGAGGCATAGAAGCTAATCCGGGCCAGATCGATGCAATTAACAGGGTACAACCACCTCGAATAGTCCGGGACGTGCTGAAGCTCACTGGAATGCTCGCTGCCTTAAATCGCTTCATCTCCAAATCCTCTGAGAAGTGCAAGCCTTTTTTTTTCGGCTTCTAAAAGGGAATAAACCAATAGAATGGAGCCCGGACTGCTCGCGAGCATTGGACGAGCTCAAGTCTTACTTAAGCTCTCCACCGCTGCTTGTCATACCACAACCAATGGATTCTTTATACCTATACCTCTCGGTATCCAGTCACACTGCCAGCTCGGCGTTAATATGCGAGGTCAAAGGAATCCAGCACCCCGTTTACTACGCGAGCAAGACCTTATTAGACGCCGAGCAAAGGTACCTTCCATTAGAGAAGCTCGCCTTTGCACTAGTGATAGCCTCGAGGAAACTGAAGCATTATTTTGAAGCTCATACTATCATCGTCCTTACTTCGCACCCCCTTAAGGCGATCCTGAGGAAAGCGGATTTGTCGGGCAGATTGTCTAAGTGGTCAGTCGAGCTCGGTCGGTTCGACATCCAATTTCAACCAAGGGCCGCTATCAAGGGTCAGATCCTCGCTGATTTTATAGCCGAATTCACTGGCGAAGAACTCCCCAACCAACCTCAACCAACAAAGCAAGAAGAGAACCCAGCAACAGTGGAAACCTGGAAACTATTCGTTGATGGAGCCTCCAACTCAAAGGGGGAAGGCGTAGGCATCGTCCTCATCACCCCAGAAAACACCATCCTTGAGCAAGGGATCAGGCTTGGATTTGTAGCCTCCAACAACGAAGCAGAGTACGAAGCTCTAATAGCCGGTGTCCAAAAGGCGCAAATTCTGGGAGCAAAATGTTTACAGGTGTTCGGTAATTCTCAACTAGTCTCCAATCAGATAAGTGGAGATTACAACGCGAAGGATGAAAGGATGGTAGCATACCTCGCCCTGGTGAGGAAACTAATGACGAGCTTTGAGGAGATCAACATCCAGCAGTTTCCCAGAGGGCAAAACAGTCATGCCGACGCCCTAGCAGCCCTAAGCTCGGCAGTTGATTCTAGTCTTAAAAGAATCATTCCCATCGATTTCCTCATTCGTCCAAGCATTAACCACAACAGCAAGCTGCCAAACGTGGAATAAATACTCCAGGTGGGATCAGCCCCCAGTTGGATGGACCCCTTAAGAGACTATTTAAAGGAGGGCACGCTCCTCGAGAATAAGAAAATCGCCCACCAGATAAGAGTCAAAGCTGCTCGCTTTCACTTATCCACAGGAGGCGACTTGTACAAGAAGTCCTTCTCCGGTCCCTACCTTAGATGTGTCCACCCAAGCGATGTCGAGCAGGTGCTGCGCGAGCTTCACGAAGGAATCTGTGGAAGTCATGTCGGAGGAAGGTCTCTAGCCTTTCGAGCAATGAAGGAAGGCTATTGGTGGCCATATATGCAAAAGGACTCCTCAGTATATGTCCGCAAATACCCCAAATGCTAGCTTCACTCTCCAATGATCCACTAACCAGCCAGCGACCTAAAATCCCTGACCAGCCCGTGGCCCTTCGCCCAATGGGGGATGGACATCGTAGGACCACTACCCACTGCTGCCGGCAATCGCAAATACCTGTTGGTTGCAACTGACTACTTCACCAAATGGATCGAGGTAGAACCATTAGCAAACATCCGAGACGCTGACATGATAAGATTCATATGGAGGAATATAATCACTCGATTCGGAATCCCCAGAACCATCATCACTGATAATGGGACACAATTCAAGAGTGGCCCCTTTCAGGACTTCTGTAACGAGCACGGGATCAGGCACAACTTTAGTTCGGTGGCCTACCCACAGAGCAATGGGCAAGTAGAAGCTTCCAACAAAACTGTGATCGATGGATTGAAGAATCGACTGGAGCGAGCTAAGGGGGAATGGGCAACCGAGCTGCCCCATGTTCTGTGAGCATACCAAACAACTCCTCGGCGAGCAACAGGAGAAACCCCATTTTCGATAACATATGGCATGGAAGAAGTTATTCCACTAGAAGCGGGCTTGCCTACAATGAGGTCCGACCTCGTCGACCAAGGCCAGAATGATGGGGCGTTGCTCGCTGAACTCGACCTCGCCGACGAGCGTAGAGAACTAGCCCTGGTGAAGCTTGCGAACTATCAGCAACAGCTCGCAAGGCATTACCACCAAAGGGTTAACCCAAGAAGATTCCAAGTTGGAAACTATGTTCTAAGGAAGGTCCTGGGCAGCACAGTAAGGTCATCAGACGGCAAGCTAGGCCCAAACTGGGAAGGACCATTTAAAGTAACTAGGGACGACCTGCAAGGTGCATATCATTTGGAAACAATGGAGGGCAGGGAGATACCACGAGCATGGAATGCAACCAATCTCAAGAAATTTTATTTTTAGATTCTCAAGGAATTCTATTGTTGAATCTTTTTCCTGTATTTGTTATGTGAAAGGAACTGTTCATTCCCCTTATTACTAATGAAATCAGTAGTTGCATTTTATCACACATCTTTTTTCAAATCACAGGCACGATGGTCGATATAGCAGGGGATACCCCTCCTCAGGTCATCGTCATGAAACACGAGAGACCTCTTAGCATTGCCCCTGGCAATATATAAAGCCCTACAGAGGATTCTTAGGCAATGCGACCAGGTTTCATACTGGCCATCAAACCTACTTTGGTTGAGCAAAGTCTTGACCAGATGAAGACATCCAATACCAGGTGTGTCCTCGTCAATTGCCCTACTTAGGCCTAAGGGAGTGTGACGACACAACCTAAAAGGTAAAATGGGGCACAATAGTATTTTGGTATTATAGTGGAATGGGGGGACACTTGCATGACAAAACAAAAAGAATTATGACGCAGCAAGAATATAAAAAGATTGGATGAACACGTTTAGTCGGCAAAGCTGCCCAAAACACAAACTTTTCATTAATCTCCTATATTTACAACAGTGATAATACATGTTTAGTCGGCGAAGCTCGCCCAAAGCATTTACATTATCAAAAAAGACAAAAGAATAACAACTTGTTATATTTACAACAACGATAATACACGTTTAGTCGGAGAAGCTAGCCCAAGCCGTTTACATTATCAAAAGAAAAACGACTTGCAAAAAATTCAAGAAGGTGGAAGCCTCCGACCGAGATAGTCTGCCACTCTAGCTCTTCGTCCATCATCAGGAGTAGGGACCAGCTCGTCCACAACCTCGTCCGCGTCCGACTCTAACAGTTGTCAAGGAATGGCATCAATAGGGATCCATCTATCATCCCTCCTGAATGGATTGGGCATCAGAGTGGAGGAGGACATCTCGTGACGATACCACAAAACTGAGTTCCTCGGGACCTGGAGTTCTTTCAAGGCACTCAACCACCCTCTGATAAAAGAAAGTTCTCCGAACTCGGATAATCTTGTGGGAGCATCTAACCAGCCTTGGTCATAACCGTCAGGCCATGCTTGTCGAGGACCCTTCTTGAATAAATGCCGCAATCGAGTAACGTCCCTTTGAAGCCCAGCAGCAGTTACATATGCTCGGCGGACATCATCACGGAGCTCTTCCATCTCCTTATCCCGTTGTTCTTCTACTTCCCTGTTCCTGCCTATGGTGCTCCTACCAGCGCGTGGGAGGGGAGGGAGAGTGGAACCTCGCGGCGTAGGAGGAGTATGTCCAGCTCACGAAGACGAGGAGCTTTGCATAATCGTTAAAGCAGTGCTCGGCACATGCTCTCTAAGTTGTAGGACTTCCCTCCTCAGATTTTCATTCTCCTGCTGCAGGAATTCCCCAACTTGATTTATCTCGGTGGCCTCCAGCAATCTCGCTCTCAGAACATTGACTTCCTCTTGTACAGAAGCACTAATGTCACCCATCTCCTGGAGCCTGTCCTTCAGCTTGGCCACCAGCTCGGACTGATCCTTATATTTTTGGTTCCTTGACTTAACAAACTTGCAAAGCCTAACAAAGGCCTGGCGAACCTGAGGACTGGCATTAGGACCAAGGGTCCTGCCCAATTGAGATGTGGCAGGAATATAGTCTTCTACATCAGTCAACTACAAGACATAAAAGTGCAAAGGAAAGAGAAATCAATCAATACATTGGAAAAATAAGCCTCTTTATTTCATTATTGAAGGTCAAATTACATCGAGCAAGAAACAGAAAATTACAAACAAAAGTACAAAAGAAATCCTAAAGAGGGATTAACTAGCAACCTCAGGCTGCCCAGGGGTGGCTGGCTGCTTCCCCTTATCATTAGCAGCAGAGGCATCCCCCTCTACAGAGATACCCTCGTTCGCCTGGGCAGGACCAGCATCGACAGGAGTTATCTGAGAAGTAAGATCAACACCCTCGATGGCTGGGGCAGGGGCTTCTTCGTCCACGGTTGGCCTTGGACCCGGGTCGTGCTCGTCGAACATCGGAGACTCAGGATCAACACCAGCAGCTAGGAGGGCCTTGTTCCAGCCCTTCTTGAAGTTCAAACGGATGATATAGCCTATTTGAACTTCGGCGTTTTCATAAGCCGCAGCGCATCCGAAGTTGTATGAATCCTCCTTGATGGTGGCTACCATGGACTCCTTCTCCTTCAGCTTCTCAGTCAGGACCTTGTTCTCCTCCACCACACCCAGCTTTCTTGAGCAGACTAGGTCATAGGCCTGCCTCAGCTCGCTCAGCTCCTTGACCGTCGCATCCCTCTCTCGGTTAGAATTGATAAGTGCCAGATCAGAGGAAGCTCGAGCGACATCAGCAGCCTTCAGGTCAGCCTCTAGTCGAGAACCCCTGACTTCCAGAACGGACTTCTGCTGCTCCAGCTCGCCATTCATCCTCACCAACTCTTCACGAGAGCGGAAGAGCACAGCAAAGTCCGTCACAAACTGCCAAAAATAAGGAAGGAATCAAGAAGGAGAAATAATTAAAACTTGTTAAGGAATTGAAAAGGTAAAGAACCTTACCAAGGCCAGTCTCTGGCTAGCTTGGAGAGCTAATTGATCAGACCCCAGTGCCCTATAGCGATCTGCAGGAAGAATTGCCCTCTCAAGTAGTGCAGGAGCCAGCTGAGGGGAAGTGGCAACCGAGGCCCCCTCGGGCAAAGCTGACACTGGGACCAAGGCTTTCCCAGCCTTCGTCCTCAACTCCATCTTCCTCCTCTCTTCCTCTCTCCCCCTCTCCATCCTTTTCCTCTCCTCCACCTTCTTCCTCTCCTCCTCCTTCTTTCTCTCCCTCTCTCTCACCTGCTCTTCTTCTCTCCTCTTCCTCTCTTGCTCCTGAGTGGAAGACCAAGAACCAGTAGCCACCGCCCCAGAAGAAGACTTATGTTTCTTCGACCTTTGTGCAAGAAGCACATGGTCCTCATCATCATCGTCTCTAATCAGGTTCTTCCTTGGAGGCATATCTTCGCCTGAACTGCTGGTAGTTCTCGACGAGTCTTGAGCTTCGGAATCCTCTCCAGAAGAACTAATACTGTCAGAACTTCCTACACCACTCACAGCACCTGCAGGCTCACTCTCAGAGCTGCTCTCCTCTTCGTCCAACTGGATAGGCTCAGCTGTAACCTCTCCAAAGGAATCAAACTCTGGAACACTATCCACAGGTCGTGCTATGAAGCTGGAGCCTGTGTTCTTGTACTCGAGAAAAAAGGCAGCAGATCTGGGATGCTCGCCGTCACCCAGAGGCTCCCTAATATTCCAAGATTTCACCAACTCCGAGATACGAACCTCGCTGAGAGAAGGCTCCAAATTCTTTATCCTCACTGTAAAAGAAAAGGCAAAGAGAGGTTAGAAAAGTCACAAGTCAGCAAAGGTTGAAATAACAGTGCAATGTCTACCTATATATTCTTCCCCGTAAAAAGGGACAGTGAACCTCTCAGACCTCGACCCATCAAACTGGGGAGGGAACTGCCAATTCCTGACAAGGAAACCCTCTTGCCAGTAGTCCTTATGGGAATCAGGTAGGTTTACTACCAATATCCTATCAGGACTCCTATCTTTGAGGTATAAGACACCGTAGCTAGTTCGAGAGAAGGAATAACAGAAACAGATCTCAGCATGTCCTAACCTAGTACCATACAACTGGTTTATTCTATGGACGCCATTTACTATCTTCCACACATTGGGCGAGCACTGTGCGGGAACAATACTGAAATAACCAAAAAAATGCAGAAAAAGATCATTAGGGGGAAAAGTAAGTCCTCCCTGGGAAAGCAACAAGACATGAATCCAGTGGGCATCCTCTATATCCCTAACGTTCCTAGGAGGGGAGGCACAACATTAAATATCTACCCACTCAGGAATATTGTAGAACTTCCTGAACTCAGAGATTGGCCTATTTCCAATCTTCTCCATGGAAAAACTCAAAGAAACTCTACAAACCAAAGAGAAAGTGCAGAGAAAGGTCACGAGAAACTTACAAAACAGAAGATCGATTCAAGTGATGAAGAAGCACGAGCTCAAGACGACTAAGAAGCAATGGGAATGAGGATTCAGAGAAGAAGGTACGAGGCACTAAAGTTCTCAGAAGAAGGAAGAGTACTGGAAAGGCTGAAACGATGGATGGAAAAGTGGCTATCCCAACAAGCCTTCAATTCTAATCATAGCGCACGGATAGCGAAGCGGGTGTCGCCAAAGCAACTGCACAGTTTTCGAAGAATCACAAATCAGCCATGATGGCTGCTCATTTAAATCTATTGGACCCATGAACATGACCCAACAAATTTAGGGACAATTGTGGGTACCCGAAATGTAGAACTATGGGCCTGGACGAGTAGCCCAGTCCTGGAGGCCCAAAGTCCAGGCCCCTCATCTTTTATAATTAATCCAGTGTCCCCCCACGATCCCATGAAGGGAAATTATGGGAGAAATGGAAAACGTGGAGGAACCCATCACCGCCACTCATCTATATGCACATGTATATATTAAACCCTAGGTCCGGGGCAAAAGGACAAGTTGTATTCTCTGTAATCACTCTCCGGAGTATATAGAAATAACATTGACTGCACCACCGTGGACGTAGGCACGTTTTGGCTGAACCACATACATCATTTGTTGTGTGATTGGCATCTTCTATTCCTTGTTCTCTTCTTGATGATCTTTCTCTCATATTTATTTGTGTTGCATAACAATTTCTTCTACAGTTTCCATGCATAACATCATTACGGTAAAAAATACGACAAGTGATTATGTGTTTCTTTTTCAACGTCAATTTTATTTTTTCCTAGATCGATTTTTTATAGATATATGTGTATTGATTCTCGTTCGAATGAGGACTCCCTAATTAGAACAAGAACCTTCTCATTTAAATAAGGTGCGAGTTTAAAATGTGTCTTTGTCTTCCTAGGCTCATATCATTCCCAAAACATCGTGTTCCAATTGAATGAAAAAACATCGCGTCCATTGCCCGTTTTCGATGTACTAAGTTTTTAATCTTCTCTTATTGAATATACGGTTAAGGATGATGTCATAGGGTCTCCATTTAAGCGTTCCCATGGCGAGGAAGAACATTTTGATGATGAAAGTGAGGGGGAGTTTTTAATTAAAGAGGATTGATCTGAGTTTTATGATATGTCCCTTAATTCGGAGAAAGTGAACCATAGGCTTTACGTTAGATTAAGAGGTGTGAGGAGGAGATTTTTTTTCGTGAAGGATGGTGGGGAACTATCCAACCAATTGAAGGCTCGTGAAGGTACGGTTATCAAGAAATTTAAAGTGGGAAATTCAAACCGCGAGCTTTTTTAAATCAAGGCTGCTATCCTAAAGATGGATATTCTTGAGTCTTCTTGGGCTAGACCCTTGTTAGAGGCTAGAATGATAGGTTAATTAAAGAACCATGGGATTCAAAGAAGTCAGAGGTTAAATTGGAAGAGAGATGTTAGGTAAAATGTTCCTAACAATATCCCAATACTCGAAGGACAAGTGCGAACATGGATATGATCACTAGAATCAAATATAAAAGTCGAAACCATTTTTGTTAAAAGTTCAAGCAATTCTCCTACTTATTCCCTACTTAAAAATTTCCCCAAGCCAAAAACGTGAACACCCTAAAACTTTACGATTTCATCTATTGTCACAATAATGTTCATATTTAGGATTTTGCTTCTCGACCTAATAGGGATATTAATTGATCTATTAATTCACATTTTGGAACTATGATAACAAAAGTATTTTATAAGTAAAACGTAATTTGTATGATACAAAAATTAATTGCTAAAACTAAGAAACTTATTTATCGTCTCTCTAATGTTTTTGAGAAAAAAAAGCCCTCAAGACATGATGACATCCATTACCAGGGGAAATGATAAAATTAAAATCAATTTTATCATGAGAACAATTACTTCAAGAACATCTAAGTTCATTCTCTACCTCATCAAGAATGAGACCATGTTCATTCTTGAATTTTTGTAATTTGAATCTTGAAAACTAGCCATTGGAGTTTTTACCACCTAGTATCTTTAAGTCGACTGAAAGTCCCTGGTTTACTTTCAAAATTTTCTAAAACCTTATTAAAAAAAACAATTTTGAGGCATATCAACTAAGGCAGTTAAGTCGACTTAAAGTGACTCACTTGATGTCTAGGCTTGTTTAGGTCTGTTATGGGTTTGGAAAATGTTTGGCTGGTTACTTTGAGAAAGTAAATGAACATAAAAGTTTATTTACACAATCATTCTCTAATTACTCAAGGATCTAGGAGGGTGTTCTAGAGTTTGATCATTTCTTTTGTATGGAACATATAATTCTTCTTCTCGTTGTTGATTATGAGCTTTTATTGATACATGACTTGATGTGATGAAGTTTATTGAGCCTTTATGGTGCGATTTTGGAATTGGGATGTACTGGTGGATTAATTCTGTTCTTATTTATTTGGTTGTGAATCTCTAGGAATGAACTCATGACTTGAGTATGGATGATGATCAAGACTCGACTTTATCCTTCTTTGGTTCATACTCTTGTGGATATAATGATCTTGACTTTCTATGGTGCACACTTATTTTGTCTCAATTCATGATTAATATTTGGACATTTATTGACATGTATCTTCTTTTGGTGGTGATTCTTTTATAGTTCTTACTGCTTGGTTGATACAATCCTAGAGATATGTCTCCTCATGTCCTGAGTGTACGTTTTCGCCTAAAAAATATTAGAGGGAATATAGTGAAGTGATGTCATATATCAGTTGGATTCTTATCATACAAAATCATACTTGAAAATACTTTTCTTTTCACATATTCCTTCTTAAAGTGTACTATGCTTTTTTTTTTGTATACATACATATATATATATATATATATATATATTTTAAATATAAAAAATATTTGAGTTTTTTTTTAAATTTTGATAGAAAACATATATATTTTCTTTTCTATTATATATTATCCCCTAAAAATATTTTAGGTTTTGTGGTTTATTTGCAGCTACTTTTGTCTTCGATGAGAGAGAATGTGGGAACAACTTCGTGTGAACTAATTTCCTTTACTAGGATTTAGAATTTTGGAGGATAGTGTAAGCTCATAGTTTACATCACTTAATCATTGTGTTTGAAGTTCGCCTGGGAGAAACTTACATCATCTGCATCTTATCCTTTACAATATCAAACACAAACGTACACGAGTTGTAATAGGGTGTATCTTCGATTTTAATCTGATAATATTTGCATGTCTCATGTTTGCACTTAATCGGGTCATACATTCTTCGTAAGTTTTTGAGGTATAATTGTAAGAACCATTGTGTGTGAGTTTAGATAATAAATAAATTACACTAAAAGAAATGGTAAGAGCTACCTAAAGAGGTTGATAACTACAGTTGGAAAAAAAGACTTATTATTTATGCTAATGAGAGATAAAATAAAAAAATCCATGGAATAACATGTTCTCATGGTTAAAATGTGAAAGATAAAAATAACAAAAAGTTGACGGATATATATTTCTAAGATTGATGGGTTTTCACACTTTCATTTAACATGTAATTTCTTTGTCCGTCTACTTAATGCACATGGTTAACTTGAGATCGTTATCGGGATGAACCCAAAATAGCTCACCTTGCCTCAGTATGATCGACCCACGTCATCAATTGATCTTTAGGTTGGTTTTGGGTTTTGCGTGTACTTTCTATGGGATTTACTCTTTTAGGGGGTTCTAAATACCATTTACATTCCTTTTAGGTTCCATGGTTTGGGTTTCCATGCATAACATCTTTTCGGTAAAAAATACGACAAGTGATTCTGTTGTTTTTTTTCAACGTCAATTTTATTTTTTTCCTAGATCGTTTTTTTTTATAGATATAAGTGTATTGATTCTCGTTCGAATGAGGACTCCCTAATTCAAACAAGAACCTTCTCATTCAAATGTGGTGCGAGTTTAAAAAGTGGGTTTGTCTTCCTAGACTCATATCATTCCCAAAACATCTTGTTCCAATTAAATGGAATAACATCGTGTTCATTGCCCGTTTTCTATGTACTAAGTTTTGTGTCTTCTCTTATTGAATATATGGTTGAGGATGATTTCATAGGGTCTCCATTAAAGCATTCCCATAGTTAGGAGGAACACTTTGATGATGACAGTGAGGGGGAGTTTGTAATTGAAGAGGATTGATGTGAGCTTCATGATATGTCCCTCAATTCGGAGAAGGTGAACCATAGGCTTTCCGTTAAGATTAAGAGGTGTGAGGAGGAAATTTTTTCCGCGAAGGATGGTGGGAAACTTGCCAACCAATTGAAGGCTCGTGAAGGTACTCTTATCAAGAAACTTAAGGTGGGAAATTCAAACTGCGAGGTTTTTTAAAACAAGGCTGCTATCCTAAAGATGGATATTCTTGAGTCTTCTTGGGCTAGACCCTTATTAGAGGCTAGAATGATAGGTTAATTAAAAAACTATGGGATTCAAATAAGGAAAAGGTTAACATGGAAAAGAGATCTAAAATGTTGGGTAAAATGTTCCTAACAATATCCCAATACTCGAACGATAAGAGCGAACATGGATATGATCACTAGAATGAAATATAAAAGACAAAATCGTTTTTGTAAAAGTTGAAACCATTCTCCTACTTATTCCCCACATAAAAATTTCCCCAACCCAAAGAACATGAACACCCTAAAACTTTACGTTTTCATCTATTGTCATAATAGTGTTCATATTAAGGATTTTTCTTTTCGACCTAATAGGGATAGTAGTTCGCATTTTGGAACTATGATAACAACAGTATTTTATAAGTAAAACATAGTTTGTATGATAAAAAAAGCAATTGCTAAAACTAAGAAACTTATTTATCTTCTCTCTAATGTTTATAGGGAAAAAAAGCATTCAAGACATGTTGACATCCATTACCAGTGAAAATGATAAAATTAAAATCAATTTTAACAAGAGAACAATTACTTCAAGAACATCCAAATTCATTCTCTACCTCATTAATAATGAGACCATGTACATTCTTGATTTTTTGTAATTTGAATTTTGAAAACTTACCATTGGAGTTTTTACCACCTGGGATCTTTGAGTCGACTTAAAGTCCCAGTTTTACTTTGAAAATTTGCTAAAACCTTATTTAAAAGAAATAATTTTGAGGTAGATGAACTAAGGAAGTTAAGTCTACTTAAAGTGACTGACATGATGTTTAGGCTTGTTTAGGTTTGTTATGGGTTTGAAAAATTCTTGCTTGGTTGCTTTGAGAAAGCAGATGACCATAAAAGTTTATTTACACAATCATTCTCTAATTACTCAAAGATCTAAGAGGGCATTCTAGAGTTTGATAGTTTCTTTTGTATGGAACATATAATTCTTCTTCTCGTTTTTGATCATTAGCTTTGATTGATACATGTCTTGATGTGATGAAGTTTATTGAGCCTTTATGGTGCGATTTTGGAATTGGAATGTACTGGTGGATTGATCCTATTCTTATTTCTTTGTTTGTGAATCTCTAGGAATGAACTCATGACTTGAACATGGATGATGATCAAGACTTGACTTTATCCTTCTTTGGTTCATACTTTTGTGGATATGATGATCTTGACTTTCTATGGTGAACACTTATTTTGTCTCAATTCATGATCAATATTTGGACATTTATAAACCACATGTATCTTCTTTTGGTGGTGATTCTTCTATAGTTCTTTCTCCTTGATTGATACAATTCTGGAGATATGTCTCATCATGACCTAAGTGTATGTTTTCGTCTCAATTACATTAGAGGGAATATAGTGAAGTGATGTCATATATCAGTTAGGTTCTTATCATACAGCATCATACTTGAAAATAATTTTGTTTTCACATATTCCTTCTTAAAGTGTATTATGTTTTTTTTAATATACATATATATATATATATATATATATATATATATATATATATATATATATATATATATATATATATTTTAAATATAAAATTTATTTTGTTTTTTTTTAAAATTTTGAGAGATGACATATATATTTTCTGTTTTTTTATATATCATCCCCTAAATATATTTTAGGTTTTGTGGTTTATTTGCAGCTACTTATGTCTTCGATGAGAGAGAATGTGGGAACAACTTCATGTGACCTGATTTCCTTTACTAGGTTATAATGTTTTGGAGGATAGTGTGAGCTCATAGTTTACTTATCCTAGGAGAAACTTATATCATCCGCATCTTATCCTTTAGCCTATCGAACACAAACTTACACGAGTTATAATAGGGTGTATCATGGGTTTTAATCTGATAATATTTTCATGTCTCATGTTTGCACTTAATCGGGTCATATATTCTTCAGTAAGTTTTTGGGGTGTAATTGTAAGAACCATTGTGTGTGAGTTTAAATAATAAATAATTTACACTGAAAGAAATAGTAAGAGCTACCAAAAGAGGTTGATAACCACTGTTGGAAAAAAGACTTATTCTTTATGCAAATGAGAGATAAAATACAAAAATCTATGCAATAACATGTTCTCATGGTTAAAATGTGAAAGATAAAAATAACAAAAAGTTGAGGGATATATATTTCTAAGATCGATGGGTTTTCACACTTTCATCCAATATGTAATTTTTTTGTCCGTCTACTTAATGCACATGGTTAACTTGAGATCGTTATCGGGATGACCCAAAATAGCTCACCCTGCCTCAGTATGATCGACCCATGCCATCAATTGATCTTTAGGTTGGTTTTGGGTTTTACGTGTACTTTCTATGGGATTTACACTTTTGGGGGTTATAAACACCATTTACATTCCCTTTAGGTTACATGGGTTGGGTTTCCAAGCATAACATCATTTCGGCAAAAAATACGACAAGTGATTCTGTGTTTTTTTTTCAACGTCAATTTTATTTTTTTCCCAGATCAATTTTTTTCCTAGATATAAGTGTATTGATTCTCGTTCGAATGAGGACTCCCTAATTCAAACAAGAACCTTGTCATTCAAATGAGGTGCGAGTTTAAAAAGTTACTTTGCTTTCCTAGACTCGTATCATTCCCAAAAGATCGTGTTCCAATTGAATGGAATAACATCATGTTCATTACCCATTTTTGATGTACTAAGTTTGTAGTCTCCTCTTATTGAATATACAGTTGAGGATGATGTCATAGGGTCTCCATTTAAGAGTTCCCATAGTGAGGAGGAACACTTTGATGATGAAAATGATGGGGACTTTGTAATAGAAGAGGATTTATGTGAGCTTCATGATATGTCCCTCAATTCGGAGAAAGTGAACCATAGGCTTTTCGTTAAGATTAAGAGGTGTGAGGAGGAAATTTTTTCAATGAAGGATGGTGGGAAACTTTCCAACCAATTTAAGGCTCGTGAAGGTACTCTTATCAAGAAACTTAAGGTGGGAAATTCAAACCGTGAGCTTTTTTAAAACAAGGTTGCTATCCTAAAGATGGATATTCTTGAGTCTTCTTGGGCTAGACCCTTGTTAGAGGCTAGAATGATAGGTTAATTAAAGAACTATGGGATTCAAAGAAGGCAAAGGTTAACTTGGAAGAGAGATCTCAAATGTTAGGTAAAATGTTCATAACAATATCCCAATACTCGAAGGATAAGAGCGAACATGGATATGATCACTAGAGTGGAATATAAAAGTCGAAAAAAGTTGAAACAATTCTCCTACTTATACCCCACATAAAAATTTCCCCAAGCCAAAGAACGTGAACACCCTAAAACTTTACGTTTTCATCTATTGTCATAATATTGTTCATATTAAGGATTTTTGTTTTTGACCTAATAGGGATAGTAATTCACATTTTGGAACTATGATAACAATAATATTTTATAAGTAAAACATAGTTTGTATGATAAAAAAAACATTTGCTAAAACTAAGAAACTTATTTATCTTCTCTCTAATGTTTATGTGGAAAAAAAGCACTCAAGACATGATGACATCCATTACAAGGGAAAATGATAAAATTAAAATCAATTTTAACATGAGAACAATTACTTTAAGAACATCCAAGTTCATTCTCTACCTCATCAAGAATGAGACCATGTTCATTCTTGAATTTTTGTAATTTGAATCTTGAAAACTAGCCATTGTAGTTTTTACCACCTGGGATCTTTGCGTCGGCATAAAGTCCCAGGTTTACTTTGAAAATTTTCTAAAACCTTATTTAAAAAAAAAATAAAATTGAGGCAGATCAACTAAGGCAGTTAAGTCGACTTAAAGTGATTAACTTGATGTCTAGGCTTGTTTAGGTCTGTTATAGGTTTGGAAAATGTTTGGTTGGTTACTTTGAGAAAGTAAATGACCATAAAAGTTTATTTACACAATCATTCTCTAATTACTCAAAGATCTAGGATGGCTTTCTAGAGTTTGATCTTTTCTTTTGTATGGAACATATAGTTCTTCTTCTCATTTTTTATTATTAGCTTTGATTGATACATGAGATTATGTGATGAAGTTTATTGAGCCTTTATGGTGCGATTTTGGAATTGGGATGTAGTGGTGGATTGATCGTGTTCTTATTTCTTTGTTTGTGAATCTATAGGAATGAACTCATGACTTAAGTATGGATGATGATAAAGACTTGACTTTATCCTTCTTTGGTTCATACTTTTGTGGAAATGATGATCTTGACTGTCTATGGTGAACACTTACTTTGTCTCAATCCAGGATTAAAATTTGGACATTTACTGACCACATGTATCTTCTTTCGGTGGTGATTATTTTATAATTCTTTCTACTTGATGGATACAATCCTGGATATATGTCTCATCATGTCCTGAGTGTATGTTTTCGTCTCAACAAGATTAGAGGGAATATAGTGAAGTGATGTCATATATTGGTTGGGTTCTTATCATACAAAATCATACTTGAAAATATTTTTGTTTTCACATATTCCTTCTTAAAGTGTATTATGGTTTTTGTTTTTTTGAATATATATATATATATATATATATATATATATATATATATATATATATATATATATATATATATTAAATATTAAAAATACTTTTCTTTTTTTTAAATTTTGAGAGAAGACATATATATTTTCTGTTCTTTTATATATCATCCCCTTAAGATATTTTAGGTTTTGTGGTTTATTTGCAGCTACTTTTGTCTTCGATGAGAGAGAATGTGGGAACAACTTCGTGTGACCTAATTTCCTTTATTAGGTTATAATATTTTGGAGGATAGTGTGAGCTCATAGTTTACTTCACTTAATCATTGTGTTTGAAGTTCGCCTAGGAGAAACTTATATCATCTGCATCTTATCCTTTACCATATCCAACATAAACGTACACGAGTTGTAATAGGGTGTATCATCGGTTTTAATCTGATAATATTTGCATGTCTCATGTTTGCACTTATTCGGGTCATATATTCTTCAGTTAGTTTTTGAGGTGTAATTGTAAGAACCATTGTGTGTGAGTTTAAATAATAAATAAATTACACTAAAAGAAATGGTAAGAGCTACCTAAAGAGGTTGATAACTACTATTGAAAAAAAGACTTATTATTTATACTAATGAGAGATAAAATATAAAAATCCATGCAATAACATGTTCTCATGGTTAAAATGAGAAAGATAAAATAACAAACAGTTGAGGGACATATATTTCTAAGATTGATGGATTTTCACACTTTCATCCAATATGTAATTTTTTTAGCCTTCTACTTAATGCACATGGTTAACTTGAGATCGTTATTCGCATGAACCCAAAATAGCTCACCTTGCCTCAGTATGATCGACCCATGTCATCAATTGATATTTAGGTTGGTTTTAGGTTTTGCGTTTACTTTCTATGGGATTTACTCTTTTGAGTGTTCTAAATACCATTTACATTCCCTTTTGGTTACATGGTTTGGGATTCCATGCATGACATCGTTTCGGTAAAGAATACGACAAGTGATTCTGTGATTTTTTTTCAACGTCAATTTTATTTTTTTCCTAGATCAATTTTTTTTATAGATATACGTGTATTGATTCTCGTTCGAATAAGGACTCCCTTATTCAAAAAAGAACCTTCTCATTCAAATGAGGTGCGAGTTTAAAAAGTGTCTTTGTCTTCGTAGACTCATATCATTCCCAAAACATCGTGTTCCAATTGAACGAAATAAAATCGTGTTCATTGCCCGTTTTTGATGTACTAAGTTTTTAGTCTTCTCTTATTGAATATACGGTTGAGGATGATGTCATAGGGTCTTCATTTAAGCGTTCCCATGGTGTGGAGGAACACTTTGATGATGACAGTGAGGGGGAGTTTGTCATTGAAGACGATTGATCTGAGCTTCATGATATGTCTCAATTCGGAGAAAGTGAACCATAAGCTTTCCGTTAAGATTAAATGGTGTGAGGAGGAATTTTTTTCCATGAAGGATGGTGGGAAACTTGCCATCTAATTGAAGGCTCGTGAAGGTAATCTTATAAAGAAACTTAAGGTGGGAAATTCAAACCGCGAGCTTTTTGAAAACTTGGCTACTAGCCCAAAGATGGATATTCTTGAGTCTTCCTGGACTAGACCCTTGTTAGAGGCTAGAATGATAGGTTAATTAAAGAACTATGGGATTCAAAGAAGGCAAAGGTTAACTTGGAAGAGAGATCTCAAATGTTAGGTAAAATGTTCCTAAAAATATCCCAATACTCGAAGGATAAGAGCGAACATGGATATGATCACTAGAGTGAAATATAAAAGTCGAAACCGTTTTTGTTAAAAGTTGAAACAAATTTCCTACTTATTCCCCACATAAAAATTTCCCCAAGCCAAAGAACGTGAACACCCCAAAACTTTACGTTTTCATTTATTGGCACAATAATGTTCATATTAAGGATTTTTCTTTTCAACTTAATAGGGATATTAATTGGTTTATGAATTCACATTTTGGAACTATGATAAAAAAAAGTATTTTATAAGTAAAACATAATTTGTATGATAAAAAAATCAATTGCTAAAACTAAGAAACTTATTTATCTTCTCTCTAATGTTTATGAGGGAAAAAAAGAACTCAAGACATATTGACATCCATTACCAGGAAAAATGTTAAAATTAAAATCAATTTTATCATGAGAACAATTACTTCAAGAACATCCAAGCTTATTCTCTACCTCATCAAGAATGAGACCATGTTCATTCTTGAATTTTTGTAATTTGAATCTTTAAAAGTAGCCATGGGAGTTTTTACCACCTAGGATCTTTGAGTCGACTTAAATCCCCAGGTTTACATGGAAAATTTTCTAAAATCTTATTTTAAAAAAAACAATTTTGAGGCAGATCAACTAAGACAGTTAAGTCGACTTAATGTGACTGGCTTGATGTATAGGCTTGTTTATGTCTGTTATGGGTTTGGAAAATGTTTGGTTGGTTACTTTGAGAAAGTAAATGATCATAAAAGTTTATTTACACAATTATTATCTAATTACTCAAAGATCAAGGAGGGTGTTCTAGAGTTTGATCATTTCTTTTGTATGGAATATATAATTCTTCTTCTCATTGTTGATCATGAGCTTTGATTGATACATGACTTGATGTGATGAAGTTTATTGAGCCTTTATGGTGCGATTTTGGAATTGGGATGTAGTGGTGGATTGATCGTGGTCTTATTTCTTTGCTTGTGAATCTCTAGGAATGAACTCATGACTTGAGTATGGATGATGATCAAGACTTGACTTTATCCTTCTTTGGTTCATACTTTTGTGGATATAATGATCTTGACTTTCTATGCTGCACACTTATTTTGTCTCGATCCATGATTAATATTTTGACATTTATTGACCACATGTATCTTCTTTTGGTGGTGATTCTTTTAGTGTTATTTCTGCTTGATTGATACAATCCAAGAGATATGTCTCATCATGTCCTGAGTGTATGTTTTCATCTCAATAAGATTAGAGGGAATATAGTGAAGTGATGTCATATATCAGTTGGATTCTTATCATACAAAATCATACTTGAAAATACTTTTATTTTCACATATTCCTTCTTAAAGTGTAATATGGTTTTTTGTTTTTTTTGTATATATAAATATATATTTTTTTACATATAAAAAATATTTTTGTTTATTTAAATTTTGAGAGAAAAAATATATATTTTCTTTTCTTTTATATATCATCCCCTAAAAATATTTTAGGTTTTGTGGTTTATTTGCTTCTACTTATGTCTTCGATGAGAGAGAATGTGGGAACAAGTTCGTGTGACCTAATTTTCTTTACTAGGTTTTAGTATTTTGGAGGAGAGTGTGAGCTCATAGTTTCATTCACTTAATCATTGTGTTTGATGTTCTCCTAGGAGAAACTTATATCATTCGCATCTTATCCTTTACCATATCGAACACAAACGTACACGAGTTGTAATAGGGTGTATCATATTTTCATGTCTCATGTTTGCACTTACTCGGGTCATATATTCTTCATGGTTAAAATGTGGAAGATAAAAATAACAAAAAGTTGAGGGATATATATTTCTAAGATTGATGGGTTTTCACACTTTTATCCACTATGTAATTTTTTTGGCCGTCTACTTAATGCACATGGTTAACTTGAGATCGTGATCGGCATGAACCCAAAATAGCTCACCTTGCCTCAGAATAATCGACCCATGTCATCAATTGATCTTTAGGTTGGTTTTGGGTTTTGCGTGTACTTTCTATGAATATTACTCTTTTGGGGGTTCTAAATACCATTTACATTCCCTTTAGTTTACGTGGTTTGGGTTTCCATGAATAACATCATTTCGGTGAAAAATACGACAAGTGATTCTGGGGTTTTTTTTCAACGTCAATTATATTTTTTTCCTAGATCGATTTTTTTATAGATATAAGTGTATTGATTCTCGTTTGAATGAGGATTTCCTAATACAAACAAGAACCTTCTCGTTCATATGAGGTGCGAGTTTAAAAAATGGCTTTGTCTTTTTAGACTCATATCATTCCCAAAAAAAAATGCAAGCCCTAATCCACCATTGTGGGTTGTCGCAAGCTCTAACACTCCTATCCTTTCACTCATTAGTTGAAAGGCGATCACTTTTTGGAGTTTTAATACATTTAGATCTTGATTTCAGCATCGGAATTCAGATCTGGGGTCTTTTATGTATTCTTCTCTTCTCAATTTTACCTTTAATGTATGTGACATGCATATGTACCTATATGCATATATGTGATATATTTAGGGCCTCTACACACACATATATATATACATACATCATTTTGAGATATTTGTTCATATTTACTATGTGTGGAATCTTATTTTTCATTGTTTGCTATATATGTCTAAATATGAGAGTCAAATTCTAAAATAAAAGATTTTAAATGTAAAATCACAAAAGTATTTTTTGACTTTGCTAAGTCTTTACCCCTTTTCGTTTATTTCTTTTATTATTTTTGGATTGTCGTTGGCTTTGTTGTGGTTATTCATCTAGGTTGTTAGGTTTGTTTTTTGGTTTTCGGTGTTAGGGATTTTATTGGTGGTCTGGTTGACTGGTTTTTTGATTTTTTTCCCCTCAACTTAGGACCCTAGATCGTACCATTTAGCTATTTTTGGTGTTGTTTATCTCTTGCCATTATCATGGGTAAGAAGGCTAAGGGAACTCCACCTCTCCCGTACTCGTGTTACGACCCACTTCATTAGGCGACATGTGAGATGTATCAGTGGAATATTGATACTTGGTATTATCGTATGAGAGTTGTGGTTGAGTGTCCGCTCACCATGACGTATGTGTTGGATACACAATTGCATGACTGGTTGACTCATAAGGGTTAGGATCCTATTTTCACACTGTCCGAGTCAGTGTATGTGGATCTGGTTTGGAAGTTTTACTTTTATGCTCGGTTTGATGGGGAGTTTTAGAGTATCCTCTGTTAGGGTGTGAAAAGTATTTGTTTTCAACGACATCATTTTCTCTCTCTTTGACATTCCAAGAGTGCCATTCCCTTTCCAGAGTAACCCGAGGACCTGAACACGTAACTCCTTTTTATGATGCTTACTCTATTATCCACTACACTTAATTGATTTACTCAACAAGAAACCACCCCAACACAAACCACTATACACTGACTACCATATCAATCATATCATATGCCACAATCTACGTACTGATATACCCGTTTATACCCTCAGACTGGATGAGGATTACCTCCAATACGGACGACCCTACGATGGGACGACCCTTCAACAGGCCCCAGCTGGCCACCACCAGGTCCAGACGACCCTACGAGGGACCGAACCTCCACCAGGCTCCGGACGACCCTACGAGGGGCCGACCCTTCCCCAGGCTCCGGACGACCCTACGAGGGGCCGACCCTTCCCCAGGCTCCGGACGACCCTACGAGGGTACGACAGTACGAGGCCAGAATCAAGCCAGACTCACTACCGGAAGAAACTTTGCCCTCGTCCTCGGCTCATAGGCCAAGGGTGACATCATGACAGCGCGTGGTTTGGGAGACGCGTGGAACAGTGCGCGTCATGCTCATATTACACGTGGCAGACCGTTATAACTGAATCACACCCTCACGTAAGGGAATATTATGTCATCATTTGGCATCTACAGGTGTCAACAGGGAATTGGTTAGATCATCATTCACATGCACCATGCTTACTTGGGGGGGGGGGGGGGTACACTACACCCCCCAAGACCTATATATACTTGTCACCTACAACCCTACATGGGATCGATCCATGAACAGTAGCCCTAGCTAAAACTCTGCTTGTACACACACAGTAGAGAGAGAGAGAGAGGGTTATGTGCATTGTATCCAAGGCCATTAGTGCCCATACTTAGTGGATCACACACTCACAGTGGATGTAGGCCAATTTGACTGAATCACTATACATCATTGTCTAATTTCCTCTTATACTCATCCCCTTCTACATACTTATATACTTGCATCTCTATGGCTGCCATGGCTGCTACTGCTTGAGCTCACAATCACTTATCTGGTGGGGCTAAATCTCAGCATCATCAGTTTGGCGCCGTCTGTGGGAAACAAGAAGACATCTCTTCCATTGTACCGCTTGACCTCACTGGGCACTCTGGTGGTGAACCAACACTCCCCCTGAGAGGAGGTGTTTCACCATTGAAAGAGACCCACTAAGGTTCCCAAGCTCACCAGTATTTTCTTCAGTTCAATTTTTCATAGCTCAAGCACATGGCACCTGAGATGCCACCACCACCACTTCCCCCGACGGATGAGGGGGTAAGACCCAGTTCCAGTCAGCCGCCGCCTCAGTCTGAGATGGCTGATGTGGCGGCAGCCCTAAAGTCTCTGGCAGCAAGCCAGCGGATGATGCAGGAGCAGTTCACAGCTCTAAGCCAGAACATACTAAGAGCACCAGGGGTTTTGCCTGAGATGATTACTCCAGCAGCAGCTCCAGGGCAGTATGAGGCCAGGGGACCACCCCAGGCACCACGCAAAGACCTACCACCCCCTCAGCGGCGTAGGGATGTTGCTGACCCCCGGCATTTACGCCTGGGGAGGCAAGGGAACCCTTGCCCTGAAGACAGGTATGACGATCTGGAGGGAGAGGAGGCTCCTATAGAGTGCTGGGAACCTTACGAGGTCTCCAACAACACTGTGCGACCCCTCCAGGACAGTAGGGGAAAGTGCGGGAGACCAAACCCTGATGATCGCCCAAGAGGCTCTGCTTTTGATCGCTTGAGCAGGGGGTCAGCCTTTGAGAGGCTAGGCCTAGTAAATGACCTGCGAGAACAGTTGTCCAGGCCAAGGAGTGCTGCAAGATCCAGGAGGGAGGCGGCCGATGGCCGACCCCGAGGACGAGATGACGACCAAAGGGAAGTGAACAGTCGACACAGGCCTGCTGCAGCAGAACCCTCCGTCCACCTCGGAGAGGCAGCAGGGGATAACATCGGCCAGGCCGACCCTGCGAGGCCCTGGAATGACTCAATCCAGCGGTTAGAGGATAAGATTGGTGATATATTGAAGAGCCGAGACCCTCTTCGGAGGGGATACACCATAGGCTCACCCTTTGTGGCAAAGATAGTCAACTTCCCCACGCCGTCAAAGTTCAAGCCACCTATGGTCACCCCAAGGTATGACGGGAGCACCAAACCCGTCCACCACGTGGAGATGTATCAGTCGGCGGCAGACATATACTCTATCTCAGATGAGATGAGGTGTCGTGCCTTCTCTGGTACCCTGACAGGGGCTGCGCATGTGTGGTACACATCTCTTCCAAAAAATTCCATTGGAAACTTTAAGCAGTTGGCAGACCTATTCATCCATAATTTCTGCTTCGGGGTGAGGCCACAAAAGAAGACCACCCACCTGCTCTATGTTAAGCAGGGGAAGAGCGAGAGTCTGCGGGACTATATAGCCAGATTCAATAAGGAAAAGCTGGAGGTAGAAGACTATGAGGAGAGCATAGCTATGACAGCCCTGATTGGAGGACTCCAAAAGGGGAAGCTGTTATGGAAGCTTGCTGAAGACCCTCCGAGGACGATGGCCGAGCTATTGTCGACAGCAGGAAAGGTGATGAACGCTGAAGAGGCGATGGCTGCAAAATACGAGGACGAAAGAGGAGGTGCAAGTGGGAGTAAATACCCCAAGAAGAACAAAGAGGGGAAGAAGAGAACCATGGATGATAAGTTCGCGGGGTACACCCCTCTGACGGTCAGCTGTGAACAGATCCTCAATGAGATAAAGACTGACCGAACGCTGAAGTGGCCTGAGAAGCTGAGGGCAGCCCCCGACAAGAGGAATAAGAACCTGTGGTGCGAATTTCACCAAGACCACGGACACGTGACGGATAAATGATTTGCTCTGAAAGACGAGATTGAGAAGATGCTGAAGGAAGGGAAGCTCAGAAAGTACGTCGACAAAGCCGACTTCAAGAGGGGCCGAGGGGACGACCCCAGAAAGAAGCGAGTCGATGCTTGCAGAGAAGGTCCTCAAAAAAGAGGGGACGACCCCTCTGATGATGAGGACGACCCTGACCTCCCGCCGAGAGACGACCACGGCCCTGTCAAGAGGCTCAATATGATCTCCCTCAGAGTGGGAATGATCTCCGGGGGACTTGCAGGAGGAGGGTCTGAGGTCGCCGACAGGAAGGCCCATGTGGCTGAAGCAAAGGCATTGACGAAGACGGTGCACGCAACCTCCCTGGAGGTCAAGTCAGAAAAGAGGAAGAAGGTTTATATGGACACACTGATAGCGGGGTTTTTAAGAATGGACTTTAAAGGCCTCTTAGCCCCACACGATGACCCTCTCGTCATCACTACCAGGGTGCACGGATGCGAAGTGCCGAGGATCTTGGTAGATGGGGGTAGTTCTGCAGATGTGATGTTTTGGCCATGCTTCAAAGCCTTGGGTCTCAGCCGTGCTAGACTCGTCCCCTACCATCATCCATTGATTGGGTTCAGTGGGGAAAAGGTTCACCCCCTTAGGGTATATGAGGCCGATGTGAGGATGGGGGACGAGTGTCCGAGATGGCTCACCAAGAAGGTCAGTTTCTTTGTGATGGATGAGCAGGTGTTTTCGACCTACAACATCATACTAGGGCGTGTGGCCCTCAAGGGGTTTGAAGCCGTGCCCTCTACGGTCCATCAGATGATCAAATTTCCAACCCCTTACGGGGTGGGGGAAGTTCAGGGAGACCAGACGGCAGCGAGAGAATGTTACTACAACTCCGCTGAGGAAAGGGATGCACACAAGAGGGCTACAGCCACTTACAACATTGATACCCTAGACCCCAGGGACGAGACGAAGCTCAAAAAAGGAGAGGCCGCCGAGGAGGTAGAACCCATCATCCTCGATGAGGATGACCCGGGAAAAACCGTCCAAGTTGGCAAGTCTCTGAAGCCCAAAATCAAGGAAGACCTCATTAAACTGCTGAGGAGAAGGCGAAGTGTCTTCGCCTGGAGTCATGTAGATATGCCAGGGATTGACCCTGAAATCATGTGCCACAAGCTCAATGTGGTAGAGGGAGTGAATCCGGTGAAGCAGAAGAGGAGAATTTACTCCAGAGAAAAATATGAGGTCATCAGGGACGAGGTCAAAAAATTAGAAGACGCTGAATTTATCAGAGAGGTCATCTACCCCGAATGGCTATCCAATGCAGTCATTGTCCCAAAGGCCAACGGGAAGTGGCGGATGTGTGTGGACTTCACAGACCTCAACAAGCACTGCCCCAAAGACAGCTTCCCTCTCCCCCGCATTGACCAGATGGTAGACGCTACTGCAGGCCACGAGCTCATGAGTTTTATGGATGCCTACTCAGGGTACAACCAGATCTTCATGAACCCTGAAGACTCGGAGAGGACTGCCTTCATCACTGACAAGGGTACATACTGCTATAGGGTCATGCCCTTCGGTCTAAAAAATGCGGGGGCAACGTACCAGCGCCTCGTAAATAAAATGTTCGAAGACCAAATTGGGAAGTCTATGGAGGTCTACGTGGATGACATGCTGACCAAGAGTTTGAAAGAAGAGGATCATGTGGCAGACCTGGAGAGGACCTTTAATACGATGGACAAGTACCAGATGAAGCTTAATCCGGCCAAGTGTGTCTTCGGGGTCGGAGCGGGGAAGTTCTTGGGGTTCATTGTCAATCAAAGAGGCATCGAGGCCAATCCTGAAAAGATAAAGGCCCTTATTGAGATGAAGACCCCCAAGTCCATCAAAGACGTTCAGAGGCTCACAGGGAGAGTGGCGGCCTTGAACAGATTTGTGTCGAGGGCTACAGACAGGTGTCTACCATTTTTCAAGATCCTCAGGGAGGCCTTTGAGTGGAGTGAAGAGTGTGATGAGGCTTTCAAGGAGCTAAAATCATACTTAGGGTCTCCCTTGCTGCTGTCACGACCCGTGCAGGGTGAACGACTTTACGTGTACCTCGCCGTCTCAGAGTCTGCCATCAGCGCAGCCATTGTGAGAGACGAGGATGGTATATAGAAGCCTGTATACTTTAACAGCAAGGCACTCCAGGGGGCAAAGCAAAGATACCCGAGGATGGAAAAGTTGGCCTACGCCTTGATCTATGCCTCAAGGAAGATGAAACCGTACTTCCAGTCCCATACTATGGTCATCCTTACTGACCCTCCTCTTAGGCAGGTCCTACACAAGCCTGAAAAATCAGGAAGGCTAATGACCTGGGCTATAGAGCTGGGGGAGTTCGATATTGTGTATCAGCCTAAGACAGCCATTAAGGGGCAGGCATTGGCGGACTTCGTGGCTGAGTTCACCTGGGAAGGTGATGAGGCCGAGGGTGAGACCCTCGGGAAGACGGATACAGAAGACAGACCCGCAGACACACCCGCAGATAGGGCGGAGACGAGCACCGCAAGAAGGAAAGAGATTGAAAACGAAGAGGGTAGATACATCTTTAGACAGGGGTCCCTCTCTGATGGAAATTTTTCAGAAGGAAAGACTCCGTGGAGCCTCTTCATTGATGGGTCCTCCTGTGATAGCGGAAGTGGTGCTGGACTGATACTGTCAGCACCCGATGGCACAGACGTCGAATACGCCCTAAGGTTCAACTTCAAAGCCTCCAACAACGAGGCTGAATATGAGGCCTTAGTAGCAGGCCTCTCCTTGGCCAAGTCTCTTAGTGTCGGCCAGATTTTGGTCCATAGTGATTCAAGACTAGTCGTGAATCAGATACTAGGAGCCTACGAGGCTAAGGACGAAAGGATGGCAAGGTACCTCGAGAAGGTGAGGTCATTACTGAAGGTCTTCAGAGAAGTGAAATTAAGGAGGGTACCTAGGCTTGATAATGGCCGCGCTGATGCCCTTGCTAGGCTGGCCTCAGCAACGAGAACAGACATCAGGAGGACGGTCCCAGTAGAAATTTTGCTCCGACCGACCATTGAGGACGCGGAGGGAACACCTAGCAATTGCCTAAGTGTTTCCCAAGAAGCTTCGTGGATGGATCCCCTTATCAGATACATTAAAGAGGGTGAGATGACAGAAGCAAGGCAAGAAAGGAAGAAGCTGAGGTACAGGGCGGCAAAGTTCACTGTCATCGGAGACACGTTGTACAAAAAAAGGGTTTCTGCTCCCCTTACTTAGGTGTGTGCATCCCTCAGAAGTCCCTTCCGTTTTGCAAGATGTGCATGAAGGGTCGTGCTCAAGCCACATTGGGGGTAGATCCCTAGCGAAGAGGGTAATCACCCAGGGGTACTGGTGGCCGACCTTGGGGAAGGACGCAGTGGCGTACGTAAAAAAGTGCGACAAATGTCAAAGATTTTCCACCATCCCTCACCAACCCCATCAGCCTCTTACTTCCATTACATCACCATGGCCATTTGCAGTGTGGGGGATAGACCTAGTAGGACCCTTGCCTAGGGCCATCAATAACTATCGATTCCTCATCATAGCCATTGATTATTTTTCAAAATGGGTGGAGGCGGAGTCAATGGTGACAATCATAGAGCGGAAGACCTTTCAGTTCATTTGGAAAAACATCATATGCAGATACGGTCTCCCCAACACCCTCATCTCGGATAACGGGCCTCAGTTCAAGAATGCCTCTCTACAGAAATACTGTGAGAGGGTAAGTATCAAACAATTTTTCTCCACCCCAGGCCGACCTCAGGCCAATGGGCAAACCGAAGTTACGAACAAAACAATCTTAGATGGGATTAAGAAGAGGCTTGAGGAGGCAAAAGGGAGATGGGTCGAGGAGTTATATGCCGTGCTGTGGGCATACAGGACGACAGTGAGGACCTCCACCGGGGAGACCCCATTCATGCTAGCATATGGATCAGAAGCCGTCATCCCCACCGAGATTGAGTTTCCTACGCATCGAGTCCAAATGTACGACCCCCAGGGAAATACGGAAGAGAGGAGACTTGACCTGGACTTGATTGAAGAAAGAAGGGAGGATGCTGAGATAAGGCAGGCTTCCTACCAACAGAGGATCGCAAGGTTCTATAATCAGAGGGTGAAACGGAGACCCATCGCAGTGGGGGACTTGGTCCTCAAGAAGACTTGGCAAAAGCTCAACAAGCTCCATCCTAATTGGCATGGCCCGTATAGGGTCATCGATGAAGTCATCCCTGGGACCTACAGGCTAGAAAACCTAGAGGAGGAACCTTTTTCAAACCCCTGGAATGCAGATCATTTGAAGAAATACTATCAGTAGTGTTGTAAGGTCTTGAAAGGCCATAATTGTAATGAGAGTTGCTCCAACAGAACACTCGAAAAATTAATGAGAAATATCAGTGTTTCCCTCATCCTGTTGTCAGTACTAGCACGCATGGAAACATCTACAGAAATCCATTAAATTGGAACGTTGATCCCTCGGCTATAATGGGGACCAGTGGAGGGGACGACCCCACCACTGTTCTCAAAAAAGACGAGGGAAGACTTTAAAATCCATTAAATTGGTAAGTGAATCCCTCGGCTATAATGAGGACTAGTGGAGGGGATGACCCCTCCACTGTTCTAAAAAAAGACGAGGGTAAAACTTTGTTAAACACCATTAAATTGGTTATTTGAACCCTCGGCTATAATGAGGACCAGTGGAGGGGACGACCCCACCACGGTTCTCAAGAAAGACGAGGGTAGACTTCATTTAAAAATCATTAATTTGGTTATTTGAACCCTCAGCTATAATGAGGACCAGTGGAGGGGACGACCCCTCCACTGTTCTCAAGAAAGACGAGGGTAGACTTCATAAATACCATTAAATTGGTTATTTGAACCCTCGGCTATAATGAGGACCAGTGGAGGGGACGACCCCACCACGGTTCTCAAGAAAGACGAGGGTAGACTTCATAAATACCATTAAATTGGTTATTTGAACCCTCGGCTATAATGAGGACCAGTGGAGGGGACGACCCCACCACGGTTCTCAAGAAAGACGAGGGTAGACTTCATTTAAAAATCATTAATTTGGTTACTTGAACCCTCGGCTATAATGAGGCCACATGAGAGGACGACCCCACAGTGGTCCTCAAGAAAGACGAGGGAGGGGTTAGTAGCATCAACAATGAGCAAGCCATACTAGAATTAAAGACAACAATTATGGAAGGGAAAAGACTGGTATTAATAAAACATAAGTATCAAGTGTTTTTACAAGGCCTTTGAACAAAAATACAAAAATGAGGGTAGAGGCTACAGACAGCCACCCTAAGGAACGACATCAGAAGGCAGAGCCTCAACATCAATCGATGGGGTCTCTTCAGCAATCATGACTGGCCGATCCTCAGACGTGCCGACCCCCTCAACATGAACTTGGGACTCCACTTGTGACAGGGCTTCAGCAATCAAGGGATCATCTAGCTGAACCACCTCAAGAGAAGGGCGGATGGATGATACTGTGTCGGCAAACTTTAGGACGACCCACCGACAGGCCGTCCTAATCCACCTCTCAAGATATTCAAGGCCGAAGCCTTGGAATTCGTCAGAGACCTTGTAAGCCTGAACAGCATCAGCCTCGGCTTTCTGGACAGCTGCTTCAAGGTCAGTCTTGTGCTTGGCCTCCATATTGGTTAAAGCCTCGTCCTTGCCCTTGATCAACAAGTCCTTGTCCTTGATCAACAAGTCCTTAGCCTGCAGATCGGCATCATGTTGCTTCGTCAGCTCATCAAGGACTCTAGCGTGCTCAGTCCTTGTGCTCTCCAGCTCGGCCCTAGCAGTGTCCAGCTCTGTCCGTAGGTCAGCCTCTTGTTGAATGGCCCTCTCAGCTTCATGGAATTTCTGTTGGTTCTCAGCCATCCACTTGGTGGATGAGGTGAGGGCACAGACAGACTGCAAGAAAAATGAACAAATATCAAGAGGGGCCGAGGGAACAGTTAGTGAAAGAATGAAATTAAAGAAGGTCAAGACCAATACCTGAGCAAGGGAGTGCAGACCATAGTCGTACACTTTGGCTGGAGGCATCTTTGCCAAAAACTCGAAGTCAGAGGCCGACGGTGCAGAGAACATCGAGGCCTTGGCTGCCCTCAGGTTGGCAATAAGAGATGAGGGGTCGGCCCTCAGATGGGACAGATTTTGAGACCAAAAGGCCCCCATGCTGGACGAAAAGGTCATCCCCTCAGAGGCTTCGACCCTTGCCCTCGTCCTAGGATCAGGCCGATGCTCAACAGGAGCCTCAGGCTCCTTCCTTTTGTGGCTATCGGCTGTCGGCTCAACAACCGTCGGCCCTGAGGCCCTCGTCTTCTTTGGAGCTTGCTGAGGCTCCTTCCCCTTCTTCTTTGACAAACCAGCAAGTAGACTTGGAGCAGTCATTTCCCAGAGGTAGTCTGGTGTACCTGCAGGACGATCTGATAAGAGGACGACATGTCAGAAAAGTTCAGAGATAAAGAGAGAACACTTCAAAAATAAGTAAAGAAGGGAAAATGTTCAGTGTAACTCACATAGTTCTGTCAGAGGGCCGACCCTCAGACCAGCTTCTTTAAGGAATCGAGGGGTCATTAAATCTTTGAACTTTGGGATCTCACCCTCTCTCCCTCGTCCCCTCAGATACTCAACAATATCCCTTTCCTCCAGGCTAAGTCCGGGGTCTGACCTAGCTTTCATGGAGGGATTAGACCATTTGTTAGGGACACTCGGAGCATCGGCAGAAGGGGACGCCTCGGCGGAGCACTCCCACGCCCCAGATATGAAGAAGAATCTCTTTTTCCAATCATGATTGGAAGTTTGAGCCACGTGGAGAAGTTTCTTCTCAGACCTTCTCGCTCCTAGATGATAATATCCGGGCTGTTTAGATGAAGAGGTGATATTATAGCAAGCCAAGAATACGTCGAACGAGGGCTCATCAGTGAAAGAATTTTTCCACAAGGAAATGTAACCCAGAATCGTCCTCCAAGAGTTGGGTGGAAGTTGAGAGGGGGAGACGCCCAGAGCCGACAGAATATCTACAATGGCAGGGTAGAAGGGAAGTCTGACACCTACTTTGAACATTTGCTCGTAGACTGCAACCTCTCCCTCTTCACCCCCAAAAACCCTCTCGGCCTCAGAGGGAACCCTCATAGTTACCCCAGAGGGCACTCCATAAATATGCCTCCATGTCAGAAGGTCCCTATCCCTAACAGAGGAGATAAAAGACGAGGCATGGGAGGTATCAACCTCATCATCTGTATCGTCGTCCTCGTCCTCATTCCCTTCCCCCTCATCACCTGCAGGAGGACCCTGAGGAAAAGCCACTTGGAAGGCATTGGGGGATAGGGTTGTCACAGGGACAGCCTCAGAGGGGATCGTACCCTCAGCCTCTCGGGGAGGGCTAAGATCAGACGTGTCCTTTCTACCAGACGTCCCGGCACCAGTTGGAGAGAAGGTCCTCTCGTCCATTTCACTTGGGTTGGGTGTCTCGTCCGGACGAGATGACGACCCGCAAGACTCAGAGGGTTCAGATGGTCTTATGGTGGCAAGAGGAATGGGAAAGATGGGTCGTACCCAATTAGGGTCGGCCCCTCGTCTCCTCTCTTCCTCTTCCTCTATTCGTCTGATCTCGGCAAAGAGTTTTTCTCTCAAGGGTGGGAATTCAGACACTAGGTTGTAAAGCCTCCTAAGCATTAAAGGGAAGACCCTACACTTAGAGAAATTATACTAGACTTGGCTAATTCAACTACAAACACTTGGGGGATTGACCAGGTTTGACTTTTGGATCAAACCAAGGAACTAAAATGTTTTTCGTCAAGAATGTCCAAGAACTAACAACCGGAGAAGACACCGAAAAAGTCAATGGGGGAACTCTAAGAAAGTGCTGATCTACGACCCTAAAAAATACACTGAAATGAAGACAAAAGAAGGCGAGGGGAGAAAAAGGATACCTGATGAGGAGAGAACAAGAGCGCTACGAGGCCTGATGAAACGAAGGCTGCAAGTGGCGAAGCTTACTGGTTCTAGAGAGAGAATAGACTTGGGCGCGAAGAAGAAGAAGATGGAGAGAGAGAATTTGAAAATCTCTTAAATACTTTGGTAATGAGTGGACCCATTTACCAAAGAAAGCTATAATTAGGGCACAAGGCCCCAAGCACACTGCACAGCCGCCCTGCCTTGGAAACTGGAACATCAATGAGTATCTCCACAGGTGTCACTCACCTAACTGATCACACGTGTCTCAATTTCGGCAAATATCCCTCAGCCATCTCAATGACACCTATGGCTAAGGGCTGGGGGGTGATTGATATACCCGTTTATACCCTCAGACTGGATGAGGATTACCTCCAATACGGACGACCCTACGATGGGCCGACCCTTCAACAGGCCCCAGCTGGCCACCACTAGGTCCAGACGACCCTACGAGGGACCGACCCTCCACCAGGCTCCGGACGACCCTACGAGGGGCCGACCCTTCCCCGGGCTCCGGACGACCCTACGAGGGGCCGACCCTTCCCCGGGCTCCGAACGACCCTACGAGGGTACGACAGTACGAGGCTAGAATCAAGCCAGACTCACTATCGGAAGAAACTTTGCCCTCGTCCTCGGCTCATAGGCCGAGGGTGACATCATGATAGCGCGTGGTTTGGGAGACGCGTGGAACAGTGCGCGTCATGCTCATATGACACATGGCAGACCGTTATAACCGAATCACACCCTCACGTGAGGGAATATTATGTCATCATTTGGCATCTACAGGTGTCAACAGGGAATTGGTTAGATCATCATTCACATGCACCATGCTTACTTTGGGGGGGGGGGGGTACACTACACCCCCCAAGACCTATATATACTTGTCACCTACAACCCTACAGGGGATCGATCCATGAACAGTAGCCCTAGCTAAAACTCTGCTTGTACACACACAGTAGAGAGAGAGAGAGAGGGTTATGTGCATTGTATCCAAGGCCATTAGTGCCCATACTTAGTGGATCACACACTCACAGTGGATGTAGGCCAATTTGGCTGAACCACTATACATCATTGTCTAATTTCCTCTTATACTCATCCCCTTCTACATACTTATATACTTGCATCTCTATGGCTGCCATGGCTGCTACTGCTTGAGCTCACAATCACTTATCTGGTGGGGCTAAATCTCAGCATCATCACGTACCATCGCAAACCATTCTACCTACAACGCAAATCACATTCGTTTTTTGTATGTTGTAGGGACCGAAAATTCCATCTCTCTCCCGTATGCCGAGGTTCCTCTTATATCTGGTGAGCATGCCATTGATTCTCTTGTGAAAGTTCCGCTAGCATACACCGGCCTTAGGCTCACCATCTTAAGGATGCACAAGTTATTCCTAGTTTTAAGGATAATGACGATACGTCTGGGACTAATGTTCAGACTGAGCCCCATTAGTCTATTCCATCCACTAGATATGCACAAACTTCAGTCTTTAGTATACCTCCCCGCACCTAACCATCAACAATAGTAGCAACTAGAAACATCGTTTATAGTTTAGTTTTCAGCTCTTCAGGAGGCATTTCAGCAGGAATTAACTCAACAAATTGATTGGCTATTTGATATTAACTTCTTCTTAGTTGATGAGTCTCTGATGCAGCAGGAGAGGACTACCACTACGCTTCAACCATATTTTCTCACCTTTCTAGAGTGTGAGCAGACGAGGGATGCTAAAGAGGGCCATCACCATGAGGAGTGGATAAGGATGATGCATGCTAGGGAGCATAATGGTGGAGCTTGAATGTCGAGAGCTAGTGGATCTGGTAGCGGTGGTGGTTGTGGGTAGAGATGATGATGATGGACAAACATAACTTATGTTTGCCTGAGGATATCTTATTAGATTTGGATGCATTTTTAGGAAGAAAGAAAGAGAGATTTGAGATACATTGATGTATTTGTTTATTCCTCTTGATTTTCTTAGATGTTACGGATTGTGGACATGGGTTTCTACTACTATTTATTTATGCCACTCATCTATGATACCAAACAGTTTAGCAATTTCTTCATCTGTATTCCAACATATTGGTTGTGAATATTGTATTTATCGCATATTTGCAGGTTTAGATAATGTGGGTATTTATCAGTCATGTACATACATGCATTTTTTTATAATTGATATATGCTTAGTTACATCCATATTTCCATGCTTTCTCGATGTCGTTTATCTCATTGTATCACGTTCTTTCCTCAGTCAATTCAAGACAAAAAAGTCTGGGATAAATTTTACATTAATAGAGAGTGATTGTGAGATGAGTGTATAACGATTTTATTTACGTATATCTCATTATATAATTTTGTTTTTATATACTCTCATGTGTCCGTTTTATGTTTTATTTCACGGGTATATTGTAACACCCCGTAGTTTTAGACCGTTTATTTTAAACCGTCGTAATGAAAAGCCAGAAAAATATTTTTATTTAAATTGGATTATTTTTGGCATTTAAAATGTTATTTTTATTAATGAAAAAATAGAATTTTTATCGGAATTGAAATCGGGTTCGAAATCGAAGAGTTGTGCATTTTATAAAATTAGGGGAGTTTAGGATTTATACAGAAATCCGAACCGGTTTGGAAATCCGGCGAACCGGTTCGCTTTGCCAATTTGCAAAAATAAATCTCTTTTATTTTAGAGTTTGTTTAGTACTAAAACACTTTTTACTTATTATAAGCTCAGGTCTAGGGTTTTTAAAACACATTTTAGTCTCCTCCAAAGGCCATAGTCTCCCATAAATTCCATCTACTCTTTTTGCCAAAACCTAAACCCATGTAACACAACCTTCAACTCAAGATTTGAAGAATTAAACCAAGATTTCTTAAGATCGTCCAAATGTGTTTTTGTTGCTTTCTTGAGAGGAATGCAACCATCCAAGAAGATTTTTAAACGACTGTTTTACAAGCATAAATACTTCTAATGTTCCCCTTTAGTATTATACGTTTTAAATGTTGTCTAAACACTAATAATCATGATTTTCTTAAAATAAATTAGAGAGACAAATTAAGAAAAGTGAAATTAAATTTGGGACTATTTTTATTCAAATATTTAATACGAATTAAGACTCAAAATCCTTGTATTTTTAGGTTAGAGGTTAGACTCTCGTTAGAATATATGGACATTAGCACGTTAAAATAAATCATATGAAGTTTATAAATGGACCTTGACTCGTAAAAATCATGTTATTTATGTTTTCCTTATAGAATATAAATATATTGTTATATGCTCCCGAAATATGCATGTTGATGAAAATTATATTATTGTTGAAAAATGAAATGTTTAATTAACATGATAATTAAACAGACACAAATTGGATAAATGGTGATCTTGCGATTAATTAAAAGAATTATTGTGATAGGTTGACAAATATACCTTATGTGATTGTTAATTGCGCTAATATTCAATACCGCGGGGACGACGGGATAATTGGGGTAGTTATTGCTCTCACCATATTTTAGGTTTCTTGCTAGGTATATGACTAGTAGGTAGACCTTTGTGGTTGTTAGCACAAACTAGGTATGGGACTAGAGAGTGTAATTTTTCGGATGGGGACTTCTGGGATGGGGCTAAGTGGTACACTTTTTCAATGTTCCGTTTAGCCTAGGTGTCAGAAGGTGGGCGATATTCTTCCTAAATGATAGGTTAGGATATGCTTGTGTTTTGAAGATCTCTAAGTATGGAACTATGGATGGTTTGAGGATTTAAATCTCAAATAAAGGGTGAGGCTATTAGAAAATAATGAACTTGATAAAATGGGGAATTAATGCCAAAGATAATAAACGGGTATTAAATGAATTTGCGTCGCGAGTATGTGCAGAACTAATGATAACTGGGTTGACTGGTTATAGCGAAGTGGGTGTGTGTTGGCATCACGAGTATGTGTGGAGCTAATGAAAATTGGGTCGATCGATTATAGTGACGTGTCGGGCGTGGAACCTCACGAGTATGTGCAGAGCTAATGAAATTGGGTTGACTAACTATAGTGAGGGGAATGGATGTGATGTGTGTAACCTTGAGCGCGCCAAGAGTGTGTGCAGGACCAATAGATAGGTTGACTGGCCATAGTGGTGTCGCACGAATAAGAGTAATTGGATAATTAAAATTAAGCAAGAATAAGAGCTAATGTTTAAATTTAATGTTGTAATGTCATAACTAGACTTGAATGTTTAGGTGATTTAGTTATGTGGGTTGATAGTGGTAGTTTATTTTAACTCGCATGTTATTTTGTATCTCGTTTAATTTAAACTACTATATTGTGATATTTATCATATATAATCCTATTGTATGAATTTACAGACCTAATTGGGACGAGTAACTAGTGTTCATGCGGTGGGCACTGACTCATTGCTTTGACTAACCACTACACCAAAAACAGGAAACTGACATGGTTTAAAACAGTACCAGACGCAATCTGGCACGGTTCAAAACCGTGCCAGATTTTCCGGCGCGGTTAAAAATCGTGTCAGATTTTCTAAACTGGCACGCTTTTGGCACGCTTTTAAACCGTGCTAGATGTTAAATCTGGCACGCTTTTGGCACACACCGAAACCGTGCCAAATTGTCTATTTTCTGGCACGCTTTTGGCACGGTTTAAAACCGTGCCAGATTTTTCAGTTGATTAAAAAAAATAATAATAGGAAACAAATCTGGAAAATCTGCAAATTCCAAATTCGGTAGGAAAAATATTTATTATTTACAAAAAAAAATCAAGAAAATTTACAAATTATGAATATCGCAGGTTGTTGATAAACTAATGTGCATACAAACTTCAAAAAATTACAAGAGTTAATACCAATATAAAGCCGCACATGACCATAAAAGTCGACAATAACTTCAAAAAATTACAACAGTTAATAGTTCCCATATAAAAAAAAATTGGGCAGAGTTTCCTCTATTTTTTGAGTATTCCATAACCTGCTAACATAAAATCTGCCCATATAAAGCCCGCACGGCCATAAAAGTTAACAATAAAACTACTACAACCAGCACGACCATAAAAATAAACCATAAAACTACTGAAGCCAGCTCGACCATAAAACAAAAAATAGAATCCTAAATATTAACGACACTAAATAAACAATCCCCCTGTTGTAAAGCATTGACTTCTTCGTGCGTTCTAAGTGGATAAAAGCTAACGATTGAATGTCATCCTACAAAAAAAATAAGAGACAAAAAGATACAATATTAGTAACCAAGTCATTTTTAAACAAATCATATTCAAGTAGAAAAATTATATATACAAGCAGAAAAATTACATATACGACTACACGGTTAGTTCGTACAAGTTACATTGGTCCCGTGCGAGGTGTTCGTGCCTCCTACGGGGTCATTTGGGGGCTGGTTTGAGTTTTCACCCTTTAACGGCCTGTTTTCAAGTCTAAGTGTGATTTTTGAAAATTATCGTCATACTCTCAAACCGGGAGACTTGGGACTACGCGGTCAGTTCCTACTAGTAACATTGGTCCCGTACGAGATGTTTGTGCCTCCTACGGGGTCGTTTGGGGGATGGTTTGGGTTTTCACCCTTTAACGACTTGTTTCCAAGTCTAAGTGTGATTTTTCCAAATTATCGTCATCCTCTTAAACCGGGAGACCCGGGACTACGCGGTCAGTTCCTAAAAGTTACATTGGTCCCGTGGGAGGTGTTCGTGCCTCCTACGGGGTCGTTTGGGGGCTGGTTTGAGCTTTCACCCTTTAACGGCATGTTTTCAAGTCTAAGAGTGATTTTTTCAAAATTATCGTCATACTCTCAAACCGGGACACCTGGGACTACGCGGTCAGTTTCTACAAGTTACATTGGTGTCGTGCGAGGTGTTCGTGCCTTCTACGGGGTCGTTTGGGGGTTGGTTTGAGCTTTCACCCTTTAACGGCCTGTTTTCAAGTCTAAGTGTGATTTTTGCAAATTATCGTCATACTCTCAAACCGGGAGACCCGGGACTACGCGATCAGTTCCTACAAGTTACATTGGTCCCGTACGAGGTGTTCGTGCCTCCTACGGGGTCGTTTCGAGGCTGGTTTGGGTTTTCACCCTTTAACGGCTTGTTTTCAAGTCTAAGTGTAATTTTTACAAATTATCGTCATACTCTCAAATCGGCAGACCCGGGACTACGCGGTCAGTTCCTATAAGTTACATTGGTCCCGTGCGAGGTGTTCGTGCCTTCTACGGGGTCGTTTGGGGTCTGGTTTGAGTTTTCACCCTTTAACAGCATGTTTTCAAGTCTAAGTGTGATTTTGGCAAATTATCGTCATACTCTCAAACCGGGTGACCCGGGACTACGCGGTCAGTTCCTATAAGTTACATTGGTCCCGTGTGAGGTGTTCGTGCCTCCTACGGGGTCGTTTGGGGGCTGGTTCGAGTTTTCACCCTTTAACGGCCTATTTTCAAGTCTAAGTGTGATTTTTGCAAATTATCATCATACTCTGAAACCAGAAGACCCAGGACTACGCGATCAGTTCCTACAAGTTACATTGGTCCCGTGCGAGGTGTTTGTGCCTCCTACGGGGTCGTTCGGGGGCTGGTTTGAGTTTTCACCCTTTAACGACTTGTTTTCAAGTCTAAGTGTGATTTTTGAAAATTATCATCATACTCTCAAACGGGGAGATCCGGGATTACGCGGTGAGATCCTATAAGTTACATTGGTCCGACGAGAGGTGTTCGTGCCTTCTATGGGGTCGTTTGGGGAATGGTTTGAGTTTTCACCCTTTAACGGCATGTTTTCAAGTCTAAGTGTGATTTTTGCAAATTATCATCATACTCTCGAACCGGGAGACCCGGGACTATGCGGTCCGTTCCTACAAGTTACATTGGTCCCGTGCAAGGTGTCGTGCCTCCCACCGGGTCGTTTCGAGTCCGGTTTGGGTTTTCACCCTTTAACGGCCTGTTTTCAAGTCTAAGTGTGATTTTTACAAATTATCGTCATACTCTCAAACCGGTAGATCCGGGACTACGCGGTCAGTTCCTATAAGTTACATTGGTCCCGTGCGAGGTGTTCGTGCCTTCTACGGGGTCGTTTGGGGGCTGGTTTGAGTTTTCACCCTTTAACAGCCTGTTTTCAAGTCTAAGAGTGATTTTTGCAAATAATCGTCATACTCTCAAATCGGGAGACCGGGGATTATGCGGTCATTTCCTACAAGTGACATTGGTCCCGTGCGAGGTGTTCGTGCCTTGTACGGGATCGTTTTGAGGCTGGTTTGGGTCTTCACCCTTTAACGGCCTATTTTTAAGTCTAAGTGTGATTTTTACAAATTATGGTCGTACTCTCAAACCGGGAGACCTGGGACTCCGCGGTCAGTTCCTACAAGTTACATTGGTCCTGTGCGAGGTGTTCGTACCTCCTACGGGGTCATTTGGGGGCTGGTTTGAGTTTTCACCCTTTAACAGCCTGTTTTCAAGTCTAAGTGTGATTTTTGCAAATTATCGTCATAGTCTCAAACCGGGAGACCTGGGACTACGCGGTCAGGTCCTACAAGTTACGTTGGTCCCGAGCGAGGTGTTCGTACCTCCTACGGGGTAGTTTGGGGGCTGGTTTGAGTTTTCACCCTTTAACGACCTGTTTTCAAGTCTAAGTGTGATTTTTGCAAATTATCGTCATACTCTCAAACCGGGAGACCCGGGACTACGCGGTCAGTTCCTACAAGTTACATTGGTCCCGTACGAGGTGTTCGTGCCTCCTACGGGGTCGTTTCGAGGCTGGTTTGGGTTTTCACCCTTTAACGGCTTGTTTTCAAGTCTAAGTGTGATTTTTACAAATTATCGTCATACTCTCAAATCGGCAGACCCGAGACTACGCGGTCATTTCCTATAAGTTACATTGGTCCCGTACGAGGTGTTCATGCCTTCTACGGGGTCGTTTGGGGGCTGGTTTGAGTTTTCACCCTTTAACGGCCTGTTTTCAAGTCTAAGAGTGATTTTTGTAAATTATCGTCATACTCTCACATCGGGAGACCGGGGACTACGCGGTCATTTTCTACTAGTTACATTGGTCCCGTGCGAGGTGTTCGTGCCTTGTACGGGATCGTTTTGAGGCTGGTTTGGGTTTTCACCCTTTAACGGTCTGTTTTCAAGTCTAAGTGTGATTTTGGCAAATTATCATCCTACTCTCAAATCGGCAGACACGGGACTACGCGGTCAGTTCTTACAGGTTACATTGGTCACGTGCGAGGTGTTCGTGCCTTCTACGGGGTTGTTTGGGGGCTGGTTTGAGTTTTCACCCTTTAACGGCCAGTTTTCATCTCTAAGTGTGATTTTTGCAAATTATCATCATACTCTCAAATCGGGAGACCCGGGACTACGCGGTCAGTTCCTACAAGTTACATTGGTCCCGTAGGAGGTGTTCGTGCCTCCTACGGGGTCGTTTCGAGGCTGGTTTGGGTTTTCACCCTTTAACGGCCTCTTTCCAAGTCTAAGAGTGATTTTTGCAAATTATCATCATACTCTCAAATCGGGAGACCGGGGACTACGCAGTCAGTTCCTACAAGTTACATTGGTCCCGTGCGAGGTGTTCGTGCCTTCAACGGGATCGTTTTGTGGCTGGTTTGGGTTTTCACCCTTTAACGGTCCGTTTTCAAGTCTAAGTGTGATTTTGGCAAATTATCATCATACTCTCAAATCGGCAGACACGGGACTACGCGGTCAGTTCTGACAGGTTACATTGGTCCCGTGCGAGGGGTTCGTGCCTTCTACGGGGTTGTTTGGGTGTTGGTTTGAGTTTTCACTCTTTAACGACCTGTTTTCATGTTTAAGTGTCATTTTGGCAAATTATCGTCATACTCTCAAACCGAGAGACCCGAGACTACATAATTAGTTCCTATAATTTACATTGGTCCCGTGCGAGGTGTTCGTGCCTCCTACGGGGACGTTTGGGGGATGGTTTGGGTTTTCCCCCTTTAACGGCCTATTTTCAAGTCTAAGTGTGATTTTTCCAAATTATCGTCATACTCTCAAACCGGGAGACCCGAGACTACACGATCAGTTCCTACAAGTTATTTTGGTCCCGTGCGAGGTGTTTGTGCCTCCTACGGGTACGTTTGGGGGATGGTTTGAGTTTTCACCCTTTAACGGCCTGTTTTCATGTCTAAGTGTGATTTTTGCAAATTATCATCATACTCTCAAACTGGGAGACCCGGGACTACGCGGTCTGTTTCTACAAGTTACATTGATCCCGTACGAGGTGTTCGTGCCTCCTACCGGGTCGTTTCGAGGCTGATTTAGGTTTTCACCCTTTAACGGCCTGTTTTCAAGTCTAAGTGTGATTTTTACAAATTATCGTCATACTCTCAAACCGGTAGATCCGGGACTACGCGGTCAGTTCCTATAAGTTACATTGGTCCCGTGCGAGGTGTTCGTGCCTTCTACGGGGTCGTTTGGGGGCTGGTTAGAGTTTTCACCCTTTAACGGTCTGTTTTCAAGTCTAAGAGTGATTTTTGCAAATAATCGTCATACTCTCAAATAGGGAGACCGGGGACTATGCGGTCAGTTCGTACAAGTTACATTGGTCCCGTACGAGGTGTTCGTGCCTTCTACGGGATCGTTTTGAGGCTGGTTTGGGTTTTCACCCTTTAACAGTCTGTTTTCAAGTCTAAGTGTGATGTTGGCAAATTATCATCATACTCTCAAATCGGAAGACACGGGACTACGCGGTCAGTTCTTACAGGTTACATTGGTCCCGTGCGAGGTGTTCGTGCCTTCTACGGGGTTGTTTGGGGGCTGGTTTGAGTTTTCGCCCTTTAACGACCTATTTTCACGTCTAAGTGTGATTTTGGCAAATTATCATCATACTCTCAAACCGGGAGACCCGAGACTACGCAATCAGTTCCTATAAGTTACATTGGTCCCGTACGAGGTGTTCGTACCTCCTACGGGGACGTTTGGGGGATGGTTTGGGTTTTCACCCTTTAACGGCCTATTTTCAAGTCTAAGTGTGATTTTTGCAAATTATCGTCATACTCTCAAACCGGGAGAATCGAGACTACACGATCAGTTCCTACAAGTTACATTGGTCCCGTGCGAGGTGTTCGTGCCTCCTACGGGGACGTTTGGGGGATGGTTTGGATTTTCACCCTTTAACGGCCTATTTTCAAGTCTAAGTGTGATTTTTACAAATTATCGTCATACTCTCAAACCGGGAGAATCGAGACTACACGATTAGCTCCTACAAGTTACATTGGTCCCGTGCGAGGTGTTCGTGCCTCCTACGGGGACGTTTGGGGGATGGTTTGGATTTTCACCCTTTAACGACCTGTTTTCATGTGTAAGTGTGATTTTTGCAAATGATCATCATACTCTCAAACCGGGAGATCCGGGAATATGCGGTCAGTTCCTACAAGTTACATTGATCCCGTACGAGGTGTTCGTGCCTCCTATCGGGTCGTTTCGAGGCTGGTTTGGGTTTTCACCCTTTAACGGCCTGTTTTCAAGTCTAAGTGTGATTTTTACAAAGTATCATCATACTCTCAAATCGGTAGACCCGGCGGGATTACGCGGTCAGGTCCTATAAGTTACATTGGTCCCGTGCGAGGTGTTCGTGCCTTCTACGGGGTCGTTCGGGGGTTGGTTTGAGTTTTCACCTTTTAATGGCATGTTTTCAAGTCTAAGTGTGATTTTGGCAAATTATCGTCATACTCTCAAACCGGGAGACCCGAGACTACGCAGTAAGTTCCTACAAGTTACATTGGTCCCGTGCGAGGTGTTCGTCCCTCCCACAGGGTCGTTTCGAGGCTGGTTTGGGTTTTCACCCTTTAACGGCCTGTTTTCAAGTCTAAGTGTGATTTTTACAAATTATCGTCATACTCTCAAACCGGGAGACCTGGGACTACGCGGTCAGTTCCTACATGTTACATTGGTCCTGTGCGAGGTGTTCGTACCTCCTACGGGGTCGTTTGGGGGTTGGTTTGAGTTTTCATCCTTTAACGGCCTGTTTTCATGTCTAAGTGTGATTTTTGCAAATTATCGTCACACTCTCAAACCGGGAGACCCGGGACTACGCGGTCAGTTCCTGCAAGTTACATTGGTCCCGTACGAGGTGTTCGTGCCTCCTACGGGGTCGTTTCGATGCTGGTTTGGGTTTTCACCCTTTAACGGCCTGTTTTCAAGTCTAAGTGTGATTTTTACAAATTATCGTCATACTCTCAAACCGGCAGACCCGGGACTACGCGATCAGTTCCTATAAGTTACATTGGTTCCGTGCGAGGTGTTCGTGCCTTCTACGAGTTCGTTTGGGGGCTGGTTTGAGTTTTCACCTTTTAACGGCATGTTTTCAAGTCTAAGTGTGATTTTGGCATATTATCGTGATACTCTCAAATCGGGAGACCCGAGACTACGCAGTCAGTTCCTACAAGTTACATTGGTCCCGTGCGAGGTGTTCGTGCGTCCTACGGGGTCGTTTGGTGGCTGGTTTGGGTTTTCACCCTTTAAGGGCTTGTTTTCAAGTTTAAGTGTGATTTTTACAAATTATCGTCATACTCTCAAACCGGCAGACCCGGGACTATGCGGTCAGTTCCTATAAGTTACATTGGTCCCGTGCGAGGTGTTCGTGCATTCTACGGGGTCGTTTGGGGGCTGGTTTGAGTTTTCACCCTTTAACGGCATGTTTTCAAGTCTAAGTGTGATTTTTGCAAATTATCGTCATACTCTCAAACCGGGAGACCCGGGACTACGCAATCAGTTCCTACAAGTTACATTGGTCCCGTACGAGGTGTTCGTGCATCCTACGGGGTCGTTTCGAGGCTGGTTTGAGTTTTCTCCCTTTAACGGCCTGTTTTCAAGTCTAAGTATGATTTTTACAAATTGTCGTCATACTCTCAAACCGGTAGACCCGGGACTACGCGGTCAGTTCCTATAAGTTACATTGGTTCCGTGTGAGGTGTTCGTGCCTTCTACGGGGTCGTTTGGGGGCTGGTTTGAGTTTTCACCCTTTAACGGCATGTTTTCAAGTCTAAGTGTGATTTTGGCAAATTATCGTCATACTCTCAAACCGGGAGACCCGGTACTACGCGGTCAGTTCCTACAAGTTACATTGGTCCTGTGCGAGGTGTTCGTGCCTCCCACCGGGTCGTTTCGAGGCTGGTTTGGGTTTTCACCCTTTAACGGCCTGTTTTCAAGTCTAAGTGTGATTTTTGCAAATTATCGTCATACTCTCAAACCGGGAGACCTGGGACTACGCGATCAGTTCCTACAAGTTACATTGGTCCCGTGCGAGATGTTCATACCTCCTACGGGGTCGTTTGGGGGTTGGTTTGAGTTTTCACCCTTTAACGGCCTGTTTTCAAGTCTAAGTGTGATTTTTGTAAATTATCGTCATACTCTCAAACCGGGGAGACCCGGGACTACGCGGTCAGTTCCTAGAAGTTACATTGCTCCCGTACGAGGTGTTCGTGCCTCCTACGGGGTCGTTTCGAGGTTGGTTTGGGTTTTCACCCTCTAAGGGCCTGTTTTTAAGTCTAAGTGTGATTTTTAAAAATTATCGTCATACTCTCAAACCGGCAGACCCGGGACTACGCGGACAGTTCCTATAAGTTACGTTGTTCCCGTGCGAGGTGTTCGTGCCATCTACGGTGTCGTTTGGGGGCTGGTTTGAGTTTTCACCCTTTAACGGCATGTTTTCAAGTCTAAGTGTGATTTTTGCAAATTATCGTCATACTCTCAAACCGAGGGAACCCGGGACTACGCAATCAGTTCCTACAAGTTACATTGGTCCCGTACGAGGTGTTCGTGCATCCTACGGGGTTGTTTCGAGGCTGGTTTGAGTTTTCTCCCTTTAACGGCCTGTTTTCAAGTCTAAGTATGATTTTTACAAATTGTCGTCATACTCTCAAACCGGTAGACTCGGGACTACGCGGTCAGTTCCTATAAGTTACATTGGTTCCGTGCGAGGTGTTCGTGCCTTCTACGGGGTCGTTTGGGGGCTGGTTTGAGTTTTCACCCTTTAACGGCATGTTTTCAAGTCTAAGTGTGATTTTGGCAAATTATCGTCATACTCTCAAACCGGGAGACCCGGTACTACGCGGTCAGTTCCTACAAGTTACATTGGTCCTGTGCGAGGTGTTCGTGCCTCCCACCGGGTCGTTTCGAGGCTGGTTTGGGTTTTCACCCTTTAACGGCCTGTTTTCAAGTCTAAGTGTGATTTTTGCAAATTATCTTCATACTCTCAAACCGGGAGACCTGGGACTACGCGATCAGTTCCTACAAGTTACATTGGTCCCGTGCGAGATGTTCATACCTCCTACGGGGTCGTTTGGGGGTTGGTTTGAGTTTTCACCCTTTAACGGCCTGTTTTCAAGTCTAAGTGTGATTTTTGCAAATTATCGTCATACTCTCAAACCGGGGAGACCCGGGACTACGCGGTCAGTTCCTAGAAGTTACATTGCTCCCGTACGAGGTGTTCGTGCCTCCTACGGGGTCGTTTCGAGGCTGGTTTGGGGTTTCACCCTTTAACGGCCTGCTTTCAAGTCTAAGTGTGATTTTTACAAATTATCGTCATACTCTCAATCCGGCAGACCCGGGACTACGCGGACAGTTCCTATAAGTTACATTGGTCCCGTGCGAGGTGTTCGTGCCTTCTACGGGGTCATTTGGGGGCTGGTTTGAGTTTTCACACTTTAACGGCATGTTTTCAAGTCTAAGTGTGATTTTGGCAAATTATCGTCTTACTCTCAAACCGGGAGACCCGGGACTACGCGGTCAGTTCCTACAAGTTACATTGGTCCCGTGCGAGGTGTTAGTTCCTCCTGCGGGGTCATTTGGGGGCTGGTTTTAGTTTTCACCCTTTAACGACCTGTTTTCAAGTCTAAGTATGATTTTTGCAAATTATCATCATACTCTCAAACCGGGAGACCCGGGACTACGCGGTCTGTTTCTACAAGTTACATTGGTCCCATGCGAGGTGTTCGTGCCCTCTATGGAGTTGTTTGGGGACTGGTTTGAGTTTTCACCCTTTAACGGCATGTTTTCAAGTCTATGTGTGATTTTTTCAAATTATCGTCATACTCTCGAACCGGGAGACACGGGACTACGCGGTCAGTTCTTACAAGTTACATTGGTCTCGTGCAAGGTGTTCGTGCTTCCCACCGGGTCGTTTCGAGGCTAGTTTGGATTTCCACCCTTTAACGGCCTGTTTTCAAGTCTAAGTGTGATTTTTGTAAATAACGTTATACTCTCAAACCGGCAGACCCGAGATTACGGGGTCGAATCCTGCAAGTTACATTGGTCCCGTGCGAGGTGTTCGTGCCTCCTACGGGGTTGTTTGGGGGCTGGTTTGAGTTTTCACCCTTTAACGGCCTATTTTCAAGTCTATGTTTGATTTTTGCAAATTATCGTCATACACTCAAACGGGGACACTCGGGACTACGCGGTCAGTTCCTACAAGTTACATTGGTCCCGTGCGAGGTGTTCGTACCTCCTACGGAGTCGTTTGGGGGCTGGTTTGAGTTTTCACCCTTTAACGACCTGTTTTCAAGTCTAAGTGTGATTTTTGCTAATTATCGTCATACTCTCAAACCGGGAGACCCGAGACTATGTGGTCAGTTCCTAAAAGTTACATTGGTCCCATACGAGGTGTTCGTGCCTCCTACGGGGTCGTTTCGAGGCTGGTTTGGGTCTGTGACACCCCGACTAATTAAATACCGGGTAGCTACTCCTTTATTAAATTAATACAAAATGCCAAGTTGGTTCAGTTAATAACATCACTGTCGAAGACATTTTAATAATTACTAACCACCTAGTATTTAAAAAGTGAGTTGCCAAATTTTAAGTTAACTTTGATTAACATACAATAGGTGAAATATAAAGGATAACATAACCATTCACAATAAAGTCCAATTATTGTAATCATCGAATAATAAGTCTAGAGGAAATACTCCTCACAACAATCCAAATATGGAAATAATAAAACAAGTCTGCATCCGGAATTAAATACAAACCAAAGTCTGAATAACTGAAATATAAATTGTCTCTAAAGAAATGGGCGACATGCCCTACAATGATGAAACTGAATTTGGAGTCAAGACTAGAAAAGAGGCGTCTACTGTCAAAGCCCTGTAACTTCCACAACAGCTACAGCTCGTCACCTGAATGGAAAACTATGCATGGTGTCCTTGTGGCTGGGCACCTAAAAGGTTTTTACAAAAAAATAGATTTGAAAGCAAATGGGTCAGAGCCCGAAAGTGGAGAGTATTTTAAAAACAACAAGTGATTTAAATACATTTAAAACAATGAATGTAAAATATATGTTAGGACGCGCTCTCACATGAAATACTCACCTCTCGTCTAACTGTGCACTCCTAACGTTCCCGTACCCATTCATGTGTTTCTCATATCTATCTGGTTCAAAAGAGTTTCTAACATATCTACTCGGTTCACGTTTTTATTTCCAACCTTAACAATTAAATAGAGAGTTCTACTTTAATTCTCGGATTCCCAATTATTAACAAAACCAATTATTTGTATATATCCCCTTTCTATCTTTTCATAACGTTACTACAATTATACTCGCGATTAAACATAGCAATTCCTTTTCATTTAACCGTATATTATTCACATCATAAATATACAATACAAGCACCCCGAGGCTAAGCTGCGGTGCACACATACTCTGCTATCCATCCCGGTACATCACGTACATAAGGATTACAAATTTCGAATCTCTCAGGAATTGTTAGAATAAGCACGACACACAAAATGGAGGCGAACATAATTCAACATATCCATGGGTCACGTACATACCTACGCTCCATAGTCAGCTGACTTATTAACTCACAAATAAGTCATTCTAGCATTATGTTCTTAAGGTACCAATCAAAATCCGGGCACACAATGATTAGATGGCCCTAAGCGAACGTAAACCTCCCGTGATAGCAAGTATGGTAGGTATGTCATACACATACAATCATATACATAAACTAAGCATGCACACATCTTATATGTCTCAATATAATAAAGGTATATTTTACATCCTTATACCATTATTCCAATTTTATACATTTTAAGTCTTCCGATAATGCATAATGTAGGCTGTCGACACATCTCACGTCATAGTTTCTTGTACTTAAGACTTATCTCAAAGGGGTTATTAAGTTTTCTATTATTCCCATATATAACATCATTATTCTTAAGGTCCTTACTTCTGCCCCAAACCTCATTTCATCAAATCATTCAAATTTACTCTTTCAACCCTAATATTATCTCACTCATCGAATTTCATTAGATTTTAGAATAATTCCTCAAATTGAATTCTAATTAAGGTCCAAATTTTATAACCATACCTACTGGTCTTCCTTAAGTCTAAGGATATTCATAAAGTCTCCAATGATAATTTTCTAAGGGTTAACATCATTAAAATTTAACTAGGAAAATTTTACTCATTCTGGGAAGGTCGATTGATCGACCTTGAACCTCGATCGATCGATGGTGGTCGATCGATCGACTGATGAATGTCGATCGATCGATCACACCAGGTAGGCTACGGGCTGCTTCGTTTTGCAGTCCTCAAATCGTCCCAAAACTCCATTATAATGCATGAAGCTCTAATCTAACGTTATAGTATCATCATACAACCATCCTACAACATTGTTAACGTTCTAAAACCAATAAATCATCATCCAAGGGCTTTATTTGGATCAAAACTTCATCAAGAACCCTAGTTTTTCTATTTCTTTCAAGAACAATAATAAATATCTTCTTAAATCCATTTTTAGATCATCAAGGGTTATATTTTGAATTCATAATTCGTCTAAAATATGTCTACATGCAATTCCTAACATGGTTCATAGTTTTAATCCTCAAATTCATGGGTCTATATCAATCTTCCAAGACAAAGTTCGATAATTACACTAAACATGGAAGAACACATTCATGGAATTAATTGTAACTAAATCACTTGCCTTATGTTCTTCAGAATTGTTGTTGGTTGAAGATGGTTGAATTCCTCTCTCTCTCTCTGTGCAGAATTCTCCTCTCTGTCTTTCTCTCTCTACAAGTTCTTCTCACAAGATGACAATGGAGGTGGGGGTTGGTTTTTAGCAAGTTAGAAATATTTTCTTAACTTCTCCCGTAGCCCACTACTTAGATTGGGGTTGAAAATGGGTTAGTGGGTTTAATGATAAGTTATAATTAAAGTCTGATTTTTGTGGGGTTTAATTATCAAATTTCCAAAATTACCAAACTACCCTTTGGGTTGCCAATTTGGCCTAAAAATGCCCCGGGACCCAAACTAAACCCCCGGCTAGTATTTTCTGACTATTTCGACCCTTCCGGACTCGTTGGCGCACTCAAAATGACCATACTGTTGATAAAAATAAAATTCACTTTTTAATTCAAATAATTACATTCCTGACGCGACTGTCACGCGCGTCCCAACTAAATTTTCCAAATTGCCGTATTTCAGCCTCGCGACAATTTCAATATTTTCAATATTCATATAATGCCATATATACACATTATAATCAAATACCAACTCACATCTCGTTAGTATTTTATTCGGATTAATTCTCAATTAATTCACATTCAATTTAATTAATCCCATAAATAAATATCAATAAAAGTACAGGGTATTACATACTTCCCCCCTAATAACAGACTTTCGTCCCGAAATTAGGAACTAGAAAGTACCTGGTAAAAACAACTCTAGATAACGTTCGCGTATCTCCTCCTCGCGCTCCCATGTGGACTCCTCGGCATTATGATGCCGCCACTGAACACGTACTAACGGAACTATTTTTGACCGCAGTTTCCGCTCACTTCGGTCCAAAATAGCAATCGGCCCCTCCTCGTAGGAGCTATCGGGCTGGAGATCGATGTCCTCCAAAGAAATGTGAGAATGAGCCAAATCATATCTAAGATATTTCCTTAGTGAGGAAATATGAAACACATCATGAATCCTGTGTAAATGCTCCGGTAACCCAAGTCTATACGCAACAGACCCAATCCGCTGGATGATAGGAAATGGTCCCGCGTATCTCGGTGCCAACTTCCCCTTCTTCCCAAATCGCATAATCCCCTTCATAGGAGATACTCTGAGTAAAACCTGGTCCCCCACTTGGAACTCCCTGAAGAACCTCTTCGAATCAGCATAGCTCTTCTGCCGATCTTGAGCTACCCGAATGTGACTCCGTATCAATTCTATCCTCGCTGAAGTATCCTGAATTACTTCTGGCCCAAGTAGTTTGTTGTCCCCCACCTCCAACCAACATGCTGGGGAACGACAAGGTCTACCGTACAACGCCTCAAATGGAGCCATGCCAATGGTGAACTGGTAGGAGTTGTTGTAAGAAAACTCCACCAGTGGAAGATACTGCTCCTATCCACCCCCAAAATCAATGATGCACATACGCAACATGTCCTCCAACATCTGGTTTGTACGCTCGGTTTTCCCATCGGTCTGCGAGTGATATGCCGTACTCAACCGCAATTCCGTGCCCATGGTCTCCTGAAAACTTTCCCAAAATCGTGAAACAAATATCTTGTCTCTGTCAGACACGATATTTAGGGGCACATCGTGAAGTCTCACTATTTCTGCAATAAAAAGCTGGGCATATTGTCCCATAGTGTAGTCTGTCCTTACGGGTAGAAAATGAGCAACTTTGGTCAACCTGTCCACAATTACCCAAATGGAGTCGTGACCCCTCTGTGACGTAGGCAACCCCGTGATAAAGTCCATGGATATGCTCTCCCACATCCACATCGGGACCTCTAATGGCTGTAGAAGTCCTGCCTGTCTCTGATGATCCACTTTTACCAGCTGACAAGTGGCGTATTTAGAAACAAACACGCCAATATCTCTTTTCATCCCGCTCCACCAATACTGATGTCTCATGCCTTGGTACATTTTGTCCCCTCCGGGATGTACCGCGAACCGTGAGCCGTGCGACTCTGCCATCACCTCGTGTCATAATTCCTCCCCTTTCGGAACTACCAGTCTCCCATTGAAGCGTAATCCCCCGTCTGAACTAACGGTATAAGACTCGTCTCCCTCTGCTAGTAATCGAACTATCTGCTCCTGACAGAACGAGTCATTTGCTTGTGCCTTCACTACTCTCATGACAATCTTCGGTGTAACAGTCATCACAGACATGAACGATCGGGCCACTGTATCCTGGTGTCCCAACTCTTTCCACTTTGCCTTCCACACCCCTGCCACCTCATCTACTGGCCTACGACTTAACGCGTCTGCTACCACGTTAGCCTTCCCCGGGTGATATTGGATATCAAACTGATAGTCCTTCACAAACTCAAGCCACCTTCGCTGCCGCATATTCAACTCCTTCTGCGTGAATAGGTACTGTAGGGACTTGTGGTCTATGAAAAATCGAAACTTCTCCCCCAAAAGGTAATGTCTCCAAATTCGAAGGGCAAATACCACTGTCGCTAACTCCAAGTCGTGAGTGGGGTAATTCTTCTCGTGAGGCTTAAGCTTACGGGAAGCATAAGCTATGGCCTGACTCTCCTGCTGCAATACACCTCCAAGTCCTTGTAAGGACGCATCGGTGTAAACTAGATACTCAACTCCCGGTCTCGACAATGCTAACATAGGTGCTGAGGTCAACTTGTCCTTCAACTCATCGAATGCCAACTGACAGGCATCACTCCAAATGAACGGCACACCTTTACGAGTCAGATGTGTCAAAGGACCCGCTATCTTTGAGAAACCCTGAATACACCTCCTGTATTATCCTGCTAGGCCCAAGAAACTACGGATCTCAGTCGGTGTCTTGGGCTGTCCCCACTCCCTCACCGCGGATACCTTCCCCGGATCAACAGATATCCCCCGGTCGAAAATAATATGTCCCAAAAACTGAACCTCCTTCAGCCAAAACCCGCACTTCTCATACTTTGCATACAGCTCGTTCTGACGTAGCGTCTGCAAAACCTTTCTCAAATGCTTGGCGTGCTCCTCCTCTGTCTGGGAGTAAAACAGAATGTCATCAATGAAGACAATGACGAACTGATCTAGGAACTCTCTGAACACCCTATTCATCAAGTCCATAAACACGTCTGGAGCATTGGTCAAACAAAAAGGCATAACCCGAGACTCGTAGGAACCATATCTCGTTAAGAAAGCAGTCTTCGAGACGTCCTCTTCCCTGATACGCAACTGATGGTATCCCGATCGCAAATCAATATTTGAGAAGAAAGAAGCTCCTCTCAACTGGTCGAATAAGTCATCGATTCGGGGAAACGGATACTTATTCCGTATCGTGACCTTATTCAACTCCCAGTAATCCATACACAACCTCAACGATCCATCCCTCTTCTTTACGAATAACACGGAGGCACCCCACGGCGAAGTACTCCTCCGTATAAACCCCTGACCCAACAACTGCTCAATCTGATCCCATAACTCTCTCATCTCAGCTGGAGCCATACGGTAAGGTGCGCGGGCAATAGGCCGAGTGCCTGGCGTCAAATCAATCACAAAATCTATCTCCCTACTCGGAGGTAGTCCAGGTATATCCTGAAATACATCGGCGAACTCACTAACAACGGGTATCGAATCAAGTGTTATCACCACTTCCTTAGAGGTCTCCTCCTCTATATAGTACAAGTGAGTGGACGATCCTCCCTCAGGACGAGGCATCGCCACTAAAAACATCTCCTGCTCGGGAATGGCAAAGATAATACTCCTACTAAAACAGTAAATCATGGCTCGGTACGCAACTAGCCAATCCATACCAATAATGGCATCATACTCGGTCATCTCTAACACTAACATATCAGCGGGTAAAGTAAACCTCCCGATCTCTATACCCACACCTCTACACATAAGCGAAATCATGGAACCTCTACTCAACGGTGAGTCTACACAAGTAGCGGTGATCTCTGAGGTGTCTAATAACCTAATGGTGCGTGCAAATCTCATAGCAATAAAACAATGTGTAGCCCCCGTGTCAAATAAAATGCGCCCCATAGTCCCCTGAATAGAGAACATACCCTTAATGGCCGGTGGATTCTGTGGGGCTGCGACCTGATGGAGCTGATACACTCTCCCATACTGAAGCTGTCCCTGCTGAACTGGGATTGCTGGAATGGGTGGTAATGCTGCCATCTGTGGTGCTAGGAGGGCGGCGGGAAACATAGGCCTCTGTGGCTCGTGTCAAGCACCCTGCTGCTGCTGTGGGGCCTTGCCCTTATCAGGACACTCCTGACGTTTGTGGCCAATCTTACCACAAATGAAACACTTCCCCTGGAAGTTTCCCCTCGCTGTCCCTGCTGACCACGGCCCTGGTGACCGTTACCATTTCTGCCCTGGCCCTGCTGGCCCTGGCGAAACTGCTGTTGTTGACCATTTTGACCCTGCTGGCCCTGATGGCCGTTCGGACCCTGTTGGCCCTGCCTAAAACCTCCCTGTCCATGCCTGAAACCCCCTGATCGAAATCTCTTAGAATCCCCCTGCTGGGAACCCTGATCACCCTGCCTATACTGACCCTGAGCTGATTGTGCCCCGCTGGCACCATTTCCCCCTGTCCTGCCCTGATGGCTGGACTCTCCTGATCGCTTCCCCTCTGTCAAGTGAAAGCGGTGGTCCTGGCAATGGAGCAGTGCAGCGTTAACCACGTCAGAATAAGTGGCCAACGAGAGGTTCCCCAATAAATGCTGACGGATCCTCCAAGTCAATCCATCTGTAAACTTCTGAATCTTCTTCTCTTCTGTCGGTATCTTATCTGGGACAATATTCAGCAAATTTGTGAATTCGGCCTCATACTCGGCCACAGTCTTACCCTCCTGTCTAAGGTTCATCAACTTCCTCCTCATTTCCGTATGAACAGCTGACGGAAAATATTTGCGATCAAACCGCACCCAGAACTCCTATATCGTGAGAGCATCTCTCTCCTCTGCGGTGGTAATAGACTCCCACCACTGCAATGCAGATCCCACTAGCTTGAAATTAGCTAGTATCTACCTCTGAACATCTGTGCACTCATACATCCTCAAGTGCCTCTGAATATCTTTCCTCCTCTAACTAGATACCACAACATCGGAGCTACCTGCGAACTCCGGAGGGTGTGCTTTCTGAAAAGCATCTCGAACACGTTCCCAAGAAGACGGGAATGCATGTGCCTGAACTGGCGCGGCTACTGGTGCTTGGGGCGGTGCATGCTATACAACGGAGAGAGCGGCATTTACCGCTTCGGCTACAATGGCTACAACCTCAGCGGCATTCATGGTGCCCTGTACTGGTGCTGGCTGGGGCTCTGGCTGTGCATTCCTAGGAACTCGCTACGCACGTCGTGGAGGAATCTGAAATGAGAGTAAAGTCTATAAGTTCGCATTTATAAACTTAAAATAGCTGAAGAGCGAAGCATACATAAAGGAATACAACAGTCCTAAAATATAGGGCTCTACATCAAAGAAGGCTCAACGGAAACATAATAAGCCGTACAGATCCTAAAGGACACTAGAACCTGATGCTCTGCTACCACCTGTGACACCCCGACTAATTAAATACCGGGTATCTACTCCTTTATTAAATTAATACAAAATGCCAAGTTAGTTCACTTAATAGCATCACTGTCGAAGACATTTTAATAATTACTAACCACCTAGTATTTAAAAAGTGAGTTGCCAAATTTTAAGTTAACTTTGATTAACATGCAATAGGTGAAATATAAAGGATAACATAACCATTCACAATAAAGTCCAACTATAGTAATCATCGAATAATAAGTCTGTAGGAAATACTCCTCACAACAATCCAAATATGGAAATAATAAAACAAGTCTGCATCCTGAATTAAATACAAACCAAAGTCTGAATAACTGAAATATAAAATGTCTCTAAAGAAATGGGCGACATGCCATACAATGATGAAACTGAATATGGAGTCAAGACTAGAAAAGAGGCATCTACTGTCAAAGCCCTGTAACTTCCACAACAGCTACAGCTCGTCACCTGAATGGAAATACTATGCATGGTGTCCTTGTGGCTGGGCACCTAAAAGGTTTCTACAAAAAAATAGATTTGAAAGCAAACGGGTCAGAGCCCAAAAGTGGAGAGTATTTTAAAAACAACAAGTTCTTTAAATACATTTAAAACAATGAATGCAAAATACATGTTAGGACGCGCTCTCACATGAAATACTCACCTCTCGTCTAACTGTGCACTCCTAACGTTCCCGTACCCATTCATGTGTTTCTCATATCTATCTGGTTCAAAAGAGTTTCTAACATATCTACTCGGTTCACGTTTTTATTTCCAACCTTAACAATTAAATAGAGATTTCTACTTTAATTCTCGGATTCCCAATTATTAACAAAACCAATTATTTGTGTATATCCCCTTTCTATCTTTTCATAACGTTACTACAATTATACTCGCGATTAAACATAGCAATTCCTTTTCATTTAACCGTATATTATTTACATAATAAATATACAATACAAGCACCCCGAGGCTAAGCTGCGGTGCACACATACTCTGTTATCCATCCCGGTACATCATGTACATAAGGATTACAAATTTTGAATCTCTCAGGAATTGTTAGAATAAGCACGACACACAAAATGGAGGCGAACATAATTCAACATATCCATGGGTCACGTACATACCTACGCTCCATAGTCAGCTGACTTATTAACTCATAAATAAGTCATTCTAGCATTATGTTCTTAAGGTACCAATCTAAATCCGGGCACACAAAGATTAGATGGCCCTAAGCGAACGTAAACCTCCCGTGATAGCAAGTATGGTAGGTATGTCATACACATAAAATCATATACATAAACTAAGCATGCACACATCTTAGATGTCTCAATATAATAAAGGTATATTTTACAACCTTATACCATTATTCCAATTTTATACATTTTAAGTCTTCCGATAATACATAATGTAGGCTGTCGACACATCTCACGTCGTAGTTTCTTGTACTTAAGACTTATCTCAAAGGGGTTATTATTATTCCCATATATAACATCATTATTCTTAAGGTCCTTACTTCTGCCCCAAACCTCATTTCATCAAATCATTCAAATTTACTCTTTCAACCCAAATATTATCTCACTCATCGAATTTCATTAGATTTTAGAATAATTCCTCAAATTGAATTCTAATTAAGGTCCAAATTTTATAACCATACCTACTGGTCTTCCTTAAGTTTAAGGATATTCATAAAGTCTCCAATGATAATTTTCTAAGGGTTAACATCATTAAAATTTAACTAGGAAAATTTTACTCATTCTGGGAAGTTCGATCGATCGACCTTAAACCTCGATCGATCGATGGTGGTCGATCGATCGACTGATGAATGTCGATCGATCGATCGCACCAGGTAGGCTACGGACTACTTCGTTTTGCAGTCCTCAAATCGTCCCAAAACTCCATTATAATTCATGAAACTCTAATCTAACGTTATAGTATCATCATACAACCATCCTACAACATTGTTAACGTTCTAAAACCAATAAATCATCATCCAAGGGCTTTATTTGGATCAAAACTTCATCAAGAACCCTAGTTTTTCTATTTCTTTCAAGAACAATAATAAATCTCTTCTTAAATCCGTTTTTAGATCATCAAGGGTTATATTTTGAATTCATAATTCGTCCAGAATATGTCTACATGCAATTCCTAACATGGTCATAGTTTTAATCCTCAAATTCATGGGTCTATATCAATCTTCCAAGACAAAATTCGATAATTACACTAAACATGGAAGAACACATTCATGGAATTAATTGTAACTAAATCACTTGCCTTATGTTCTTCAGATTTTTTGTTGGTTGAATATGGTTGAATTCCTCTCTCTCTCTGTGCAGAATTCTCCTCTCTCTCTCTCTCTACAAGTTCTTCTCACAAGATGACAATGGAGGTGGGGGTTGGTTTTTAGCAAGTTAGAAATATTTTCTTTACTTCTCCCGTAGCCCACTACTTAGATTGGGGTTGAAAATGGGTTAGTGGGTTTAATGATAAGTTATAATTAAAGTCTGATTTTCGTGGGTTTTAATTACCAAATTTCCGAAATTACCAAACTACCCTTTTGGGTTGCCAGTTTGGCCTAAAAATGCCCCGGGACCCAAACTAAACCCCCGGCTAGTGTTTTCTGACTATTTCTCCCCTTCCGGACTCGTTGGTGCACTCAAAATGACCATACTGTTGATAAAAATAAAATTCACTTTTAATTCTAATAATTACATTCCTGACGCGACTGTCACGCGCGTCCCAACTAAATTTTCCAAATTGCCGTATTTCAGGCTCGCGACAATTTCAATATTTTCAATATTCATATAATTCCATATATACACATTATAATCAAATACCAACTCACATCTCATTAGTATTTTATTCGGATTAATTCTCAATTAATTCACATTTAATTTAATTAATCCCATAAATAAATATCAATAAAAGTACGGGGTATTACAGTGTTTTCACCCTTTAACGGCCTGTTTTCAAGTTTAAGTGTGATTTTTACAAATTATCGTCATACTCTCAAATCGGCAGACCGTGGACTACGCGGTCAGTTCCTATAAGTTGCATTTGTCCCATGCGAGGTGTTCGTGCCTTCTACGGGGTCGTTTGGGGGCTGGTTTGAGTTTTCACCCTTTAACGGCATGTTTTCAAGTCTAAGTATGATTTTACCAAATTATCGTCATACTCTCAAACCGAGAGACCCGGGACTACGCGGTCAGTTCCTACAAGTTACATTGGTCCCGTGCGAGGTGTTCGTGCCTCCTGTGCGGTCGTTTGGGGGCTGGTTTGAATTTTCACCCTTTAACGGCCTGTTTTCAAGTCTAAGTGTGATTTTTGCAAATTATCATCATACTCTGAAACCGGGAGACCCGGGACTACGCGGTCAGTTCCTACAAGTTACATTGGTCCCGTTCGAGGTGTGCGTGCCTCCTACGGGGTCGTTTGGGGGCTGGTTTGGGTTTTCACCCTTTAACGGCCTGTTTTTAAGTCTAAGTGTGATTTTTGCAAATTATCGTCATACTCTCAAAAAGGGTGACCCGAGACTACGCGGTCAGTTCCTACAAGTTACATTGGTCCCATGAGAGGTGTTCGTGCCTTCTACGGAGTCGTTTGGGGAGTGGTTTGAGTTTTCACCCTTTAACGACATGTTTTCAGGTCTAAGTGTGATTTTTTCAAATTATCGTCATACTCTCGAACTGGGAGACCCAGGACTACGCGGTCAGTTCCTACAAGTTACATTGGTCCCATGCGAGGTGTTCGTGCCTTCTACGGAGTCGTTTGGGGACTGGTTTGAGTTTTCACCCTATAACGACATGTTTTCAAGTCTAAGTGTGATTTTTTCAAATTATCGTCATACTCTCGAACCGGGAGACCCGGGACTACGAGGTCAGTTCCTACAAGTTACATTGGTCCCGTGCAAGGTGTTCGTGCCTCCCAGCGGGTCGTTTCGAGGCTGGTTTGGATTTTCACCCATTAACGGCCTCTTTTCAAGTCTAAGTGTGATTTCTACAAATAACGTCATACTCTCAAATCGTCAGACCCGGGATTACGCTGTTAGTTCCTAAAAGTTACATTGGTCTCGTGCGAGGTGTTCGTACATCCTACGGGGTTGTTTGGGGGCTGGTTTCAGTTTTCACCCTTTAACGACCTGTTTTCAAGTCTAAGTGTGATTTTTGCAAATTATCATCATACTCTCAAACCGGGAGACCTGAGACTACGCGATCAGTTCCTTCAAGTTACATTGGTCCTGTGCGTGGTGTTCGTGCCTCCTACGGTGACGTTTGGGTTTTCACTCTTAACGGCTTGTTTTCAAGTCTAAGTGTGATTTTTGCAAATTATTGTCATACTCTCAAATCGGTAGACCCGAGACAGTTCCTACTAGTTACAATGGTCCCGTACGAGATGTTTGTGCCTCCTACGGGGTCGTTTGCAGGCTGGTTTGGGTTTTCACCCTTTAATGACTTGTTTTCCAGTCTAAGTGTGATTTTTCCAAATTATCGTCATACTCTCAAACCGGGAGACCCGGGACTACGCGATCAGTTCCTAAAAGTAACATTGGTCCCGTGGGAGGTGTTCGTGCCTCCTACGGGGTCGTTTGGGGGCTGGTTTGAGTTTTCACCCTTTAACGGCCTGTTTTCAAGTCTAAGTGTGATTTTTGCAAATTATCTTCATACTCTCAAATCGGGAGACCTGGGACTATGCGATCAGTTCCTACAAGTTACATTGGTTCCGTTCGAGGTGCTCGTACCTCCTACGGGGTCGTTTGGGGGCTGGTTTGAGTTTTCACCCTTTAACGGCCTGTTTTTATGTCTAAGTGTGATTTTTGCAAATTATCGTCATACTCTAAAACCGGGAGACCCGGGACTACGCGGTCAGTTGCTACAAGTTATATTTGTCCCGTGCGAGGTGTTCCTGCCTCCTACAGGGTCGTTTGGGGCTGGTTAGAGTTTTTACCCCTTAACGGCCAATTTTCAAGTCTAAGTGTGATTTTTGCAAATTATCATCATACTCTCAAATCGGGAGATCCGGGACTATGCGGTCAGTTCCTACAAGTTACATTGGTCCCGTGCGAGGCGTTCGTGCCTTCTAAGGGGTCGTTTGGGGACTGGTTTGAGTTTTCACCCTTTAACGGCCTATTTTCAAGTCTAAGTGTGATTTTTGCAAATTATCACCATTCTCTCAAACCGGGAGTTCCGGGACTACGCGGTGAGTTCCTACAAGTTACATTAGTCCCGTGCGAGGTGTTCGTGCCTTCTACGGGGTCGTTTGGGGACTGGTTTGAGTTTTCACCCTTTAACGGCATATTTTCAAGTCTAAGTGTGACTTTTGCAAATTATCGTCATACTCTCAAACCGGGAGACTCGAGACTACGCGATCAGTTCCTACAAGTCACATTTGTCCCGTGCGAGGTGTTCGTGCCGCCTACGGGGACGTTTGGGGGATGGTTTGGGTTTTCACCCTTTAACGGCCTATTTTCAAGTCTAAGTGTGATTTTGGCAAATTATCATCATACTCTCAAACCAGGAGACCCGAGACTACTCGGTCAGTTCCTACCAGTTACATTGGTCCCGTACGAGGTGTTCGTGCCTCCTACGGGATCGTTTGGGGGCGGGTTCGGGTTTTCACCCTTTAACGGCCTGTTTTCAAGTCTAAGTGTGATTTTGGTAAATTATTGTCATACTCTCAAATCGGGTAACCCGGGACTACGCGGTCAGTTCCTCCAAGTTACATTGGTCCCGTGCGAGGTGTTCGTGCCTCCTACAAGGTCGTTTAGGGGCTGGTTTGAGTTTTCACCCTTTAACGGCTTGTTCTCAAGTCAAAGTGTGATTTTTGCAAATTATCGTCATACTCTGAAACCGGGAGATCCGGGACTACGCAGTCAGTTCCTACAAGTTACATTGGTCCCGTGCGAGGTGTTCGTCCCTCCTATGCGGTCGTTTGGGGGCTGGTTTGAGTTTTCACCCTTTAACGGCCTGTTTTCAAGTCTAAGTGTGATTTTTGCAAATTATCGTCATACTCTGAAACCGGGAGACCCGGGACTACGTGGTCAGTTCCTACAAGTTACATTGGTCCCGTTCGAGGTGTGCGTGCCTCCTACGGGGTCGTTTGGGGGCGGGTTTGGGTTTTCCCCCTTTAACGGCCTGTTTTCAAGTCTAAGTGTGATTTTTGCAAATTATCGTCATACTCTCAAACAGGGAGACCCGGGACTACGCGGTCAGTTCCTACAAGTTACATTGGTCCCATGAGAGGTGTTCGTGCCTTCTACGGAGTCGTTTGGGGAGTGGTTTGAGTTTTCACCCTTTAACGACATGTTTTCAAGTCTAAGTGTGATTTTTTCAAATTATCGTCATACTCTCGAACGGGGAGACCCAGGACTATGCGGTCAGGTCCTACAAGTTACATTGGTCCCATGCGAGGTGTTCGTGCCTTCTACAGAGTCGTTTGGGGACTGGTTTGAGGTTTCACCCTATAACGACATGTTTTCAAGTCTAAGTGTGATTTTTTCAAATTATCGTCATACTCTCAAACCGGGAGACCCGGGACTACGAGGTCAGTTCCTACAAGTTTCATTGGTCCCGTGCAAGGTGTTCGTGCCTCCCACCGGGTCGTTTCGAGGCTGGTTTGGATTTTCACCCATTAACGGCCTCTTTTCAAGTCTAAGTGTGATTTTTACAAATAACGTCATACTCTCAAACCGACAGACCCGGGATTATGCTGGCAGTTAATAAAAGTTACAATGGTCCCGTGCGAGGTGTTCGTACATCCTACGGGGTTGTTTGGGGGCTGGTTTCAGTTTTCATCCTTTAACGACCTGTTTTCAAGTCTAAGTGTGATTTTTGCAAATTATCGTCATACTCTCAAACCGGGATACCTGAGACTACGCGATCAGTTCCTACAAGTTACATTGGTCCTCTGCATGGTGTTCGTGCCTCCTACGGGGACGTTTGGGTTTTCACCCTTAACGACCTGTTTTCAAGTCTAAGTGTGATTTTTGCAAATTATTGTCATACTCTCAAATCGGTAGACCCGATACTACGCGACCAGTTCCTACTAGTTACAATGGTCCCGTACGAGATGTTTGTGCCTCCTACGGGGTCGTTTGCGGGCTGGTTTGGGTTTTCACCCTTTAACGACTTGTTTTCAAGTCTAAGTGTGATTTTTCCAAATTATCGTCATACTCTCAAACCGGGAGACCCGGGACTACGCGATCAGTTCCTAAAAGTAACATTGGTCCCGTGGGAGGTGTTCGTGCCTCCTACGGGGTCGTTTGGGGGCTGGTTTGAGTTTTCACCCTTTAACGGCCTGTTTTCAAGTCTAAGTGTGATTTTTGCAAATTATCGTCATACTCTCAAATCGGGAGACCTGGGACTATGCGGTCAGTTCCTACAAGTTACATTGGTTCCGTTCGAGGTGTTCGTACCTCCTACGGGGTCGTTTGGGGGCTGGTTTGAGTTTTCACCCTTTAACGGCCTGTTTTCAAGTCTAAGTGTGATTTTTGCAAATTATCATCATACTCTAAAACCGGGAGACCCGGGAATACGCGGTCAGTTGCTACAAGCTATGTTTGTCCCTTGCGAGGTGTTCCTGCCTCCTACAGGGTCATTTGGGGCTGGTTAGAGTTTTCACCCTTTAACGGCCAATTTTCAAGTCTAAGTGTGATTTTTGCAAAATATCGTCATACTCTCAAATCGGGAGATCCGGGACTACGCGGTCAGTTCTTACAAGTTACATTGGTCCCGTGCGAGGTGTTCGTGCCTTCTACGGGGTCGTTTGGGGACTGGTTTGAGTTTTCACCCTTTAACGGCCTATTTTCAAGTCTAAGTGTGATTTTTGCAAATTATCGTCATTCTCTCAAACCGAGAGTTCCGGGACTACGCGGTGAGTTCCTACAAGTTACATTAGTCCCGTGCGAGGTGTTCGTGCCTTTTACGGGGTCGTTTGGGGACTGGTTTGAGTTTTCACCCTTTAACGGCATATTTTCAAGTCTAAGTGTGACTTTTGCAAATTATCGTCATACTCTCAAACCGGGAGACTCGAGACTACGCGATCAGTTCCTACAAGTTACATTTGTCCCGTGCGAGGTGTTCGTGCCGCCTACGGGGACGTTTGGGGGATGGTTTGGGTTTTCACCCTTTAACGGCCTATTTTCAAGTCTAAGTGTGATTTTGGCAAATTATCGTCATACTCACAAACCGGGAGACCCGAGACTACTCGGTCAGTTCCTACCAGTTACATTGGTCCCGTGCGAGGTGTTCGTGCCTCCTACGGGATCGTTTGGGGGGTGGTTCGGGTTTTCACCCTTTAACGGCCTGTTTTCAAGTCTAAGTGTGATTTTGGTAAATTATTGTCATACTCTCAAATCGGGTGACCCGGGACTACGCGGTCAGTTCCTCCAACTTACATTGGTCCCGTGCGAGGTGTTCGTGCCTCCTACAAGGTCGTTTAGGGGCTGGTTTGAGTTTTCACCCTTTAACGGCCTGTTCTCAAGTCTAAGTGTGATTTTTGCAAATTATCGTCATACTCTCAAACCGGGAGATTCGGGACTACGCAGTCAGTTCCTACAAGTTACATTGGTCCCGGGCGAGGTGTTCGTGCCTCCTGTGCGGTCGTTTGGGGGCTGGTTTGAGTTTTCACCCTTTAACGGCCTGTTTTCAAGTCTAAGTGTGATTTTTGCAAATTATCGTCATACTCTGAAACCGGGAGACCCGGGACTACGTGGTCAGTTTCTACTAGTTACATTGGTCCCGTTCGAGGTGTGCGTGCCTCCTACGGGGTCGTTTGGGGGCTGGTTTGGGTTTTCACCCTTTAACGGCCTGTTTTCAAGTCTAAGTGTGATTTTTGCAAATTATCGTCATACTCTCAAACAGGGAGACCCGGGACTACGCGATCAGTTCCTACAAGTTACATTGGTCCCATGAGAGGTGTTCGTGCCTTCTACGGAGTCGTTTGGGGAGTGGTTTGAGTTTTCACCCTTTAACGACATGTTTTCAAGTCTAAGTGTGATTTTTTCAAATTATCGTCATACTCTCGAACCGGGAGACCAAGGGCTACGCGATCAGTTCCTACAAGTTACATTGGTCCCATGCGAGGTGTTCGTGCCTTCTACGGAGTCGTTTGGGGACTGGTTTGAGTTTTCACCCTATAACGACATGTTTTCAAGTCTAAGTGTGATTTTTTCAAATTATCATCATACTCTCGAACCGGGAGACCCGGGACTACGAGGTCAATTCCTACAAGTTACATTGGTCCCGTGCAAGGTGTACGTGCCTCCCACCGGGTCGTTTCGAGGCTGGTTTGGATTTTCACCCATTAACGGCCTCTTTTCAAGTCTAAGTGTGATTTTTACAAATAACGTCATACTCTCAAACCGACAGACCTGGGATTATGCTGGCAGTTAATAAAAGTTACAATGGTCCCGTGCGAGGTGTTCGTACATCCTACGGGGTTGTTTGGGGGCTGGTTTCAGTTTTCATCCTTTAACGACCTGTTTTCAAGTCTAAGTGTGATTTTTGCAAATTATCGTCATACTCTCAAACCGGGAGACCTGAGACTACGCGATCAGTTCCTACAAGTTACATTGGTCCTCTGCATGGTGTTCGTGCCTCCTACGGGGACGTTTGGGTTTTCACCCTTAACGGCCTGTTTTCAAGTCTAAGTGTGATTTTTGCAAATTATTGTCATACTCTCAAATCGGTAGACCCGATACTACGCGACCAGTCCTACTAGTTACAATGGTCCCGTACGAGATGTTTGTGCCTCCTACGGGGTCGTTTGCGGGCTGGTTTGGGTTTTCACCCTTTAACGACTTGTTTTCAAGTCTAAGTGTGATTTTTCCAAATTATCGTCATACTCTCAAACCGGGAGACCCGGGACTACGCGATAAGTTCCTAAAAGTAACATTGGTCCCGTGGGAGGTGTTCGTGCCTCCTACGGGGTCGTTTGGGGGCTGGTTTGAGTTTTCACCCTTTAACGGCCTGTTTTAAAGTCTGAGTGTGATTTTTGCAAATTATCGTCATACTCTCAAATCGGGAGACCTGGGACTATGCGGTCAGTTCCTACAAGTTACATTGGTTTCGTTCGAGGTGTTCGTACCTCCTACGGGGTCGTTTGGGGGCTGGTTTGAGTTTTCACCCTTTAACGGCCTGTTTTCAAGTCTAAGTGTGATTTTTGCAAATTATCATCATACTCTAAAACCGGGAGACCCGGGACTACGCGGTCAGTTGCTACAAGCTATGTTTGTCCCGTGCGAGGTGTTCCTGCCTCCTACAGGGTCGTTTGGGGCTGGTTAGAGTTTTCACCCTTTAACGGCCAATTTTCAAGTCTAAGTGTGATTTTTGCAAATTATCGTCATACTCTCAAATCGGGAGATCCGGGACTACGCGGTCAGTTCTTACAAGTTACATTGGTCCCGTGCGAGGTGTTCGTGCCTTCTACGGGGTCGTTTGGGGACTAGTTTGAGTTTTCACCCTTTAACGGCCTATTTTCAAGTCTAAGTGTGATTTTTGCAAATTATCGTCATTCTCTCAAACCGGGAGTTCCGGGACTACGCGGTGAGTTCCTACAAGTTACATTAGTCCCGTGCGAGGTGTTCGTGCCTTCTACGGGGTCGTTTGGGGACTGGTTTGAGTTTTCACCCTTTAACGGCATATTTTCAAGTCTAAGTGTGACTTTTGTAAATTATCGTCATACTCTCAAACCGGGAGACTCGAGACTACGCGATCAGTTCCTACAAGTTACATTTGTCCCGTGCGAGGTGTTCGTGCCGCCTACGGGGACGTTTGGGGGATGGTTTGGGTTTTCACCCTTTAACGGCCTATTTTCAAGTCTAAGTGTGATTTTGGCAAATTATCATCATACTCTCAAACCAGGAGACCCGAGACTACTCGGTCAGTTCCTACCAGTTACATTGGTCCCGTACGAGGTGTTCGTGCCTCCTACGGGATCGTTTGGGGGCTGGTTCGGGTTTTCACCCTTTAACGGCCTGTTTTCAAGTCTAAGTGTGATTTTGGTAAATTATTGTCATACTCTCAAATCGGGTAACCCGGGACTACGCGGTCAGTTCCTCCAAGTTCCCGTGCGAGGTGTTCGTGCCTCCTACAAGGTCGTTTAGGGGCTGGTTTGAGTTTTCACCCTTTAACGGCGTGTTCTCAAGTCAAAGTGTGATTTTTGCAAATTATCGTCATACTCTGAAACCGGGAGATCCGGGACTACGCAGTCAGTTCCAACAAGTTACATTGGTCCCGTGCGAGGTGTTCGTCCCTCCTATGCGGTCGTTTGGGGGCTGGTTTGAGTTTTCACCCTTTAACGGCCTGTTTTCAAGTCTAAGTGTGATTTTTGCAAATTATCATCATACTCTGAAACCGGGAGACCCGGGACTACGTGGTCAGTTCCTACAAGTTACATTGGTCCCGTTCGAGGTGTGCGTGCCTCCTACGGGGTCGTTTGGGGGCGGGTTTGGGTTTTCCCCCTTTAACGGCCTGTTTTCAAGTCTAAGTGTGATTTTTGCAAATTATCGTCATACTCTCAAACAGGGAGACCCGGGACTACGCGGTCAGTTCCTACAAGTTACATTGGTCCCATGAGAGGTGTTCGTGCCTTCTACGGAGTCGTTTGGGGAGTGGTTTGAGTTTTCACCCTTTAACGACATGTTTTCAAGTCTAAGTGTGATTTTTTCAAATTATCGTCATACTCTCGAACGGGGAGACCCAGGACTATGCGGTCAAGTCCTACAAGTTACATTGGTCCCATGCGAGGTGTTCGTGCCTTCTACAGAGTCGTTTGGGGACTGGTTTGAGGTTTCACCCTATAACGACATGTTTTCAAGTCTAAGTGTGATTTTTTCAAATTATCGTCATACTCTCAAACCGGGAGACCCGGGACTACGAGGTCAGTTCCTACAAGTTTCATTGGTCCCGTGCAAGGTGTTCGTGCCTCCCATCGGGTCGTTTCGAGGCTGGTTTGGATTTTCACCCATTAACGGCCTCTTTTCAAGTCTAAATGTGATTTTTACAAATAACATCATACTCTCAAACCGGCAGACCCGGGATTATGCTGGCAGTTCCTAAAAGTTACATTGGTCCCGTGCGAGGTGTTCGTACATCCTACGGGGTTGTTTGGGGGCTGGTTTCAGTTTTCACCCTTTAAGGACCTGTTTTCAAGTCTAAGTGTGATTTTTGCAAATTATCGTCATTCTCTCAAACCGGGAGACCTGAGACTACGCGATCAGTTCCTACAAGTGACATTGGTCCTCTGCGTGGTGTTCGTGCCTCCTACGGGGACGTTTGCGTTTTCACCCTTAACGGCCTGTTTTCAAGTCTAAGTGTGATTTTTGCAAATTATTGTCATACTCTCAAATCGGTAGACCCGAGAGTACGCGATCAGTTCCTACTAGTTACAATGGTCCCGTACAAGATGTTTGTGCCTCCCACGGGGTCGTTTGCGGGTTGGTTTGGGTTTTCACCCTTTAACGACTTGTTTTCAAGTCTAAGTGTGATTTTTCCAAATTATCGTCATACTCTCAAACCGGGAGACCCGGGACTACGCGATCAGTTCCTAAAAGTAACATTGGTCCCGTGGGAGGTGTTCGTGCCTCCTACGGGGTCGTTTGGGGGCTGGTTTGAGTTTTCACCCTTTAACGGCCTGTTTTCAAGTCTAAGTGTGATTTTTGAAAATTATCGTCATACTCTCAAATCGGGAGACCTGGGACTATGCGGTCAGTTCCTACAAGTTACATTGGTTTCGTTCGAGGTGTTCGTACCTCCTACGGGGTCGTTTGGGGGCTGGTTTGAGTTTTCACCCTTTAACGGCCTGTTTTCAAGTCTAAGTGTGATTTTTACAAATTATCATCATACTCTAAAACCGGGAGACCCTGGACTACGCGGTCAGTTGCTATAAGTTATATTTGTCCCGTGCGAGGTGCTCCTGCCTCCTATAGGGTCGTTTGGGGCTAGTTAGAGTTTTCACCCTTTAACGGCCAATTTTCAAGTCTAAGTGTGATTTTTGCAAATTATCGTCATACTCTCAAATCGGGAGATCCGGGACTACGCGGTCAGTTCCTACAAGTTACATTGGTCCCGTGCGAGGTGTTCGTGCCTTCTACGGGGTCGTTTGGGGACTGGTTTGAGTTTTCACCCTTTAATGGCTTATTTTCAAGTCTAAGTGTGATTTTTACAAATTATCATCATTCTCTCAAACCGGGAGTTCCGGGACTACGCGGTGAGTTCCTACAAGTTACATTAGTCCCGTGCGAGGTGTTCGTGCCTTCTACGGGGTCGTTTGGGGACTGGTTTGAGTTTTCACCCTTTAACGACATATTTTCAAGTCTAAGTGTGACTTTTGCAAATTATCGTCATACTCTCAAACCGGGAGACTCGAGACTACGCGATCAGTTCCTACAAGTTACATTTGTCCCGTGCGAGGTGTTCGTGCCGCCTACGGGGACGTTTGGGGGATGGTTTGGGTTTTCACCCTTTAACGTCCTATTTTCAAGTCTAAGTGTGATTTTGGCAAATTATCGTCATACTCTCAAATCGAGAGACCCGAGACTACTCGGTCAGTTCCTACCAGTTACATTGGTCCCGTGCGAGGTGTTCGTGCCTCCTACGGGCTCGTTTGGGGGCTGGTTCGGGTTTTCACCCTTTAACGGCCTGTTTTCAAGTCTAAGTGTGATTTTGGTAAATTATTGTCATACTCTCAAATCGGGTGACCCGGGACTACGCGGTCAGTTCCTCCAAGTTACATTGGTCCCGTGCGAGGTGTTCGTGCCTCATACAAGGTCGTTTAGGGGCTGGTTTGAGTTTTCACCCTTTAACGGCCTGTTCTCAAGTCTAATTGTGATTTTTGCAAATTATCGTCATACTCTCAAACCGGGAGATCCGGGACTACGTGGTCAGTTCCTACAAGTTACATTATTCCCGTACGAGGTGTTCGTGCCTTCTACGGGGTCGTTTGGGGACTGGTTTGAGTTTTCACCCTTTAACGACATGTTTACAAGTCTAAGTGTGATTTTTGCAAATTATCATCATACTCTCAAACCGGGAGACTCGAGACTACGCGATCAGTTCCTACAAGTTACATTTGTCCCGTGCGAGGTGTTCGTGCCTCCTACGGGGACGTTTGGTGGATGGTTTGGGTTTTCACCCTTTAACGACCTGTTTTCAAGTCTAAGTGTGATTTTTTGCAAATTATCGTCATACTCGCAAACCGGGAGACCCGAGACTACGCGATCAATTTCTATAAGTTACATTGGTCCTATGCATGGTGTTCGTGCTTCCTACGGGGACGTTTGGGTTTTCACCCTTAACGGCCTGTTTTCAAGTCTAAGTGTGATTTTTGCAAATTATTTTCATACTCTCAAATCGGGAGACCCTGGACTACGCGGTCAGTTCCTACTAGTTACATTGGTCCCGTACGAGATGTTTGTGCCTCTTACGGGGTCGTTTGCAGGTTGGTTTGGGTTTTCACCCTTTAACGACTTGTTTTCAAGTCTAAGTGTGATTTTTGCAAATTATCGTCCTACTCTCAAACCGAGAGACCCGGGACTACACGATTAGTTCCTAAAAGTAACATTGGTCCCGTGGGAGGTGTTCGTGCCTCCTACGGGGTCGTTTGGGGGTTGATTTGAGTTTTCACCCTTTAACAGCCTGTTTTCAAGTCTATGTGTGATTTTTGCAAATTATCGTCAAACTATCAAATCGGGAGACCTGGGACTATGCGGTCAGTTCCTACAAGTTACAGTGGTTCCGTTCGAGGTGTTCGTACCTCCTACGGGGTTGTTTAGGGGCTGGTTTGTGTTTTCACCCTTTAACGGCCTGTTTTCAAGTCTAAGTGTGATTTTTGCAAATTATCATCATACTCTAAAACCGGGAGACCCTGGACTACGCGGTCAGTTGCTACACGTTATATTTGTCCCGTGCGAGGTGTTCGTGGCTTCTACGGGGTCGTTTCGAGGATGGTTTGGGTTTTCACCCTTTAACGGCCTGTTTTCAAGTCTAAGTGTGATTTTTACAAATTATCGTCATACTCTCAAACCGGCAGACCCGGGACTACTCGGACAGTTCCTATAACTTACATTGGTCCCGTGCGAGGTGTTCGTGCCTTCTACGGGGTCGTTTGGGGGCTGGTTTGAGTTTTCACCCTTTAACGGCATGTTTTCAATTCTAAGTGTGATTTTGGAAAATTATCATCATACTCTCAAACCGGGAGACCCGGGACTGCGCAGTCAGTTCCTGAAAGTTACATTGGTCCCGTGCGAGGTGTTCGTGCCTCCTACGGATCGTTTTGGGGCTGGTTTGAGTTTTCACCCTTTAACGACCTGTTTTCAAGTCTAAGTGTGATTTTTTAAAATTATCGTCATACTCTCAAACCGGGAGACCCGGGACTACACGGTCAGTTCCTACAAGTTATATTGGTCCCGTGCGAGGTGTTCATGCCTCCTACAGGGTCGTTTGGGGCTGGTTAGAGTTTTCACCCTTTAGCGGCCAATTCTCAAGTCTAAGTGTGATTTTTACAAATTATCGTCATACTCTCAAATCGGGAGATCCGGGACTACGCGGTCAGTTCCTAAGAGTTACATTGGTCCCGTGCGAGGTGTTCGTGCCTTCTACGGGGTCGTTTGGGGACTGGTTTGAGTTTTCATCCATTAACGGCCTATTTTCAAGTCTAAGTGTGATTTTTGCAAATTATCGTCATACTCTCGAAACGGGAGACCCGGGACTACGCGGTCAGTTCCTTTAAGTTACATTGGTCCCGTACGAGGTGTTCGTGCCTCCTACGGGGTCGTTTGGGGGCTGGTTCGGGTTTTCACCCTTTAACGGCCTGTTTTCAAGTCTAAGTGTGATTTTGACAAATTATCGTCATACTCTCAAACCGGGAGACCCGAGACTACGCGGTTAGTTTGTACTAGTTACATTGGTCCCGTGCGAGGTATTCGTGCCTCCTACGGGATCGTTTGGGGGCTGGTTCGTGTTTTCACCCTTTAACGACCCGTTTTCAAGTCTAAGTGTATTATGGCAAATTATCGTCATACTCTCAAACCGGGAGACTCGGGACTACACGGTCAGTTCCTACAAGTTAAATTGGTCCCGTACGAGGTGTTCGTGCCTCCTACAGGATCGTTTGGGGGCTGGTTCGGGTTTTCACCCTTTAACGGCCTGTTTTCAAGTCTAATTGTGATTTTGGTAAATTATCGTCATACTCTCAAATCGGGTGACCCGGGACTACGCGGTCAGTTCCTACAAGTTACATTGGTCCCGTACGAGGTGTTCGTGCCTCTTACGGGGTCGTTTAGGGGCTGGTTTGAGTTTTCACCCTTTGACGGCCTGTTCTCAAGTCTAAGTGTGATTTTTGCAAATTATCATCATACTCTCAAACCGAGAGATCCGGGACTACGTGGTCAGTTCCTACAAGTTACATTAGTCCCGTGCGAGGTGTTCGTGCCTTCTACGGGGTCGTTTGGGGACTGGTTTGAGTTTTCACCCTTTAACGGCATGTTTTCAAGTCTAAGTGTGATTTTTGCAAATTATCATCATACTCTCAAACCGGGAGACTCGAGACTACGCGATCAATTCCTACAAGTTACATTTGTCCCGTGCGAGGTGTTCGTGCCTCCTACGGGGACGTTTGGGGGATGGTTTGGGTTTTCACCCTTTAACGACCTGTTTTCAAGTCTAAGTGTGATTTTTGCAAATTATCGTCATACTCTCAAATCGGGAGACCCGGGACTACGCGGTGAGTTCCTACTATTTACATTAGTCCCGTACGAGGTGTTCGTGCCTCCTACGGGCTCGTTTGGGTGCTGGTTTGGGTTTTCACCCTTTAACGGACTATTTTCAAGTCTAAGTGTGATTTTTGCAAATTATCGTCATACTCTCAAAACGGGAGACCCGGGACTATGCGGTCAGTTACTTTAAGTTACATTGGTCCCGTACGAGGTGTTCGTGCCTCCTACGGGGTCGTTTGGGGGCTGGTTCGGGTTTTCACTCTTTAACGGCCTGTTTTCAAGTCTAAGTGTGATTTTGGCAAATTATCGTCATACTCTCAAACCGGGAGACCCGGGACTATGCGGTCTGTTCCTACAAGTTACATTGGTGCCGTGCGAGGTGTTCGTGCCTCCTACAGGGTCGTTTGGGGCTGGTTAGAGTTTTCACCCTTTAACGGCCAATTTTCAAGTCTAAGTGTGATTTTTGCAAATTATTATCATACTCTCAAACCGGGAGATTCGGGACTACGCGGTCAGTTCCTACAAGTTACATTGGTCCCGTACGAGGTGTTCGTGCCTTTTACAGGGTCGTTTGGGGGCTAGTTTGAGTTTTCACCCTTTAACGGCCTGTTTTCAAGTCTAAGTGTGATTTTTGCAAATTATCGTCATACTCTCGAACCGGGAGACCCGGGACTACGCGGTCAGTTCCTTTAAGTTACATTGGTCCCGTGCGAGGAGTTCGTGCCTCCTACGGGGTCGTTTGGGGGCTGGTTCGGGTTTTCATCCTTTAACGACCTGTTTTCATGTCTAAGTGTGATTTTGACAAATTATCGTCATACTCTCAAACCGGGTGACCCAGGACTACGCGGTCAGTTCCTACAAGTTACATTGGTCCCGTACGAGGTGTTCGTGCCTCCAACGGGATCGTTTGGGGGCTGGTTCGGGTTTTCACCCTTTAAAGGCCTGTTTTTAATTCTAAATGTGATTTTGGTGAATTATCGTCATACTCTCTAACCGGGTGACCCGAACTACGCAGTCAGTTCCTACAAGTTACATTGGTCCCGTGCGAGGTGTTCGTGCCTCCTACGGGGTCGTTTAGGGGTTGGTTTGAGTTTTCACCCTTTCACGGCTTGTTTTCAAGTCTAATTGTGATTTTTTCAAATTATCATCATACTCTCAAACCGGGAGATTTAGGACTACGCGGTCAGTTCCTACAAGTTACATTAGTCCCGTGCGAGCTGTTCGTGCCTTCTACGGGGTCATTTGGGGACTGGTTTAAGTTTTCACCCATTAACGGCATATTTTCAAGTCTAAGTGTGAATTTTGCAAATTATCCTCATACTCCCAAAACGGGAGACTCGAGACTATGCGATCAGTTCCTACAAGTTACATTTGTCCCGTGCGAGGTGTTCGTGCCTCCTACGGGGACGTTTGGGGGATGGTTTGGGTTTTCACCCTTTAACGGCCTATTTTCAAGTCTAAGTGTGATTTTTGCAAATTATCATCATACTCTCAAACCGGGAGACCCGGGACTACGCGGTGAGTTCCTACTAGTTACATTGGTCCCGTACGAGGTGTTCGTGCCTCCTACGGGATCGTTTGGGGGCTGGTTCGGGTTTTCACCCTTTAACGACTTTTTTCAAGTGTGATTTTTCCAAATTATCATTATACTCTCAAACCGGGAGACCCCAGACTATACGGTCAGTTCCTAAAAGTTACATTGGTCCCGTGGGAGATGTTAGTGCCTCCTACGGGGTCATTTGGGTGCTGGTTTGAGTTTTCACCCTTTAACGGCCTGTTTCCAAGTCTAAGTGTGATTTTTGCAAATTATCATCATACTCTCAAACCGGGAGACCCAGGACTACGCGGTCAGTTCCTACAAGTTAAATTGGTCCCATGCGAGGTGTTCGTGCCTTCTACGGGGTCGTTTGGGGACTGGTTTAAGTTTTCACCCTTTAACGACATGTTTTCAAGTCTAAGTGTGATTTTTGCAAATTATCGTCATACTCTCGAACCGGGAGACCCGGAACTACGCGGTCAGTTCCTATAAGTTACATTGGTCCCATGCGAGGTGTTCGTTCCTTCTACGGGGTCGTTTGGGGACTGGTTTGGGTTTTCACTCTTTAACGGCCTGTTTTCAAGTCTAAGTGTGATTTTTGTAAATTAGAATCATACTCTCAAACCGGGAGACCCGGGACTACGCGGTTAGTTCCTATAAGTTACATTGGTCCCGTGCGAGGTGTTCGTGCCTCCTACGGAATCGTTTGGGGGCTGGTTTGAGTTTTCACGCTTTAACGGCCTGTTTTCAAGTCTAAGTGTGATTTTTGTAAATTATCGTCATACTCTCAAATCGGGAGACCCGGGACTACGCGGTCAGTTCCTGCAAGTTATATTGGTCCCGTGCGAGGTGTTCGTGCCTCCTACAGGGTCGTTTGGGGCTGGTTAGAGTTTTCACCCTTTAACGGGCAATTTTCAAGTCTAAGTGTGATTTTTGCAAATTACCGTCATACTCTCAAATCAGGAGATCTGGGACTACGCGACCAGTTTTTACAAGTTACATTGGTCCCGTGCGAGGTGTTCGTGCCTTCTACGGGGTCATTTGGGGACTGTTTTGAGTTTTCACCCTTTAACGGCCTGTTTTTAAGTCTAAGTGGCGATATTTATAAATTATCGTCATACTCTCAAACCGGGAGACTCGAGACTACGCGATCAGTTCCTACTAGTTACATTGGTCCCATGCGAGGTGTTCGTGCCTCCTACGGGGTCGTTTGGGGGCTCGTTTGGGTTTTCAACCTTTAACGACCTATTTTCAAGTCTAACTGTTATTTTTGCAAATTATCTTCATACTCTCAAACCGGAAGACCCGGGACTACGCGGTCACTTCTTACAAGTTACATTGGTCCCGTGCGAGGTGTTCGTGCCTCCTACGGGGTTGTTTGGGTGATAGTTTTGGTTTTCACCCTTTAACGGTCTGTTTTCAAGTCTAAGTGTGATTTTTGCAAATTATCGTCATACTCTCAAATCGGGAGACCCGAGACAACGCGGTCAGTTCCTACAAGTTATATTGGTCCCGTGCGAGGTGTTCGTGCCTCCTGCGGGGTCATTTGGGGGTTGGTTTGGATTTTTACCCTTTAACGGCCTGTTTTCAAGTCTAAGAGTTTTTTTTGCAAATTATCGTCATACTCTCAAATCGGGAGACCCGGGACTATGCGGTCAGTTCCTACAAGTTACATTGGTCCCGTGCGAGGTGTTCGTGCCTCTTACGGGGTCGTTTGGGGGATGGTTTAGGTTTTCATCACCTAAAGCAGTTCAATAGCTATACACCTATTGACCACATGAGTAAAAAACTCATGTCCATAATAAGCTATTCTTCTATGTCAGTATGGACTCACTGCGAGGGGTCATTAATTATTTGTACTAAATCTCAATAGTGTAAGGCATAATTACTATCAAGAGGCATAATTTTGAAAAACTAACACATGTTATTCAAACTCCAGTCATTAGAACTCCTATCATTGGAAGAGGTCTGATGATGTGGGAATGCTCACACAACTAAATTTTTTTGTTTTGTGACTTCAAGTAATAAGTAAATATTCTTATAGAGTTTCTCATAGTTGAGCCAATTACGTCTCGATTAATAGCATAAGATCACGTAACTTTAATTTTACTTCCATAACAAAACTTCAAATATGAAAACACGTAATTTAAAAAAAAAAGTGTTAAACCCCATAACCATATATACACTAAAGGACACACATATATAAAGTACTGCACATATATAAAACTATATATCTTATTAGAAGTAAAATATAATACTAGAGTTTTACCTGTCCAGTAGCGGGTTAGTGGGATTCTGCATGTGAAAGTTACATTACTTGTAATTCCTTGCCCTTGGCTTTGCTCTGAAGCTACTTTTACATATAAACTGCTAACATCCTGACCTACAATACGTTAATGTGATCAAAATTAACCAGAGAATAAACTATAAAGAAGTCAAGTCCAAAGGGTATGAACAAGAAGCTTACCTTTGTATCCAAGCTAACTAAATCCTTAGCACAAGTGAACAGTCCAAATGGATGCTAACTACATCATTATATATAATTCAGTTACAGAAATTTATTGAATGGTTTCTTACTGGACAATAAAAAGAAAAAAAATAACGAATGGAAAAAATAAAGAAAAATTCCATATAGTGAATACTTACTTACAGTTATTGATATGCCCCTAAGCCCTCGATGATTACTCACAACAACATCCCGGCCACGTTTTGCAACACAGTTTGGCACTATTTCATCAACCAAACATAGAGCTAATAAATTTAAAGTGTATAATTACATGTATATACATACATGTGTAAATATACATATTCATACCAATCAAAAGCTGATCTTTAGTGCACTTCTTCCCTTCCACCTTCAAGTACACACACTATGTGCATGCACACATATATAGATAAACAAACAATTCATTGATGAGATGCTAAGGTGTTAAAATGACAATATGCAAACATATATAAACACACACACACACACACACATATACGCGTTTTGGCAATTAATTCTAATTCTAATTCTAAATTTCTCTATAGACCTTTATTTCTCATTTTTTCCCCTAAAGTTTTAGTGAAATAATCCCATTTTTATTTCATTTCCACCCTTCCAGCTCCAAATCTACACACACAGACAATCAACTCATCAACGAGACACAGGGCTGTAAAAAGGAAAATATACAACTATACGAACACACACATACACACACACTACGTGTGACAATTATTTTTAAATCTGGATTTCTCTATAAGCCTTAATATTTTGATTTTTCCTCAAGTTTCAATGAAATCGGTACCCGAAATTGCAACTGATACATTATACAACTGACTTGCAAGTGACCTGTACTTGATATATATATATATATATATATATATATATATATATATATATATATATATATATATATATAGAGAGAGAGAGAGAGAGAGAGAGAGAGAGAGAGATCGCAACTGCTGCGAGAGAGAGAGAGAGAGAGAAATCGCAACTGCAGATCGCATACTCATATGATATATATATATATATATATATATATATATATATATATATATATATATAGAGAGAGAGAGAGAGATGTAATACCTTACGATGATGAGCAGTAGCAGCGTGGGAGCAGTAGCTGCGACGAGGAGCAGTAGAAGCGAGGAGGAGAACGATGAGGAAGCCGGAGACGAGGAGCAGTAGAAGCGACGAGGAGAACGATGAGGAAGCCGGGAGGGAGAGCGAGCGGGAGAGAGAGAGAGAGGGGATTGGAATGTCTTGAAAATTTGGTCCCCGCTCCAAATTTTGGGGGGTTATTTTTTTAACAAAGCGTACCCATATTTGGCACAATTAAAAACCATGACAAATTTTGGCACTATTTGAAACCGTGCCAGATTATGATAAAACCGTGCCAGAATCTGGCACGGTTTTAAACAGTGCCAGAATCTCCTTGCCTAAGCGTAGGAGTGTGCAAAAAAACCGACCAAACCGACAAACCGATAAAACCGAGCCGAATCGAAAATTTTCGGGCCGGGTTTTTTTGAGGGTCGGTTCGGTTCGGTTTAATCAGGTATAAAACCGACAGGGTTGGTTCGATTTTCGGTTTTGGCATAAAAAAACCGATTTTGAACCGAACCGAACCGATTTAATTTTTATACTTTTTAATTTTATATTTTATATTATATTTATATTAGTCTTGACATATTATATTATATTTTTTAATTTTATATTTATATTAGGTATTAAAAAAATCTATTTTTTATTAAAATAAAGGAAAAAACCGAACCGGCCCTGTATAAAATCGGCCCTATCAAAAATCGACGGGCAAACCGAACCGGCCCTGTAAAAAACCGACCCGATTCGGTTCGGTTCGGTTTTTCAGCATTTTCGATTCGGTTTGGTTAGGTTCTCCTCCTCCAAAAACCGACATGGTCGGTTCGGCCCAAAAAATCCGGTCAAAACCGAACCGACCGACCCGTGAACACCCCTACCTAAGCGTGCCAGATTGGCATTTTTGGTGTAGTGAACATTTTAAATATAGTGTTAGAGCAGTTGAATTGGAGTGATTGGAGATTTTTAGGAGTGCAGCTAGAGATCTATTTTATCATCTTTAGTAGTTTAGATTTAATTTTCATTCCATCGTTTTTATTATGAGATTTCCATTTATGGATTTGGTGGGTCAATCGGTTCCACAGTCTTTTATGGTTTCAGTTAGATATTTATAGTTGGGTTATTTCATTTGAGTTTTAATAATTTGAAGTTGGATTTATTTTGGAGATAGCATGGTGATGGATTTTAATTTGCGTGAATTGGATAAATCTGAAAATTACATCGTGAATTTTTTTTAAACGTCTTATAATTCTGTCACATGGTGAAAATGATAACTTATTTAGTGACGATGGACGTAGTTTGGCGATGGTGGTTGGTTACCTCGCTTGCTAGAATGCGCCGGGTGTTACAGATAGTATCAGAGCATGGTCTTAGGTCTCATACGTTGTGAGTCCATTTTAGCTTCCACAGTAACTATCTTTGATTCCTTTTGATTATTTGTACTCTTAGTTATTTTGAGTCTGGTTGTTGTTTGTTCCTATCTCTTTAGGTGGCAAACACTGGGAGATTTGGAGATAGGAAAGAGGATTCAGTTTTTGGTCCCGCAGTTCAGGGTATCGAGGAGTTAACGACTATCATATGTGAGGCCATGACGGACGGTATTGAGATAGGGAGACAATGGTTGGTAAATCTAGAGGGTAAACCCACCTCAGTTTAGGACAGGGTGAGAGCCAGTTTCCATAAAGGGCTCCTCCCACCTTCGTAAGAGGATTTGAATCCACTGTTGCTAACCAATGGCGGCAAAAATGGAGAGGCACTTGAGGATGGTGGATTGTACTGATGTGTAGACACAGATGTTGGTTACATTTAAGCTAACAGGAGATGCATTACAGTGGTGGGAGAGTGTCACCACATCTGAAGATAGGGATTGCCTGTATTATGGAGACTTTTTGTTGAAGATTAGTGACAAGTATTTTCCTTATTCGATTAGGAGCGTGAAGAAGAGGAAATTTTGGATTTAGAGTAGGGTTTGAAATCAGTTGCTGAGTATGAGCATAAATTCAGAAATATGTCGATGTTTATACCTGAAGAAGTGAATACCGAGGCAAAGAAAATGAAATGTTTCATTAAGGGTCTATCGTTGTCAATTAAGTAAATAATGTTGGGGAACCCGATGTACACTTCTTAGACCTAGGTGGTGGATGTTGCACTGTTGTTGTGGAAAGAGAAAGTGAACTACTAAAAGAAGTTAGTTAAGAGGCAGGAGTGGAATTGTCAAGGAGGGGAGAACAAAGGTCGCAATGACCAACCGTGGAAGAAGCATGGAGCAGAAGGCCTTTCAACAAGGCAATGGTGTCCCGCAGGGTCCTCAGGGACATGCGTAGGGACATTAGAATGAGGGAGCTCCATATAGGCAGTATGGGCATTTTAAAGGTGCATGTCTTAGTTGTGGGGAGATAGGGCATCAAGCTTTTAGGTGTCCGAGAGTGCAGGGCCAGTAGGGCCAAGGCACACGGGGCCAGTAGGGCCAAGGAGCACAGGACCAACAGAGCCAAAGGCCTCTATCACCGGCATCACTAGGTGTGCAGAGAGCGCTCGCAGTACCCATAGTGGGTAGGTGTTATCTACTTTCGACTCAGGAATCTCAAGGAGGTCAAGCTCAATAGGAGCCAAAGCGTGGCTAGTGGGAAATCATGGTGCATAATTATTTTTCAAGATATGCATATTTAAGGTATGTGTATATATCGTATTTTTTCTCGCGGGGTAGTTGCGTGTAGGATTGGGTATATGGGCGCCCAATTGTGGCATTCTATAGATAGGCATATGTAAGCCTTATATTATTGCTCGATTTGTTTTTACGATTACGCTTCATCGAATTTCGAGGATGAAATTCCTATCCTAGTGGTGAAGTATGTAACATCCCATAGTTTTAGATAGTTTATTTTTAACCATCGTAATGAAAAACCATTTTTTTAATTTTAAATTGGATTATTTTTGCCAATTAAAATGTTGTTTTTATAATTGAAAAAATGGATTTTTTTATCAGAATTGAAATGGGGTTCAAAATCAAAGAGTTGTGCATTTTATAAAATTATGGGAATTTTGAATTTATACAAAAATTCTACCCAGTTCGAAAATCCGACGAACCGGTTCGCTTTTCCAGCTTGTGAAAATAAATCCCTTTTGTTTCAGAGTTTGTTTAGGACTCGAACAATTTTTCGTTATGAATAAGTTCGGGTTTAGTGTTTTAAAACACATTTTAGTCTCCTCCCAAAGCCGTAGCCTCTCACAAATTCCATCTTCAATTTTCTTCAAAACCTAAACCCATTTAACACAACTTTCAACTCAAGATTTGAAGAACTAAACCAAGATTTCTCAAGATCGTTAAAGCTTGTGTTTTTGTTATTTTCTCGAGAGGAACACAACCATCCAATCAGATTTTTCAAATGACTCTTTCACAAGCACGAATACTTCTATTGTTCCCTTTTAGCATTATACGTTTTAAATGCTTCGTAAACTCTAATAATCATAGTTTTCTTAAAATAAATTAAAGAGACTAATTATGAAAAGTGAAACTAATTTTTGGGTTATTTTTGTTTAAATCTTTAATACGAATTAAGACTCAAAACCCTTGTATGTTTAGTTTAGAGGTTGGGCTCTCATTAGAATATATGAACGTTACCATATTAAAATAAATTGTATGAACTTTATAAATGGAACTTGACTCATAAAAATCATGTTATTTATGTGTTGCTTGTAGAATATAAATCTATTGTTATATGTCCATGAAATAAGCATGTTGATGGAATTTATATAAGTTGTTGAAAAACAAATTATTTAATTAACATGATAATTAAATGAACACAAATTTGATATACGGTGATATTGTGATTAAATAAAAAAAAATTTGTGATATGTTAAAAAATATGCCTTATGTGATCATTAATTGTGTTAATATTCAATACCACGGGGGCGACAGGACTATTGGGGTAGTTATTACTCTCACCTTATTTTTGGTTGCTTTCTAGGTATGAGACTAGTAGGTAGGCCTTTGTTGTTGTTAGCATTTTCTAGGTATGGGACTAGCGAGTGTAGATTTTTCAGATGGGGACTTCTGGGGTAGGGCTAAGTAGTACATTTTTTCGTTGTTCCGTTTAGACTAGGTGGTATTTGTTGATCGGTATTCTTCCTAAATAATAGATTATGATATACATGTTTTTTGAAAATCTCTAGGTATGGGACTAGGGATGGTTTGAGGATTTAAAGCTCGAATAAAGGGTGGGGCTAATAGAAAATAATGAACTTGATTAAATGGATAATTAATGCCTAAGATAATAAAATGGTATTAAATGAATTTGCATCGCGAGTATGTGTAGAACTAACGATAATTGGATTGACTGGCTATAGTGACGTGGGTGTGTGTTTGCGCCACGAGTATGTGCAAGGCTAACAAAAATTAGTTCGACCGACTATAGTGACGTGTCGTGCGTGAAATCTCACGAGTATGTGTGGATTTAATACAATTGAGATGGCTGGATATAATGATGGGAATGGATGTGATGTGTGGAACCGCAAGTGCATGAAGAGTGTGTGCAAAACCAATAAAGAGGTTGACTGGCCATAGTGGTATCGCACGAATAAGAAAAAATGGATACTTAAAGTTAAGCAATAATAAGAGCTAATGTTTAAATTTAATGTTTTAATGTCATAATTGGACTTAAGCATTGGGGTGGGCTTGTTATGTTGGCATATAGTGGTCATTTATTTTTACTCGCATGTTAATTTATATCTCATTTAATTGAAAATACTCTATTGTGATTTTTTATCATGTATAATATTATTATCTGGGTTTACGGACCCTAATTTGAAGGATTATCTAGTATTTATGCATTGGGATCTGACCCATTGTGTTGACTAGTATTTTAGGTATAGTGCTGGAGTAGCCGCATAGGAGTGATTGGAGATTTTTGGGAGTATAGCTGGAGATCTATTTTATCTGCTTTATTAGTTTAGATTTACTTTCCATTCTATCGTTTTTATTATGAGACTTTTGTTTATGGATTTGGTGGGCCAATCAGTTCCATAGTTGTTTATGGTTTCACTTAGATATTTATAGTTGGATTATTTCATTTGAGTTTTAATAATTTGAAGTTGGATTTATTTCGAAGATAGCATGGTGATGGATTTTAATTTTCATGAATGTTTATATTAGTTGGATAAATTTAATTATTATTTTGTGATTTTTTTTAAATGTCTCATATTTTTATCACATGCTGAGAATGATAACCTATTTAGTGACGCCCAACATAGTTTGACAGCGACTGGCGACCTCACTTTTCATAATGCGCGGAGTGTTGCATATATGTTGAAGTGTGCAAGATTATTTGGGTCATGATGTTTTGGACAACCATGGATCTTTGAAGTCGTACAATATATGAAGCTTGTCCTATGAGGATTTATAATAGGTAGATATGATGTATATTTTGATCCATTTTTTAGGATCTTTTCTAGATTTTAGTTTTGTCATAGAATAGCCAAAGGGGTACATTTGTAAAGACATATTTACATCCATAATTTCTTTTAGTTTTGGATTTATTCCAGAAAATAAACAATCTAAGTCTAAATGGATTTTTATGTCTTGAGTTATAATTTAAGAATTTAAAGACAAAGATAAACACCAAAGCATCGCATTATTGCACCGAAAAATTTCATTACATTGACGGGACAAAATCAATTTTGGAAAATATTTTTCAAAATAATTTTTAAAAATTTTATGATGTTGTTAAAATTCTTATAGGAAATTTTCATACGAGGGATTTTGTCGTCTAAATTCATTTCCATAAGAGGGACACTTTTTTAAATCAAAACCTATCGTATGAAGTTTTGTTTCGTATGTGGGTGTGTCATGCGTAGTACTTTTTGTACGAAGATCCCTAATGATGTTCCACCAAGCCTCATAAGTGTCTTATTTGAGAGAGGTCCTAAACTCTGGATATGTGTTTAAGTTATTGTCCTTTAGCATCAATGTATGAATTGACTTAAAAACACAATTACTGATGCGCAGCCTAGTTTTACAAAACCCTAATTTTGGTTTTGATAGAACTTTTTATGAGTGAGTGATCTTTGCAATCCTATACTTACCGAAATAGCTTTCAGTTAACAAAATCCATTCTAGTGTTCACCCTAAAGATTTTATCACGAGATATTGCGTGGTTTAATAACACTAGTATTTGGTGGGTTGATCATTCAATAATGGATATTGGTGGATATCGCAACCCGTGGGCTGTGCCAATTGCTGGAGAGATAATAACTGAGTGCTAGTATGAATAGAGACATTGAATCATAATGTAAAGAAGAGACTTTGCGGCATGTATAGTTATCTTATATATAAGTTATATTTGTTCTCTATAAGACATGTAATATTTATTCATTACTAGTGGACTTGATTTCGGCTAGGGAGCAATAATGGTTTTGCCTGTGAGGGTTTTCGCTTAAAATGATGTGTTAATTGTAGTTTCATGATTTTATTTATGCATTTATTTATCACATCACACACATGTAAATTGGAATAATTAATTTTATTCAGTAAAATTAAAATTGGTTCAATAATTAATATACTTTTCTTGAAGGATGCCATTTAACCAACTAAAAGTTATAATTATTTAATTTGTCATAAACAATCTATGATAATACTTTTCAGTCAATGAATATTTATTCTTATACCTAAAGGATAAAACCATGATAAGTGAAAACTTTAGAAATAATTACTCTTTAAATTCTATTTGAAACTATAATTACACATGTAAAATAAAACCTATTGGATCACATTGATCATTGAATCTCTAATCTCAACTCAACTTAGAACCATATGTTTTGGAAAATATCATAAATATGACAAGTTGTGAATATGAATGATTATAATATATTTGAGGCATTTAAACCATTAATCTTGTAAAATACTTGAAAATTGAAACTTATAAATGATTATATGGAACATATTTGGATACACGATGTTGAAAATGGTGAAAGGTTGTTGAAGAATAAAATGTGTTATGATAGTATTTTTTTTAAAAAAATCCGTGGACAAGGATTTCAAAGAAAATCATTAGTTTAAATAGACTCTAAAAACTGTTGAAAATCCTGACTTTGAAAAGGAATTTGTTTAAATTAATTTAAAAACTCCTTAAGTTTTGAGAAAAAGTATTTATGAGAGAATACAATTGAAGAGTTATGGAAAAGAAAACATTATACGAAAATGAGTTTTGAAGAACATTGTCTAAATACCACAGTGGTTCGTTTTCATATACTTCACTTGATTTCGTATGTATTATATTGAAATTTATCACATCACACGTAGAATACACAAATAATATAATACTTTTGATATATTAAATTGCCTCCATGTCACTTTCGCATAACAAGTACTTAATGATTCACATTGGAAATAACATTGATATTTACAAAACTTGAACTGTGAAAATTGTTTCAAAAAATATTTTATAAACAAGACGCTAATTGATGATAGTAAAATATTTTTCACATAAACACATTGATGTGAAAGTAAAACGTTTATCGTATTTAAAAAAAGAAATCAAAATATCTAAAAGTTATTTTAATGGACCCCTCTAATGAACCAAGAGAGTTATTAAAGTTACAACCAAAGGAAAACATTAATATGCCCTTATTTCACAACTTATGAAAACATTGGAGTAGAAAAATGATTTTAAAAAAAATGACGTTTTTAAAAAATCCAACTTTGGGAACCCTTGAGAAATCTTGCAAACCCAATGGACATGGTATCACATCAAAAGAATACTTTGAGGGATTATTTGAATATACCTTACACTACTCACACATTGATAACTTAATTCATGTTTCATATATGCTTGAAATCTTATTTCATTGTGAATCACATTTAAAAGAAAATTAAGGGAAATGATAAATTAGTGGACACACATATTTGGATACTCATTGAACTCTCATTTGTATCATATTAAAAAAATATTTGAATTTTTTGATGAACTTTTGGAATATTTACACTTAGAAGTTTGAGAAAACGTTTGTCAAAAAATATTTGAAACTCCTCATTATATCATTTAAACACCTAATACTTGAATTCTCCCTTGATTAGTCTCTCGATATCTTCACATGTGTTTATGATTTGAAAAACTTACACTTTCTTCATAATATGATATTTATGATACATGATAAACAAGTAGAACATATTTCCCAATTGTGCCGTAAGTTAATACTTTCGTAAATTCTATATGATTCCTGAATTGAAATACTTACATCTATGACACTAGTGACTAAAACATATTGAAATCTATTTGGTATATACACGTGATATTATCCTAACACAATCCACCTGATACGAACTTATTATTACATCAACATGGTCATGATATATGAAGAATATGTTGTATTCATTCATATAAGCTTATCTTAATATTTAGACATTGCATGGAAATAATATGTTATCATTAGAAAATTATTTATGAAAATTCATAAGTTTGAAGACACTAGAATGAGATTTCATGGATTAAATACGATCATATAAAATTGGATAAATTCCATCCAAGTAAACAAGGTGGAAATACAACTTGGAGAATTATCATGGAAACATCCTATAATAATGGAGGATATACCATCAAAGATGAATAAGGAATATATGAGGATCTTTGGCAACTATAAGAGAATATGTATACTCATGTTCCCCATTTATGTTGGATTGTCTGATTTTGGTTTCGAAAATACACTTTGATTATTTAGTTCCTGAGGTATTTCATACAAAAATTCACATCATGTCTTGTTCACCAGACTTCATCAAACTCCATCTCGACACCATTCATGATCATATTCTTGTTAATTTTACTTTAGGGTGAGCTAAGGGGAATTAGAAATGACTTATTCACACTTTTTTTCAAATTCAAATTAATTTTCATAATTTTGAAAATTAATTTAAAGAAAATTGCATAAGTACATCATATGAATATTGTTGTCTAGGTTCTAACATATAACTTTTCCCCAAAGTAATAATGTTTTGTTTTTGTGAGTCGTAAAGGACCCATTTGCAGGTCATGGAGCATGGCAAGGTTTTTACTGAGATTTTTCGCGACTAGCATCGTTCAGTCAATCTTTAATTCACTTCCACGAATATGCTTCATTTGTTGTGCACTTTATGATAAAAGTAAATCTTTTTGTAGATTTTTGCTTTTTTCTAGGAGTATATGAATATCTAAGTTTGTAGACATATCTTTTGGGGTGCAATATGTTTTTAAATGGGACACTCTTACATAGTTTCTCTCTCAAACTCCTCTTGTAAACTTGAAAGTGAATTTAAGTAAGGTTTGGCTCATTATAAAAAAAATGAGGCTAGGGGTCAAGGGGATTTTAAAGAGAGAAATCTTTAGCCTTTAGAGAGAACATTTTTTTTACCTTTCTCCTTTATTCCTCTCTTTGTATTTTTGAGATATTTTTCTTTTAAATCTCAATCTAAAGTTTTATTGTAGTTTTATTAATTTATTTTTCCTTGAATATATATATATATATATATATATATATATTGTTCATGACAAACTTCAAATTTTTTTTATCTAAAAAATACAAGGTGGGTTTGTTTTATAATAACAAATGTTTTAAATACTTTGAAACCCTCTAGTAAATATCATATCCTATAAAGTGGCTTCCAAAAATTGGTGGATTCTCATTTGTTCCATTAGAACAAAAAGTTTACCTTCAACTTCAAAAGGAGATTTTTTATTTCATGGTCGTAACAAAAGACATTGGTCGTAACCAAAATCGATTTCCATTATGAAGTGTTCTATAACTATTGGATCCTTACTATTGTGAAAGATATGGTGTGAAAAGAGTGTTAGTAAAATATGTACAAAAGGAGTGTCACTCACAATTTTTGTTTGTAAGTATCTACCATAGTTCATTTGTCATTTTGTTCATCCCGAGGTTTATCACAATGTGGGTTTATTCCTTGTATGAATTGGTGTTTTGTAATCTCGTTACCTTTTATGTATTTAGATTCATCACCTGAATATTGAACATAAATTTTTGTGTGATCTAATTGGTAAATATATTGTCACATAGACCTAGATAGTTATATTTTTTCTCTAAAAGGAACTAAAAGGATAACATTGCATTATTATGACAATATATTTTATTTTGGATCCTTATTTCCACAATGGTTACAAGAACATGGACTCTTAAATGGTATTAGAGATATACCTCATTTTTATTTGTTTAATCACCTTAAGGATGATCCAATGTGAACATAATGAAGATAATCAACTATGGCCGTATTTATGATGTAATCGGTGCTAGAGATAATCATGCTTTAATAAGACTTGTGACCCCGTCCAATGTTATGAATCAATCTTCTTTAATAAAAAAAGTTTTGTGTTATTTATACGAATAGTTATAGTGATTGTGAAAAAGATGATATTCTAACAAAATGGTTTTGGAATCAAAAGTGTTATTGAAAAATAATGTAATATTTTCTATGACAGTATAACATGTGTAAGAAGAAAATCTTTCGCGAAGAACACAAATAATTTTAACGATCTTATTTGTATGAATGGAGAAAATGAATTCATTCAAGAATTACAAGCTCATGGTTATGTTCACTATCCTAGAATGTAAGCTCTTAATTTATGATTTGATGGATTATTATGATTTCTTGATGATTTATCAGAGGATAAGGAGTTAAATAAGGGTGAAGATGAACGTGTGTCCACCTTTAGAAAAGAAAAGAGACGATTTGACCATTCATGTAGATAATTGGAAAAAGGAGATTCAAATTTGTGAAGAATCCAATGCAAACTCTTAGAAAAAATTAAAAAACTTGTAAAAGACTTGGATTCTATGAAATAAGAAATTTCTAGAGAAGAAACTTTGAGTTTTAAAGATTCATCATCAAATAAGTCATCTTTTATTAACTTGTAATACTCCTATTTTCCACGTATTGGGTGGCCAAGCCTCAACGCCGAAGATATGGGATGTCAAAAAATGTATACCATTCTCAACAACAAATATAAAATAAATAAAACTATAATATCTTAGGAGTATGGAGGATCCTTGGAAGTATATGGGTAAAATGGTTAACATGTTTATTTAATAAAATTTTAATAGAAGGAAACATACTAGATGAGTGGAGGAAAAGCACTATAATACATTTGTATAATATAAAGGAAATATACAAAACTGCAGTAATTATAGAGAAATCAAACTGATAAATCACACTATGAAATTATAGGAAAAGGTTATAGATCAAAGATTAAGAAATGAGTCAACTATTTCGGATAAAAAATTTGTATTTATGCTAGGACGATCCACCGCGAAAGCTATTTACTTATTAGGACAGTTAATGGAGAAATGTAGAGTAAGAATAAAAATTTACACATGGTCTTTATATACTTAGAAAATGCATATGATAGAGTACCTAGGGATATAATATGGTGGGTTTTAAGGAGGAAAAGAATTCCTATGATTTATATTAAAGTTATTGAAGATATGTATAATAACACAAAGACTAGAGTAAGAGCTATTTATGAAGAAGCTAATAATTTATGATTAAAGTGGGTTTACATCAAGGATCAACCTTAATCCTCACTTATTTGTCATAGTATTGGATGAGATTATTAAGAACATATAAGAATATATCCCATGGTTTATGTTATTTGTGGATGATGTAGTTTTAGTAAACACTTCAAAGGAGGCCTTAGCGATGAGAGTAGATACTTGGATGAATTCCTTAGAGTCCAAGGGACTAAAAACCTGTAGAAATAAAACTGAATTTATATAATGAAATTTAAGAATGAGGCATATGATATCTTAATGTTAAAGATTGAAGAAAATGTGATAAATCAAACTAATAAATTTCATTATTTGGGTTCAATGATACAAAGTAACAAGGATATTGATGAGGATGTTACGAGTGGAATATCAACTGGTTGGAATAAATGGAGACAAGAAAGTGAGGTATTACGCGATAAGAGGATAACTAATAAATTAAAAGGAAAATTTATAAAACAATTGTTAGGCCAGTTACTCTATATGGAGCGAAATGTTGGGATTTAAAGACAAAACATGAACAAAGGCTCCATGTTAGTGGGATGAGGATGCTCCAATGGATGATAGGAATTACTAGAAAGAACAAGATTAAAAATTAGTATGTGAGAAAATAGTTAGGAGTAAATCCCATTAGCGATAAATTAAGAGAAAGTAGACTTAGATGGTATTGGAAAAAGGAGTAGATCCCATTAGCGATAAATTAAGAACAAGATTAAAAATCAGTATGTGAGAAAAATCAGTATGTGTTTTGTAGACTAATAGATGCACCTGTAACAAGAGGAAGATTGTTGGAAATAGAGGGTAAAAGAGAAAGGGGATACCCTAAGCTATCGGGGGAGAAAATTATTAGGAGAGACCTTAAGGCTTTAAACTTTAATGATAGTATTGCTTATAATAGATTAGAATGGAAGATGAGAATCCATGTGGCCGACCCGATGTGATGGGATTAAGGCAAGTATGGTGATAATGATGATGATTCACAATGATAAATAAATGATGAAAATAAATTGAGATAATAAATAAGAGCCTCTAAAACAGAATCAAATAACTTTATAAATCTCCACAATACTGAATGTCTTCAAAACTAAATGAATAAATAACTTTGGAACCCACCACATGACCATTAATAAAATCTTTGAATGAATAAATAAAGAAAGGGTCTAAACTCAAATGAAAATTTAAACGAAATAAAATGCCCTACATTAAGGATAAATAGCTGGAAAATCAGAGGAATGGAAGTTTGTCTGCTCAAAATTGCTTCTCGGGTTTAAGAACACCAGGAAAAGGTTTATTGAAAAATAACACAAGTTATACCCCACAATTTGCAAGAAATAGATTACTTTAGTAAAAGATATTAAATACCTCTCATTTATGTCTTATGTTGTCCCACCTATACTCACATATAAAATTCCTCACCCTACCTATATTAAGGTATATCCTATCTAGATGTCCAACTACACTGTACATAGCTACAATGTGTGAAAATCAGTCCTAAAACTAACAAGTAAGATCCATGATATCACTCTATGTATAAAACTTAGTAACACAACTTTAGTAATGTACTAAGAGCAAAAATTATACGTAGTACCAGTATACTACCTCATATCAAATAAGTAACACCATCATAGTAATAATAATAGCATAATCCAAATCTTCATATGAATATGCCCATCACCGAACAATCTACATATATATAAGTATCACATGAAGGCTTTAACTTTTAGGGATCTCTCATGCCTATATCGGGTGAATCTGTAGGAAGTACCACTCCTATCGGACTTCAAAACGTCCAAACATAAAGAAAATGTAAAATCACTACCCCATCACACCACCGTGCAATCACATACCAAAACCACTCAATGGATTAAGCCTCATGTGTCTCCCACACACGAGACGGTTGACCAACTTCATGCAGGATCACAATATTAACCTATACACTAGATGCATCATCAATTAGGGACATAGTACTCGATCTCGTAAAACAATTTCATCAAATTCTCCATCGATAGATTCCTCAAAAATACACACACACACACATGACATGTCCATAAATAGCACATAAATCATATATTCCCCAATACACGTAAACATATATGGCTTACCAACTTAACTGTACACATCAGAATATACGTACCCTATATAATGTATATTTTGAAAGCATAACTTGCATATAAAAACTATAGGCTTAAAACCTTAGTTAAATATCCAAAACCCCATGAAAACATCCTACGTTAAACCCTAAGTCCCTAAGTAAAAAAAATCCTTGCGAAAACCCTTTTTTTAAAAATAATTTATTTATTTATTTGAGAGAAAAAACTTATCCCAGAGCTTATACATTCAAGAAAGAAAGAATAGCTATTTATATTAGAAATTTTCCTCAAATAAGGAAAATTATTTCTACCTGAAATAATGGCACCTTTAATATTACTAGGCAAACTTTGCATATAATGAAAAACCTTAGATTCTTGAGAAAGAAGATCCTCCTTTAGAAGCTGATCTGCGGTGAAGTTTTCTTCTCTAAAGCAATGGGAAACTTTAATGTTGTGCCCTTTGATAAGAAGATACTCTTGGATTCTCCATGGAATTTTTAGAATATCATTGATGAAGTTCACTAGAAGGAAAAAGTCTTATTCCAGTTGTAATTTAGTCCAGCCTTGATGAATGCAATAAAACTAAGCTATCTTTAATTGACATAGATTTTGCCAAATTGTTCGTTCCATTCTCCATAAACTGGTAAGAAGCCCAAATCATATTTCCTTATAGATCTCTAAGAATTTCCCCCAATCCCATGTTACCATTTGGTCATAAGAACCATTTGTATTGAGTTTTAGAAATGGAGGAGTTGGTTTTAACGAAGACATCAAAGAATAAGAAGGAGATTTAGAAGCATAGGAAAATATGCAAGAGATTTAAAGGCCTATTTACATCTTGTAGAAGAATAAGGAATTGGACCAAAAGAAGAAATAGACTCATGAATTATCTTAAGAATTCTTTTAATGATAAAGGAATATAACATTTTTGTGTTATCAAACCTGGCTCTATTCCTACTCATCTAAATTTCCCATCGAATCTCTTGACATCTAAACTCCACCTATAACGGTGAATTAACAATGAAAACACTTGTTAAGATTTTTTCATAAACTCCACCTATAACGGTGACTTAACAATGAAAACACTTGTTAAGAATTTTTCATAAACTCCACCTATAATGGTGACTTAACAATGAAAACACTTGTTAAGATTTTTTTTCATAAAATCTTTGTTTCCTCTAACTGTTTTCAGGTTGCTCAGGAGGATTCTCCACCAGTTCCTTCGCGTATTACCTCGCCCCGTCGTGAACCTGTTGCTTCCGAAGAAACTAGCCATGATGATCAAGGTTCCACGATAAGTGCTGCTGCAAAAAGAGAATCTGGGTGCGAGCTTCCTCTGCCTGACTTGGGTCCTCACGCCTTCTGCCTGATAGTACTCCAACGTTCTCCCCAATACCCTTTAATCACCGTTTGGTAATTGAGCAACTTGTGAGTTATCATCCTGAAACTTTCACGGTGGACTACCTTCATTCAAACATCTCAGTTATAAGCTATAGGCTTCAAGGCATGGCCACCGTCGTTGCTGAAATTGCCAACACCCCAACTGCCAATGTTACCAGACCCCTCCTCAACCAATTCATGGGTTATCTGAGGGAGTTGGGTCGTGACGGGTTTCGCTTTGACTGGATCATCGTGCATTTGAAGACTTTGAAGATCCAGCGGTTGGACAGCCAGAGGGAGATCTTACAAAAACATCAAGAGGAGCCGCGGGCAGAGGAAGCCAAGTTGGACGAGCTAGCACCTCTTCTTGAAATAGTTGACAAATAGGTGGGGGACCTCGAAGAAGCTCTGCGCGCGGCGAAGTCAAAACAAGAGAAACTCCTGATTGAGCGTACACAGGCGCAGACAAGGCTAGAGGTTTCTATCAACGCACAACGATCTTGCCAAGTAGCTTCTTCGGGCCTTCCTGGAGACTTTTTCTCTTCTCCCGACCTGTGGTTCCTCCTTGACGAATGAACTTGTATATATATATATTTTTTTCTTCTTCTCATGTAATTCTTGGGCAATAGCTCCCAATTTTGTAATGCCCCAAAGTTATAAATGAAAAAGATACTTGTTCTCATGTCATTTCTTTGTGTTATAACTATTTACATAGACTGTAAAATATGAAGTTCTGTAATTTTTTCGTCTCTACTTGAGTTATAATAAAATAACTTGCATTCTTATCATAAGAAAGAACTTGTGTATTTATAACAATAGCCAACTACATTAGAGGTCAAACATGACTGCCTACACATGATAAAATTTCAACCACTTATTGTTAATCTTAAATGGCCTATCTTCTTCTATCTTAGAAATTAAGCAATAACCTGAGTCATGGGACTCTTTTACGATGAAAGGTCCTTCCTAATTTACTGCAAACTTAGGTAGAGGAAGCCCCCTAATATGTTTCACTGCTGCCTTCAGTACAAGATCTCCCTCCATGAACTTCCTTGGTCTCACTAAATTATCGTATGCCCTGGAGAGTTATTTCGTGTGTATTTGAAAGTGTTGCATCGCATTATCCCTGTGTTGATCCAATGCCTTCAACTATACATGTCTACTCTGAGGGAGCATGCTACTTCGCAAAGCATATCGAGCAAAGAGAACTTCCAACTCTACTGGGAGAATTGCCTCGGCCTCATAAATAAGAGAGAACGGTGTATACCCTGTAGGCTTCCTCTTAGTCGTTCGATAGGACCATAAAATGACTTGTATCTTGTCATCCCATGATCCTGGGAAATCCTCCATCGTTTTGGCTAAGATATTGACCAAAGTTTTGTTAGTTGCTTCAGCTTGACCATTTCCCTTTGGGTATGCCACCATTGAAGTGTGATGGACAATGGAGTATTTGTATGTGAGCCTCATTATTTCTGAATTGACAAAAGGGGTTCCATTGTCCGAAAGATAACCTTTGGAATCCTGAAATGACAAATGATGTATTCTCTGATGAAGTTGCTCACTACTCCCGCCATTTCCCTTCTCAGTGGTATCGCCTCCGCCCACTTTGTGAAGCACTCTGTTACCACTAGTATCCATATCTTCCCCCTCGAAGAAGGGTGTATCGCTCCTACTAGGTCGAACGCCCACGTATGAAAAGGATAAGGAATTGCCAGAGAGTGTAAGTCTACTGATAGGGCATGGATCATATTTCCATAAAGTTGGCACGCCTTGCACTTTTGAACGAACTCAGCGGAATCTTTCTCCATTGTTGGCCAATAGTATCCCAGAGTCATCAACTGGTCATACAACTTGGCCCCTCCCATATGAGCTGGATCGTGCGACTATTTGAGAACCTCGGCTGCCTTTTCCTTCGTGATGCAATGCAACGGCCTGTTAAAGTATCCCATTCGATAAAGTTTCCCCTCCTGAATGTAAAATCTCGATGCCCTTCGCCGGAGTCCCATCGCATCAATTTTCTTCATTGGGACAACTCCATCTTTAATGAAGTCAATATAGGGTTGTCTCCAGTCAGCCTGAGCCTCCATGAAATGACATTCAGCTGCCTCAAAGAATAATTGGCATTCATTACACTTTCATTGTAACTCGACTGCATCTTGCTTCATGCTAGGCCAGAAATATCCCTCTCTTTGCATTCTTCGATAGAGGGGTATCTCAGTTGTTTCGCAGTGTTCTCCATGTGTTTTCTTTAATCTTTGCTCTGCCTCTTCTGAACCGATGCATCTCGATAGCCATCCTCCTGTGTTTCTGAAGTAAAGGTTTCCCTGGTTTGTAAAGTACTAGGCCAATTCTCTGAGCCCCATCGTTCCTTCGCCAGTCTCCAGTTGCCTCTTAATCCCTCCCCTTCAGTCCACGTCTGCCTCCATCGGTAAAATTGACTGTACCATCGAAGGAGTTATTCTTCGTTGAATCACGATAGTAGTTGTATCACTCCTCATGTTCATCTTTTGGGCAATGGTAGCATAGGCATCTGGGTACTGGTTCATCATCCTGGGCTGCCTCCTAAGCTTGGTCCGATGGAACTGGCCAAGGAGCCTCTGAATGATCGTTCTGTATGGTGCCAGGCTCATGTGTTTTAACACGTATTCTCCATTCACTTGCTGAACCACTAAGTTTGAATCCCCCTTGATGCAAAGTGAACGAATTCCTCTTCGAAGAGCCTCTAACAATCCCAACACCAATTCTTCATATTCTGCTTCGTTGTTAGAGCAAGGGAAATCTAAATTGTAATAAAGGAAAATCTCCTCCATTCCTTTCGAAAGGATAACCCCTGCTCCTCCTTTCTTTTCTGCCGATGACCCATCTAACTGCATTGTCTATTCCTCATCTATTGCTTCTAGGTTATTGGCCTATAAGTTATCCCCTAGGATGCTTTTTTTGGGTGGCTCAAACGTTCCCGAAGGGAAAATAACCAACAGATCGGCGTACGTCTGGCTTTTAATTGCACAAAGAACCACGCACTTCAAGTCATACTTGAAGAGGATAAGGAACCATCTAGCTGCCTTACCTATCAATATAGTTCTTGCAAGCAAATACTTATTGGGATCATATCTAATCACACTATGAATTGTAAAAGACATCATATAATGTCTAAGTTTTTGTGATACAAATAATAAGGCTAAATAATGCCTTTCCAAACTACTATATCTGACTTCTGGCCCATGGATGATCCTGCTGAGGTAGTAGACTGGCCGTTCTTGCCCGTCAATCTCTTGTACCAACAAAGCTCCCACGAATTTTATGGTGGATGTGAGATATAGCTGCAACGGTATTCCTGCCCTTGGGGGAACCATGGTCTGTGGTGAGATGAGCAGCTTCTTTAGTCCGTCAAAAGACTCTTGGTGAATCGCCTCCCATTTGAACTTTGTGTTCTTTCGCAGCAGCTGCATCAGTGGGTGTGTTATCTCGATTAACCCAGGCACGAATCTCCTAAGGTAGGAGATTTTACCGAGGAAACTCTTAAACTCCTTTACCATTCTTGGACATTGCATTTATAAGATCACCCACTGCTTATCCTGGTCCATCTACACCCCTTGTCGGTCAACTACGAAGCCTAGGAACTTCCTACTGGTTACTCCAAAAACACACTTTAATGGATTCATCTTTAATTTAAACTTCCTGCAACGGGAAAACACCTTCCTCAAATCGCTCAGATGGGACTCCTCCTTCCTCGACTTGATGACCAAATCATCCACATAAAATTCCACAAACTTGTGAAAGAAGTCATGTAAGATTTCCATCATTGTTCTCTGGTAAGTCGCCCTAGCATTCTTGAGTCCAAACGGCATCACCCTGTACATGAAGTTGCCCAACGGGGTTCTGAATGCCATTTTCTATGCATTCGAAGGGTCCATCTTGATCTGGTTGTACCCCACATACCCGTTCATGAAGCTTACATCTCATGACCTGCCGTTGCATCTATCAGGCTATCGATGGAGGGCAGAGGGAACTCGTCTTTGGGGAAGGATCTATTCAAATCTTTGAAGTCCACGCAGATCCTTATCTGGTTTTTGTCTTTCTTCCCCACTGGGATAATGCTAGATAGCCAGAGTGGGTGCTGTATCGGTTCGATGAACCCTGCGGTTAGTAAGCATTGAACCTCTTCTTTGATCTTCAAATCCAGCTCAGGCTTGTACGTTCTCGTTGCCTATTTTACAGGAATGGTTGAAGCCATTACGTCTTACTTGTGATAGCTCAATTCCTCATCTAGCCCCTCCATCTCTGTATACTTCCATGCAAAGACATCTATAAATTCTCGAATCAACTCAACCAAGGACTCTCATTTCTTTTTACTCAGTTCCTTCGAGATAAAGATGGGCCTTGGGTCTTCCCCCTCTTTTACTAGGTTCAACTGTTTTAGCTCTTGTGCCTGCGGCTTCGGTCGATCCGCCATATAATCTAGTTCCTCGGCGACTTCCTTGCACAAATTCCTGTATGCTAGAATTGTCAATCGCCATACATTGCCCCCTTTGATCTACCAGAAATCATTCATATATCGGGTCAATCTCGTCATCAGCTTCCTCGGCTCCCCGCTCACACCGTTATAATCGATACACCACCTTTTCTTCCTTGGTAATGACCTTCTTGTACTGTCTACTGATGGTGGTGACTGCCTTCCTCTTCTTCTCTCTAGAAGCCTTGGCCATTCTTTCTCCTGAGAAACGGCTCACCATGCTTTGTCGTTGGACCTCATGCTCCATCGGATCTACTATGGGCCTCATCCTATCTTTGAGCTACTTCGAGATGCCTTGGCGCCGAGGGACCACGTGTTGAGCTTCTTCGGTCATTACTCTTGCGTTGCTTCCAACCTCTTTACTCTACTCGTTCAAGGGCCCCATCCTTTCTCTGATCGAGGGAACCCATGATCCTTCCATCCTTCTCATTATGACCCGAACATCCTCTTTTAACTCAGTATAAAACACCGCATCCACCAAGTGAGCTTCCTCAATAGTGAAGGGCCTCTTTGTAGCCCTAATGGTCACCTCCGTCCCCTTGATATTCGCCTTAGCGCACTGGTGGTACGTAGAAGGAACTAGCCCTTGGTTGTGCACCCACACCCTTCCTATTAGCATATGATGGGAAGTTGCACTCTCTATCACGTGGAACTTTATATGGGAACTCAAATTTCCCATCACAATCCCCACATTAACATACCTAATGGATTTAGAAGATTGGTTATCATACCCCAAAATTACCAAAGGCATGGGGACAAACCTTTCTTCTGGAATATTGGCTGCATGAAAGTAGTTAATCGACATGATATTTATGAAAGCTCCCCCATCCATGTGAGTCCTTGTAAAACTAACTCCATTGACACTGGCGGTCACATACAATGGCCTATTGTGAGGGAATCTCACAGCCCTATTGGCATCGCTAAAGGTCACTTCTGACAGGAACCTCCTTACCAACCTGGCCATGGGTCCCTTCCATTTCAGCGAAGGGACTGCGTCTTTCCTAGCAATATCTAGTATCGCCTAGGTTATTTCCAGCCTGCTCTCCTTTGGTATCCTTACCTGTTCGAAGAACCAGGTGAACTTTCTAGATTTTGAGACTACACAGTACTCTAGGCCTAGATCTGCTTCCTTACCTTCAATGTTATACACTTCCTACACGTCTTTTGCGCTTGCTTCATCATAGGCCAAAACCACATTAGCCATTCCCCTCGTACAATCTTTTAGGGCCTCTTCGTACTCTTCTTGATTCGCTATTGACTCTCTTCCCCCTCTCTCAGCCTCTTCATCATAAGCCACCATGAGATTGGCCCCATGTGCTGGTAGTGGGTTATTATTGACATTCTGTGGAGGGATTTGCAACATCTCTGCCTTTACGTACTTATCAATAATTCTTCTCAGTGTGAAGCAACTTTCTGTTGGGTGTTGGATCCTCTGATGGACCTGACAGTACCTAGGATTCGCCTTCGTTGCCGCATTGGTTCCCCAATGGGAATGTCTTTTGGTTTGTAGATCATTCTACCTTGGACCATTGCGTTGTCCTTCTTCGCCGCCTTCCCTCATCTCCTCCCTCGGTGTACCCTACATGTGGGGGCTGAGACCTCCCTCTCGCGGGTTGCATCGGCTACCTAAACATCATGGTCACCGCCCCTGAATTGGGCCGCACCACCAAATAGATATTTCTCGCTGATTTTAAGAACGCCGAGAAAGTCCCCTCATGCATCTCATTGATGAGATGGCAGATATACTCAGTAAGAATCCCCTCAGTGCAGATATGCAATAGCTTAGACTCATTGGCTTCCTCCCTCACATCGAGGGATCTTTCTCTGAACCTTCGAACATAGGCCACCACTTTTTCCCCAGGTCATTGAATCTCCCTACCCAGTTGGGTCCAAGTAAACTCATCTTCTGCCAAAAAGAACTTATGGACAAACAGTACATGCATCTCCTCCCACGTAAAAATACTCCTGGGCGCCAAATGGGAATACCTGGTATATTCTTTATCGATTAAGGATTTAGAAAACTCCCTCAACAAAAGTTTCTTATTATTACAATGTGCCCCCAAGTGTTCAATGAAGTGCTTGATGTGCTCCTTCGAATTCCCACCTTTTTCGTGTATTTTTAAAAAATAAAGGGAATATAGTCTTTCGGATAGAGTTCATCATTGTACTCCTGAGGATACTGTGTTAGAAAATCATCATAAACCGAAGGTACCTCGCCCGCGGATTGAGAGGAAGCCTGCATGAACTTCATCATCTCCTTTTACATCTCTTTTCTCATTTCCTCCATGGGCGATGCCGCTGGGGCAACAACCAACGAAACCACAGGCTGAGTGCCCATTGCAGTTGGAGCAGGCGCCACGGTTGGGCCCGTCGATACTCCTGACGTTCCCCATACTAGATTCACAACAGAGGGTATGCTCGCTGGGACTGTTCCCGTTACACCTGCACGTGGTGGAATCGTTTGAGCTATCCCCGGTGTTACGAAGGCATTAGCCTCCAATCCCCCCCAGCATAGTTAAAGCTACTGGAGTTTGTAAAAACTCATAAAACTTTCTCATGAGGAGCGCGACCTGAGTGGGTCCCAACCCCGCACTCATGGAAGCTTGTGTCACCCCCGGAATGCCTGAAGTCGCCAGGATCGAAGGTACCTCTACTCGAGGAGCACCATCCCTTAGGGTCTCTAGTTTTCTCGCAGCTTGTTCTTCATTATGTTGGATGTCATCAAAGTTGAGCCTTCGATTAGCATTATCTTGCGCCATACTCCTTACTTAGAAGAATGCCTCCCCAGCAGAGTCGCCAAATGTAAGAGGGTAGTTTAGATAAGATGGAGGCGTAACCCCTTTTGAGTATGGTAATGATAAGTTAATTTGCCCAAGACCTTGGATTAATGATAGGACATACAAACACAAACCCAATGAAAATAAACTCAGTTTAAGCTCACAAATCTCTCGTGTATAACTTATAATATAGTGATGAACTTAGAAGTAATTTAGCTAGAGGGAGAGGGAAGTAAGCACCCTAGATACACCTTGGTAGGCAGGTAGAAACACACCAAACACCCTCAAGAGTCCCTGTCAAGTATTAAAATCTTCGTAATAAATAACAATGGTGAGTGAGTAAACTCTGGTTCGCAATAGCTCTCTCTGATCTGTATTCTCTCTAGAAATAACTCCTCAATTCTCAAAATATTGATAAAAAATATCATCCTCTCCTCAGGGATGGTTGGGGTCCTTAAATAGCCCCCCATACCATCCCCGAGGCAGCTCAGTCATTGAAGACTATGAAAGACGTTCCTCATACTTTATATCACAACATTAAATGCCTGATGCACTAGTTGTCTCCACGTCATAAACATTAAATGACAAGACATGCCGTTTGCCTATCCACTGTGTGTCAGGGGGCTGTTGTCATAGAGGTAGCTCACCAACTGTCTGACATCCCCAAATACCATGATGGTTTACTCAAGTGCAAGTCTGACATTATTTAGATGGCTAGTGACATCACCTACAGTAGATGTGACATTAAGTAGAGGGCTATTTGGTTCATAATTCAACGTCCGATGGAACTTCAAGTTGCTCCTCCTGAGGTTCCATGGTCAGGGTCCTTAGGTATTTTACCAGGTGTATCTAAGATCGTCAGGATTAGACCCAACGGTGCCTTACTTCTCAATCCTCCAAACAAAGCCCCTCTAAAGTTTCCATGGCGAGGTCATTCGATAGAGCATGAAAGCTCTCCCAGGCCCTGCCAAGCTTGGTCTCTCACGAGTACCATTTGACCTCACACTAAAACTCGTTTATTATTCTCGTTACAACATTACAACCGTTACAGCTCATGGTCAATATAAACAAAGATACAATATGACTAATTATAACAAGCTAAAGTATGAGTTGCTACGCCAAGCTACCATGCTGAGTTACCACGATTGAGCTGCCTCGGTTGCTTAATCTCAAACTCTATTGCTAATTAGAGAATTATCCCTAATCTCCGGATTACCTTCAAGCCCTCTCTACAAACATAATATGACATTCCTAAGCCTTCTAAGACCTTTATCAGAGCTAGTTATTAACTACTATGAAACAATCTTTCAAGAAGAGGATGAAGATGGATTGATTCTAAGTCTGGACTCAAAGTAAAACCAAATTTTAGATGCTAAAGGATCTATATAGAATAAATGAGATTAAGACTCCTCAGAATTTGAGTAACACAGACATTTAAAGGCCAATTGAATACCAGTTGATTTGATTTTAATGTAAAGGGAAACAACATTATGAATAACTTTCCAGGAGAATGCAGAGATATTTGGGGGAATTTTTGAATCCTAAATGAAGGAAATCGAGACTGACTTGATCTAGATATCTCTGGATAGATTCACTGCAGTAGAGAAAGAGAAATCCCCTGAAGAAGAGGCAAACAAATACCATCCATTACTGATAATGGTCAAATTTTCTTCCATTAGAGTCCACACTTTACTGATCCTTCTAACTGCCATAGATCCTTAAGAAGTAGACATGACTGGATATTTTTGCCTCATAAATACATACCATAGAGAATTTGCTAGATTAAATCCCAAGAAATTTTTAGATTGGTAGCGTTGGATATTCATTCCAATGTCCCGAATCTTAAACCACCTTCTGTTTTGGGACATAAAATGCTCTCTCAACTAACCCATTGGTATTTTTTTTCCTATTTTATTTATTGAATCCCCATAAAAATGAACTACAATTCTTCTCAATCAGTTGTATCGTATTCTTTAGAGGGGAGATGCAAAAAGACGGTAGATTGGCAAGGATCTTAACACTAATTGCAAGAGACATAATGTACCTCCAAAAGATAAGAATTTTTTTTCCAGTTAAAAATCTTGGCAGCTATCCTTTGAAGTTGAACCAAGGGATCAAACATTGTAGTTTTCATTCTACCTTTTAAAAAAGGAACACCATGATATTTAATTACACTAGATCCTTGCTTGAACTTTGTCACCTCATCCACTGTATGAATAATTCGAGGAGGACACTTAAAGATGGTAAAGAAATAACTTTTAGCCACACTAATAAGTTGATTAGACTGATCTTCTTAGGAGGATAGAAAGTCCATGAGCTTCTTTAAACACTTTTTTGATCCATTGGTGAATATTATCAAGTCATCTGCAAAAATAAGATGACTTCTAATATTACATCCTCAGAAATGAGAAAAATATTTAATAACTCCTTGAGAGAACCTACTTTGCAATCCTCTACAAAGAGATTCAGTAACAAGAATAAAAACAATAGGGGACGGAGGGTTCCCTTGTATAATTCCTCTAAAGGGATTGAAGAATCCATGAGAGCAACCATTGACAATAATAGAAAACCATATAGAGGAAATTAATTTCCAAATCATGTCAATAAAGGTCTCATCAAATCCAAAGGCTTTAAGAGATTGGATTACCAATAACTAGGACACTTTAGCATATGCCTTATGCATATCAAGCTTAAGAATGCCTTTGCCACCTTCTGATCTTTTATCTAATAGCTGCATCATTTCTTGACTAAGCAAAATATTGTGTAAAATACCTCTACATTTCAAAAAACCTGTTTGATAAGGAGAAATCAATGAGGGAAAAATGGGGCTCAATCTTGAATTTAGGAGCTTGGATATAATTTTGTAAGAAAAGTTACAAAGACTAATTGTCCTAAAGTCTTTACAAGATTTGGGAGTTTTGGATTTTGGAATTAGCCAAATGAGAGTGAGTTTCAAAACTTGGGAATTTCTTCTCCCACAAAGAAGGTTTGAATGGCTTGAATCAGATCTTCTTTGATTGTTAACCAACATGAAATGAAGAAGTAACCATTGAAGCCATTTGTGCCAATTCCACCATTAGCATTTAGATATTTTGTAGCACTCAAATCTCTTTGTCATTCGGAACTTTGGGAAGATTTTGGTTCATATCAGCTTTGACCAATTTCAGGATGAATTGAAGAATAGAATGGTTTCTAGTTGGACCTGCAGAAAAGAGATCAGAAAAATAAGAATCAAAACATATATTTATTTCATCTAGAGTTTATAGAGCTGTTCCATTCTCCTCCTTTATTGAGTGGATCCATTGATTTCTTCTATGTTGGTTGACTTGATAATGGTAGAATTTTATATTCCTATCACCTTTAGAAATCCATTGACATTTAGCCTTTTGAAACCAATATTTCTCCTCATTTGAAAGAGCAAGGTTTAGGTATGATTTAGTTTTGGACCTTTCATTTTTATTTTTAAAACTTGTATCTTCTTCAAATCTTTTTTCTTCAATAATTAACTTGTCTTCTAGGTCTTGAATCTCTTGGAAAAGGTATTTAACTTCTTATTTGCTCCAAATTCTGAGGTCAGCTCTCAGTTTTTTGAGTTTGAAAGCAAATATATCCATTGTCCTACCTGAAGTAGGTTTATTGCTGGAAGTAGTAGTAGTAGAGAAGAATGTTTCATAGGAAGTCCAAAAGTTAAGGAATTTAAATGGTTTCTTGTTAGGGTCTGTAGGGCTTGGGATAGAAATGAAGAGGGGGAATGGTCTGAACAGCTCTTGTTTAAGTGTTTAAGATGGTATTGGGGGAAAGAATCTATCCATAATGGATTGATGAGAACTCTACCCAATCTATCAAGTATCAAATATCCATTAAATGACTTGGTCCAAGTGAACCTTGATCCAATATATCCCATGACTTAGAGGGAACTATTTTGGATACAATTTTGAAAGTCATTAGTAGCTCCCAAGTCTATATCATTTCCTCCCACTCTTTCTTCAGCACAATAGACTATGTTGAAGTCACCACCAAATAAATTTGGAATAATTGAAATGCATTTAAGAGGTTAGTTGAATAGAGTCCCATATGGAGTTTCTCTAAGACCTATTAGATTTAGCATAAACTACTCCTATGCACAATTTGACAGGAATTAAAAGGATGCTCCAACATGAAGAAAATTGATTGAACTTATCAGAAATTGAATTACTCCTGACACCATGACTCCAAAAACACCAAATTTTATTGGTACAACTAGCATAACATTCCTCAAAGTTCAAAAGATTCCTTAAGTAATCTATTATATCCCCATCTATCATTGGCTCTAGAATCGATAGGAAAGAAATTTTGTGAGACTTACAAAGCTTTTTCAATCTTCTTCTAGTAGGTTTGTTACCTACTCGTCGAATATTCCGTATTAGGGAGTTGATTATTGGAAACTTTGGTTCATGTCAACTGGAGTAAGCCTTAAGTGTCTTTTGGAGGAAGAGGTATGGCCTTGATTACTTTGCTTCTTTTTGGTCTGGTTGATAGTTTCATTAGGACTAGACTGCATTGGTTTGTTCTTTTTGCTCAATTGTTCATTCTTCTTGGTGTAGGCATTTATCTTTCTGTTCACTTAGTAGGAAAATAATTTGAAGTGTTCTATTTTAGGAAATATCTATTCTAGTTCTTCTGAGTCAAATGCTGATCCTCTAGAAATTTTAAACCTTATAAATCTTGATTTCTTTAATTCAAGAAATCTATAAGAATTATTTAGGTCCTCCATCTCAAAATATTTTTCCATTGTCTTTCTTTTATCCTCCACAATGGCAATGATTTTTTCTTTTTGATCTTCATAAGTCTGGAAATCCTCTTCGCAGATAATGTTATCTTCACAACTTAGGTTAGATGACGATGGGTTTAATCTGACATTGGTTTTTGGGTATTCTTTATTTTGGATTTCACCCTTTTTAAGAACCCGAGTATCATTTATTACCTATTGATCAACTACTGCTTTCATTGCCAAACTATTGGATGGTCTTTCTCGAACCATATACACCATTTTGTTCTTTACAACACTTCTTTTTTAGGACCATAAACTTCTTTTGCTTTTTTTTAGTATTTTGAGTCTTTTCTTTTCTAGCATTATATCCCTTCTTGCAATATTCAATGCTATGGCCTAATTTAAGGCATCCAGAACAGTAATCAGGACTGGGATCATATTCTATAGGCTGCCATTAGGATGAGGTTTAAGGAGGTTCATTTCAACACGTACTCTTGCCACACTAGGTCAAGATTAATTTAGTGTAGGGTTATCTAGTTTTAGAGGCTTTCCCACAGCTTGGGCAATCGAAGAAAGAGCTTCTTTTGCAAATAGGTGAACTAGGAGGAGAGGAAAGTTAATCCATGCCGTCACTACTAGGATTTCTTGATCAACTCTAAATGATTTACTCCATTTGAACGTATGCATGGGACTCCTCCTTACAAACTAGAGGTCTTTCATCCATAAACTTATAAAATCCTCCTCATTGTGAACTTTGATAAGAATGTGTTTATGATCCAATAAGCCAATTTTGAATGAAGATTCCAGACTAAAAGATTAAAAGTTTTTGTGAATTAATTCCATAGATGGTTTACCATGAGAGAATTTTCCCATGATATCATGTTTGAAAGGAGAGGCTAGGGCTGACATTTGATCTTTGGAAAATATGAAACCTGGTTCTCCTTTGTATATCTGCAGAGGAAGGATATCTATTGCATGGGAAGATTTTGATCCTTTGAGAACATCTACAAAGTATTTACACCAATGGTTAGGGGAGTTTGGAGGGTTAGGAGGACCAGGAGGTTTAGGTTTTGATGGTGTAGGGTTTGGGGTGGCGTCCATGGAAGAGGAGAGGAGAGTTTTCTAAAAACTCAAAATCCACTAGGTTATCGAAGTTCTTGCCCGCATCTAGAAAGGGAACTACAACCATTTTGGGTGACTCAGTCTAGGAACTTTTCCCCACTCTCTTAGATTCCAATCTAGCTTTGCAAAATAACATCATAATATATGTAAGAGAAAGTTTTATAATATCTCATTTTCTTTTTATTTTTCTTATCCTGTTACACCCCATTTCACCATCATGACCATTCTCAAGTCTTTAAAAAGAAGAAATGTTGTTAACATTTGCAATATAGAAAAACATTCGTCACAACTTTACACAAAAAGTGTTATGAAATGGTTTGGTAAAGCTTTAAATTTTCAGGGGTTATTTTAAAAGAGTTTGCATTTAAAAGTTTTCAAAATGTTTTGAATATGATTTTTTAAGAATTTTGTAAAACTCGCTAACTCGTTAGAACGAGATTAATATGTCGTTCGAATGAGTTACGTAGGGTTATTAGAATGAGGTTCCCTCGATCAAACAATATCTGAAACGTCGCCTTTTGGGTTCGCTCAAAATTTTATTGGAAGTCGTTCAAACGGGATGAGGTACATCATTTGAATGAGATGGCCATTCGCTCGAACGAGTAAGCATGTTTTGTTTTTAAAAAAATCTTTTTCAAATCTTTAATCCCTATCTCTTTGAAATAATTTTCCCTATAAATAAATATGCAGGCAGGGGCGAAGCTAGGCCATGGCAGGGGTGGGCCATGGCCCAGTCCAAACTTTTGAAAAAAAATAGCCTACATATGTTATATCTCAATTTTATACCCAAAAAGCCCAAGCCCAAGCCCATCCCATTTTATTCATTTATTCTCTTTTAAGTTAACCTAATAGAAAATCACTTTCACTCCTCCACTTTGAAGTCACGGGAGTAGCAGCCAAACCAAAGCCAAACCGAACTTCCTCATTTTTAAACGTATCTCTCTTCTCTATCCATGTTAAAGTAGTATTAATTAGTTTAATAATAATTAATAATAACTATAATTAATAAATGTAGTTAATTATGGGTTAATTTAGAAGTTAATTTTAATTGTTCTGGTAGATTAGTTTAGTAGTTAATTTCCCTACATTATTTAATTGTTCTAGTAGATTAGATTAGTATTTAATTTTTATTAATTGTTAAAGTAGTTAATTATTAATTATTATTAACTGTTATTAATTAATATATGGTAATTAACTTGTCTAGGAAAAATGATAATTTTTAATTGTTTTATTTTTGTGTTGTAGAAATATGGGGAAATCAAAGACCCTTGATTCATTTTTCAAGAGAAAACAAGTTGAAAGTGAAAATATCGGCGAGTCTTCGATTTCCCCCAAGTCTAATGTTCAAAATTTGGTACGTGAAACACTTAAACAACGAACTTTAAAATCTCCATGATTTGAAGTTGAGGGGTTTGATATTGACAATTTAGAGCGTGATCCTAAAAAACATATAGAAATATGGAGGTATCCCGATAAGCTTATTAATGATGTTCGGTAGGTGTACATTAACTCTGGTCCATATCAATGTATTCTTCCAAACTACCCTTTATGTGTACATGAAAAACATCCTCGTCATTTTCAAGCATCATGCTTCAACATATTTCCGTCTTGGTTAGAGTATTACCCGACAAAGGATATGGCATTTTGTTTACCTTGTTATCTCTTTAACAAGGAAGGGCCCCATCATGGGTAATATACTTTTTCACGGGATGGGTTTAGTTGTTGGAAGAGAGTAAGGAATGGGATGAATTGTGCATTTTTAAATCATGTAGGGAAATATCCCAATTCACTACAAAAAATTGCTCAAAAATCATGTGATGATTTAATGAATTAATCATAAAATATTGCCAAAGTTTTTGAGAAACAAATTTGTGAAGAAATTGCAAACAATCGGATATGACTCAAAGCCTCGATTACATCGGTTTGTTATCTTATACTTCAAGGTTTGCCCTTATGAGCTCACAATGAAAGTAAAAGTTCTATCAACCGCGGTAATTTTCTTGAGTTAATTAAGGTTTTGGCGAATTATAATAAAGATGTTGCAAATGTTGTGTTGGAAAAGGTTCTTCAAAATGCCTCATATATATCTTCTGATGTCCAAAAAGAGATCTTATTTGTTTATGCAATGAAAATTATAAAGGTCATATGTTAGGAAATTGGTGATTCAAAGTTTTATATTCTTGTTGATGAATCTCGAGATACCATTGTCTTGAGATTTGTTGACAAAAATGGTATTGTTCGGGAGCGTTTCTTTGGTGTTTTACATGTATCGGATACTTAGGCATTAACTCTAAAAAATGAGATTTTTTACATACTTTCTCGTTATGATCTTGGGAAATAAAATATTCGAGGCCAAGGGTATGATGGGGTAAGTAATAAGCGAGGTGAATGGAAAATCCTATAAGCCTTAGTTGCAAAAGATTGTCCATATGCATATTATGTCCATTTTTTTGCTCATCGTTTACAATTAGCATTAGTTGCAACATCTCAAAAAGTTTCTCACGTACACCAATTTTTTTCAAAATTGAATTTCATTATTAATATGGTGGGGACTTCTTGTAAATGCAACGAAGAACTAAAAGTTGCATATGCCTCTCATATTGCTTATTTGATTTCCATTGAAGAGCTTAAGACGGGACAAGATTGAATCAAGTTGGTAATTTGCAAAAGTCTGGAGAAACACGATGGAGTTCTCATGTGAGATCTCTTTGTAGATTGATAAATATGTTTAGTGCTACTTGTCAGGTTTTATGAAACATCATTGATGATGGAGGCAGGGAACAAAGTGGAGATGCCGATAAAACTTATAATTTTTTTACTACTTTCGAGTTCATGTTCATCTTGCATCTTATGAAATACATTTTTAAAATCACTGATATGCTTTCCCAAGCACTGCACCGAAAATCTCAAGACTTTTTTAATGCAATGCAACTTGTGAAGAACACAAAGACACTCATACAAAAGTTAAGAGATGATGAGTGTGACACTTTGATTGGGAAGGTGAAGTCTTTTTGTGAAAAATGTGCAATCGAGGTACCAGATATGAAGGCTTTATATATTAATAGACGGGGCCGATCTCGACATCGATAAGATAATTTTAAAATTATTGAGCATTATTGGATTTACATATTTAACGCTACAATTGATTCTCAATTGCATGAGCTAAATTACAGATTTAATGATCATATAGTGAGGTTACTTATTCTTGGCTCTTCATTGGATCCTCAAAATGGGCATACTACTTTTAATGTTGATGATATCTGAAAGCTTGTTGATGAGTTTTATCCTGGAGACTTCACTGAGCACGAAAGAGATGACTTAAAAATACAATTACGACATTATGAGGTTGATGTTCTCCCACATTTGGAATTTCAAAAGTTATCCACTCTTTCTGATCTATGTCAGTGGTTGGTAAAAACAAGAAAGTCAAGTTTTTATCCACTAGTTGATAGATTGATTAGGCTTGTGTTAACTCTTCCGGTATCAACTACAACTACTGAACGTGCATTTTCGGCAATGAGTCATGTCAAAATCCGAGCTTCGAAACAAGATGGAGAATGATATTCTCACAAATTCTCTTATTATCTACATTGAAAAAGATATTGCGACACAATTTAGTGCAGAATCAATCATAGATGGATTTCGCAATTTGAAAGAATGTCGTGTGCGATTCTGATACATCTCAACATGTGATTTGCTAGCTTTTTGTATTATGTTCCAACAATTACTTTATAACGTTGGATCTTAGTTGTGGAGAAAATATATGTTTTGTATGTGGTGCAACTTTTGTATTTTGATGGTGTATATATAAGATATTGTTGGAAAAAATGCTTATGATTAATATATTTTTAGTGCCAAAATATTGCATAAAAGTGTAAATAACTCTAAAAAAAAATTGCCCCGGGGGCTCCTGCCCCCGAAACCCGGGTAAATTGTGGTCCCCCTAACATACAATCCTGGCCTCGCCCCTGTATGCGAGATTAGACTTTAATAAACCTTTTTAGAGTTTTTTTGTGATCAAACTGTATAATTTTCCCATCCAAAAAACTTGGATCTTTGAAGATCACTTTTTTTTAATCAAGAATAACACAATCAAAATTCAAAAAACTTTATAGAGATTTTCTCTACTGTTATTTGTGGAGTTGAGGCTCTACTTCTGAAGAAGAAGGGAATCGAGTATTTCAAAGGCTAATCAGTGGATATCGATGCAAGATCTGCTTGTTGTGGGCCGTGTTGGACTCGATTATTTTTTATTGAAGATTTGAAGAGTCTTGTAAATTATACTTAGTGGAACTCTAAGTAGTTTTCAAGTCATTACATGTCTGTTAAATTCTTTAATAGTCTTGAATTAAAAGTTTTGCCCGCAAGTGATTTGCCCTCAAATTCTTCTTCTTCTGTTTTGGTTTGGAATTTATCTTTACGTTACCATTGCACGCTTACTTTAATTTAAATAAAATAAAATTTGGTAAAAAGTGAATTTGTGTGTTTGGCCTAAGATACAAGTAAATTCGTATAACTACTTAGAGCTTGTACAACAACGACAAATACACCGAAAAGTTCTTTTTATCATTACACTAAATTATCGTGTGATCCTTTTTTTTTCCTTTTGGATACTAATTTTTTAAATTGGTATCAGAGCTGGTTGCACTAAATTATCATGTGATCCTGATTCTTTTTAACTTACTTTTGGATACCAGATTTTCAAATTGGTATTAGAGATGGTTACACTAATTTATTGTGTGATCTTTGAATTAGGTTTATACGAATAATTTTTATAATAGGGTTCCTATTTTTTATGGGTAAAATTATGCAAATTGAAAAGCTCAAATGAGGTCAACTTTAAAAGCGATTGATGAGCGTGTCTAGGTTATTTGTCAAAGAGGGTGGACACCACCCACTATGACTAATGGTGATGTCATAAGTCCTAAACCCATCACCACTTGGACAAATGATGAACTAAAATGGATAAATTTAACTCCCGTGGCTTAAGTTCAATTTGCGGAGCTATCACCTTTGACTAGTTCCTTTGCATCATTGTGTGCACCCTGTCTAAGGAAGCATGGGATATTATCCAACTCACTCATGAGGGTACCAACGTTGTGAAAGATTCTAAGCTATAAAATCTCACCACATAATTTGAAACTTTTACTATGCTAGAATCAGAGACATTTGATGAATTTCATGTTGGATTACCCAACATATTAAATTCTAGTTTTAATTTGGGTGAGAGAATTCCGAAGACGAGAGTTGTGAAAATGATTTCAAGATACCTGCCGTCCCATTTTATCATGAAAGTCACGATCCTTAACTCGTTGGGAATCTTAAATACTCTTAGGTTAAAAGAACTCGTAAGAGATCTTTAAACTTATGAAATAGATATGTTCCCAAAAACTAAAAAGAAAAAGAAATAGGGATTTCTTTGAAAGCCTAATAAAAAAATGAAAAAGGTTTTTTTTACTCTGTTTTTAAGTTTGATTTTGATGTTGATGATCTTGACTTGTTTACGAAAATTTTCAAGAAATTTCTTAAGTTTGACAAAGAAAATTCTTATAAAGAAAACAAAAGTTTTGAGAAAAATAAAAAATGTGAATGAGGTCCAGAACGTGTGTGATAATGATCAAGTGAGATGTTTTGAATGTAAGGACAAAGGACACAAAGCCCCTGAGTGTCCCACTAGGCTGAAGAGACATGACAAAGGCAAAACTACACATAAATCCAATCTTTGCAATAATAACGTCGAGTTGGCGGATTCTGGGGATGAATCATCACATGAACGTTGTCTTGCGTTCATGGCCAATCATGTTTGTGCTTCGAATTCATCTCATAATGGTGAGGACATTTCTAAACATGATAGCCTCGACACTTTGTCGAACCATTTTGGAGAGAGTGAGAGTGATGAGGAGGAGAATTTCAGTATAGGAGAAGCTGGACTTCAACGCGCCTACGAAAAACTTTACAAAGAGTCTTTTAAAACCAAAAAGCAAATAGGAATTTAACTCTTAGTTTTTTTTATTTAAAGAAGGAGGTGAAAGTTATGAGAGAGAGTGTTAGGTGTCGATGAGTCAACTTAAGAAGTTGAAAGTTTCTTTGTGTGTGCAATTGATTATGGTTGGAAAGGAGAATACCCATTTGACTAACATTATGGCTAGTCTTATGAGAGATCTTCATGTTTATTCGAATACCTATGAAAAACTTGAAGCCCATGTATTCCAACTCCAGACAGATCTCGAACATGCCGGTCAAGGTTACTTTAGATCACACATCTAAGAAAGTTGTAAAGATGCTCCTTGCTCCTAATATAGGTTTTAATAAGAGGCAACGAATATGGTAGGACAATGCATCCACTTCCAATGCCGCACCCGAGTCGATTCCTGAGTTTGTGATGGATTGTTATGGCCCTCGTTCTAACCCACCAAGGAGACCTAATCCACTAAGATAAGATATTCCTAGGCGTTTTAACCAACGTAGACTGTGAGGACACAAATTTCCAATTGAGTCTTAATGTAGTGTTGTCTCAATTCCAGACAAAAATATTTTAGTCATAGGATAGAGTTCATGTGTATCCATCCAAGCCTATGATGTGTTTGTTGAAGACGTAGCGGCCAGATTTGTAAAGCTTCATCACTGTCGAGTTTCTAGTGCCTCGTTTCTACGTCATCAACTTGAAGATTCTAAGGTATCCAAAGGTATGAATGCATTTAATATATATAGGAGACTTGGACAATATTTTTTTGGGTGTAATTTTAATTTAAAATGACTTTTATTTTCACTAAATGTTTTAGAATGTTGTGGAATAGTTTTTGGGCTTAAAAAATGAAAATTAGATTTTCTATTTTTTCATTCGAAATTGTTGTTCGAACGAGTTTGCCAACGAGATGTGCTAATTATTTTCTGACTTTTCGTTTGAAGTTTTGTTCTAATGAACTTGTTCGAATGAGATTTTCAAACGAGTTTTTGGCCTATTTTTCCCTTTGAAATCTCGTTCGAATATAGTCGTTCGAACAACCTGGAGATGTCGTTCGAACGAGACTTTTGGGCGGGAACAGTTTTGGCAGTTTGATCTCATTTTCACACTCTTTTGTTCCACTTTCTTTTGGAAGTTTAAAAGTTACTCGGGACACATTTTTCAATAGACTTTGGTACCTTCTTTGAGAGCACTTTTAAGAGAACATACACCAACCAAAGTTTTATGTTTTTTATTGTTGAATTTTAAAGAAATATTTTCAACACACACATGAGTTTACACCCATAGTTTTGTTTATCCAAGTACCTCATATATATAATATTTTATTGGAGTTAGTTGACACCATTGGTTCATCTCTACCAAAAAAAGGAGAAGTTTGGATTTAGTTATACATCCCACAAAGAAGAAGACATTTGGTTTATGTTGTGGTGTTCCCACTCGAAGAAAAGCTTCACGTGAGGGTGACGGTGTCCAAGAGTCCCATCGGAGGTGTCCAAGACTGTGGAGGAGTCCATGGTTATCTACTAGGTAGAGGTTATTACAAGAAGGATCATCAAGGCTTGTATGGAGTCAAGTTATTGGTGTAAGTCTGCTATCTTGTAATTTGTAATTCCGTATTTAATAGATTCATTAGGCCAGGGTCATTCGAGATTTTTCCCGTTTTGAATTTTCCTCGTACATCGGCGTGTAGTGTGATTGGTTTATTTTATCTTGCAAAACACGTATATGAATGCTTAGATAATTCAAGATAAAATTTGGTCTAATTTTCACACGTATCTGTTTTGGGGCTAAAATTAATTTGGGTAATATTTAATTAATTTAGTTCAAGTCATTAATTTTAATTTGATAAAATTTGATTTCGCCTATGTAGAAAAATGAATTAATCTTGTTAGGCAAATTTTAGGACTTGGATTGAATTAAGTTCTTTAAGTGAAAATTAATTTGTAGATTAATTTAATGTCACTTTTAGTTTAGTTTATGTTAATTTGAAAGAAATTAAAATTTGAATTTTGAATTTGTAGTTTGTATTATGTTGAACCATTCTATTCCGCATTAAAGGAAAGTTATGTTTAAAGAATTTTTAAAATTTAGGGGCTTCCGTGCCTACAAGTGGTATCAGAGCGGGAGCGATAATTTACTTCGTTAAGGTCCTTTTAAAATTTTTGACTTAAAAATGGAATTTTCCTCATTTTCCAATTTTTCTGTTTTCGATGGTTCTAATTACGCATATTGGAAAGCTCGTATGCGTTTGACACTAAAGTCCATAGATGAGAGAGTTTGGTTGTCCGTTGTTAATGGGTGGTATCCACCTACTTGCTTAATAGAAAATGAACGTGTCCCCAAACTCATAGATAGATGGAGTGAAAATGAATTTAAACTTGATAATTTTAATTCTCGAGGGTTAAATGCCTTGTTTAGCACGATCACACCAGATGAATTCCGACGCATCATGTCGTGTGAAATCGCCAAGTAAGCTTGGGATATATTATAACTCACTCATGAGGGAACTAGTGTTGTTAAGGCTTCTAAACTCCAAAACCTCACCACTTAATTTGCAACCATCAAAATGAATGAAAAAGAAACTTTTAATGAATTTTATGCTAGACTTTTCGATATAATAAATTCATCATTTAATATGGGAGAGAAAATACCCGATGACCGAGTTATAAAGAAAATTTTAAGGTCCCTACCCGAGTGATTTATCCCTAAAGTGACCGTTTTAAATTCTTTACCCACCTTGCACTCTACCAAACTTGAGGAATTAGTAGGTGATTTGCAAACCTATGAGCTAGATATGTTTCCCTCCAAAAATGAAAAGAAAATAGATAAGGGCATTACTTTGAAAGCCCGAAAGGAGGACAAAAAAGTTATGGTTGATGAGAGGGATAGTGACTTGGAGGACATGGCTATGTTTGCTAGGAAATTTTAAAAAAAATTTAAATTTATTAAAAATAAGTTTAAAAATGATTTTAAGAAATTTGAAAATTCTAAGCATGACAAAGTCGAAAAGATCCCTAAAACTTTTAATGAAAACCTTAATAAGGACGAGTCTAATAGGTGTTATGGTTGTGAGGGTTATGTCCTTAGGGATTTTAAATGTCGCACTAAACTAAGGAGAGAGGGTAAACAAACTATATCATACAATGCCACCCTTAGTGATAGTGATAAGGGATAGGGACCCGGTTCCCCCATTGAGGGTAGCTTTACCGCGTTCATGGCTAGTCATGTTAGTGAATGTGAGATAGTGTCCAATAATGACACCTTTAAACATGACGCTTCCAAGGCCTTTATTTGTGAAGCTAAAAAGGATGATGGTAGTGAGAGTGGAGTAGAGAGAGAGAGAGTGAAAGTGAAAATGAGGTTGATGTGAGTGAACTTCAATTTACATTTCAAGAATTATATTCCGAATCTATAAAATTAAAAAGGGAAAATTTAAAGTTAGAAGCTAGTTTAAGGGAGCGTGCCAAGGTCGTTGATGAGAGTGCGTTGGTTGATGACCTTAGGACACAAGAGAGAGCGATTTGAGTAAAGCTTGAGTATATAGAAGGCAAGAGAGATAGCCTTAAGGCTTAATGGAATCCTTAAAAAAGGATATTCTCATGTTTGAAGAGCGCAATATTTTATTAGAGTCTCACATTTTAGATTTAGAAAATAAATTAAAAGACTCTAGTAAAGTCAACTTTGATTTGGAGTGTCGTTCAAAAAAATTAGATAAAATATTAGGAACGATACAAATTAAAAATGACACGTGTGGTTTAGGCTTCGATACTTGTAATGAGTCAACTCATAAAGCCAAAACCAATGTTTTAGGAGAATACTCTAGGAACAATGCTATAGATCATTCCTTAGGTAAGTCTTTTTGCCGAGCCTTTAGGTGCTCACATTGTGGTCGAAAAGGTCATCTTAGGAAGTTTTGTTTTGATCTTAAACGAAGTCCTAGAAAATCCCAACGTAAGGCAACCGAGGTAGCCAAGATTCATATATCCCGATATCATCATTCTTCATTAGTTTGGGTTAGGATATTCGACTTGGTAGATTTACAAGATATGATTTTTGATTCTCATATGCTTTCACATGCTTCCTCTCTCGCTAAATCTAAAGGTTGAATGTGTTAGTTATTGGCATAATTTAGCTTTTGTGCTTCATGATATATTATTTTGCTAATTGTACGCTTGTTTATCATTTTCTATTCATTGTTTTATCACATATCTCATGATAGAATTATGATTTTTGTTTATCTTTTGTATTATTGTTCTTTCATTTTAGTTTGCATTAAATGAAAAATACAAAAAGATTTTGTTTGTCTTTTGAGTAAAATATTTTTTTTTGTTTGTTTAAAAATTTTTAAAAACTCAAAAAGTTTTTTTTTGTATATTTTAGTTTGACACACTTTATGTGGCATATACTTGTGTTTGAATTCCTTCTTTTTCGCTTCCATGTGGCTAGAACTTTTGGTTAAGATTATAATCCTTAAAATGTTCTTTGCTATGCTTACATGGAGTAGTTGGATTTTGTGTTGCTTAATGGATTTTATTTTTATCTGCCTCTATTCACACATGCACAAGATTTTTGAACCTTAACTCCGCATTTTATATTTGAGCTTTGTGAGATGTTCTCCAATCAATCTAGTGATCTACATATTATGTGACCTAGGAGGACTAGTGCATGTTAAAATTCGGTGCACATGAGAATTGAGTGATAAAAATGACATATATATATATATATATATATATATATATATATATATATATATATATATATATATATGAATGTGCATGGGGAAGGGCTCCGAAAGTAAACACCATCCTTTGCGAGTAAGCCACCGTTTGCTGGACCTAAAAGAAATACGTGGTCCAAAGGCCTAAAAGAATAATGGCATCAAAAGAAAATATTTAGCCAAGGCCTGTAATTGCTTTGTTTGATACAGTCATTCAAATTCAAATGCTTATTTTGAGGGAGTTTGGATGTATATCATCGGTTTGCACAATGTTCGTTTATCCTAGTTCCACTTTCATTATCACGACTCTATTGGTTTGTAGAATCATAAACATGCTAGGCTTATATGCATTGTGTATGTTTGTTCATTGATTTCAATTTATATTGTCACATGAGGCTATGTCTAAATGTGATAAAGTTTTGCAATAAAATGAGAACTCCGTGAATATGTTTTAAGTGATTGGGTCGAAATTTAATTGTTACTAGTTCACACCCTACACTTTCATTTACCACATATATTTGGACACATTTTTTCCATACGAGTGTGAAAGCTTAATCTATTTTGTGTCATGTGTGGTGTTTATACCTATGTATATGTGCGTGTGCGTTAGTGATATTCATTATGTATACATATATATGGTATTTTTTTTAATTTTTTTGAATCTTTGCCTTGCTTGATAATCCATCTATGCTTCTAATTCATAATTGGTATCAATCTTGTTGCGTATATTGTTTGATATCACATGCTTAGTTTCTTATTTGTCAAATTGGTATCATTTGTTTTCGCATCATAGTTGGTATCCATTAATATTTATATGGATTAGTTATGTTATTGTTTCCCACATACTTTCATGTTCTTATCAACTAATGCATCATCGTGTTTACTTGTTTCCCCATACTTATATCCCTTATGCAGTTTGTAGGGGGAGAAATGGTACTTAGTTAAATTGGGGGAGAAATGAGTAATTTATTAGTTATTTTATCCTTTGTCTATTCCTGAACAAAAAGGGGGAGAATGATAGGGGAGAAGTGGTATCTAATCCTATTGTAATCATATATTAGTTCAGGAGATCTATCTTAAGGGCAGAGCACTATCTTCTTAGGTTGATCATAATTGATAAAAGGGGAAAATTAATTTAGGGGGAGTATTTTCTTTAATAGCATTTAATATTTTGATATTCACTATGCATTTAACATTTTGCTTAAGTGTGCAGGAATTTTTCTAGCGGCAACTTTATTTCGGCAAAGCTATCTATCCTTGGGTTTTGAGTCAAGTATTGTATTTTTTATTTTTGGGTGGGATGTTTTTGAGTCTAGTAGAGCTTGACGACCCTTTAGGATTTTATTTTTTTGTTTTAGTCCTAGAATAGCCAAAGGGGGATATTTGTAAGGACACAAATTTTCAATTGAGTCTTAATGTCGTGTAGGCTCAATTCCAGACAAAAACATTTGAGTCATATGATAGAGTTCATGCGTATCCATCCAAGCCTATGACATGTTTGTTGAAGACGTAGCGGCCAGATTTGTAAAGCTTCATCATTGCCGAGTTTCTAGTGCCTTGTTTTTATGTCATCAACTTGAAGATTCCAAGGTCTCCAAAGGTATGAATGCATTTAATATATATATATATAGGAGACTTGGAAAATACTTTATGGGTGTAATTTTAATTTAAATGACTTTTATTTTCAAAAAATGTTTTAGAACTTTGTAGAAAAGTTTTTGGTCTTAACAAATGAAAATTAGATTTTCTGTTTTTTCGTTCAAAATTGTCGTTCGAACGAGAATGTCGTTCGAACGAGTTTGCCAATGAGATGTGCCAATTATTTTCTGACTTTTCGTTTGAAGTTTTGTTCTAATGAACTTGTTCGAATGAGCTTTTCAAACGAGTTTTTGGCCTATTTTTCCCTTTGAAATCTCGTTCGAATATAGTCGTTCGAACAACCTGGAGATGTCGTTCGAACGAGATTTTTGGGCGGGAACAGTTTTGGCAGTTTGATCTCATTTTCCCACTCTTTTGTTCCACTTTATTTTGGAAGTTTGAAAGTTACTCGGGACACATTTTTCAACAGACTTTGGTACCTTCTTTGAGAGCACTTTTAAGAGAACATACACCAACCAAAGTTTCATATTTTTTACGTGTTGAATTTTAAAGAAATATTTTTAACAAACACATGAGTTTACACCCATAGTTTTGTTTATCCAAGTACCTCATACATATATATATATATATATATATATATATATATATAATATTTTATTGGAGTTGTTTGGCACCATTGGTTCATCTCTACCATAAAAAGGAGAAGTTTGGGTTTAATTCTACATCCCACAAAGAAGAAGACATTTGGTTTACGCTGCGGTGTTCCCATTTGAAGAAAAGCTTCGCGTGAGGGTGGCGATATCCAAGAGTCCCATAGGAGGAGTCCATGTTTATCTACTAGGCAGAGGTGGTTACAAGAAGAAGCATCAAGGCTTGTACGGAGTCAAGTTGTTGGTGTAAGTCAAATGTCTTGTAATTTGTAATTCTGTACTTACTGGATTCGTTAGGCCAGGGCTGTCTGAGTTTTTTCTCGTTTTGGGTTTTCCTCGTACATCGGCGTGTAGTATGATTGGTTTATTTTATCTTGCAAAACACGTAGATGCATGCTTGGGTAATTCAAGATAAAATTTGGTCTAATTTTCACACGTATGTATTTTGGTGCTAAAATTAATTTGGGTAATATTTAATTAATTTAGTTCAAGTTATTAATTTTAATTTGATAAAATTTGGTTTGGCCTATGTAGAAAATGAATTAATCTTGTTAGGGAAATTTTAGAACTTGGATTGAATTATGTTATTTAAGTGAAAATTAATTTATAGATTAATTTAATGTCACTTTTAGTTTAGTTTATGTTAATTTGAAAGAAATTAAAATTTGAAATTAGAATTTGTAGTTTGTATTGTGTTGAATCATTCTATTCCGCATTAAAGGAAACTTAATTTAATAGAATTTTTAAAATTTAGGGGCTTCCGCGCCTACATAGACCCAAGGAGATTTATGTCTGTGGCCATTACAAATAAAGAGGTCACCTTAGGGAATATATTTTAATGTATAAAGAGTTTCAAACACGCGTGTTCTTCAATATGCTCCCACATGAGTTCACGCACGCACTCCCACACGTGTTCCTACTCATGTTCCCACACACAATCGTACAGATGTTGAGATTTTTCGGGAGAAAGTAGACTTTTTGGTCAAAAATTTGTAAAGTTTTATGGAGGAATTTCAAAGGATGCCTATTAAGAACACCTCCTGGACTAATGATTGAGTTTGGGTACTTTATCTAGTATAGGGTAATTATCATGTTCATAACATTTGTCCCTATTTCGGGATTGTATTTTTATGCATTTATATACTTTTATTTTCAAAAAACTTGAAAAAATCCAAAAAGATTTTCGATGTTTAAGAAAAAGGTTGAAAATTCAAAAAATATATGATTCTTGATAAAATTTTTGAAAAAGACAAAAAGATTTTTGTGTTTTCATTTTTCACCATATATGGATGCGCATTTAAGATGTTCGAATTATCCCTAGATTCCATCCGTTCATGTGACTTTTTTATGGTGTTATGATATATGGATTTATTTTTTTAGTGTGCTTAATAATGCATGGATTACATTGCGTTGTTCTTGGATGATTATTGTCTTCATGCTAGACTTTGTATCACCTTTATTGCAAACATGCACATACGTTTTGAACATTGTACTTACTAACCGTGTGTCAAATACAGTGTTCTCATTCCAATAGTGTCTAATAACGAACCAAATATATTAGAGATAAGTTGTGCTTATAAAAACCATTTCCTAACAAAAATTCTTTATGGTAAGCAATGGAAAGGGGGTACTAAATTATCTACGCATTAAAAGTCACCATTTGCAAAAAGAGTCTAAAATCTTAGTGGCATGCAAAACCAGAAGTTCCAAGGCCATTTTTATTTCATTGATGCTTCGCTACATATGAGAATTATAATATCTTCAAAATTTTGAGAGTGAATTCTTAAATATATGAAATTTTGAGGGTGTTATAAAGTAGAAGATCAATGGGGTTGCATAATGGACTCTCTTGAAAAGTATTAAATATTTTGCGTTATTGATTTGAAAAGCATTTAAATTCATAGCATGTTGTGTAAGTCGATTCAGTTTCATCCTATTCAACATTCATACACCTAAGTTTGAGATTAAGTTCTTTCTTTAGAAGTATCTCATTAACTTCGTGCATTTATGTTATGAGTGCGTATGTTATTTTGCCTATGGAAAATGTTCAGATAAAAACATTCCTCTTTCATAATTCAGATATTTTAATGTTATTCCATGGAGTATTGTATTTGTACCTATTTGTACTTTTTTTGCATATACTTTCTATTCTTGAAAAATTGAAAAATTTCAAAAATTGTTAGTTTTCTTCTTTAAAATTTCATCATATATGCTTTATTGATTATCTTTGTGATGATTATTTCTTTTGGATTTGCATGATGCTAACATTTCAGGATTAGATTCTAACTCTTTATCTATCACGGACACAAAGTGGGAGAACAAATTGAGGGGGAGTTTGTTTTTTCTTTAAATTCGTACGCATCATGGTATTTCTTTTGTCTCATATGTGTGGTTCATTCCGCCTTGATGATGATTTCATGGACCACACAAGATGAAGAGTTTCAGTTGAAGACTTATACTTTTTACGCATTTTCGTTTCTTGGTTTAGGAGGGAATTAGTTGTATTTATCTTAGGGATCAATTTGGCTTTAACTTGTGTTTTGTACCGGAATAGCCAAAAAGGGAGATTTGTACGCGCAAGTTTTATAATTTTTCATTTTATATTTATTTTATGTAATACCCCGTGATTTTTAATGACTTTTAAAATGGGTTATATTTTAAATTAATGGATTAATTGGATTTTACTGTAAATTAATTCATTTGGGTTTTATCCGAATTATGGATATTTAAAATGTATGATTCTGTATATTACTTAAAGATATTTAGGTAATATATGAATGTGATGTTATTGATATTGTTGTGAGTTGTTAATTTAGTAATTTAAATTTTTAGTCGGACGCGGTATGGGACGTGTCGGGACTAATTTGTTAAATTAAAAAGGAAACTTATTTTTACATCAACCTTATAGTCGTTTTGATTGCGTCGTTGCATCCAGAAGGGTTGAATAGTCAGAAAAGTCTATTCGGACGTTAGTTTTGGGTCTCGGGTCATTTGGAAATGAAAAGACAACCCAAAATGGCATTTTGGTCATTTTTACAAGGGGGATGAATAGTGATTTTGGGTTTTGTCTTATTATAAATATTTGGAGATTAGTGTACGTAGGTTCATTTCATCTCTTCTACACAATATTGAGAGGTCATCTTCTTGAGAGAGTGAAAGGTTGCTTGGAAGAAGAAAGGCTTGCTTGGAAAGGAGGAGAACCAAAGGTCAAATGTCATTACCACCATCACCACCGGGAGAAAGGGAGAACCACCTGTGTTATTCAACTCCAAAGGATCATATCTTCATTAGAGGCAAGTGTTTGATAATTGCAATTTAAGTTTGTATATTGTCCATGTTAGAATAGATATAAAGATGAGATTTTTCATGTTTGGAAGATGAAAAGAGAGAGTTGTTAAATGGATTTCAGGAAACCGAAAAGATATAGCAATCAAACTCATGTTATAGGAAGATAGTAAACCACAAAATAACCACAAATCTGTTGAAGAAATGCTGAGAATCAATGGTGTGTTCTTGAAGATATTATGTTGATAATTTTTTGGAAAAAGAGGATATAAACATGCTTTTAATTCAATCTCTTGATGATTCTAGGATATTTAGAGCATTAGAAATCATTTATATATGTTGATATATCATGTAGGAAGGATTATAAGTAATTTTGGTTGTTAATATGAAGGCTTGATTAATAAAAAATGGTTAAACCCGTAGTAGAAGAAATGCAGAAAAACTGGGTTGTTAATTGGGCGATCGATCGATCGACCTCCCCAGGATTGTTAAAGTTGTTTCTTGTCCACAAACCTTTTGTAGATCTTTGGTGATTATTAATTGGATATTATGGGACTTAGAGAAGATCAGTAATCCCTAGATAAGATTTGAATTGATTTGATTGGGATTTAATTGATTAGAATTATATTAATTAAATTTGAAGGAAATTTCGGTTGCTAGATTCATGTGTTGGATTCTAATTTGTATGCATGAGGATTAAGGATAGGTCCAGTAGGGGAGATTTAATATAATACCTGGGTAGTCTTAGGGTTACAATTTGAACATCGAGGTGTGAGTTTAAGATCATTATTGATTTCGCAATGACTGAGTGTAGTACAAACACTTAGCGGTATGACTCCTGGATAGAGATGGGAGTTCAGACCACATTTGGTTGTAAGAGGGGTATGAGGTTATCCCGGTTGCGTATTTGAAGTTGACGGACCTCCACGATTGACAAAGTTAAGTAGTATTGTATTGGAGGGGTTCATTGTTTGGATTTCGCTTTGCGAGACGCTCCGCGCATGAACCTTAACGACGTCGACAGTGGAGAGATGTTATAGGATGCGAGGATGTTGGATTTTTTGATAAGTCATATAGTGATTATGAGCCATGTGATGATGGTATTCAATCCTAGTTGATAGAAGATGTGTTTATAAGAGATTAGAAACTGTCGGTTATGACCCTAATTAAGGGAGAGATTAATTCGTAGTAATTCGGGAGATATGATGATATGGACCAGTAGGATATTAGTGATTTCTTACTGAATAAATAGATTGAGGAAAAACCTATTTAAACCTTGAGTAGTGAGTGAGACTCTGGAATAATTAATTGAGAAGTAAAGTTATGATATTTTAATACGTGGGATTTAAAGAGATATAATGCTACGTATGTATATTATGTTAGGGTAATGTGAGTATCTTGTTGATATTATATTATAGGTATGATAAGGCCTATTTGATTGATTGATGATTTATGTGTATGACATACCTAGCTTACTTGCTATCGACGGGAGGTTTGCGCGTGAGGATAGTCATATCTTGATGAATCCATGGGATCTTTGATTTGTCGCTCGAGAACATAGGTCTATGAAAGACTTATCGGGGAGTTGATACGTCCGCTGACTATGGGTACGTAGGTATGTGCGTGACCCATGGATACGAGAACTATGTTCGCCTCTAATTTGTGTGTTATTATTTGTGGTTCGAGGAATCCTTACCGAACCTTTAGTCCCCTATTCGACGACCTGCGATATTGGGACGTGATAGCAGAGTAATGCATGCACCGCAGCTGTGTCTCGGGGTGCCATATTATATATGTATATATATATATATATATATATATAATGAATTAAATGTATGTGTATATTGTGGTCTACTGTGTGATAATTGTAGATAACGGTGAATAAAGAAAAAGAATTGAATTAAGTTAATGAATATTATGCTGATAGATTTGAAAAGCTTAACTCATTTTAATGAGAAATAATTCATGTTAATGGGAAACGAATATGAATGATTATACTAGTATGGTATGGGACATACGGGATTATGATATGGGATGGAATCATATTATGGAAACTAGTTAGGAGGAACCATTAACTAGGAGGTTAATAGGAAACGTTAAGTGTGCAATCTAGATGAGAGGTGAGAATAGCAAGTGAGAGTTGGTTATTAACATGTACATAATAAATTCTTTATTGCACTTGTTAAATACTTACTATTTTAAAAATTATTTTCACAATCGGTCTCCGACCCGTTTCTTTGCATATTTTCTTTTCTATTGTACCTTCAATATCAGGTGTCCAGCAACAGGGACGCCAACCTTAGTGGATTATGACGAGCTATGGAGCTATGGAGTATTTCTTAGACGCCTATATTCATTTGATTCACAGTATTCTTTTAGTTAGGGCATGTCGCCCAAAGGAATTCAGTTATCTCTTCTATTTGAGTTAAATACTCTTGTATTCGTGTCGTTTTAATACATTTATTGTTGTTGGGATTACTGTATTGGATTATTATGTGGGAATGTTTATTCCAATTGCATTTAAATTCTTTTATGTTATCTGTGCAGTTATTTGTGTTGTAGAATAATATGTGTAGTGTTATTCGTAAACTACAAATGAATTTTGTTGAATTAAAATTTGGAAAGTTTTTAACACCAGCTTAATTGGGTATTGGGTGATTAGATAATATTTTCGACAGTGATGCTAAGAATGAGCCAACTATATATTATGTTTTAATTTGGTATGGGACTGGCCACCCGGTATTTAATTAGGCAGGGTGTTACATTTTCCTTATCCCGTTACACCCCACTGTACCTTCATGACCGTTCTCAAGTCTTCGAAGAGAAGAAACGTTGGTGACATTTGCAAGATTGAAGACCATTCATCACAACTTTACCCGAGAAGTGTTATAGAGTGGTTTGGTAAAGATTTAAATTTCCAGGGGTTATTTAAAAGAGTTTCCATTTAAAAAAATGCAAATTGGTTTTAAAATAATTTTTTTAAGAATTTTTGTAAAACTCACTAACTCGTTAGAATGATATTGATATGTCATTCGAACGAGTTGTGTAAGGTCGTTAGAATAAGTCTTGGCTTTTATTTCAATACATTTTTCCAGATATTTCTCTTAATACCCAATTATTGCGAAAACCAAGATTGTCGTCCTTCTTGATAGTTTTTAACCAAGCAGGATAACTTTTTAAAGACATTTCATCCCATGGGTTTGGCAGTTTGTGGAAGAATTAATCCAGCCAATGAATATTTTCTGGATGCTTTAGCTTGAAATAATACTTTTTATATATTTCAACAAATTCTTGAAATTGACAAATGTTACATAATTATGGTTTAGATAATATGTAACATGTATCTTCATGAATTCTAGGTTCTCCAGTATATCCAATCATATTTTCTTTAATAATATCAACAAATCCTTTTAGTATTTCATCAAAAGATTTGAAGTTTTGTAGGAGATAAGCTTTTTGCTGAGTCCCTTTAGCTGAGTTTTTCCATTGTTGCAACCATTGTAAAACATCACCTTGAAGTGTTGCAGCAAGGTAGTCTAAATTTTTTTCTTTAAACCATGTAATCTTATAATTAGTAATGAGTATAGACATAGATTATGCCCACTCATTTATAGTTTGTTCTTGATCTTTCAAAGGTACATGCCTTAAGTTAAAATAAATACCATGTTGAGATATATTTTGTTTGTTCAAATTATCTCTTCTTAAGAAAAAGGATTTGGTTCATCCTCATTCTTTGTATTACTTGTAGAAGCTGTAGAAGTATTGCCTGTTTTAAAAAAATCTTCTTTTTCATTTTTATATGCAGGGGTTTGCACATAATCTTCAAAAGCTATGAATTGATATGTGGATATAATTCAGGAAAATTTAAAGCAAATGAACTGAATTATATTATTTTTGAAAAGGAATTATTAGCAATTAAACTTGCTATTAAAAAATTCCATATTTTCTTAGCACCTGAAGATTTTATTGTCAGAACAGATAATAAAGCTGTAAAAGACTTCCTAATAAACAAAAGAAATATTTTAGAAGGAAGAAGACTTAAATGGTTCAACCAAATTGCAATTTATAATTTTGAAGTTGAACATTTAAAGGGTACTAACAATTTTCTTGCAGATTATCTTAGCAGGAACTATCCTGAAAAACCTACTAACCATGTAGAGTTTTCAGAAACCCACTAAATAAGTGGAAAATGTTAAATATTTTAAAATAATACCCACTAAACAAGTGGAATATTTTGAAATATATTTTATCAAAACCACTAAACAAAGGAGATTGGGTCACTATTGCTAAAAAGGTAAAAACCCAAGAATCATCATCTACACAGCCTAAACCAAACCCTGTTTATGTTGTGTTTAGTGGAAGAAACCTAGGCTTCTATGATAATTGGAGCCAATTCTTTATGCAAGTAAACAAATTTCCTGGTGCATGTCACCAAAAATATAATACTATGCCAGAAGCCATAACTGCATGGGAAAATTGGATGAAACAATTAGGACCTCCTAATATGATTTACCAGTTCTCCAAACTCCAGACCAAGGAAACCCTCCTTGATACTGAAACCTATGATTTTCACAATCCAGGAATCCCCTGTGAATTGTATACACCCTTAACTGAAGCATGGAAATCTCATCTTCGAGACAGAAGAAAATATTTTAGAAAAAACATGAGTATCCTTGCTGACAAAATTACTGAACAAACAACAACTTTGGATAAATTTAAGAGTCTGAGCCTCAAAATCTTAAAAGGCTTAAATTATGAAAATGAAGATTTTTCTCTAGAAAAAATTGATACTTTTCTGGAATTTTCTGAATTACTGGAAAATGATTTTTCAGACAAGATCTTCAACACTATCAGGAGAATTTTCCTATTTGAAAAAGCAAAGGTACTTCTCCAATGTACTCTATTTCAAATAGAAATTTTACCAAAAATCGAGGACCACAAGCAAAAGATAAAAAGTCTTTTACTCCACCATTTTAATCAATGTTTAAATTACAGTGATGACATGCCAAAACTGCATTTCGTTACTGAAGAGGGATATCCACCTTGGGATATTAAAACAATTGAATGGGGGTTAGTAAACAAACTAATCTTCTCAAGTGTATCTTGTTTCAATCACTTTGAATTTCTACCCATGATGATCAAAATCATGATCTATCATGTCTTGACAAAAAGCAAGTACAAATATACTCGCTATTTGTTCTTCCATATTACTAGCACAATTGGTTGGCGGTCTCGAGAAATTTTCTATCAACCCTACCAAATTTGGTACCTCAGAGCAACTGAGGATTATGAATGGGACGAAATCGAACAGAATTGGGAGATTGCACTTACTGTACCGTTGGACCAGTTGGATACAAAGAGATATTGGTCACAAAACCTGATCAATACTTCAAATTTAGCAGATTATTATTATCGGGAAACAGCTTTAAAATTCATGGAAACTGATGGACGAGGACTATTTGTTACCGACTTACCGATAAACTATACTACCTCGCTTGAACAACGAGCGAATGTTAGGGAGTTTCTAAATAATTTGAAAAGAAAAAATAATTTAGATGTTCCCTATGAACAATTAAGCCATGCGGAGGAATATGAGCAAGCACAACAACATGGTCCTCCAAATCACAGCCCTAATGATAGTATGTCATTCGACTCTGTCGCTGAGGCTAATATTGCTAATGAATTTAATGCTTGACAATTGGACGAGGATAATTAACCCACATGGATGATTGCAAATCATCTAACACACGAAGTGGGGACCGCAAGCGGGCAGTAACAAGCTGACGTATGCAATGACAATTTTTACATTTAAAACAAAACATCCAAATCAGTTACTATTTGATTTTTTTAATTATTGGAAATCACTATGTGATTTTTACTATGCACCTACTGTGCACTTTAATGTTGCCTTTTGGTTTCACTCTAGAATATCGTTTAAAGTTTCGTTGGAAGCCGTTCGAATGAAATGAGGTACATCGTTTGAATGAGGTGGCAATTCGTTCGAACGAGTACGCGTGTTTTTATTTTTTTAAACAAATCATTAATCCCCATCTCTTTGTAACAATTTTCCCTATAAATAGAGATGCGAGAATAGACTTTTCAGTAAGCCTTTTAGAGTTCTTTTTATGATCAAACTCTATTATTTTTCCATCCAAACCCCATGGATCTTTGAAGATCATTTTTCCAAATCAAGAAGAACACAATCAAAGTTCAAAAACCCTTCTAGCGATTTTCTCTACTGCTGATTTATGGAGTTGAGGCTCTACTACTGAAGAAGAAGGGAATCGAGTATTCCAAAGGCTAATCGATGGATGACGAGTCAAGATCTGCTTGATGTGGGAAGTGTTAGACTACATCATTTTCGGGTTAAGATTTGAAGACTCCTAAGCATTATACTTAGTGAATCTATAAGTAGTTTGCAAGTCATTACTTGTCTATTTTAATTCTTTAATAGTGTTAAATTAAAGGTTTTGCCTGAAAGGGTTTTTTTGTCAATTTCTTCTTCTTGCATTTTGGTTTGAATTGTGTATATATGTTACCGTTGCATATTCATTTTAATTTAAATAAAATAAAATTTGGTAACAAGTGAATTTGTATGTTTGGTCTAAGATACAAGTAAATCCATATAACCCTTGCTTTCTCACTATAAAATTATCCACAACCAAATGAAATCAATTTTAATCACCCCATATCTTAATTAAGATTACTCATACCCTATAATCAGTCATAAAACATCCCAAATATCATCTATAATGGTTCCTCAATTTGTTTCTAACTTTATATAATCATTCACTAGTTCAGATTCATCAAAATACAAGTTAAATCATCACTTCCATCATGTGCTAATTAGGGTTCATCTTAATTGCATGATTAATAAGTTAAAAAACATTTGAATCTTAATACTTTATTATAAACACGAGTATCAACGTATTCGATTAGTCCTACAATAAGTTTAAATAATTCTGAATTTTAGCAGGGATTAAAACTAACATATTCCATAACTTTGATTAACCCTAGTTTAAATCAATATAGCAGACAATCGTAGACAAGTTACATATAATATGTAGTGGAGAAAGTTATTCCTTGTCGAAAATTACGAGTTTCATTCCTTGATTAAGTCCTCCTTTTTTATTCCTTGTTCTCCTGAAATCTCTTCTGGTAGGCTAAGGTTTATCTTATGTTTTAGATGTGTTGTTTAGGAGTGTTAAGTCTATATTTAGCCTCTTAATCATGTAAATCTCCTATGGACCTAATTTAAGACTTCTACATGAGCCCAAAACATTAGGAATATGATCCTAAAACTTATCCGAAAGGAGTAACCATCCCCGTGGCCCAATCTGACATATTAAAAACACCGCTCTGAGCCTCTTTATCCCCAAGAGCCCGATCCAATGGTACTAAATCGAAATATAAAAAACTACAACATTATTATGAATTACGAGTTGTTGACATATAATTTAATTTTATTAAATTAAATTAAGAATAACATGCAATTGAATATTTCAATAATTTATCCAATTATTATGCATACATAACTACCATTGGACACAAGAAATAATAATCCAAATTAAATCATCAATAATAATTAGATAGAAATCTTAGGTATTAAATTCTTTCCCCCTAATAATGGAATTTTTTCCCTGGAATTGGATACATACTAACCTCATTATGGTGCCCCCACTGGACACGCACTAACGGAATGACTTTGGAAAAAATAATTTTCTCCTTACAATCTAGAATAACGAATGGTCACTCCTTATAGTTCGCATCGGTTTGAAGCTCTATCCCACCTAGATCAATGTGCTGATACGTAATGTCTTCTCTAAGGAATCTTTAAAACATAAAGACATGGAACACGCCGTGTACCTTACAGAGGCGATCTAGTAAGGCTAAATGATGAGAAACCAACCCCACCCAAATAGATGATCGTAAAAGACCTAGCATATCATGTTGTTAACTTCTCTTTCCTCTTAAACCAGATCATTTCTTTCATAGGAGATACATTTGAGCAACACCTTCTTGCTTAAGTTTTCTATCTAATTTGTGCAATCCCCATCATTACTACAATAAGTTCCACCTTCTATGAGGTGTCCCGAATAAACTAGGGCCCAGAAAGATCATTCTCCCCCACCTCCATGCAACAAATAGGATAATGACAAGTCCTCCCATACAGTACCTCATACGATGCAATAATAATGTTCTACCGATGAATGTTTTTGCAAATAAACTCCACCAAAGGTAAGTAATTCTCCCAACTATCCTTAAAGTCCAATACACATTCCTTAACCATATCCTTCAATATCTCGTCCACCTACTCTACCTGACTCTCAGTGTGGGGGTTATATAAGGAACTCAACTATAACTCAATCTCCATCCCCTTATTAAAACTCCGCCAAAGATGGGACACAAAAGTCTTATCCCTATCGGACACAATATCTAGTGTTACACCATATATCCTCATAATATTTGCTATGAAAAGCTTATCATACTATTTGACTATGAGGTCTAAATGAACTAGAATAAAATGGGCTATCTTAGTAAACCTGTCCACAATAACCCAAATGCAATTATTTCCCCATTGTGATATAGGCAACCTTGTAAATTAAGTACATAGAGGTTCTCTCTAACTTACACAATAGTACCTCAAAAGGATGTAGAATATGTGATGTTCATTGATGATCTACCTCACCATGTGGCACGTAGCACACTTGGACACAAATAGAATGATGTCCCTTTCATTCCCTCGTATCAATAATAACATCTAATGTCTTGATACATCTTATCTTAGTCGAAATGTACAGTAAATCGGAACCTTTGAACATCAACCAAAACTTCACATCGGAACTCCTTATCTCGTTGCATTATCAATTTGTCGTAAAAGCACTAACTCGGATCAGACCCAATCGAATATAATGGTTCCCCAATTGTCAACAATTTTTTGACTTTCTTAAATAAAGAAGGGTCTATAGTAAGGGTTTACAACCCAAATATGTAACACCCCGCCTAATTAAATACCGGGTGGCCAGTCCCATACCAAATTAAAAAAGAATATACAGTTGGCTCATTCTTAGCATCACTGTCGAAAACATTTACAACTCACCCAATACCCAATTAAGCTGGTGTTAAAAACTTTCCAAATTTTAATTTAACAAAATTCAATTCTATTTTAAGAATAACATAACACATTTTATTCTACAACATTGATAACCAAATAGATAACACAAAAGAATTTAATTACAATTGGAATAAACATCCCAAAATAATATTAAATCCATTGCAATAATCCCAACAATGTCAAATGTATTAAAAAGACACGAATACAATAGTATTTAACCCTGATAGAAAAGATAACTGAATCCTTTGGGCGACATGCCCTAACAAAGAATACTTTGAATCAAAAAGATGATAGGCGTTTAAGCAAAACTCCATAGATCCATAGCCTGTCATAATCCGCTAAGGTTGGCGTCCCTGTTGCTGGACACCTGATATAGAAGATACAATAGAAAAGAAAATATGCAAGGAAACGGGTCAGAGCCCGATTGTGTAAATGATTTTTAAAATAACAAGTATTTAAAAAGTGCAATAAAGCATTTATTATGTACATGTTAGATCCAACTCTCACTTGCTATTCTCACCTCTCAACTAGAGTGCACACTTAACGTTTCCTATTAACCTCCTAGTTAATGATTCCTCTTTAACAATTCCATAATATAATTCCATTCCCATATCATAACCCCGTATGTCCCATACCATACGTTATATAATCATTCTTATACATTTTTCATTTATATGAATCGTTGCTCAATAACATGAATCATTTCTCATTAATATGAATTAAGCTTTTCAATTCTATAAGAATAAAAATTCATTAACTTAATTCCATTCTTTTCTCAATTCGCCTTTATCTACAATTATCACACAGTATATTACTTAACCACAATATAACCATTCAATCATTTAATTCATTATATATATATTCATATATAATACGGCACCCCGAGTCACAACTGCGGTGCAATGCCTTACTCTGCTATCATGTCCCATCATCGCTGGTCGCCGAATAGTGGAAAAAAGGTTTGGTAAAGATTCCTCGAACCATAAACAATAACACAAACATTGGAGGCGAGCATAGTTCTCGTATCCATGGGTCACGCACATACCTACGTACCCACAGTCAGTGGACTTATCAACTCCCCGATAAGTCTTTCATAGACCTATGTTCTCGAGCGATAAATCAAAGATCCCATGGATTCATCAGGATATGACTGCCCTCACGCGCAAACCTCCCACCGATAGCAAGTAAGCTAGGTATGTCATACACATAAATCATCAATCAATCAAATAGGCATTATCATACAATATCAATAAGGTCATATCACTACCCTAAGATAATTCCCATACGTAGCATTATATCTCTTTTAAATTCCACGTATTAAAATATCATATCTTTACTTCATAATTTAATTATCCTCGCACCTATAACATCTCTCCACTCCCGACGTCATTAAGGTTCATGCGCGGAGCGTCTCGCAAAGCGAAATTCAAACAAGGAACCCCTCCAATACACTACTACTTAACTTTGTTGATCGAGGAGGTTCGTCAACTTCAAATACGCGATCGGGATAACCTCATACCCTCTTTCAACCAAATGTATTCCAAACTCCCATCTCTATCCAGGAGCCATACCACTATGCTATTGTATTACACTCCGTCCTTGCGAAATCAATAATGAGCTTAAAATCAGTCCTTGATGTTCAAATTGTAACCCTAAGGCTACCCTCACTCAATACACAAGATTCAAATAGGTTTTTCCTCAACATATATTCAGTAAGAAGTCACTAATATCCTATAGGTCCATAACATCATTTCTCCCGAATTACTACGAGTTTAAATTCTCCCTTTAATTAAGGTTTAAACCGATAGTTTCAAATCTCTTATAAACACATCTTCTTTCACTTAGGATTATATCCTCTTCTAAACTTAAGGATACCCAGGTTTTATATTAAATCACCCCTACTGGTCCTATCTTTAATCCTCATACATCCCCATTTGGAATTTAACAAATGAATCTAGCAATCGAAATTCCATTCAATATAATTTTCATCATTTTAATCACTTGAATCCAAATTAAATTAATTCAAATCTTATCAAGGGTTTACTGATATTTTCTAAGTCCCATAATATCCAATTAATAATAACCAAAGATCCACAAAGGTTTTGGGATAAGAACCAACATTAAAAAGAAACAACATCATGAATTCTCATATTTTAAATACTCAGAAAAATCAGATCCAAAAATTATTCGAATCATCAATCCAACTTCAGATTTGGATTCTACATGAAAAATTGAGTCAGGTATGTGTTTTGAGTTTTTCTTAAATCTCATTCAAATGCACTCAAAAAGGAGATCTAAACATTCCAAATTGGCTCTTCTCATTCCACTCGTTTTTGCCTATTTTTCCAGAAAATTATTAACATATTATCTTCAAGAACACAAAATGATTTTTAGAATTTCTTCCACAAATATATTAATATTTCTTGGATTACTAACTACCTACAACATGAGTTTAATTCCTATATATTTCATACTTCCAGAAATCCATTACTACTCCATTTTTATCTCCCAAACATGAAAAATCATCTCTTTTCATAATTATTCTAACATGGACAATATACGAACTTAAGTTGCAAATACCAAACACTTGCCTTTAATGAAGATCTGATCCTTTGGGGTTGAATAACATAGGTGGTTCTCCCTTTTTCCGGCCACTTTCGGTGGTGGTTGGTGGTGGTGACCTTTGGTCTTTAGTTCTCCTCCTTTCCAAGCAAGCTTTTCTCTTCCCAAGCAACCTTTCACTCTCTCTAAGAAGATGACCTTTCAATTTTGTGTAGAAGATATGAATGAACCCACATTCAACTAATCTCCAAATACTTATAATAAGACAAAACCCGAAATCACTATTCATCCCCCTTGTAAAAATAACCAAAATGCCCTTTTGGATTGTCTTTTCATTTCCAAATGACCCGAGACCCAAATATAACATCCAAATAGGCTTTTCTGACTATTTCGAACCTTTCTGATGCAACGGCCCAGTCGAAATGACTATAAGGTCGATAGAAAATAAATTTCCTTTTTAATTTAATAAATTAGTCCCGACACGTCCCATACCGCGTCTGACTAAAAATTCAAATTACCGATTTTATATCACACCGTCATATCAATGACATCACATTCATATATTACCTAAATATCTTTAAGTAATATTCAGAATTATCAATTTTAATATCCACAATTCGGATAAAGCCCAAATGAATTAATTTATAGTAAAATCCAATTAATCCATTAAGTTAAAATATAACCCATTTTAAAAGTCATCAAAATTACGGGGTATTACATACTTCCCCCCTTATAACAGAATTTTGTCCCGAAATTCAGGAATATAAGTCATACCGGTAAGGTCAACTCCGAGTATACATCTCACATCGCAAGAAACCTAAAATGTACCGCCCATACAGTACATTAACGAAAATCCCTATCGATGTTATACGCCAAGCCTCACCATATAGTTCCAACTGAATCGAATATAAACTTTACCCAACCTTCCCTATACCGTCCTCGTGACTAATTGTGGGGAAAATGAGCCTCACATATTGAACAAATAAATTCTGAAGTTCCAACTACTCAATGTTTTTCCCAATTATGAAAACTACTACAATCCAATCATCCAGGGGGCCCATACACCCTCTCGTACCGCTTTCAATATTAACATTTTCGCAAAGGTTACAAACTCATATCCCAAAGACCTAACTTATTTTGACTCCCAACGATTATTAGTTTCATGCGTGGGGTGTCTCGCAAGCGAAATCCAAACAAGGAACCACCCCGATACACTACTTCCTAAAGTAGTCGGTCATCGAAACTCCTAAGGTCCTTAGTCAATAGGATATAAAAATTTGGCTTATCGAAAAAAAATATCAAGTTTATCGATTTAAAAAAAAAATTTAGTTTTTTTTTTTTTTTTCAAATAGAGTCTACTCATCTACTCTTCTCTAGAAGACAAGATGCTGGTTAATAGTAGTACATACGCTCTCGTATACCACAAGTCAATGCATGCCGATAGTCACATCATGCTCGGACATGCCCAAAGTAAGTAATCCCATGATAAAAATCAAACCCACCTGATAACATGTAATATATAGGTGTCCCACACCCCTCAGTGAGTCTACGTAAATAACGATGCTATAGGCTAAGTTTAGCAATCCCTTTTGCCCACACAATATTAATCGCTACAAAAATCAATATACGCCTCATAATTCCTTAGATAGAAAACATACCCTCATTCGTGGGTGGTGGTTGTTGAATCCCACAATTATAACTTTTCGCCAATGAGTCAAGAAAAATTTTACCCCCAAATTTTCAGTTCTAGTTCACCACACTCCACTATATGCCCAAGCCTTTGAATATTTTGCCTTCGTTAGGTAACACACATAATTCCCGCATTTCAAGAACTTCTACTAATGACTCTCCTTAATTTTTCCATAATAGGGGTGACCTCGACTACGGTCATCATACTCGAACATACTTCATAACCTCCTAAGTACGATCTCCGCTATCCGTCCAATGGCCCTCATTTGCCATACTTCTCGTACGAACCCATTCGAACGCAAATAATATTCACTAATATCTACGTTATAGCAGGAGAATGAAGTCCCACCAAGTAAATCAATAATCCTAAACATAGGGCTCTACATCAAAGAACGCAAAGCTGAAAACACAGTAAGCCGTACAGACCCTAAAGGATAGTAGAACCTGATACTCTAATACCATCTGTAACACCCCGCCTAATTAAATACCGGGTGGCCAGTCCCATACCAAATTAATATAGAATATATAGTTGGCTCATTCTTAGCATCATTGTCGAAAACATTTACAACTCACCCAATACCCAATTAAGCTGGTGTTAAAAACTTTCCAAATTTTAATTTAACAAAATTCAATTCCAGTTTCAGAATAACACAACACATTTTATTCTACAACATTGATAACCAAATAGATAACACAAAAGAATTTAATTACAATTGGAATAAACATCCCCAAATAATATTAAATCCATTGCAATAATCCCAACAATGTCAAATGTATTAAAAAGACACGAATACAATAGTATTTAACCCCGATAGAAAAGATAACTGAATCCTTTGGGCGACATGCCCTAACAAAGAATACTGTGAATCAAAAAGATGATAGGCGTTTAAGAAAAACTCCATAGATCCATAGCCTGTCATAATCCGCTAAGGTTAGCGTCCCTGTTGCTGGACACCAGATATAGAAGATACAATAGAAAAGAAAATATGCAAGGAAACGGGTCAGAGCCCGATTGTGTAAATGATTTTTAAAACAACAAGTATTTAACAAGTGCAATAAAGCATTTATTATGGACATGTTAGATCCAACTCTCACTTGCTATTCTCACCTCTCAACTAGAGTGCACACTTAACGTTTCCTATTAACCTCCTACTTAATGATTCCTCTTTAACAATTCCATAATATAATTCCATTCCCATATAATAACCCCTTATGTCCCATACCATACGTTATATAATCATTCTTATACATTTTTCATTTATATGAATCATTGCGCATTAACATGAATCATTGCGCATTAACATGAATCATTGCTCATTAATATGAATTAAGCTTTTCAATTCTATAAGAATAAACATTCATTAACTTAATTCCATTCTTTTCTCAATTCGCCTTTATCTACAATTATCACACAGTAGATGACTTAACCACAATATAACCATTCAATCATTTAATTCATTATATATATATTCATATATAATACGGCACCCGAGTCACAGCTGCGGTGCAATGCATTACTCTGCTATCATGTCCCATCATCGCTGGTCGCCGAATAGTGGACAAAAGGTTCGGTAAGGATTCCTCGAACCATAAACAATAACACAAACATTGGAGGCGAACATAGTTCTCGTATCCATGGGCCACGCACATACCTAAGTACCCATAGTCAGCGGACTTATCAACTCCCCGATAAGTCTTTCATAGACCTATGTTCTCGAGCGAAAAATAAAAGATCCCATGGATTCATCGGGATATGACTGCCCTCACGCGCAAACCTCCCACCGATAGCAAGTAAGCTAGGTATGTCATACACATAAATCATCAATCAATCAAATAGGCATTATCATACAATATCAATAAGGTAATATGACTACCCTAAGATAATTCCTATACGTAGCATTATATCTCTTTTAAATTCCACGTATTAAAATATCATATCTTTACTTCATATTTTTATTATCCTCACATCCTATAACATCTCTCCACTCCCGACGTCGTTAAGGTTCATGCGCGGAGCGTCTCGCAAAGCGAAATTTAAACAAGGAACCCCTCCAATACACTACTACTTAACTTTGTCGATCGAGGAGGTCCGCCAACTTCAAATACGCGATCGGGATAACCTCATACCCTCTTTCAACCAAATGTATTCCAAACTCCCATCTCTATCCAGGAGCCATACCACTACTCTCTTGTATTACACTCCGTCCTTGCAAAATCAATAATGAGCTTAAAATCAGTCCTTGATGTTCAAATTGTAACCCTAAGGCTACCCTCACTCAATACACAAGATTCAAATAGGTTTTTCCTCAACATATATTCAGTAAGAAGTCACTAATATCCTACTGGTCCATAGCATTATTTTTCCCGAATTACTACGAGTTTAAATTCTCCCTTTAATTAAGGTTTAAACCGATAGTTTCAAATCTCTTATAAACACATCTTCTTTCACTTAGGATTAAATCCTCTTCTAAACTTAAGGATACCCATGTGTTATATTAAATCACCCCTACTGGTCATATCTTTAATCCTCATACATCCCCATTTGGAATTTAACAAATGAATCTAGCAACCGAAATTCTATTCAATATAATTTTCATCATTTTAATCACTTGAATCCAAATCAAATTAATTCAAATCTTATCAAGTGTTTATTGATATTTTCTAAGTCCCATAATATCCAATTAATAATCACCAAAGATCCACAAAAGTTTTGGGATAAGAACCAACATTAAAAAGAAACAACATCATGAATTCTCATATTTTAAATACTCAGAAAAGTCAGATCCAAAAATTATTCGAATCATCAATCCGACTTCAGATTTGGATTCTACACGAAAAATTGAGTCAGGTATGTGTTTTGAGTTTTTCTTAAATCTCATCCAAATGCACTCAAAAAGGAGATCTAAACATTCCAAATTGGCTCTTCTCATTCCACTCGTTTTTGCCTATTTTTCCAGAAAATTATCAACATATTATCTTCAAGAACACAAAATGATTTTCAGAATTTCTTCCACAAATTGATGAATATTTCTTGGATTACTAACTACCTACAATATGACTTTAATTCCTATATATTTCATACTTCCAGAAATCCATTACTACTCCATTTTTATCTTCCAAACATGAAGAATCATCTCTTTTCATAATTATTCTAACATGGACAATATACGAACTTAAGTTGCAAATATCAAACACTTGCCTTTTGTGAAGATCTGATCCTTTGGGATTGAATAACATAGGTGGTTCTCCCTTTTTCCGGCCACTTTCGGTGGTGGTTGGTGGTGGTGACCTTTGGTCTTTAGTTCTCCTCCTTTCCAAGAAAGCTTTTCTCTTCCCAAGCAACCTTTCACTCACTCTAAGAAGATGACCTTTCAATTTTGTGTAGAAGATATGAATGAAACCACATTCAACTAATCTCCAAATACTTATAATAAGACAAAACCCGAAATCACTATTCACCCCCTTGTAAAAATAACCAAAATGCCCTTTTGGATTGTCTTTTCATTTACAAATGACCCGAGACCCAAATCCAACATCCAAATAGACTTTTCTGACTACTTCGAACCTTCCTGATGCAACGGCGCAGTCGAAATGACTATAAGGTCGATAGAAAATAAATTTCCTTTTTAATTTAATAAATTAGTCCCGACACGTCCCTTACCGCGTCTGACTAAAAATTCAAATTACCGATTTTATATCACACCGTCATATCAATGACATCACATTCATATATTACCTAAATATCTTTAAGTAATATTCAAAATTATCAATTTTAATATTCACAATTCGGATAAAGCCCAAATGAATTAATTTATAGTAAAATCCAATTAATCCATTAAGTTAAAATATAACCGATTTTAAAAGTCATCAAAATTACGGGGTATTACATACTTCCCCCCTTATAACAGAATTTCGTCCCTAAATTCAGGAATATAAGTCATACCAGTAAGGTCAACTCCGAGTATACATCTCACATCGCAATAAACCTAAAACCTACCGCCCATACAGTACATTTACGAAAATCCCTATCGATGTTATACGCCAAGCCTCACCATATAGTTCCAACTGAATTGAATATAAACTTTACCCAACTTTCCCTATACCGTCCTCATGACTAATTGTGGGGAAAATGAGCCTCACTTATTGAACAAATAAATTCTGAAGTTCCAACTACTTACTATTTTTTCCCAATTATGAAAACTACTACAATCCAATCATCCAGGGGGCCCATACACCCTCTCGTACCGCTTTCAATATTAACATTTTCGTAAAGGTTATAAACTCATATCCCAAAGACCTAACTTATTTTGACTCCCAACTATTATTAGTTTCATGCGTGGGGTGTCTCGCAAGCTAAATCCGAAGAAGGAACCACCCCGATACACTACTTCCTAAAGTAGTCGGTCATCGAAACTCCTAAGGTCCTTAGTCAATAGGATATAAAAATTTGGCTTATCGAAAAAAAATATCAAGTTTATCGATTTAAAAAAAAAATTAGGTTTTTTTTTTTCAAATAGAGTCTACTCATCTACTCTTCTCTAGAAGACAAGATGCTGGTTAATAGTAGTACATACGCTCTCGTATACCACAAGTCAATGCATGCCGATAGTCACATCATGCTCGGACATGCCCAAAGTAAGTAATCCCATGATAAAAATCAAACCCACCTGATAACATGTAATATATAGGTGTCCCACACCCCTCAGTGAGTCTACGTAAATAACGATGCTATAGGCTAAGTTTAGCAATCCCTTTTGCCCACACAATATTAATCGCTACAAAAATCAATATACGCCTCATAATTCCTTAGATAGAAAACATACCCTCATTCGTGGGTGGTGGTTGTTGAATCCCACAATTATAACTTTTCTCCAATGAGTCAAGAAAAATTTTACCCCCAAATTTTCAGTTCTAGTTCACCACACTCCACTATATGCCCAAGCCTTTGAATATTTTGCCTTCGTTAGGTAACACACATAATTCCCGCATTTCAAGAACTTCTACTAATGACTCTCCTTAATTTTTCCATAATAGGGGTGACCTCGACTACGGTCATCATACTCGAACATACTTCATAACCTCCTAAGTACGATCTCCGCTATCCGTCCAATGGCCCTCATCTGCCATACTTCTCGTACGAACCCGTTCGAACGCAAATAATATTCACTAATATCTACGTTATAGCGGGAGAATGAAATCCCACCAAGTAAATCAATAATCCTAAACATAGGGCTCTACATCAAAGAACGCAAAGCTGAAAACACAGTAAGCCGTACAGACCCTAAAGGATAGTAGAACCTGATACTCTGATACCACCTGTAACACCCCGCCTAATTAAATACCGGGTGGCCAGTCCCATACCAAATTAATATAGAATATATAGTTGTCTCATTCTTAGCATCATTGTCGAAAACATTTACAACTCACCCAATACCCAATTAAGCTGGTGTTAAAAACTTTCCAAATTTTAATTTAACAAAATTCAATTCCAGTGTCAGAATAACACAACACATTTTATTCTACAACATTGATAACCAAATAGATAACACAAAAGAATTTAATTACAATTGGAATAAACATCCCCAAATAATATTAAATCCATTGCAATAATCCCAACAATGTCAAATGTATTAAAAAGACACGAATACAATAGTATTTAACCCCGAGAGAAAAGATAACTGAATCCTTTGGGCGACATGCCCTAACAAAGAATACTGTGAATCAAAAAGATGATAGGCGTTTAAGAAAAACTCCATAGATCCATAGCCTGTCATAATCCGCTAAGGTTAGCGTCCCTGTTGCTGGACACCAGATATAGAAGATACAATAGAAAAGAAAATATTTAAGGAAACGGGTCAGAGCCCGATTGTGTAAATGATTTTTAAAACAACAAGTATTTAACAAGTGCAATAAAGCATTTATTATGGACATGTTAGATCCAACTCTCACTTGCTATTCTCACCTCTCAACTAGAGTGCACACTTAACGTTTCCTATTAACCTCCTAGTTAATGATTCCTCTTTAACAATTCCATAATATAATTCCATTCCCATATAATAACCCCTTATGTCCCATACCATACGTTATATAATCATTCTTATACATTTTTCATTTATATGAATCGTTGCGCATTAACATGAATCATTTCTCATTAATATGAATTAAGCTTTTCAATTCTATAAGAATAAACATTCATTAACTTAATTCCATTCTTTTCTCAATTCGCCTTTATCTACAATTATCACACAGTAGATGACTTAACCACAATATAACCATTCAATCATTTAATTCATTATATATATATTCATATATAATACGGCACCCCGAGTCACAGCTGCGGTGCAATGCATTACTCTGCTATCATGTCCCATCATCGCTGGTCACCGAATAGTGGACAAAAGGTTCGGTAAGGATTCCTCGAACCATAAACAATAACACAAACATTGGAGGCGAACATAGTTCTCGTATCCATGGGTCACGCACATACCTAAGTACCCATAGTCAGCGGACTTATCAACTCCCCGATAAGTCTTTCATAGACCTATGTTATCGAGCGAAAAATCAAAGATCCCATGGATTCATCGGGATATGACTGCCCTCACGTGCAAACCTCCCACCGATAGCAAGTAAGCTAGGTATGTCATACACATAAATCATCAATCAATCAAATAGGCATTATCATACAATATCAATAAGGTAATATGACTACCCTAAGATAATTCCTATACGTAGCATTATATCTCTTTTAAATTCCACGTATTAAAATATCATATCTTTACTTCATATTTTTATTATCCTCACATCCTATAACATCTCTCCACTCCCGACGTCGTTAAGGTTCATGCGCGGAGCGTCTCGCAAAGCGAAATTTAAACAAGGAACCCCTCCAATACACTACTACTTAACTTTGTCGATCGAGGAGGTCCGCCAACTTCAAATACGCGATCGGGATAACCTCATACCCTCTTTCAACCAAATGTATTCCAAACTCCCATCTCTATCCAGAAGCCATACCACTACTCTCTTGTATTACACTCCGTCCTTGCAAAATCAATAATGAGCTTAAACTCAGTCCTTGATGTTCAAATTGTAACCCTAAGGCTACCCTCACTCAATACACAAGATTCAAATAGGTTTTTCCTCAACATATATTCAGTAAGAAGTCACTAATATCCTACTGTTCCATAACATTATTTTTCCCGAATTACTACGAGTTTAAATTCTCCCTTTAATTAAGGTTTAAATCGATAGTTTCAAATCTCTTATAAACACATCTTCTTTCACTTAGGATTAAATCCTCTTCTAAACTTAAGGATACCCATGTGTTATATTAAATCACCCCTACTGTTCATATCTTTAATCCTCATACATCCCCATTTGTAATTTAACAAATGAATCTAGCAACCGAAATTCTATTCAATATAATTTTCATCATTTTAATCACTTGAATCCAAATCAAATTAATTCAAATCTTATCAAGTGTTTACTGATATTTTCTAAGTCCCATAATATCCAATTAATAATCACCAAAGATCCACAAAAGTTTTGGGATAAGAACCAACATTAAAAAGAAACAACATCATGAATTCTCATATTTTAAATACTCAGAAAAGTCAGATCCAAAAATTATTCGAATCATCAATCCGACTTCAGATTTGGATTCTACACGAAAAATTAAGTCAGGTATGTGTTTTGAGTTTTTCTTAAATCTCATCCAAATGCACTCAAAAAGGAGATCTAAACATTCCAAATTGGCTCTTCTCATTCCACTCGTTTTTGCCTATTTTTCCATAAAATTATCAACATATTATCTTCAAGAACACAAAAAGATTTTCAGAATTTCTTCCACAAATTGATGAATATTTCTTGGATTACTAACTACCTACAATATGACTTTAATTCCTATATATTTCATACTTCCAGAAATCCATTACTACCACATTTTTATCTTCCAAACATGAAAAATTATCTCTTTTCATAATTATTCTAACATGGACAATATACGAACTTAAGTTGCAAATATCAAACACTTGCCTTTTGTGAAGATCTGATCCTTTGGGATTGAATAACATAGGTGGTTCTCCCTTTTTCCGGCCACTTTCGGTGGTGGTTGGTGGTGGTGACCTTTGGTCTTTAGTTCTCCTCCTTTCCAAGCAAGCTTTTCTCTTCCCAAGCAACCTTACACTCACTCTAAGAAGATGACCTTTCAATTTTGTGTAGAAGATATGAATGAACCCACATTCAACTAATCTCCAAATACTTATAATAAGACAAAACCCGAAATCACTATTCATCCTCCTTGTAAAAATAACCAAAATGCCCTTTTGGATTGTCTTTTCATTTACAAATGACCCGAGACCCAAATCCAACATCCAAATAGACTTTTCTGACTACTTCGAACCTTCCTGATGCAACGGCGCAGTCGAAATGACTATAAGGTCGATAGAAAATAAATTTCCTTTTTAATTTAATAAATTAGTCCCGACACGTCCCATACCGCGTCTGACTAAAAATTCAAATTACCGATTTTATATCACACCGTCATATCAATGACATCACATTCATATATTACCTAAATATCTTTAAGTAATATTCAAAATTATCAATTTTAATATTCACAATTCGGATAAAGCCCAAATGAATTAATTTATAGTAAAATCCAATTAATCCATTAAGTTAAAATATAACCGATTTTAAAAGTCATCAAAATTACGGGGTATTACATACTTCCCCCCTTATAACAGAATTTCGTCCCTAAATTCAGGAATATAAGTCATACCAGTAAGGTCAACTCCGAGTATACATCTCACATCGCAAGAAACCTAAAACCTATCGCCCATACAGTACATTTACGAAAATCCCTATCGATGTTATACGCCATGCCTCACCATATAGTTCCAACTGAATCGAATATAAACTTTACCCAACTTTCCCTATACCGTCCTCATGACTAATTATGGGGAAAATGAGCCTCACTTATTGAACAAATAAATTCTGAAGTTCCAACTACTTACTGTTTTTTCCCAATTATGAAAACTACTACAATCCAATCATCCAGGGGGCCCATACACCCTCTCGTACCGCTTTCAATATTAACATTTTCGTAAAGGTTATAAACTCATATCCCAAAGACCTAACTTATTTTGACTCCCAACGATTATTAGTTTCATGCGTGGGGTGTCTCGCAAGCGAAATCCAAACAAGGAACCACCCCGATACACTACTTCCTAAAGTAGTCGGTCATCGAAACTCCTAAGGTCCTTAGTCAATAGGATATAAAAATTTGGCTTATCGAAAAAAAATATCAAGTTTATCGATTTAAAAAAAAATTAGTTTTTTTTTTTTTTTTTTTCAAATAGAGTCTACTCATCTACTCTTCTCTAGAAGACAAGATGCTGGTTAATAGTAGTACATACGCTCTCGTATACCACAAGTCAATGCATGCCGATAGTCACATCATGCTCGGACATGCCCAAAGTAAGTAATCCCCTGATAAAAATCAAACCCACCTGATAACATGTAATATATAGGTGTCCCACACCCCTCAGTGAGTCTACTTAAATAACGATGCTATAGGATAAGTTTAGCAAACCCTTTTGCCCACACAATATTAATCGCTACAAAAATCAATATACGCCTCATAATTCCTTAGATAGAAAACATACCCTCATTCGTGGGTGGTGGTTGTTGAATCCCACAATTATAACTTTTCGCCAATGAGTCAATAAAAATTTTACCCCCAAATTTTCAGTTCTAGTTCACCACACTCCACTATATGCCCAAGCCTTTGAATATTTTGCCTTCGTTAGGTAACACACATAATTCCCGCATTTCAAGAACTTCTACTAATGACTCTCCTTAATTTTTCCATAATAGGGGTGACCTCGACTACGGTCATCATACTCGAACATACTTCATAACCTCCTAAGTACGATCTCCGCTATCCGTCCAATGGCCCTCATCTGCCATACTTCTCGTACGAACCCATTCGAACGTAAATAATATTCACTAATATCTACGTTATAGCAGGAGAATGAAGTCCCACCAAGTAAATCAATAATCCTAAACATAGGGCTCTACATCAAAGAACGCAAAGCTGAAAACACAGTAAGCCGTACAGACCCTAAAGGATAGTAGAACCTGATACTCTAATACCACCTGTAACACCCCGCCTAATTAAATACCGGGTGGCCAGTCCCATACCAAATTAATATAGAATATATAGTTGGCTCATTCTTAGCATCATTGTCGAAAACATTTACAACTCACCCAATACCCAATTAAGCTGGTGTTAAAAACTTTCCAAATTTTAATTTAACAAAATTCAATTCCAGTTTCAGAATAACACAACACATTTTATTCTACAACATTGATAACCAAATAGATAACACAAAAGAATTTAATTACAATTGGAATAAACATCCCCAAATAATATTAAATCCATTGCAATAATCCCAACAATGTCAAATGTATTAAAAAGACACGAATACAATAGTATTTAACCCCGATAGAAAAGATAACTGAATCCTTTGGGCGACATGCCCTAACAAAGAATACTGTGAATCAAAAAGATGATAGGCGTTTAAGAAAAACTCCATAGATCCATAGCCTGTCATAATCCGCTAAGGTTAGCGTCCCTGTTGCTGGACACCAGATATAGAAGATACAATAGAAAAGAAAATATGCAAGGAAACGGGTCAGAGCCCGATTGTGTAAATGATTTTTAAAACAACAAGTATTTAACAAGTGCAATAAAGCATTTATTATGGACATGTTAGATCCAACTCTCACTTGCTATTCTCACCTCTCAACTAGAGTGCACACTTAACGTTTCCTATTAACCTCCTAGTTAATGATTCCTCTTTAACAATTCCATAATATAATTCCATTCCCATATAATAACCCCTTATGTCCCATACCATACGTTATATAATCATTCTTATACATTTTTCATTTATATGAATCGTTGCGCATTAACATGAATCATTGCTCATTAATATGAATTAAGCTTTTCAATTCTATAAGAATAAACATTCATTAACTTAATTCCATTATTTTCTCAATTCGCCTTTATCTACAATTATCACACAGTAGATGACTTAACCACAATATAACCATTCTATCATTTAATTCATTATATATATATTCATATATAATACGGCACCCGAGTCACAGCTGCGGTGCAATGCATTACTCTGCTATCATGTCCCATCATCGCTGGTCGCCGAATAGTGGACAAAAGGTTCGGTAAGGATTCCTCGAACCATAAACAATAACACAAACATTGGAGGCGAACATAGTTCTCGTATCCATGGGTCACGCACATACCTACGTACCCACAGTCAATGGACTTATCAACTCCTCGATAAGTCTTTCATAGACCTATGTTCTCGAGCGACAAATCAAAGATCCCATGGATTCATCAGGATATGACTGCCCTCACGCGCAAACCTCCCACCTATAGCAAGTAAGCTAGGTATGTCATACACATAAATCATCAATCAATCAAATAGGCATTATCATACCTATAATATAATATCAATTAGGTAATATCACTACCCTAAGATAATTCCCATACGTAGAATTATATCTCTTTTAAATTCCACGTATTAAAATTTCATATCTTTACTTCATAATTTAATTATCCTCGCATCCTATAACATCTCTCCACTCTCGACGTCGTTAAGGTTCATGCGCGGAGCGTCTCGCAAAGCGTAATCCAAACAAGGAACCCCTCCAATACACTACTACTTAACTTTGTCGATCGAGGAGGTCCGTCAACTTCAAATACGCGATCGGGATAACCTCATACCCTCTTTCAACCAAATGTATTCCAAACTCCCATCTCTATCCAGGAGCCATACCACAACGCTCTTGTATTACACTCCGTCCTTGCGAAATCAATAATGAGCTTAAAATCAGTCCTTGATGTTCAAATTGTAACCCTAAGGCTACCCTTACTCAATACACAAGATTCAAATAGGTTTTTCCTCAACATATATTCAGTAAGAAGTCACTAATATCCTACTGGTCCATAACATCATTTTTCCCGAATTACTACGAGTTTAAATTCTCCCTTTAATTAAGGTTTAAACCGATAGTTTCGAATCTCTTATAAACACATCTTCTTTCACTTAGGATTAAATCCTCTTCTAAACTTAAGGATACCCAGGTGTTATATTAAATCACCCCTACTGGTCATATCTTTAATCCTCATACCTCCCCATTTGGAATTTAACAAATGAATCTAGCAACCGAAATTCCATTCAATATAATTTTCATCATTTTAATCACTTGAATCCAAATTAAATTAATTCAAATCTTATCAAGGGTTTACTGATATTTTCTAAGTCCCATAATATCCAATTAATAATCACCAAAGATCCACAAAAGTTTTGGGATAAGAACCAACATTAAAAAGAAACAACATCATGAATTCTCATATTTTAAATACTCAGAAAAATTAGATCCAAAAATTATTCAAATCATCAATACGACTTCAGATTTGGATTCTACACGACAAATTGAGTCAGGTATGTGTTTTGAGTTTTTCTTAAATCTCATCCAAATGCACTCAAAAAGGAGATCTAAACATTCCAAATTGGCTCTTCTCATTCCACTCGTTTTTGCCTCTTTTGCCAAAAATTATCAACATATTATCTTCAAGAACACAAAATGATTTTCAAAATTTCTTCCACAAATTGATGAATATTTCTTGGATTACTAACTACCTACAACATGAGTTTAATTCCTATAAATTTCATACTTCCAGAAATCCATTACTACTCCATTTTTATCTTCCAAACATGAAAAATCATCTCTTTTCATAATTATTCTAACATGGACAATATACGAACTTAAGTTGCAAATATCAAACACTTGCCTTTTGTGAAGATCTGATCCTTTGGGATTGAATAACATAGGTGGTTCTCCCTTTTTCCGGCCACTTTCGGTGGTGGTTGGTGGTGGTGACCTTTGGTCTTTAGTTCTCCTCCTTTCCAAGCAAGCTTTTCTCTTCCCAAGCAACCTTTCACTCACTCTAAGAAGATGACCTTTCAATTTTGTGTAGAAGATATGAATGAACCCACATTCAACTAATCTCCAAATACTTATAATAAGACAAAACCCGAAATCACTATTCATCCTCCTTGTAAAAATAACCAAAATGCCCTTTTGGATTGTCTTTTCAATTACAAATGACCCGAGACCCAAATCCAACATCCAAATAGACTTTTCTGACTATTCCGAACCTTCCTGACTCAACGGCGCAGTTGAAATAACTATAAGGTCGATAGAAAATAAATTTCCTTTTTAATTTAATAAATTAGTCCCGACATGTCCCATACCGCGTCTGACTAAAAATTCAAATTATCGATTTTATATCACACCGTCATATCAATGACATCACATTCATATATTACCTAAATATCTTTAAGTAATATTCAGAATTATCAATTTTAATATCCACAATTCGGATAAATCCCAAATGAATTAATTTATAGTAAAATCCAATTAATCCATTAAGTTAAAACATAACCCATTTTAAAAGTCATAAAAATTACGAGGTATTACAAAATATTGATCTCAGGTTTGAAGGTAAGGATTCCATGAGTGCATCTGCTAACTCGTCTATTGTTTTAAGCAAACCCCCACTGTGACTTCTATATCGCATAAAGTCACTATTAAAATAAAGATCAAGTTATCAGCCAACATATTATCTTTGCTTGGATGATATTAGATATCAAACTGATAGTCCTTAATGAACTCCATATAAATTAACTAACTTATGTTGAAATTTCTTAGTGTGAACAAATATTGTAACATCTTATGGTTGGTGAACAAATGAAATATCTCCCAAACTGATAATTTAACCATACTTATAAAGTAAAAATTACTATTTCCAACTCTAAATCTTGGGTATGTTAATTCCCCTCACGAGGGCCTTTATCAGGTTAGTGAAGGGCCTCACAATCTTTGAGATACCCTAAATAAACTGACGATAATACCCTTCCAATCCCAAGAAAGAGCGCAACTTCGTCAGTGTTGTGGGTTGTTCCCATTCCAACACTGTAAACACCTTAATCGAATCCACTAAAATCGCTGTGGCAATGTGACCCCAGAACTGAACGCCTCTTAACAAGAATCCACACTTATCAAACTTTTCATAGAGAAGGTGGTGTCGCAGAGTCTATAAGACTGCTTTATAGTGATCCACGTGTTCATCCTTCATCCAAGAATATATCATAATGTCATTAATAAAAATGATAACAAACTGATCCAAGAACTCCCTGAACACCCAGTCCATAGAATCCATGAACACTGCTGGAGCATTATGTAGGTTGAACGGAATAACCATCAACTCATACGACCCCTAACTTGTCAAAAATGATATATCTGGTATACCATTCCCTCGAATCTTCAAATGATGATACCTTAATCTCAAATCAATCTTATATAAATATGGAAAACCTCTTAATTGGTCGAATAAGTCAATAATACCGGGTAACATATACTTGTTTTGTGTGGTGATCTTATTTAATTATTTGTAATCCACACACAATCTCAACGATTCATCCTTGTTTTTCATAAAGAGGACTGGGCACCCCATGGTGAGGTACGATCCTAAATGAAACTTGGTTAAGCAACTGATGAATCTTCTATCGAATCTTTCTCATATCTAGTAAAGCTATATGATATGGTGCTTAGGTTATTGGTGTAGTGATGGAATCTAAGTATGTAACAAAATCGATCTCCCTACTTGGTCGTAATGCAAGGATGCCCTGAAAGACGTGAGGAAACTCCCTAATAACTTTGTAAAATTACATGTTTACTCAAAGTATCCCATAGGATTAAATTGTCTAAATTCCTCGACTAAAATATTATTTGAGTCTTTATTCGAGAGGTCTAATCAAAGATTCATCAATTTCATCTCGAATCATTCATACCAACACACCTCAAGTACACCACTTAGGAAAAGGTATAATTTGAATAGCAGACCTTGAATTACCTCCACTATTAAATGTTTTCATAAAATTGAAAATACTTTTAAAATTCAAATATATCAAATTTCAAATATAAGTTGCAATATATTATTTATATACAAATCTGTTCTTATAGGAAAAACATTTTAATGTATTTTAAAATATTTGTGTTACGTGGTTGAGTGTAACATATTTTGGAGTTTTTCTTAAAATGTTTTTCAAACTTCTAGAAGAACAACTGGATATTTCCTAACTAGGTTCTGGTGCAACCTGTTCATTTCAAGTTCACTTGAGCGAATTTGAGCGTTGCTGTAGCAAAGCCTCATTGCTACCAAAACTTGGTCTATTTTTCATGACCTATTTTGCCTTAGGTTCACCATAGTGAAACTTAGGTTCACTGCAACAAACTTTGAGTGAACAAGATGTTTCTTTTTCATAGATTGCACTTTTTAAAGTATCTTTCCAAAAGATTTGTTTTTAAAGCATGTCAAGGATAAATATTTGGTTTATCATCCATAGACTTGGACCTTAAAGATTTGTGTGTTTTACACATGAGCTATAATCCACCCAAGTTTCCCCTAGTTTGGCTATATAAATTAGGTGCCCCAAATTCTTCTAACTAAGTTTATTAAAGAAAAAGAAAAAAAATCAATTTGCAAATGATACCCAATCAGATTTGAGAGAACATTTTCACTCTTCTTCCTTATGTTCTTTAAGAGTTACTTTTTGAGTTTTTCATTCATTGAAAACTCTTGAGAAAGTTTATAAATCTAGTTTTTAGATAAAATCTTTTCAAAGCCCTTATTATTATAGTTTTCTTACAAAAATCTTGATTTGTTTTGTGAGATTTAAATTACCATACACTGCCCTACACGCATTTCAACCTTAGGGTACCCTCACATATCCTAGGGGTAGTATTTGTGGTTTCTTGAGGTTCTAACTCTTTGAACAATTACTAATTCAACTCAAAAGAAGTTTTTGTTATGAATAAGGATTCGAAGACATTGGTTGCAACTAAAACTAGTGGTGGTTGTGTAGCTTGCTTTATCTGTTAACGCCCTCCTCATAAGTTATGGTGGAAAAAATGTCTTATGAAACTCATGTAAGTGTCTCATAGTTTCCATTTGTAAAGCGCTACCATAGTACAATTGTGTTTCTTATTGGCCTAAATTTTTTCACATCACTAGGTTTTTACCTCGTACATCATGTCTTGTGATATTGTTTTCACTTTTTTTCATAGAATTTTGTCTTAATTAAATAAGATAAAATTTAGATTCTAAAATTAGTAAAATTTGTTTCTCACATAAGAATTTAGGATTTCTTTACTATTTCAAAGAATAAAGTAAATTATCGTTTAAAACTACATAATAATTTTTTATTTGGTTAGCTACCGTTAAGAATTCACACTCTCAATGGTATTAGAGCGGGTCTATTTTGTTTTAGTTTTAATACCCTAGAGTAGATCCTTTTTTTTATTAAAAATGGATGGAAGTTCATATCTGCGTCCTCCTCCATTTTATGGTAGCAACTATTCTTACTAGAAAGTTCACCTGACAACTTCTTTAATGTCTTTAGATGCATAGATATGGAATAATGTGTTATCTGGTTGTTAGTTCACCAAGACCATTGTCAATGATGTCTAAGTTTAGAAAGTTATATCTAGTTGGGACAACTATGACTTTAAGGAGAGTGGTTGGAACACTAAAGGTCTTAATGAAATATTTAGTTTTGTGAATGTTAGTGAATTTAAAAGTATTTATACATGTAAGATATCTAAGGAGGCATAAGAAGTTTTAAAAATAACCCATTAAGGCACCTACATCATTAATCAGTCCAAGCTTCAATTGTTAACCACCATTTTTGAGCTTATTGACATAAATGAGACTGGAACTTTTGATATATTCTATGTCACGTTAAGAGACATAGCTAATTATACTTTTACTTTGGAAAAAGTGATCAAAGAGGAAATCGTGATCGAAAAATCCTAAAATCTCTTCCTTATTGGTTTACTAACAATTTATATTCTATTGGAGAGGTTTGGTCTTATATCAATGTGTAGATGAGTTGGCTAGCTCTCTTTAAACATATATGAAAAATTTAGGCTTTTGCCATGGAGTACCTACAAAGAGAAAAATATATCTTTCAAGGATAAATATAACGAAGTATATCCTTCTTATTCCATTGATGTTAGTTTGGAGGATACAACATTCATCATTAAAAAAAATTCTAAGACAAGGAAAAAGCGATTTCAACCAAAAGGCTTTAAAAAATAATACCTTCCTATGTTTGAAACTATCCAAGGAAGTGGAAAAAAGAAGGTTCATTCTCCAAATCCCGTCACTTATTTTAATAATGGTGGTCAAGGGAATATATATTAGAAATCTCCCCCAGAGACGTCAAGATAGTGGAAAAAGGTCTTATCAAGCAACACTGAGTGATGATGACTTGGACTCGAAAGATTGTTCTCATCTTAGAGAACACTACATCATATATCAACAATGGTCACAGTCACTTAGTAACAGTCCAAATCTGTGACAGGGTAGTTATGATACAAAATCATGAACTAAAGCCTTTTTTATGGTTCAAAACCATGAACATCCTCAGTATATGGCATAGTAGAATATTCAACTTTTATAGCCTAAGAAAAGTTTGATGAGTTTGATGATTTAGAGTACTTTGACATTCTTTCCACGACTCTTGTGGATCTGACTCCTTCCCACCCACATTTGATTACTATTTAGTAAAAGGAAGATTATATTCAATCCAAATATGTGAAGCTTTATGAGGAGTCTATGTAACTCAAAAGCATAACATAAAACTCTTTTCCATCCTAGCTAATGTTTAACAACAAATGGATATGGCGACTGATAATATTTAAGAAATTTGGTTTCTCAATAAGTACCAATTATTTTAAAGGAAATTAACAATGAATTTCTTCATCTTAAGTTAGAGTTCTTACGAAAATCCTTGCTTAAGGGTGAAAAATCTATCATGGACTTATTGGAAAAAATCTCTTTACTTAAGAGTGAGTTATCGTCTGCGTATACTTTGTAGATATACTTATTGAACGGGTCTTAAAAGGTTAATACTATGCCTCTTGGACCAAAGAAAGCGTCGAAAGACAAATTTCGACTAAGATTTATTAATGGTAAGGGAGAATCTTCTAGTGTCCAAACTATCTTGGCATCTTATTAAGACATTTTACCATAATCTTTTGCATCTTCCATTGTAACCAATCCAACTGCAAAAGACCAAATGAAGGTTGAGTTCTTCTGTTCCTATTATAAGAAGGAAGGTTTAAGTGTATAAAGCAATTACTTAAATTTTCCATCATTCCTGTAGAGACTAAACCTTTTAAGTGTACCCATTTCCATAAACTAGAACACCTTAAAAAGATTTGTGTTCTTCTAAAACTCTCCTCTCCTTTAGAGTTTGGTAGGAGTATTGATAATGTTGATAGGAAGGGTAATAATATGAAGGTTTGTGCCCTTAAAAAGGTTTTTAAGGTCGTTCATCCTAAGGTAGTCTCTGAAGCCAAAACTCCATGTGTTAATTATATTAGGATTAGGAGACACGCTATTGCTGGAGCCAAGGTAAAAATCTTTACAGAAAAGATTTAATTCTAAAGTGATTTTTTTGAATTCCTTGGGTACTGTAAACTCTACGAAACTTAAATAACTTATGGATGATCTTCAACCCTATGAACTTGATATGTTTTCCTCTAAAAAGATAAAGAAAGATAAGGGCATTCATTTGAAATACTGAAAGGAGGAAATAATTATTTCAGATGATGAGTCTGACATCGATTCTGATGATATGGCCATGTTTACAAATAAGTTTAAAAAATTTCTCAAGTTCGAAAAACAATCAAAATATAAAAAGAAGTTTGAGAAAAGAAAGTTTAATGAGGCTGTAAAATTCTATATAAATTGTAATGATAATTTTAAGAGGGATGATTCAGATAGATGCTTTGAGTGTGAGGGTTATATACATTGGGAGGACGAGTGTCCCAATAAGTTAAAAAAGGAAAGCAATAAGATGAAGGCATTCAATTCCACCCTTAGTGATAGTGAACCGAAAGAGGAATCTGATTCCCCAATTGAGCGCAACTACACCTAGTTCATGGCTAGTCATGTGAGAATTTATGAAAATTCTTTTGATGGAGATAATTTTGTGCATAATGGTTCCAATGACAACTTTGAATCCCAAGTGATTGGTGGTGAAGATATTGGTGATAAAGAAGAAGGAGAAGGAGAAGAAGAAGAAGAAGAAGAAGAAGAAGAAGAAGAAGAAGAAGAAGAAGAAGAAGAAGAGGAGGAGGAGGAGGAGGAGGAGGAGGAAGAGGGGGTGAGTGAGCTTCAAGTTAAAGAATAGGAGCAGGTGAATGAGATTCAAGTTTCCTTCCAAGAGTTATATGTAAATTGTAATGATAATTTTAAGAGGGATGATTCAGATAGATGCTTTGAGTTTGAGGGTTATATACATTGGGAGGACGAGTGTCCCAATAAGTTAAAAAAGGAAAGCAATAAGATGAAGGCATTCAATTCCATCCTTAGTGATAGTGAACCGACAGAGGAATCTGATTCCCCAATTGAGCGCAACTACACCTCGTTCATGGCTAGTCATGTGAGAATTTATGAAAATTCTTTTGATGGAGATAATTTTGTGCATAATGGTTCCAATGACAAGTTTGAATCCCAAGTGATTGGTGGTGAAGATATTGGTGATAAAGAAGAAGGAGAAGAAGGAGAAGAAGAAGAAGAAGAAGAAGAAGAAGAAGAAGAAGAAGAAGAAGAGGAGGAGGAGGAGGAGGAGGAGGAGGAGGAGGAAGAGGGGGTGAGTGAGCTTCAAGTTGAAGAAGAGGAGGAGGTGAATGAGATTCAAGTTTCCTTCCAAGAGTTATATGTGGAGATGATGAAGTTAAAAAAGTATATCTCGAAGTTAGAAGCCAAGTTGAGAGAACTTTCCATAGAGAATGATGAGGGTAAATTGATTGAGGATTTTATGGCACCTGGGAAGAATTCTAGGGAAAATCTCATATTTGTTAATGGAGAGGGCTATAACCTTAATGGTTTAATGGATATTTTGAAGAAGGACTCCCCAGATTTTTATGAGTCTCATTATTTGCTCGATTCTAGGACTACAGAGTTAGAAGATAGATTTAGAGACTCTAGTAATGTCGTTTATTTGTAATCTAGGTCGCAAAAGTTGGATAAGATGTTAGGCACAGTCCAAATCAAAGAGATTAATTATGGAACTGGCCTTGATGGTTCAAATGCTTCCACTATTAAAGTCAAAACCATGCTTTTGAGAGAGTTAATAATTGTTAGGGATGGTATAAAGGTCGACCCAAGGGTATCATTCATCATGTTTTCCTATGAACACATTGTGGTAGGAAAGGTCATCTTAGTAATTTTTTCTTTGATATTAGAATATGTCCTAAGAAGTCTAAGACTAGTGTCACCAAGGTTTCCAAAACCCAAGAGCATCATGTCACACCTATATGGGTTAGGAAATCAGACTTGGAGCCTTTAAACATTAGACTTTTTTATTCTCTTATGATTGAACATGATACTTCTCATGCTAAATTTAATGGTTGATTGCGTTTTAATGATTTCATACACTAGATTTTGTGCTTCATGATATATGTTATTGCTAATTGTATGATGTTTGAGCCTTTTGTATTTTGATTTTCCATTTATTTGGTCTTATTGTGAAAAATACAAAAATATTTTTGTTTACCTTTTGAGTTTAGTTTTCAAGTGGGTCATGCTTGAAAACACATTTAAAAACTCACAAGAGATTTTTGTTTATGTGTAGTTTGGTTTTACACATTTTATGTGGGATATCGGTGTGTTTGAATCTACTTTGTTCCATATATCCATGCGGATGGACATTTGATTATGATTTTTAATGCTTTGATTGTTCTTAATCATACTTGTATGAAGTTGTTTAACCTTGATTTTCTTAACGGATTCACTTGGCACATGCCTTAACACACATATGCATGAGCTATTTTGGATTTTAACTTCATATGTTAGATGAGCTAAGTGAGGTGTTCTTCCATCAATCTTGTCATTTTCATATCTTTTTACTATGGGGAATTTCTGCATGTAAGAACCATTTCCCGTGAGTTCGTTTATTTATTAAAAATATGGGTGTGCACAGAAAATGGTTATAAATGGAGAAATCTTTCTTGCGTGAAAGGACACCATTAGCAAGAGATTAAAAAATTAAGAGGAAAAAGAAAGAAATATTGGCAAGGCCAAAATTTGTTTAATTGATTCTTTAAAATTTATATCTTCAAATGAAAATGAGATAGAAAAAGAAAACATTGAATATATATAATTTTGAGGGTGTTATAAGTTGAAGATCAATGGGTTTTCACAATGAGTCCTAGTTAATTCATGTTTGATGCTATCGATTTGAGAATCATTAATATTTTCTAGACCAGTGTATATTATGCTTGGTTATCCATTATCAGTTCATCTTATCTGTCACTATGAGTCTAAATATTTATTTGATAAAGTTAATGGAGTCAAATAAAGCTTCTTGGATATTTTTTTATTCGGATATATTTTGCTTGTTGCTAGTTCACGCCCTTTCACTCTATACCACCTTTGTTTAGATACATCGGTACGATGCTAGCATAGAAAACTTATGTGTTTTGTGTTTTATCTATAGTATTTTAAACCTATATGTCTATGCATATGTGTTATTGTATCTTTTGCATATTTACATATATGATATCTTTTGTTTTGAGTCTTTGCATTTGCATTTGCATTTAGTCCATATATGCCATATGCTCTCCTTAAGTTTTAAGTAGTTTCAAATTGATATTCTTATTGATCATATTGATATCTTATACTACAACTGTTGCACCAAAATTGGTATCATTTGTTCATTATTTTTATCAATCGTACTTATATTTCCACTTTGTGTTTATCGTTTCTCGTCGCACTTAACACAACTGCATGATACACTTTTTTTTCTTTTATTCTTACCCTTAATTCATACAGGGGAGATATGGTTATATTGGGGAGAAATGGTTTATTATGCATTTTTATCTTTGTCTAATCCTGAACAAAATGGGGAGAAATGGTATTTTAGTCTTTATAGCCAGGAGGAGATTTTTACCTTAGGGGGAGATGTCCTAACTTAGGTGGGGATTGTTAGACAAAGGGGGATGGTTTATTCTTATTCGGATTTATATTGTTATATATTATCTTTGCATTTGAAGGTGTGTTTAAGTGTATAGGTTTGCAGAGATGCGACAAAGGTTACACAAGAGAAAATCTATTCAACCTGAGTCAGTCAAGTGCCGGTACTTTTTTCTTTTGGGATTAGGGATTGAGTCTTTTAGAGAGCTTGACGGCCCATAGGATTTTAGGGAAATATTTTTAAGGAAAAATTTCAGAATCAAGTCAATTGGTATGTTTGGGCATATTTTGTGTTTGGACAAAATCTTTGAGTCATAGGTTAGGATTTGAGTTTATTTACCTTTCGAGCCTATGACGTGTTTATTTGAAGACCATAGTGGCCAAGTTAGAGTATCTACATCATCATGTTGTGTTTAGTAATCGTTTCATCTTCGAAATTCAAGGATCTCTCACGTATGAATGCCTATATTTTGTTTCTTGAATATTTATAATTTGGTGTTTTTTAAAGTGTTTTATAAAATTGTTTGAGGGTTGTTTTGAATTTTTTTAAAGAAGAATGACCTTTGTTTTAAAGTCATTCGAATGACTTCACTTTGTTCGTTTGAATGAGGTGCCCATGTCAATCAAACGACATTCAAAAGAACATCAAATGAGAAAATTATGTATCTTTGAAAAATATTGTTTGAAGCTCGTTCGAAGTCTGATCGAACAAGATAGGCATGTTCGTTTGAACGAGTTATTGTTTTGTTCGAACAAGATTGAATTTTCATTCAAACGACCTTGAGTTTTTGTTCAAACGAACCTTAAAAAAATGTTTCGCCTCGAAAAACGTATTTTTTATATAATGGGGTCCTGGCATCAATTTTTAATGGGAATTTTTGGCAAAAATCAATTTCTTATACACATCAAAAAGCTTCCAAATCCTAGTTCTCACCCATCTTCTTTGAGATCCAAGTTTGAATTCATATATGCTTTCAGATCTTTGTTTGTTGACCATGGTTTAATACTCTTCACATCTGATTATTCATTTTGTGTTGTGGAATTCATACTTACCGGTGTTTATACACGGTGGACTCCATGTGGTGTTGCAGTGAAGAAGCAGTGGACTCTGTGTTCAAATCTATAGGCGGTTGTTGAGCCTATTCGGTGGATATTGAGGTGTGTGTGGACTCAAATATCATAGAAGTTTTATGGGTGGACTCCCCTGTATCATTATTGTAAATATTAAGGAATGAAGAGTCTCAATAATTGAGAGGGAATCAAGGTTGTTATGTAAGTCTACTGTCACGTCCTTTGTATTTTCAGACATAGTGAAATTTATGTGGCTAGGCCGTTTGAGGTTTTTACTATTATGGGTTTTCCTCATACATCGAGCATTGTGTGATTAATTTATTTTATTTGTTATACTCGCATAGATGCACGCTTTAGGTTTACGATAGAGTTGGTTAATCATTTTAACACAACAATTTGTTAATTTGTGATAATTTTAATTGTGTTAATTTATTTAATTAAACCCAAATTTTAAAATTTTAAAAATATTGATTTTCCAGCTTTACCCCCTCCATATTATAACCCTTGCACATATTTCAAATATATAAAATATTATTGAGTATATAACTTTTATGCTATTGTTCCTGCAAAAAATTGTCCCATGGTTATTGTCAATACCTAACATCACTACATGTTCACTGCAGCGAAGCTTAGCGACCAACGAAGCTTGACCTTCACTACAACAAAGTGTCTGGGTTGTTTGACTTGCCCAAATTATCATTTTTGCAACTTTATACCCAATTTATATCTCACCAAAATATATCTACACCCTGTAACTATTTGCCTTCCTCCCTTATACATACATCAAAATCTTTTAGGAATACTTATCCTTCATCTAGTGGCCAATTATCTTCATATAAGTTCTCTAATTCTTAGATTTTTTTTATTTCCCTATTTTATATCCAAGGTTTTGTGTTTGGTGTTTTGTTAAGATGGTGATGATTCTTTGCAATGATAAAGGATTTTACTTGTCTTAAGTTGAGATTCGTTTTTAGAATATATTTACAATTGTATGTTTTAGTAGTCAGCTACTTTGTATTGCTCATTTTAGAGTTTGTCTGTTATAGTGTCAAGTATTTGTTAGGTTGATGAATTTTTGGCCTATTTCCATATATGAGATTATATATCATATTTTTACTATAGGATTCATGGTATATCTTTGATATCCATTTCTCATAAGATTTATGTTATTTTGTCTTGGTGTGTGGCTTTTAGGCCAACGACATGGCATCAAAATCACATGCACATGCCTCGAATTCATCCATGGCTTCCTCTAGATTGGACAAACTTTTTGCCAATCGCTCCACACTTTGTGAAAGTTCCATTGTTCTAGACTCTTTGTCTATGATTTGTGTACGTCATATTTTCAAAGAGAAATGTGATATTTGTTCTCAAATCGGGCCTTGTTACCTAGACCTGGTTAAAAAAATTATTTTGTCCTTTCGCTTGAAGGTACATCTTATGGCAAGTTCCATTTCGCCAATGTTTTTGGTGTAGATATTAAGACTATTTAAGAGAAGATTATCAATCATTATAATATCCCAGAAGAAAAATATCCTGACGACCCATATTTGATAAAATGTTTGATTTCCTTCCAATACAAAAGTGATTTTCATCGTGAGTGGAAACCGTTGCCAGTTTTGGTCTAGAAATAATTCTCCCCAAGCCCACTTGGCTAAATATTTTTATATTCTCTACATGGATATGTACTCTTGTCATTTTCTAACTTAGCACCAACATAAAGTTTCTTATGAACATGCACACTTGTTGAATGCTATTGGAAATTGTGAAAATATAGGCTTGGGTGATGAATTTTGTATTTGATTTTGTCTCACTTAAAGGACGAGAAAAAGTATTTCACATTTCTCTTTGATCACCCCATCATGCACTTTCTATTGGATTTTAAAGATTTCTATTCATAGCGATGAAGTTGTAAAAAATTTGGGCTTACATTGAATCTTCAGTCTTACTATTGGTCAATTACTCAGCTTTATGACATTAGTGGTAATTCAATTCCACTTTATGTTGATCCTTATCATTCTCCACATGCTCATCTTATTATCCATATTTACTCTATCTCTTTATTCCACATTGATATTTTGATGATTTTTCTAGTGTGTGACATGAAAATAAAGTTCAAGAACTCTTTTAGGAACCATGAGTGTCTTGATGGTTTAGTTACTTATACTTATATATTGTAACTTTAATGCCTTTGTCGAGGCGTGTGATATATATATATATATATATATATAGTTTTCTTGTAATTTTATTTTTTATGATTTGTCTCGAAATTCAACAAAGGTGGAGATTGTGAGAGTACATGTTTACTCAAAGTTACCCATTGGATTAGATAGTCAAAATTCCTTTATTAAAACATTCTTTGAGTCTTTATTTAACAAGTCTTTGGAAAGCTTTATCAACTTCAATCCAGATCATTCATGTCAGCATTTCAAGTACACCACTTCAGAAAGTGTATATTTTGACTAGTGAACTTAATTTCACCTCCACTGTTAAATTTTTTCATAAAATCAAAAATATGTTTATAATTGAAATTTATGAATGTTTTAGTGGAATGCCAAATACATGATGCAATGTAGTGTTTGTATAAAATATATTCTCTTTGAGAAAGCATCTTTTTAGAGGGGTACACACTTGGTAGCTCAAGTCATATTATTTTTTAACTCAAGTCATATTATATTTTAAAATATGTGTGGTACTTGGTTAATTAAAACATATTTTGTAGTTTTGATTAAATTATTTTTCAAACCTTTTTGAGGAAAAACTGGACATTTCCTGACTGGGTTCTGTTGCGACCTGTTCATTTTGGGTTAATTACAATGAAAGTGATACTATGCAAGTATTAAATAGATTACCACACACCACCAATTTTAATTTCCCAATTAAATTAATCCAAGAAAAAATTAATCCAATTTTAATTAATTACCTTTTAATCATGTGTTGTGAAAATAATTGACCAATTTAATCTTTCACTAAAATACATCTAAGTTATATCACAAGAATTAATAAAGGCAACACGCTGATGTAAAGGGATACCCCACAATAGGAAAAATCTCGGACGGCCGAACCACGCAAATTCACTATGATATAGAAATTACATGAAAGTGACAGAAAAACTTACTCCACTTCGCTTGACTACTTCAAGCCTTGGTGAAGTCTTCAATCCTTAACCTTCTTCACAGCAACATTTAGGAATCCACCCACAAATCCCACAACATGTGTTCTTCACATGTTTAGGTATCTACCGATCTTGGCTAGCAAACCATCAAACCGCAACACACACAACATCTATCATATGAAGCAAAACTCAACAAAGATAAAGAGATCCCAAACATTGATGCTCAAACACGAGATCTCAAATTAGGATATTAAATTGAAACTTGGATCTGAAATGATTGGGTGTAAATTAATTTTTGTAGGCTCTTGGATTTTTCTCAGAAAACTAATTTTGAAAGCCTTAAACTTAAACACTCCTTGCCAACCCTAGTATTTATGAAAAAAAAGAAAAGAAATGAGGCGATACAAAAGTTGAGAAAAATCATTCGAAAGAAATTACTAGGGTCATTTGAATGAACTGAGCATTCTCCTTTGAACAAAATAAATCTAGTTCGAATGAGATAGAAAACCTCGTTTGAACAGACTTCGAACGAGCTTTGGACGACAATCCTCTACTTTACAGAAACTCTCCGTTTGAAACTCGTTTGCTTTTCATTTGGATGTTAACAAGTGACTCATTTGAATGAATACGACATCTCTTTCGAGCGAATTAAAGAAACCCTTTTGCAAGAAAACTTAGGTCATTCGAACGAAGTTAAACAAAAAAAATCTTTAAATTTTTTAATAAAAATATCCTCAAAACATTTTAAAAACAACAATCAAAATATGTATCCATGGATCAAACAATTATATGCTTTCATATTGTAATACCCCGTATTTTTAATTGACTTTTAAAATGGGATTAAATAGAATTAATTGTGATATAATTGGCAATTAATCCGGATTTAAATATTAATTGAGAATAAAGTAATATGTGATTTATGTCGAATATCAGTTAGTAATTAAAGTAATATATATGATTGTGACTTTATAAAATTGTCATGAATTATGTGTACGACAATTATGGTAATTAAGTCGGGACGCGCATTTGAGTCGTGTCAGGATTATTAGTTTATGTAATAAAAGTAAATTATTTTTATATCATCCGAATGGTCATTTTGACTGTGCTAAAGTATCCGAAAGGGTTCAAACAGTCGAAAAAGTCTACTCGAAAATTTGTATAGGGTCTCGGGGCACTTTGGAGCCGAATAGTCACCCCGAAGGGGTAATATGGTCATTTGACTTGCAAGGTGAATAGTGTGACAACCCACTCACTAAAATAAGGGGTGGCCAGCCCGATGCTCCAATATAACTGGAATCATGGATGGAATCATTCTCAGCATCTCAATAATATAATAAGTATGCGGAATAACCACTTTATATTTTAGTAAAACGGGTTGCCAATAATTTTGTTTTATAAGTTAAAGAAAGAATTTAAACAACCCAATGTAGAAAAGAAAGTGGAAACCCAACAGAACTTATATTACATCAACAACAAGTATACAATAAAGAGACCGAATATGTTGTCAGTCAACAGTCTCATACAAACCAAGTGTAACAAGTTTAATTAAATTTCATAGTACATGTATAATACAATTACAAAAGCTTGGGCTACACGCCCGAGTAAAAGACCCGATCATAGCTAGAATACAAAAAATGAAGACGTCTACACAAAATATCCTGCAATACCTGCAAAATATCACGGCTCCCCAAAAGTATCGGAATGGAAGGTCAGTACGGGCGTCCTTGCGGCGGAGCACCTGAGCGGATACATGATTCATGCACAATAAGAAATATGAACGGGTCAGGACCCGATTTTATATGATCACCAGATGAATAAAGAGTATACAGTTATGAAAAGATAATCATGAAAGATAAAGATAAGAATCTATCTACACAATTCAAAGTATGAGCTAAGGAAATTTGAAATGATCATGATTCAAATTCAGTTGTGCAAGGGAACATGAGTGATCAACTTTAACTAAAATCCCCATCAATTTCATTATTCCGTTCCTTAGAAGGAAACATAATCACAATTATATGACCTTTAAGGCAATTGTTATACATCAAGTCCCACTTGATTTAGAATAGTTATACCCTTATGCATATAACGATTCTAAGACCATCCCTCCGGGTTTCCCCACTGGATGCGCCCCAAAATGACTATCATCTTTCAAGGCCTATCATACAAGACACTTGGGCACCTAACGCAACGTCGGGATGTGGCCGTATGCCTGCGGGAGAGTTATGACCACACCCAGAATCACCTCACGAGCGCAGTAAACATATAATAACCCATCATATGGCCGAGGACTATAGTCTCCCTACGTTCAATAGTCAGGGGACATCACCTCATGCGCGTACTTCCCCTATGATAGCATTTAGAGAGGTTTGTTTAAGTAAATTAACATTTACCATATTCGTGTTTAAGTAAATTATCATTTACCATCATCATTACCATTTCCGTTTCATTTTCATTTGCTATGTACATGTTCATTTTGATGGATATATCCCATTTTATCCGGAGCCATATGTGAATCATATCATCATCATAACCTCAATGAATGAATAAACTCTCAACTTATTCTCCAAACATTATAGGGTTTCATAATAAACCACTAAGACTATCGTACCTCGATTGAGCCTCTAAAGTCCCCAAACATGACCTTGCAACTTCTAGACCCCTAATAATTAACTAAGGAAAAGAAATGTCCTAACATCAATTTTACATCCCCGGAATATGCCCCATTTAATGCATTTCTATTCTAGGGTAGTTACCCAACTCATCTAGGACACTAGGACTCTAAGTTTAATTCATACAAGAAGGTTCCTAGGTCCTAAACCTAAACGAAAAGGATCAAAATTGAGTTAGAAAAATAACTCAAAATAGCAAGATTTCCGAATCGATTCGCCCGAGGGCCGAATCGATTCGCTCTAAGCAGTGAATCGATTCGCACAAATGCGAATCGATTCAGAGGACAAATTCCAGTTTCTGCCTTGGACGAATCGATTTGGCCTTAACCCGAATCGATTCGGTCTTGCAGACCTATAACTTGACCCCTAAGAGAATTGATTCGCCCTAGGGCCGAATCGATTCGCCCCTACAGTTTGGCCAAGGATGGGGCTACGGATTATGAACCCTAGTTTTCCCCAAAACCCCAAATCTCTTCCATTTTTACACACATCCAATAATATTAATCTACCCCAAATCATCCTACATGATTATCAACTACCCTTATCCACAAATTTATCAACCTAAACCGTAATCAAGGTTCAAATACCATAAATTCCATTTTGATCCATAAATGCTAATACACAACTATCACACAAAATATTCATCTTAAATCACATATTAGCAAGTAGAAAACTTGGCTTAAGCTTGAAAATTCAGATTTCTTTGTAGTGGAAGCAATCCCAAACTTCAATCTCCAATTCTCTCTTTTCTTCTCCACCAATTCTCTTCTTCTCTCTATCTCTCTAGGTTTATAAAGGCTCTTAAGAGAAATGATAGTCTTAGCAAGACTAAATCGTGGCATTAGTCTAAAATTACCAACTTAAGTTGTTAATACCGCAGTAAAATGATTTGTAACTACACATTTATGTCAAAACCAGTCAAAAGTGCCCAAAACACAAAAATGCAATATGACACTTATTTCGACTATCTTGCGCATCTCGGGACTAACTACGCCCTCCAAATTATCATTTGAAAATTTTATAATTCATTTCAAGTTTCGGTTTCATTTAAACCATAAATGTCATTTAATGCACATGACACTATATAATGCAACAAGATGATATTTACTTACACATACAGTAAATATGCAATAATTTAGTAAATATTAACTTTTATCTCATCCAATTAATACTTACTCCATATATCAACATTTCATATAATCACTTTACACAATAAATAAATATAAAATAGGTTCTCAGAAGCGAGGGTTGTTACATACTCCCCCCTTGTGAGGGAATTTTCCCCCAAAATTCAAGCGTACCTTGCAAGAAGAGATGCAAATAATTTTCCCGCATATCATCCTCACGTTCCCATGTTGATTCCTTAGTGTCATGATGTCCCCGTTGAACATGCACCAAGGGCACTACCCGTAATCTCAATCTTCGCTCCCCGTGTTCTAAGATAGCAACGAGTTGTTCTTCATACGAAATATCGGGTTGCAAATCGATATCCTCCAAAGGAATATGCCAAAGGGCTCCCTCATACCTCTTGTACTTCTTCAAAGAGGAAACATGGAACACATCATGGAGTTGTTGTAAGTGTTCCGGTAAGGCAAGTTGATACGCCACCGGACCTACCTTGGCAATAATAGGGAAAGGTCGCACATAGCGCTGCACAAGTTTCCTTTTCTTCCCAAAGCGTTTAATACCTTTCATTGGTGACACTCGCACTAAAATTTGATCTCCAACTTCCAACTCTATATGCCGTTTATTCGCATCGGTGTAACTCTTTTGACGATCTTGATCTAACCGAATGCGATTTCGGATTAGTTCAATCTTGGAAGAAGTATCCGGGATCATTTCAGGTCCAAGAAATTTGTTATCCCACACCTCTAACCAATAAGTGTACGATCTACAAAACCTACCATACAAGGCTTCATAAGGCGCCATCCTAATAGTAAATTGATATGAATTATTATAATCAAATTCTACCAATGGAAGATATTGTTCCCAACCACCATTGAAATCAAGCACAAACATTCGGAGCATATCCTCCAACATCTGGTTGACCCTTTTTGTCTGGCCATCTGTTTGAGGGTGATAAGAAGTGCTCAATTTCAATTCTGTTCCCATAGCTTCTTGGAAACTTCACCAAAAGTGGGATACAAAAATCTTATCTCGATCGGAAACTATATCTAAGGGCACCCCATGAAGTTTAACAACCTCCTCAATAAACAACCGGGCATAACGAGCGGTATTGTAATCAGAGTGTACCCGTAGGAAATATGCCGACTTAGTTAAACGATCAACGATAACCCAAATAGAATCATGACCATTTTGCGATGTTGGCAAGCCTGTGATGAAATCCATTGATATTCTCTCCCATTTCCACATCGAAATCTCCAACGGTTGTAACAAACCCGTCGGTCGCTGGTGATATATCTTGACCAATTGACAAGTAGTACATTGGGATACGAACTCAGAAATATCCAGTTTCATACCCGCCCACCAATACTGACGATGCATGTCTTGGTACATCTTGTCGTTACCCGTATGCACTGCAAACTTGGAACCGTGAGATTCCGCCATTACGGCTCGTCTTAAGCCCTCTTCGTCTGGGACAATGAGCCTCCGTGGAAACGTACCCCAGCCTCATAGCCTATAGAGTAGGATTCTGCTCCTTCGGACAACAACTTGTGTATATGGTCCTGACAACCTTTGTCCCTCCTTTGGGCTTCTACAACCCTTACCACTATGGTAGGCATTACGGTCATTACTGACATTAACGCCCTAGCAATCGCGTCCTCCTGGCTAAGCTCCTTCCATTTAGCTTTCATAACTTCCGCTAACTCCCCCTCGGGCTTTCTACTCAAAGCATCCGCCACCACACTCGCCTTGCCCGGGTGATAGTGGATGTCAAATTGATAGTCTTTCACAAACTCTAGCCATCGATATTGTTGCATATTAAAATCCTTCCGTGAAAATAAATACTGCAACGATTTATGGTTCGTGAAAAGACTAAATTTCTCCCCTAGGAGATAATGCCTCCAAATCTTTAAAGCAAAGAGTAGTGCGGCAAGTTCCAAATCATGCATCGGATAATTCGTTACATGAGGCTTTAGCTTGCGAGAAGCATAAGCGATAACACGTCGCTCTTGTTGAAGTACACCTCCTAATCCTCGTAGAGATGCATCAATAAAGACTAAATATTCCAATCCTGGCCTTGGTAACATAAGGACTGGAGCAGAACTCAACCTATCCTTGAGCTCGTCAAAAGCAGACTGACGGGAATCATCCCAAACAAACCTCACCCCTTTCCGGGTTAAATTTATCAAAGGACTTGCAATTTTGGAAAAGCCTTTGATAAAACGGTGGTAATAACCCGCCAAACCCAGAAAACTACGAATCTCGGTAGGTGTCGTGGGCTTACCCCACTCCCTTACTGCATCAACTTTACTTGGGTCTACCGAAATACCTTGGGCTGTCACAATATGACCCAGAAACTGTACTTCCTGCAACCAAAACCCGCACTTCTCTAACTTGGCATACAGTTGGTGATCCCTCAACCTCTGCAAAACCAATCGTAAGTGGGTAGCATGATTGGATTCTGTCCGTGAGTACACTAGAATATCATCAATGAACACGATGACAAACTGGTCCAGGAAGTCTCGGAATGCCCTATTCATGAGGTCCATAAACACGGCGGGAGCATTGGTTAGTCCAAAAGGCATAACCAAAAATTCATAGGACCCATATCTCGTTAGGAAAGCAGTCTTGGACACATCTTGTTCTCGTATCCGCAACTGGTGATACCCCGTCTTCAAGTCTATCTTAGATAAGTACGACGCTCCCCTAAGTTGATCAAATAAATCATCAATCCAAGGTAATGGGTATTTGTTCTAGATGGTGACATTATTCAACTCTCTATAGTCAAGACATAACCGGAGAGAACCGTCATTTTTCTTCACAAACAACACTGGAGCACCCCATGGCGACGTGCTTCGCCTAATAAACCCTTGATCTAGCAAGTTTTGAATTTGGTCCTTTAACTCCCTCATCTCAACAGGAGCCATACGATACGGAGCTCTCGCGATCGGTCGAGTTAATCAATTACAAATTCAATCTCCCTACTAGGAGGCAAACCCGATATTTCCCGGAAAACATCTTCAAAGTCTCTAATAACCGGAATAGAATCTAAGGAAACAACTACATCCCGAGAAGTCTACTCCGAATTACAATACAAGTAAGTGCTAGTACCTCCTTCTAAGAGAGGCATAACCACTAAAAACATTTTTTGCCCCGGAACGGCAAAAACTATACTCTTACCATAACAATTTACTATCGCATGATACTTCACTAGCCAATCCATACCCAAAGTCACATCATACCCGACCATGTGAAGGACGAGCAAATCGGCCTCAAAGCACAAATTACCAAGATTAATTTTTATTTGTTTACAAACAAAGAAAATGAGTGAACCATCACCCATAGAAGACTCAACACTAGTGAAGGTACTCTCAGCAGATTTTATCAACTCTGTAGTCTGAGCAAAACTCCTAGAAATGAACGAGTGTATCGCACCCGTATCAAACAAAATACGACCCATATGCCCCTGAATAAGAAACTTACCCTCAATCGCTGGCGGTGCCGGTGGGGCCGAAGGAAGCATAGCATCCTAGATATGATAAACACGCCCATACTGTAGCTGTCCCTACCATGCAACTAGATTAGGTGCCTGCGGTGGTAGCTGAACCTGTGGATGCTGAGGCACTCTAGGAAACTGACCCCCAACCAACTGAGGACACTCCTTCTTGTAATGACCCGCCTCCCCACATTGGAAGCACCGTCCCGTCATATTCTTCAGAATTCGGCCCTGATTATTTCTAAACTGGGTAACGTCTTGGCCCAGATGGCCCCTGCTCCCGTGACCACCCCGACCTATTTGTTGTTGCGAGGCACCCTGACCGTGTCTATTGTTATTTCCCCCAACATTGAACCCACCAAAACATTGCCGTTTAGAAGAGTCCCCTCGCTGGGGATCTCTTTCTCTCTACTTATTACCCGAAGATTGGGATGAGGTAAATGCTCCTCCTCCAATCCCATTTCCTCCAGGTTTTCCCGCTTGCCCCACCACTGTAGCTTTCTTGCCACTCTGCATATACAATCGATGTTCTTGGCAATGGAGCAATGTCGCATTCATCACCTCACCAAAAGTCTGCAAAGCTGGATTACCCAGCAAATGTTGCCAGATCCTCCAGTTCAAACCTCCCATGAACTTCGAAACCTTCCTCTCTTCCGGAGTTACCTCGTCCGGTACAAAACTTGCTAACTTGGTGAACTCCTCTTCATATTCTGCAACTGATCTCTCACTTTGTACCACATCCTGAAGCTTCTTTCTCATCTCCCTTTGAACTGTGGGAGGGGAATACTTCCAATCAAACAGAGCCCAAAAATCATTGATAATCATGGTATTTCTCTTTTCCGGCGTAGTCATCGACTCCCACCAATGTAACGCAGACCCAACGAGCTTGAATGTAGCAAGGACTTATTTCTTCTCCTCACTACATTCCACCATTCGAAGATGGCGTTGTATATCCTGTTTCCACTGATTAGCTCTAATAACATCAGAGCCTCCATCAAATTATGGGGGATGGCCCTTTAAAAAGGACTCTCTAACTCTCTCCCACGGAGAAGGTCCCGTAGGAGCTTGTGCATCATGCGCTCGTTGTTGAGCTTGTGGCATTTGTTGCACCACGGCAGTCATAGCTGTGTTAACCGCTTGAGCCACAATGTTTGCTACATCAGTAGCATTTATAGTTTCCTATTGCGACGACGATGGAGGAATAACCTCCTCTTTTACAACTTTATTATGTCTCGCTGGGCGACCTCTCTTAGGCGGCATCTGAGATAAATAAATAATAGAGTTAGAATACTATTTAAAACAATCTAATTTTTTTGCAGAAGATCGCATACATAGGCAACAAAACGGTCCTATCATTAACCACTATATCAAAGAACACTACGGTAGAACGTGACAAGTCAGCATAGATCCTAAAGACTCTAGAACTTGATGCTCTGATACCATCTGTTACAACCCGCTCACTAAAATAAGAGGTGGCCAGCCTGATACTCCAATATAACAGGAATCATGGATGGAATCATTCTCAGCATCTCAATAATATAATAATTATGCGGAATAACCACTTTATATTTTAGTAAAACGGGTTGCCAATAATTTTGTTTTATAAGTTAAAGAAAGAATTTAAATAACCCAATGTAGAAAAGAAAGTGGAAACCCAACAAAACTTATATTACATCAACAACAAGTATACAATAAGGAGACCGAATATGCTGTCGGTCAACAGTCTCATACAAACCAAGTGTAACAAGTTTAATTAAATTTCATAGTACATCCATAATACAATTACAAAAGCTTGGGCTACACGCCCGAGTAAAAGACCCGATCATAGATAGAATAAAAAAAATGAAGACGTCTACACAAAATATCCCGCAATACCTGCAAAATATCACGGCTCCCCAAAAGTATCGGAATGGGAAGGTCAGTACGGGCATCCTTGAGGCGGAGCACCTGAGCAGATACATGATTCATGCACAATAAGAAATATGAACGAGTCAGGGCCCGGAGTTATATGATCACCAGATGAATAGAGAGTATGACAGTTATGAACAGATAATCATGATAGATAAAGATAAGAATCTATCTACAAAATTCAAAGTATGAGATAAGGCAATTTGAAATGATCATGATTCAAATTCAGTTGTGTAAGGGAACATGAGTGATCAACTTTAACTAAAATCCCCATTAATTTCATTATTCCGTTCCTTAGCATGAAACATAATCACAATTATATGCTCTTTAAGGCAATTGTTATACATCAAGTCCCACTTGATTTAGAATAGTTATACTCTTATGCATATAACGATTCTAAGACCGTCCCTCCGGGTTTCCCCACTGGATGCGCCCCAAAATGACTATCATCTTTCAGGGCCTATCATACAAGACACCTGGGCACCTAACGCAACGTCGGGAAGTGGCCATATGTCTTAGGGAGAGTCATGACCACACCCAGAATCACCACACCAGCGCAGTAAACATATAATAACCCATCATATGGCCGAGGACTATAGTCTCCCTGCATTCAATAGTCAGGGGACATCACCTCATGCGCGTACTTCCCCTATGATAGCATTTAGAGAGGTTTGTTTAAGTAAATTAACATTTACCATATTCGTGTTTAAGTAAATTATCATTTACCATCATTATTACCATTTATGTTTCATTTTCATTTGCTATGTACATGTTCATTTTGATGGATATATCCCATTTTATCCGGAGCCATATGTGAATCATATCATCATCAGAACCTCAATGAATGAATAAACTCTCAACTTATTCTCCAAACATTATAGGGTTTCATAATAAACCACCAAGACTATCGTACCTCGATTGAGCCTCTAAAATCCCCAAACATGACCTTGCAACTTCTAGACCCCTAATAATTAACTAAGGAAAATAAATGTCCTAACATCAATTTTACATCCCCCGAATACGCCCCATTTAATGCATTTATATTCTAGGGTAGTTACCTAACTCATCTAGGACTCTAGGACTCTAAGTTTAATTCATACAAGAAGGTTCCTAGGTCCTAAACCTAAACGAAAAGGATCAAAATTGAGTTAGAAAAATAACTCAAAATAGCAAGATTTCCGAATCGATTCGCCCTAAGAAGTGAATCGATTCGCCCAAATGCGAATCGATTCGGAGGATAAATTCCAGTTTCTTCCTTGGCCGAATCGATTCGGCCTTAACCCGAATCGATTCGGTCTTGTAGACCTGTAACTTGATCCCTAATCGAATCGATTCACCCCTGCAGTTTGGCCAAGGATGGGGCTACGGGTTATGAACTCTAGTTTTCCCCAAAACCCCAAATCTCTTCCATTTGTACACACATCCAACAATATTAATCTACCCCAAATCATCCTACATGATTATCAACTACCATTATCCACAAATTTATCAACCTAAACCATAATCAAGGTTCAAATACCATAAATTCCATTTTGATCCATAAATGCTAAGACACAACTATCACACAAATTATTCATCTTAAATCACATATTATCAAGTAGAAAACTTGCCTTAAGCTTGCAAATTCACATAAAAAAATGCAGATTGAAACATGGAAAAAATAAATTCGATGGTAGATTCAAGGAATCAAAGAGAATTGAAAGGAAAATTTTAGATTAATGAATATAATCCAAGGAAATATAGTTGAATCAGATTCACTATTTTCTCATAACTGGGTATCCTCGAGTTTTAAAAATAAAAAATGGTAGAGGGCAACAAATGACTTACAAACTAATAAAAATAGTGTCAATCTCTTATCGTCTAAAACTGGTGTATAGATTTGGTCTTATCAGATATACACAAACTATAAATAATCATATATATAAAGTGATATAATAACCAAAATACTAATTCTAGAGAAAATAGTAAAGAGAATTAAAAGAAAAAGAATGGAACCAGATTTATGTGGTTCGGCCCAAAGAGATACCTACATCCATAAATGCTAGTTTTGATAGTATAGATTTATCAGATATACAAATTCTAGTTTTGAAGACATAGTACAAGCTCGCAAGTTCACTCAAGATTGGATAGCATAAATATATGGAAAAATATCTTAACCCCCTCAAAGTGAGGGTGTGTATGCTATTTAAAGGATATTATAAGAGAGAGAACAAAGAGTGACATGTGTCATTCCTTTATAGATTAGTCATGTACACACATTACATGAGAGTGGGGGGAAATAATCATAAGTTTTTGACGTACACTTGGAGGAGAATATTTACAATAACCCCACATGTGTGTGTGATGTGACTATTACTGACATCATCATATCACATGGTACATGCTTGGGAAAATGGTGTTAACTAACGAAATTAGCTAACGGTTAATCAATTGTTTCAAATTGGACTATTGGGACGATCTAGCCGACCTCATAGTTGCGGCCGAGCAGATGCATTACAGAGCCGACCTCCTTGCTATTGTGGATATAGCCACATGTTATCTTCTGAATGGACCACGAGGTGTTCCATATTTATGGTATAACAACTGCAAAGATAATATAATATATATAATTAGCATTTGAAAACAAATTCCCCCTTTGTTGAACATCCCCCCTAGGTTAGATTTTCGGCCTTTTGTTACGAAATAAAAAAGGCAAAGTGCATAATATAAACAACTTCTCCCCCTAAATGTAACACATGTGAACATAAAGAAAACAAGTATAGCATGCGATGATGTGAAGTGAAAGATGCAATGATAAAAAAAAATTTGGCAACACAAGCACAAATAATCCAAACAAACAAATGATACAAATGTAAACAATGAAACAAAAGATACCAATATGATCATATATGATGTCAATGTGATACAACTATGAAGCATATAACACACCTGGATTTAATGCAACACAAAGACTCAAATATATATATATATATATATATATATATATATATATATATAGAGAGAGAGAGAGAGAGAGAGAGAGAGAGAAGCCCCCTCTTGTAAAGACTCTTTATGGTGCGGACTCCGGTACATACCATTTTTTTAAAATAGTAGAAAAATGAATTTTTTGATGCAACTTCATGAATATGATCTCCATGGTGAGAATATCCTCTCCAATTTTTTTTCATCAAAAAATTCAATAAAAAAACCGTTGAGATGAGGTGATATGTAAAAAGGGTATAAATATGCATTTTCGACCGTTGGCGATCATCTCACCCTCTTTTTGATTGAATTTTTTAATGAAACTTCATAGATATGATCTCGACAGTGAGAAGATCATATCCATGAATTTTCATAAAAAAATTTAATCAATAAAGTGGCTGGCGCCTGGGAAATATTTCAACGGCTGAAAATGAATATTTATACCATTTTTTTGCGTATCACCCCATCTCAACGTTTTTTTTAATGAATTTTTTGAAGAAAAAATCAGAGATGATCTTTTAACCATGGACATCATATCCATTAAGTTTCATCAAAAAAATCATTTCTTTGTTATTTTAGAAAAATGGTATGTACCGGGGTCTGCACCATAAGGATTCCTTACAGGAGAATCTCTCTCTCTCTCTCTCTCTCTCTATATATATATATATATATATATATATATATATATATATTCACGCACACAGATATATAATAATAACTCACAAGCATATAAATGTATAAGGACCACAAAAACACACAAGATTTCCACACTCGTATGGTATAAATGTGTCTAATTCAAATTTGGTACGAAGTGAAGGGGTGTGAACTAAGAAAGAAAAGAAATATGTCCCAATCACTTAAGATAGTCCAAGATGTTATATTTGACAACATTAATTGATCAAACTTCGATTTAGCCTCAAGTGACAAATAATGTGAACTCATAGTGGACAAACACACACAATGTCCACTAGATTAGAAAAATATCGATGACTCTTGGATCAATATAGCATCAAACATTAAGATTAACTAGTACTCAGTGTACAAACCCATTGATTTTCAACTTATAACACCCCTCGAAATAAACATATATCATTTTTACTCTCTTTTTCTTTTTAAAATATCACAATTTTGATATCAATGCAAAACTTGGCCATGGAAATTGTATCTTTTCTTTTTCCTCACTTTCTTTTAGGGTGTTACCAATGGTGTCCTTTCACATAATGGGCATTTTCTCCCTTCGTATCCCTTTTCCATTGCACCCTCATATTTTTCAAACAAAAATAATCTCTCGCGGAATGGTTCTTAGATGCATAAACCCCCCAATCAAATAGATATGTATATGTCAAGATTTATAGGAGAACACCTCACTTAGTTCATGAAAAATAGGTAGTTATAGTCCAAATAGCTCGTTCATGTGTGTGTGGAGTCATATGCAAAGTGAATCTGTTAATAAATTCAATTTAGAACAACTCCATGTGGGCATGATTAAGAACAATCCAAAGCATTTTAAACCATAATAAAATGTTCTAGCCACAAGGAAAACATGGAACAAATGGGATTCAAACACGTTGATATGCCACAAAAAATGTGTAAAACCAAACTACACAAAACAAACCAAAAATCTTTTGGAATTTTTGTTAAAAACATTTTAAAAAATGACTCAAAAGATAAACAAAATATTTTTGTATTTTTCTCATAAAGACCCAATAAATAAAAAATAAAAATACAAAAGACACAAACATCATACAACTAGCAATAACATATAACATGAAGCACAAAATCTAGCATATGTAAAAATGGAAGCATAATCAACCATTAGATAGTCTAACATTTAACGCCTCCAAATCTGATTTCTTAACCCATATAGGTGTAATATGACGATCTTGGGTTTGGGGAACCTTGGTGACACTAGAATTAGACTTCCTAAAACCTTTTTGTAGATCATAATAAAACTTCCTAAGGTCTTTTTTTTATCGTAATGTGTGCAAGTGTATATATGATGAGGAATGTTACTCTTGGGATGATCGTTTCTAATGCCCATAGCTACAAACTCTCACAAAACGTTGGTCCTAGCTTTAATATTGAAAACATTGTTATCATCAAAGCCAATTCCAAAATTGTCAGTTTTGATTTGGAAGGTACCTAAAATATTATCAATCTTGTTTGACCTAGATTCCAAATCAAATTTGAAGTGACTTGAGTCTCTCAATCACTCCTCTAACTCCTCAATTCTAAACTCAAGTAAACTCCTAGACTCTCAAAACATCAGGGACTCCTTTAAATTATCAAATAAACCATGAAGGGTATCCCTATCTTCCTCAATGTTACTTGAGCTTCTCCTTAAAGTCTTCTCACGTTCCCTCAAATCCTCAATCTATTTCTGACCATTGTTACCTATGGCAAGTTCTTTGATCTTTGCCTCTAACTTTAAGTTAACCTTTTTCAACTCCAATGACTCGGTGTACAACTCACGAAGGCCACTTGAAGCTAACTCATCTTATAACTGTAACACCCCGCCCTCCCGGGGAGAGCGAACGGAGCGCTAATGCGATAAAACTAAACTAAATCCCCAATATAACAAGGCATAGAGCATCTAAATCCCACAACAACAAAAGAGAAACTACAAATCTCAATTTCTTCAAATAAATACCAAGTCTCTCGAATTACATACAATAACTAACTCGAAAATAAAATACAAACTTCCAATGCTCTATACAACAAAATAAATAATACAAATCTTCCAAAAATATTCTTTCCAAAATAATCCACGCTAAAATAATCCCAATAATCCAAAGCGCTCAAATCCACGCTAACCTGCCAACTAAAAGAAAATATGGGGAAGTACACAATATGACAAGAAAGATGCTCAACAATTATATTAACGATGAACAAAGAGTAACAACACGAGTACGGATATTCAAATCAAATGCAAATCTCAATAGCATTTTATCAATATAATTTCTCAACAACACTTTAACCGGGTCACCAGGCCTCACCACATCCGTATATGCTTTATCAAGCCATAGCCCAGGAACTAGGAATTTTGCGGGTGCCTAACATCCATGCCATATTAAAATCTCATGACAACGTGCTCATCAACAATATAATGATACCACATGAATCAAAATAATTTCAACAATTATTTTCCAGATTTCAATGAATTTATCAATTCAAATATGAGTTCAATTAACAAGAATTCAAAGAGAATGACACTCGCGAGATTTAAGGAGCATATTGTGTAAAACCCCATACCTCAAACCATGATGAGAAACCAACGATCACATCCTCAAGATCAACACAAATGATTTACAAAATATCCTCCAAGAACCTCCAACAAAATAGCCCCAAGAACACCTCTAATATAAGGTTGGAACTCACAACTCTCAAGGGCCATATAATTAAAAAGAAGATGAATATAAAATATATTTTCTACCAAAATTTGTGCCAAAAGTAGGTTAAAAGGGTGCCCACGAATCCCTTTTATAATGCAAAGAAATGAAGAGTTGGAATCCAAAAGACTCCTTTAAATAAGGCAAAGAAATGAAGAGTTGGAAGTCAAAACAACTCCAAGAGTTAAAAACATTTAAAAATCATTTTAAAATCCGTTTTAACTCCCTTTTCGAAACCGTTTGAAATTCCCGCCTTTAAAAAAAATAACCAACATATTTGAGCAATAAAAATAATTTTATCAAAAACTTTATTTTCCTCCATTTTCCAGAAATTAATTAAAATAACCCAAAAATTACGCGGATTGTTACACTTCCCCACTAACAATGGAATTTTGCCCTCGAAATTCGCCGAATGCCTAACTCTCAAAATCAGGCCAACAATCTCCAAAAATAATTTCGTCTCCAAAAATAATTTCCTCACATCTAATCTAGATGCCTAACACGAATATCACCTAAAATTTTCTATCTCCAAAAATTGCTAACCACTCAATGAATCCAAAACCCAAGCCCCGAGGGTTGCCGTATACCTAAGCTCTGATACCATTTGTAACACCCCGCCCGCCCGGGGAGAGCGAACGGAGCGCTAATGCGATAAAACTAAACTAAATCCCCAATATAACAAGGTATAGAGCATCTAAATCCCACAACAACAAAAGAGAAACTACAAATCTCAATTTCTTCAAATAAATACCAAGTCTCTCGAATTACATACAATAACTAACTCGAAAATAAAATACAAATCTCCAATGCTCTATACAACAAAATAAATAATACAAATCTTTCAAAAATATTCTTGCCAAAATAATCCACGTTAAAATAATCCCAATAATCCAAAGCGCTCAAATCCACGCTAACCTGCCAACTAAAAGAAAATACGGGGAAGTACACAATACGACAAGAAAGATGCTCAACAATTTTATTAACGATGAACAAAGCGTAACAGCACAAGTACGGATATTCAAATCAAATGCAAATCTCAATAGCATTTTATCAATATAATTTCTCAACAACACTTTAACCGGGTCACCAGGCCTCACCACATCCGTATATGCTTTATCAAGCCATAGCCCGGGAACCAGGAATTTTGGCGGGTGCCCAACATCCGTGCCATGTTAAAATCTCATGACAACGTGCTCATCAACAATATAATGATACCACATGAATCAAAATAATTTCAACAATTATTTTCCAGATTTCAATGAATTTATCAATTCAAATATGAGTTCAATTAACAAGAATTCAAAGAGAATGACACTCGTGAGATTTAAGGAGCATATTGTGTAAAACCCCATACCTCAAACCATGATGAGAAACCAACGATCACATCCTCAAGATCAACACAAAAGATCTACAAAATCTCCTCCAAGAACCTCCAACAAAATAGCCCCAAGAACACCTCTAATATAAGGTTGGAACTCACAACTCTCAAGGGCCAAAGAATAATTAAAAAGAAGATGAATATAAAATATATTTGCTACCAAAATTTGTGCCAAAAGTAGGTTAAAAGGTTGTCCACGAATCCCTTTTATAATGCAAAGAAATGAAGAGTTGGAATCCAAAAGACTCCTTTAAATAAGGCAAAGAAATGAAGAGTTGGAAGTCAAAACAACTCCAAGAGTTAAAAACATTTAAAAATCATTTTAAAATCCGTGTTAACTCCCTTTTCGAAACCGTTTGAAATTCCCGCCTTTAAAAAAAATAACCAACATATTTGAGCAATAAAAATAATTTTATCAAAAACTTTATTTTCCTCCATTTTCCAGAAATTAATTAAAATAACCCAAAAATTACGCGGATTGTTACAATAACCTTCTTCTTCTTTTTCTCCCTTTTCTTTTTCCTAACCACTCATTTGGGAATCAAAAGACAAAACCTCGGAACCATAATGCAAACGATCATCTTCATCGACATCAAAATTTTCATTTAAGTCCACATGACTAGCGGCAAACGCAACGCAATTATACTCAACAAGGGAATCATAATTATTCTCAATGAGGGAATCACATTCCTCTTCTGATTTACTATATCTAAAAGTATAATTGTAAGCAACCTTATTCTTTCCATCTCTCTTAATATTTGTAGGACACTCGGTTTCCCAATGGACATAACCCTTACACCCGAAGCATTTGCCTAATCCATCCCTTTTAACATATCCAGTTCGATTCTTTTTTAAATCATGATCATTGGGGAATTTTTTAGCCTGTTAAATTAATTCTTCTCAAATTACTTTTCATTAAATTTAGAGTTATATTTCTCAAACTTGAGAAATTTCTTAAATTTTTTTACCGAACAAGGACATATCATCAAAATCGATGTCAGACTCTTCATAAAAAATGAGTGTTTCCTCCTTTCGGCCTTTCAAAGTAATTACCTTATATTTGTTCTTCTTATTGAGAGGAAACATGTCGAGCTCATAGGTTTAAAGATCACCCATAAGCTCTTTGCGTTTCATTGAGTCAACAGTTCCTATCGAGTTCAAGATAGGGACTTTAGGATTAAATCTTTCAGGTAAGGGCCTTAGGATTTTATACAACACTTTGGTTTCAGGTATTTTCTCTCCCAAGTTAAAAGATGAGTTTACAATATCAGAAAATCTTGCATATAACTCATCGAATGTTTTTCCTTCATACAACCTAATGTTTTCTAAGTGCGTGGTGAGATTTTGAAGTTTGGAAGCTTTAATAGAATTTGTTCCCTCATGGGTGAGTTAAAGTATATCCTAATCCTATCATAATTTGACAGAACTCCTTCGGCATAACTGCATAAAAAAATCCTTCAGACCACAAGAATTGTAGTTACATAACCTATGTTCATCCTCACTCCAACTCTCAAGGGGTTTAGAGGCTCTAAGATCACCTACTAGTGCTGTAGGTGGAGTCCACTCCCTTTTTACGACAACCCATACCCGCTCGTTAAGGGACTAAAGCACAAATTTCATATTCGCTTTCTAGTACGTATAATTCAACCTATGAAACAAAGGTGGCCTAGATATCAATTGACCCTTCATATAAAAACATCCTGAATTCATGCCTAAATAATTTATAGAAACTCTCTTTGATACCAATTTGAAAGTGCTACTTTCGAGGGTTAAACTGGTTACTGCACATAACCAATTTTAATTTCCCAACTAAAACTAAACTAATAAACAATTCATATAATTCTATTTAAGAATTTTTTTAACATGTGTTATGAAAAAAATTAACCAATTTATCTTGCCCTAAACATACATCTAAGTGATATAGCAAGAATAAATAGAGGAAATAAACCACAACATGTCATTGTAGGAGGAAAACCCAGAACGGTAAAAACCTTCGATGACCCAGTCATGCAAATTCATTATTTAGGAATTAAACAAAAGTGATGTAGATATTTACTCCATTTCTCTCGATTTCTTCAAGCCATGGTGTTTTCTTCACTCCAATACCTTTTCCATAGAAATAAGCAGGAATCTACCTATGAATGCCATAACCCGTGCTCTTCACACGTCTCGATATCCACCGATCTTGGCTAGCAAATCGTCAAACTGTAACACACAATGAATCCGCCGTATGAAGCAAAACTCAACAAAGATGAAGACTTATCAAACTTTAATGCTCAGACACGAGATCTCAAATTATCATATTAAGATGAAACTTGGATTTCAAAGATTTCTGTGTAAACTAGGGTTTGGAGGCTCTTGGATTTTTCTTGGAATACTGATTTTCAAACCCTTGAACCTAAAAACCCTTTGCTAGCCCTAGTATTTAAGGAAAACACAAAAAATATGTTGGCACAAAAACCAAGAAAACTCTTTCAAACAAAATCACTAGGTTCATTCGAATGAACTAAACATTCTCGTTGGAATGAAATAAATCTCATTCGAACGAGAAAAGAAAACTCATTTGAAGAGCTTTGAATCATAATTCCCTACTTAGTAAAAACTTATTGTTTGAACCTCGTTTGATGTTTGTTTGAACAAAAACTAGTACCTTATTTGAACGCACTGAACATCTCATTCGAATGAATTAAAGAAACTTGTTTGAATGAAAATTCATGTCATTCGAATGAAGTTAAACAAAGTAATATTTTTTTTTAAAAACTTTTTTTAATGAAAAATATCCTCAAAACATTTTGAAAGCAATAATCGAAACATGTATTTGAGGATCAAACAATAATATGTATTCATGCCTCTCGAGATCCCATGGACGTTGAAGAAGAAACTTGGCAGCATGATGAAGTCACTTTGCTTGGAAGCTATGGTTTTCAATCACGCATCATAGGCTTGAAGGAAAACCAAACTCAAATCCTGACCAATGACTTAAACGATTTTGTCCAAATAGAAGAAATCCAAAATACATACATATTGACTCGGCTAGAAATTTGTCTTTATATATAGATAATATGAGATTCGCTGCAGCAAAGCCTCATTGCTGCCAAATATTATTTAAGTGAAAACCATTTGTCTTTTTCGGGCCCTATTTTTGCCTTAGTTTTCTCTACAACGAACTTATAGCTAATAGACTATTGTTTTTTGTAGATTGCACTTTTTAGATGATTTTTTCAAAAGATCATTTAGAAAGTGTGTCAAGGACCAATCATTGGTGTATCATCAATAGACTTGATCATTCAAGATTTGCGTGTTTGACACATGAGCTATAATCCACCCTAGAGTCTCCCACTTTATCGATATAACTCATGTTCCCCATACTCTTCCAACTAAGTTAATTGAAGAAAAAATAAAATAAAAATGATTTTTAAAATTATACCCAATCATATTTGAGAGCACAATTTCACTATAATTATTTATCTTCTATAAGCTTTTATTTTTAAGTTTTCTCTTGTATTTAAAACTCTAAAGAAAATTTATAACTCTCGTTTTTAGAACAAATCTTTTCAAAACCTTTATTCCTGGGTATGGAACGTACGTTATTGGGCCAGGGTTGGCTCTCATCTTAGCTTCCGAAGAGGCGTCTCTTTGAGCGATGTGGACTCTACATATCTTTTCCTCCTCGTATAGTAATTGGTGACGAACTCGATACTTCCACGTGATATGATCGTATTCCCTAAGTTGTCGGTATTTCTCGCTCATTTATACTGAGGGTTAGGATATTGGGGTGTCCGAATCATAGGTATTTCTATCTGGCAATTGTTAGACGTGTTTCTCCCACTATTTTTTCAAAAGTTTGTCGATAATGTGGTAGAATTATTGGGCGAGTGGGTACCACTGTTAGTTCCTAAATCATTGAGGTGAAACAAGTGCACCCCATAGGTTGACCCTCCCTATACCATGAATTATACTGGTACTATGGAGGTGATATGCTTGGTTGTTTGGAAGTCTTCATCGTACATATATTCCCACTCGACCGAGTGGTCTATTTCCAATAAGGAAGAAGTAAGAAGCTATGGCTCTTTTGAGAGCATAAACTCCAAGATTTGGAGAAATTTTGGGTTGCAGTGCTTTGTTTGCAGGAAGTGTATGAACATGATAAAGAATGTCATATGACCGCTGAAAGTAATCTATTACATAAAAGTGTTAAGATTAAAAATTATCTTTTAAATCTTTGGTAAAAACCTTTTAACTTCAATGGTTAAATACACACACAAAAAAAACTTAGTTCTGGTTGGTATGCTATTTAAAGTATAACGAATAAAAGTTAATACCAAGTGAGATGAGGAGAGGGGGATTTAAACATAATAGTTTGATAACTAGGTAACCAGCATGCAAAAAACCCCCAAATCGTTAAGTGCCAAGACCACACACACCACAAGTCCATTATAACAACAATTCATGTACAATTTACAATTTATAAAGTGTATCAAGGATAACACTAAGTAATCCTACAACTATTGAAATAGACCAAACACAAAATAAAAGACTTATTAGTACATACACAACTTCATACTCAATACAAGGATTTCCAATGAAGATGTAGCACAAAAAATCAAGTTCTAATAATTTTTGGTTTTCACATATGGTTGGAAAATCAAATCTAAAGACAAGGATATAAAGGGCATTTACTTTAGGATTTGATGTTTCAACCGTGTGAAAGCAGAAAATCAGTTTGTGTATAGAAAGGTTTTGATCGTGAGTTTTACAAAACACAAATTAGGAGAATATAACCAAATCTTGTTTCAAACATAGATTTAGTTTTTAAATCAGATCTATTAAACATAATATATATATATATATATATATATATATATATACAGTCCTGCTCTTGTGCGGACTAGTCCGCATTTTAAGAATGCGAACCGGATATGTGTTACCTGGCGGTGAGCCCAGAAAAGAGAGAGAGAGTGCCTATAATTTAGGCGATAATTTCTAGGCGCACTGTTAGGTGACACATATCCGGTCCGCATTTTTAAAATGCGGACTAGTCCGCACAGGAGCATATATATATATATGTGTGTGTGTGTGTGTGTGTGTGTGTGTGTGTGTGTGTGTGTTCATGTATGAAAAGGATTTAGAAAATATACCCCAACACAAATAAAAAACAAAACAAAGAACTTCAAGTAAATAACTCCAACAACCTCAAATGATCCAACCCAGAAAGCCACTCAAACTTTCAAAATCCAAAATTAAACATTCGTCCTCACATAAAATTTATATTGTAAGATTTGTAGGATAAAATGTGTTTAGAAGAGGTTTTCGATAATCTCTCAAACAAATGTGAAATTTGAACAAGTTTAGGAAGATAGAGGTCTAAAGAAATTTCTATAAAGTTTGGGTAGGTTTTGAAATTCTTTCTCGTCTTTAAAAAAGAATCCAAAAACCTTTATTTATAGAGGTAGGGTAATGACTCAGGTAAAAGAGTAATTCCCTAACAAATAATGGCAAAGAGGTAAACAACCAAGGGCAGATTAGGAATTTTACAAAATAGGGGGTCGGTAAAGGTACAAGCATAAAAATCATGGTACTGTGGAGGGCAGTTTGGTAAAATATCCCCATACAACCCATCAATCAAGCAGTCAAACCCTAAGGCTCATGCGTGATGAAATCATGTGGGCAACGAACCAACCTCTGATGGGTCCAAGCCCAATAACACGGATCACAAAACCAAACGACTCTTTGACTATTAAAATGTTGTCATTTAAATATTAGCTAAATTTAATTAAGAAAGAAAAATGATTGTAATTTTATTTATTTTTAAAGGTTTAAATCAACCTTTAAAAATTCCAATAAATCATAGAAAATAAAAAAATTAATTTTAAAAATATGGAAAAATATAAAACTAAGAAATCTATAATATAAAAAATATTTGAGTATAAAATACGTATAAGATGTATAAATATAAAAATATATAGAATATATAAAATGAATTCAAATTTGGGTTTTCAAAATAAGAAAATTGATTTTAATTTTTTTTTAGGATTATGTTTAACGTGTGTAATGGCCCGGGTGTATTTGGGACTATTTGAAGCCCTTATGCTTTTGACTCATTTGAGTCTAGACTGTATAAGAGCTCATCTAGTTTGGAAATTGTGACAAAATAGTGTCCATCCTAGAAACCAAAGAGCTTCAGAGATTGGGTTGCTTCTTCTTCTATTCATCTTGTGATGATCCTGAGACTATAGCCATCACTCACACACTTAGAATTTCATTCTTGCATTTCATATTGCACCTCTATGTGTATTAATGTTGTGAGTGTGTTTAAATCCCTCAATTTGATTTTTAATAATTTTTTGGGAATTTAAAACATATTTTAAACAAGGTTTTATTTAATTAAAACTTGATTTAAAAGGTCTTGGGGTTAATGTATAAATATGGATTGTTGTGTTTATTAGCCTAAAGTTACTCTGGGTAGAAACCGAAAGCGCTAGAGACTCTAGGGTTGGCTTTGTAATTATTTTGGGACGCGCGTTTACATTCATCCTCAGGCCTACACCTGCTGTCCTCTGATTGGCCTGAACTGTGTTTCTTTACTGAGACAAACCATCGCGTGCTTTCAACCATTAGATCAACCCTTATCGATGGCCTGCATGTCTTTTGAGTGAATCCCAGTGTAAACCCTTTAACCAATCACAGCCTGTTTAATCCACCGCCTGCTGTGAACCCTTAGATTGTAGTCAAAGGAGCTTGACTCAATCACAGCCCTTGTTTTTGAACGAAGCTCTGGAATCTTCTTCTCTTCCTATTTAAAGGCCTCTCATCTCAGCCTTCGAAAGCTTTTGCCATTTTGAAAAGTCTCAGAGAATAGAGAGAGGAGAGAGAAGAGAGAAGAGAGAAGTTAGAGAGAGAAATCAAACCCTAGTTAGAAACCCTAACTTCGTCCAAATACCTCTAAACCTAAACCACTTACCTCTCCATAAACACCATAACCAGATAAACACCATCCTTAGTGTTTCTTGAGTTATGAGAGTTCGAGTTGAGTGATTTCTGGGTTGCTGAAATCCTTTTGTTCATAAATCTTATTTCCAACTTAGACATAGACTCAGATCTTGTTTCTCTTTCAATAGAAATCATAGATCTGAAGTTTTTCATGTCACAGAACACTTAGTTGCATTTATTTCTCATCTTGAGAATTTTGTTGTTGATTATTTTCTGATAAAACATTTTCTTACTTCAGAATCAACAATAGATGTTTTTCTATTTCTGTTTTTACAAAACCTAACCTGACCTAGTGGGATTCACACTTGGAGGGTTCTCAATCCACATAATATTTTCAAAAGTGATTGAGAAAGGTCTTGACCGATTTCTTAAGCAAGATCTCCGTGGAATCTGGGTTATTTTGAAAGGTCAAAAAGGTTCATGGTTTTGTAAGAAAGAAAAATAACAAATACACTGCATATAGACTTTATATGTGATTTGTTAGGATCGTCTGTAACTAATAAGTGTGTGTGTGTGCATGCATGTGTTTTAGAACACCATTCACAAACATCTTCACACTACAAACACTCAAAGTGTTGGCTATAAGATTTGGTGAACAATAAGTCGACGTAAAGTGCTGAAACAAAGAAGAGTTGACAAACTGAGACAACTACATCAACAAACAAGATCTGCAGAAAAGTTAAGGACGCCAGAGGGTACAATCCTGAACTTGTATAGATTTGTTTTTGTGTGCATGTTAGTTAAATAGGTTGTAACTCATATATTTGTTTTAGTGATTGTTTTTGTTTTACTCCGTAGAGGGAGTCGTGGATGTTTCCTCAAGGTTGAGGTTTTACCACGTTAAAAATCCTGAGTATCGATATTTCTACATCTTCTCATCTCTTTCTAATAGTGTGCTGAGTTTAAAACATTTTAAACTGTATACTAAAACTTGTTATCAAATCTTGTCCTAATCTCGTACATACTTTTGTTAACACATCTTGTGTTCAAATCGTTTTGATTTAAGTAAAGAGTTTCTTCAACAAACTTTCGGAGTTGCTTAAATAGTTTATTTTCATAAACGGCTTTGGCAACGCTTTTTCAATTGGTATCAGAGCCTTTGGTGAATTTTTTTCAAAAAGATCCTGAGTTTCTGAAACTGTTTTCTCAAAATCAATTATGGACGAGAAAAACGAAAGATATGGTAACTTGACCAGACCTCCAGTCTTTGATGGAACCAATTTTTCTTACTGGAAAGTAAGAATGATTGCTTTCATTCAAGGCACTCTGGGAGATGATGTCTGGGATATTATTGAAAATGGATACTCTTATCCAACTAAACCAGCCACTGATGGAAGCAATGAAAGGATTAAGAAAATATTGAGTGAGTTTACTCAAGAAGAGAAACAGGTTTCTCGAAATAATAACAAAGGCAAGAACGCTATATTTATGTCTATTAACGAACATGAGTTCAAGAGAATCTCATCCTGTACCACTTCCAAGGAAGCATGGGATACCTTGATTACTGCCCATGAAGGAGACTCTAGGGTAAAAGCTGCTAAGACTCAGATGTTAATCCAACAGTATAATACCTTAATCATGTCTGAATCTGAGTCTTTCGATGATTTCTATATGAACCTTACTGATATTGTCACTAAACTTCATGCCAATGGTATAACTTATGATAGACAAGAAATTGTCTCTAAAATTCTGAGATCATTACCACAGAAATTTGACAATAAAAGATATGCTATTGAGGAGATGTGTGATACAAATATTACTCCTGAATTACTCAGTAGCAAATTAAGAACTGTGGAAATGGAATTAGAGTTTAAGAAACAATTGACTCACACTAATAGGAAACATACCAATTCCAATCTTAGCTTTACCTCTAAGATGATTAAGCCTGAGTTAAACACCCCTAGTAATGATTCTGATGAGGACTGTGACTTAGAAAGTCTAGATAATCAGATTGCCCTAATGACAAAACAATTTAAGAAAATTGTTAAATTTAGAAACAGTGTTGCAAATAGACAGGGCAAGTCTAATTATTCTACTCCTTCAAATCACAAGCCCCATGAGAAACCTCATGACAAATAGAACAAGGACAACACAAGACCTCACAGAGATCTCAAGAAGACTGAATGCTATAGATGTGGTAAACTAGGACACATTGCTCAAGACTGTAGAGTTAATTTAAATGCCCAAAACAAACACTCTAGAGACAATATCTGCAAAACCTGGGATGACTCAAGTGATTCTGAAAATGAGGAACCTGAGACATCTGATGGTTTTGATCCTTGTTTAGCCTTCTTTGCCAAAATCATATACAATGATGATATGCCTATGCTTGATAGTGAGGATGAGTTTAGTAATTCTAGTTCTGTTGCTTTGAATCATACTTTAACTGGTTTAGATGCTTTACTTACTGAGAACATTAATACCTCTTCCTCGGGGTGTGTGAGTCAAAGAGAAATCGATACTGCTGATGTCAATGGGTGCGTGAGTTTAAGAAATGAAACCTTAGGGGTCACTTCACACACTTCACTTAGTGACTCTGACAATGATGATCTCCCAGACATCCACACTCTATATACTAAAACTCTTAAGAAAAGTACTAGACTAGAAAAGATTGTGAAAGATCTTACCAAAAAGCTAGAGGATCTAAGCCTAATGGTAAAACTGAATGCTGAAGAGTATACTACTCAATGCATGTCTCATGAAAGTGAAGTCAAAGTGTTTGATGAAAAACTGAAAACTTTAACTGAAGCTAATGAAATTCTGGAGAAAAAATACAAAGGGACATTATTAGAATTGGAACAAACAAAAGAAAAGACAGCAACTGTTTTCAAAAAATTTACCAAATTTGAAAACAATTCTAAATGTTTTGAGGAATTCGTTGCTGAATCTAAAACCAATTCTGATGATAGAACTGGAATAGGGTTTTGCCCCAATTTGAAGACACAAACTAAACATGTTGAACCTATCAAGTTTGTGTCAGGAGGCAAAAGACCTATTGAAACATGTCCAGACTTTCATTCTCTAAAAACTAAGTTTGACCATCAAAACACTAACACTGGAGATGCGAGTTGCTCTAAGCATGAAAGTTTACCAAAGGGAAAATATGTCTGCCCCCCTATTAGGAAAAGTGAACCTGCTTTCAAATCTGTGCTACCTAGGAATAAAATTCAGTCTCAAAATTTCTCAAAACCTTTGTTTAGAGACTTTCCTAAGGAAAACCCTATTCTGAGCAACCTTTATTGCTCCTATTGTGATATATATGGTCACTCTTTCGATAATTGCTATGCTAGGAGACTGATTAAGCCTATCTACAACACTCCTATGTATCATAACTTTAACTATTCTAGGAGGAGTCGTAACAATTATGTCCTTCCCAGGCCACCCGACAAAAACTCTAACTATAGGAATAGAAGGACTAAACCTAAAAGGACATTTACTAGAAGGATTCCCAGAAACTTTTCTAAATCAAATGCTCAGGTATCTAATTTTACCCAAAATCATGCGCAAAATGTTTTTCAACAAAAATCTACTGCTCGCAAATTTTATCAAATAAGAGCAAATCAGCGCAAACAGAAAACCAGAGCAATTTGGGATAGAAAAGATGATCTAGCACCCCAGATGAAGTGTAATATTGTTATTTCTGCCTTAAAAGCTGAACTTACATCTTCTGGTTGGTACTTGGATTCTGGATGTTCCAAGCATATGACAGGTGATGATACAAAACTTTTAAATAAAACCCATTTTGATGGTGGAAAAGTTGTTTTTGGTGATGGTATATCATCCCAGATCATAGGCAAAGGAACCCTTAAAGAAAAAGGACTTCCACTTCTTGAAAATGTTCTCTTAGTTAAAGGTCTTAAGGCTAATTTACTTAGCATTTCGCAATTCTGTGACTCAAACTACACTGTTACCTTTTCAAAGAACAATTGCAAGATTTTAAATGAAAAGGGAGAATGCTTAATTACAGGATTCAGGACCCCTGACAATTGTTATACTGTCATGTCTAGTTCTGAAATCTGTAATGTTGCCAGAATGGATGACAACGAGATATGGCATAACAGAATGGGTCACATTAATTACGAAAATTTGAGTAAATTGTCTTCTCAACAGATAGTTAGAGGAATACCAAAAATTAAACCTATTCATAACATTGTCTGTGGTCCCTGTCAAGAAGGAAAAATTGTTAAAGCACCTCATAAAAGGGTTAAAGATATCCTTACCTCTAATCCCTTAGAACTCATCCATATGGACCTAATGGGTCCTTCTCAAACTGTTAGTCTTTGTGGACACAGTTATATTCTAGTTATGGTTGATGACTTCACCAGATTCACTTGGGTAGCTTTCTTAAAACAAAAATCCGATACTTTTCAAACTTTTTTAAAGATTCTCTTACGGATTGAGAATGAAAAAGACACTCAAGTGAAAAGAATCCGAAGTGATAGAGGTGGTGAATTCAAAGACACTGGTATTGTAGAATATTGTGACTATAATGGTTACAAACATGAGTTCAGTGCTCCTAAGACCCCTCAACAAAATGGAATAGCTGAGAGAAAGAATCGAACTCTTCAAGAGATGGCACGTGTCATGCTCCATGCTAAGAACTTACCTAAGTATTTTTGGGTAGAATCTATTCGTACAGCCTGCCATCTTATTAATAGGGTCTATCTTAGAAAGAATTCGAAACAAACCTCTTATGAACTTTGGTACAATAAAAAGCCTAATCTTAAGTACCTTAGAACCTTTGGTAGTACCTGCTATGTTTGCAAAGATAGGGAACACTTATCTAAATTTGAGAGTAGAGGAGATAAAGCCATATTCTTAGGTTATTCACCTAACAGTAGAGCTTATCGAGTGTATTATCTTCGCACTAAGACCTTAATGGAATCCATAAATGTAATTGTTAGTGACACTACTGTGGAAAGCAAGACTAGTGAATTAACTATAGAAGAAGAATCGTCAAATATTTTAGAAAATGACTCTTCTGAAATAGATAATTCATTACCTATTGAGTCACCTGAAGTATTTAACTGGGTTTCTAAAGATCATCCCATAAACAACATAGTTGGTAACCCTGTTGAACCAGTACGTACAAGATCCCAACTTAGAAATTATGCTCTCTATGCTTGCTTTGTTTCTCTCTTGGAACCAAAGAATGTAAATGAGGCATTGAATGACTCTCACTGGATTTCTGCTATGCAGGATGAACTTTTACAATTTGTCATTCATGATGTTTGGTTTCTTGTTCCACGTCCTGATCACAAAAAGGTTATTGGTACTCGTTGGATTTTCAAAAATAAAACTGATGAAAATGGGATGATAATTAGAAATAAAGCTAGACTAGTTGCTCAAGGTTACTCCCAAATAGAAGGACTTGATTTTAATGAGACGTTTGCTCCTATTACTCGCTTAGAATCAGTTCGTCTGCTTCTTGCTATAGCTTGTCACATGCATTTTACATTATATCAAATGGATGTTAAATCTGCGTTCCTTAATGGAATACTTGCCGAGGAAACCTATGTAGAACAACCTAAAGGGTTCATTGACCCTAATTATCCTAATCATGTATTTCGGTTGAAAAAGGCTTTATATGGTCTTAAGCAAGCTCCTAGAGCTTGGTATGAGCGCCTGTCCAGTTTTCTGCTGGACAAAGGTTTCAAAAGAGGTGGAAATGACCAAACCTTATTTGTCAAACATTTTGGCAAACACATTACTATCGCTCAAGTCTATGTAGACGATATCATATTTGGATCCACTTCTACCTCAGAAGTAAAATCTTTTGCTGAAATTATGAGTAAGGAATTTCAGATGTCCCTTATGGGGGAGTTACAGTTCTTCCTAGGTCTCCAAGTCAAACAACAACCAGATGGCTTGTTTCTTTCACAGACTAAGTACGCATTAGAGATAGTTAAAAAATTTGGCCTCGAGAGTGCTAAAAGTGCTAAAACGCCTATGAGTACTACAGATAAATTATCTAAAGATGAAAATGGAAAATCTGTAGACTCTACCTTATATCGTAGTATGATTGGAACATTACTCTATCTGACTGCCTCGCGTCCTGATATCATGTATGCTGTTTGTGTTTGTGCGCGTTATCAAAACAACCCCAAGGAGAGCCATTTAAACGCTGTTAAACGCATAATTAAATATGTTAAAGGCACTCTATATTTAGGAATTTGGTACACGAATGACACACCTAGCACTATTATTGGGTACACTGATGCTGATTGGGCTGGGTGTACTGATGATAGTAAAAGCACTTCAGGCGCATGTTGTTATATTGGTAATAACTTGGTAGGATGGAGTAGTAAAAAACAGAACTGCACATCTCTCTCGACTGCTGAATCTGAATACATAGCTGCCGGTAGCTGTTGTGCCCAATTGTTGTGGCTTAAACAAATGTTAAGTGATTATGGTATTTTAGAACCCACACTTCATCTCTATTGTGATAATCAAAGTGCGATTAACATTTCTAAGAACCCAGTTCAACACTCGCGAACTAAGCACATTAAAATAAGACATCATTTTATTCGTGAATTAGTTGAAACCAAGGAATTAGAAATCAATTATCTTTCTACTGATCTACAACTTGCAGATTTATTTACCAAACCTCTTGATTATAATAGATTCATTTCTTTACGTAAATCTATTGGTATGATTTGTGTTGAGTAAATACCTGTCATATTTGCCAAGTTCTTTCCCTTTGTCCATTTGAGACAAAATGGGGGAGAAATTTGAGTCTACTGCATATACTAAAAAGCTTGATCTTAGTAATTTTTTGCAGGTATTCTTCTTGTACAGTCATTCTTCATTGTAATAATAGGATGTTAAACTGTATATAGTTGAGTTATGTAATTTTTGATTTCTAGGATTTGGGTAGATAGATCTTTTATAGGAATAGGATTCTCTTATTTGTTATCGCCCTATGAGTTGAGATGACTCAAAGGAGATTTTGTCTCATATTTCTAAAGGGGGAGATTGAAGCCCTTATGCTTTTGACTCATTTGAGTCTAGACTGTATAAGAGCTCATCTAGTTTGGAAATTGTGACAAAATAGTGTCCATCCTAGAAACCAAAGAGCTTCAGAGATTGGGTTGCTTCTTCTTCTATTCATCTTGTGATGATCCTGAGACTATAGCCATCACTCACACACTTAGAATTTCATTCTTGCATTTCATATTGCACCTCTATGTGTATTAATGTTGTGAGTGTATTTAAATCCCTCAATTTGATTTTTAATAATTTTTTGGGAATTTAAAACATATTTTAAACAAGGTTTTATTTAATTAAAACTTGATTTAAAAGGTCTTGGGGTTAATGTATAAATATGGATTGTTGTGTTTATTAGCCTAAAGTTACTCTGGGTAGAAACCGAAAGCGCTAGAGACTCTAGGGTTGGCTTTGTAATTATTTTGGGACGCGCTTTTACATTCATCCTCAGGCCTACACCTGCTGTCCTCTGATTGGCCTGAACTGTGTTTCTTTACTGAGACAAACCATCGCGTGCTTTCAGCCATTAGATCAACCCTTATCGATGGCCTGCATGTCTTTTGAGTGAATCCCAGTGTAAACCCTTTAACCAATCACAGCCTGTTTAATCCACCGCCTGTTGTGAACCCTTAGATTGTAGTCAAAGGAGCTTGACTCAATCACAGCCCTTGTTTTTGAACGAAGCTCTGGAATCTTCTTCTCTTCCTATTTAAAGGCCTCTCATCTCAGCCTTCGAAAGCTTTTGCCATTTTGAAAAGTCTCAGAGAATAGAGAGAGGAGAGAGAAGAGAGAAGAGAGAAGTTAGAGAGAGAAATCAAACCCTAGTTAGAAACCCTAACTTCGTCCAAATACCTCTAAACCTAAACCACTTACCTCTCCATAAACACCATAACCAGATAAACACCATCCTTAGTGTTTCTTGAGTTATGAGAGTTCGAGTTGAGTGATTTCTGGGTTGCTGAAATCCTTTTGTTCATAAATCTTATTTCCAACTTAGACATAGACTCAGATCTTGCTTCTCTTTCAATAGAAATCATAGATCTGAAGTTTTTCATGTCACAGAACACTTAGTTGCATTTATTTCTCATCTTGAGAATTTTGTTGTTGATTATTTTCTGATAAAACATTTTCTTACTTCAGAATCAACAATAGATGTTTTTCTATTTCTGTTTTTACAAAACCTAACCTGACCTAGTGGGATTCACACTTGGAGGGTTCTCAATCCACATAATATTTTCAAAAGTGATTGAGAAAGGTCTTGACCGATTTCTTAAGCAAGATCTCCGTGGAATCTGGGTTATTTTGAAAGGTCAAAAAGGTTCATGGTTTTGTAAGAAAGAAAAATAACAAATACACTGCATATAGACTTTATATGTGATTTGTTAGGATCGTCTGTAACTAATAAGTGTGTGTGTGTGCATGCATGTGTTTTAGAACACCATTCACAAACATCTTCACACTACAAACACTCAAAGTGTTGGCTATAAGATTTGGTGAATAATAAGTCGACGTAAAGTGCTGAAACAAAGAAGAGTTGACAAACTGAGACAACTACATCAACAAACAAGATCTGCAGAAAAGTTAAGGACGCCAGAGGGTACAATCCTGAACTTGTATAGATTTGTTTTTGTGTGCATGTTAGTTAAATAGGTTGTAACTCATATATTTGTTTTAGTGATTGTTTTTGTTTTACTCCGTAGAGGGAGTCGTGGATGTTTCCTCAAGGTTGAGGTTTTACCACGTTAAAAATCCTGAGTATCGATATTTCTACATCTTCTCATCTCTTTCTAATAGTGTGCTGAGTTTAAAACATTTTAAACTGTTTACTAAAACTTGTTATCAAATCTTGTCCTAATCTCGTACATACTTTTGTTAACACATCTTGTGTTCAAATCGTTTTGATTTAAGTAAAGAGTTTCTTCAACAAACTTTCGGAGTTGCTTAAATAGTTTATTTTCATAAACGGCTTTGGCAACGCTTTTTCACTATTGTTATAAAATTGAGCCAATTCAAAATACCCAGGGCCAATTTTGGAACAAGCCAAATTGAGACTAAAAAAATAACTCTCATACTCACAAATACATAAGCCAACTATATAAAAGATTTCTAAAAAGAAGAATACATAACTCAACTATTAACATATGTCATAAAAGGAAGAGTACATAAATCAACTAACAATATATGTACTAAGAAAATCATATTCTCCCAAAAGAAAAACAAAAAGTCTCAAATTCTCCTAATGTTTTCCACAAAGAGACAAAAGGCAGGGAATAACCTGCAAAAGATGTTAGCACCAAAATATATTATGGTAAAAAGGTACTAATATACAATCCTAACATATTTAAATAGGGTAGGCATAAACACCAATAGACATTCTAAGAGTTTCAAAATGATAAATGTCTAAAGGTTTTTTTGAAAAGATCTGCTAATTGATATTTAATGTTAAGATATTTGATGTCAATTTCCTTTTTCTCAATCAATTATCAAATAAAGTGTTCTCTTATTTTAATATGTTTTTTCAAAAACGTAAAACAAGACTCTTTGAAATACTAATTGCACTTTGATTGTCATGTATGATTAAGGCAGATGTTTTATTTAAGCTATAGTCATTTAACATTTATTTCATCCACAAAATCTGAGTACAACTACTTCCATTAATAATGTATTCCACTTTTGCTTATAAAAATGAGATGCAATTTTGCTTTTTAGGGAACCAGGAGACTAGATTGTGTCCTAAGTAAAAATAGACACTGGAGGTGCTTTTACTATCATCGGCACAACCAACCCAGTCAACATCTGTATACTCGATTATTTTGGAGTTAGTGTCAAAGGTATACATGATACCATAGTTTATTGTCCCACTTATATATTTAATAATATATTTTACAACATGTAAGTGGGATTCTTTAGTTTCAGACTGATCTAGCGCGCGCGCACGCACACACACACACACACACACACACAATGCATTACATCATGTCTACTCGTAATTAGTCGAAGTATGTTTCCTATCATAATATGATATAAAGTGACATTAATCATTTTTCCAGATAATTGTTTTGAAAGTTTAAAGGAGGAACTCATTGGTGTTATAGCAGTCTTAGAAGTAGTTAAACCAAGTGTTTGATCAAATTAGTAGCATATTTATATTGATAAATAAAGATATGATCAGGTGTTTGAGCTACTTGAATACCTAAGAAAAATTAAAGTTCTCCCACTGTAGACATTTAAAATTCTGATTTCATTGTCTTAGCATATTTTTTAGCTTGCAAGGGAGAAGTGGACCCAAAAACTATGCCATCAACATAAACTTAAGAAATTAGTAAGTAGTTTTTGTTAGGTTTAATGAATATTATAAGGTTTACTCCCCCTCGGTTGAAACAATTTTCCATTAGATAATTTGTTGATCTATTATACCAGGTAAGGTGGACATAGGTAGGTTTGGTTAGGTTTCTATACCAAAACCTAAACCATAACCTATGCACTTCGGTTCCGCGTTATTGGAATCGTACTTAAACCAATCATGTTATGGAGACAAACCAAACCAATCCAACCATGGTCCGATTTGGTTTGGTTCGGTTTGCAGTTTTTTTTTGTTTGTGTTGATTTGATTTTCTTTATGGTTTTATTTTTTTTCTAAACATAAAGTAGTAAAATGTCACTCCAATATATGACAAAATTTAAACGCGTGTATAACTAAATTAACCCACAAAATAACATGTGTTTACTAATGATCAAATATACCATTACTTCGAAGTTTAAAGTTTCAAATGCCAACCATAAAAATTAATAGCTAAGAGTACATTAGTTGTAGTCACAAGTTCCAAGGAAAATAAAAACAAAAGGGCAGTCCTTTAAAATCTCCACCAAGGTGAAAAAAAATCCAGTAGCAGCACAACAATGGTTTGTCTTCCAAATCTAAATTCTATGTCCATTGTTAGTTTAGTAAACACTTAGATGAAAAATTAATGAATTAGCAAAATAATTATGAAATAAAAATATAATTAAAAATATAATTAAAAATATATGATTGGGTCCGCATCGGTTATATATAGGGTAAGTATAGGTTCGGCTTATACTAGTTCCTTATCGGTTTGGTTCTCAATTATTGGTTTTTTAAGTTTAGGAACCAGTACCTACCCAATGGTATCAACAAACCAAACTAAACCTGGCGGTTTGATTCGGTTCTTCGGGTTTACAGGTTCCACTGTCCACCCTTAATACCAGGCATAAGGGGCCTGTTTTAAACCATAAAGGGATTTCTTTGTTCTAAATACATGATTCTAAAGTAAAGGATCTATAAATCCTTTAAGTTGTTAAACATAAACTTCTTCATTTAAAATTCCACTTAGGAATGTAAATTTCACGTCCATTTTCTAATGCTTCAATTTTAAATGGCATGAAACGGCAAGTAAAAGCCTAACAGGTTGTAGTCTAGCTACAAGAGGAAAGATTTCATCCATATCTATCCATCTATTTGAGAATAACCTTATGCTACTATATAGCCTTGTTTCATAAAATATTTCCCTACTCATCACACTTTTTCTTAAATATCCATTTGGTTCCAATTATGTTAGTGTGAATAGGACGTGGGACCAAATACAAAACATCATGTAGTCTATATTGTCCTAATTATTATTGCATTGCTAACAACTAAGATTCATCTAATTAGTGCTTATTTTAAATGTTTTGGTTCAATTAAAGACACATAAGAAGAAAATGAAGCATTAAAAGATTGAGACCTAGTTCTTATTAGGTCTTTAACATTTCCTACAATGTTTTCCTTAGGGTGATTTGCCTTAAACCATTTAGGAACATCGGTTTCATCAGGTCGTAGAGGGTTAGAATCACTATCTATTGAATATTTTTGTAAATTTTTAGTTTCAGATGGGTCAACGGGTAAAGTATTCTCACTTTCTTCCAAATGATTGGAAACAATCTCATTCATAATAACATTAATGGATTCCATTATAGTATTTGTTTTTAGACTAAACACAGGTAATGCATGGTTTTTTTGTGAATAATCTAAGAAGATAGCCTTCTCAACTTTAGTGTCAAATTTAGACAAGTGTTCTCTAGCTTTACAAATATAGCACTCACCATCATGCACCCTAAAGTATTTCAAATTGGGTTATTTTCCATACTAAATTTTGTATGCTATTTATTTAGAGTTTTTCCTTAAGTACAGTCTATTGATTATGTGACATGCAATTTTTGTAGCCCCAGCCTAAAAATATTTTGGCAATTTTATTAGAATAAATCAAGACAAGAGTCTTTTTTTTGTATAGTTCAGTTCTTTCTTTCAGCTATCCCATTTTGTTGAGCAATTTTGGGTGCAGTAAACTCATGTTTATACCCATGTCTTAAAATACTCTATGACACAAGTGTCTTTAAACTCTCCAATTCTGTCACTTCCAATACTAGTTCTTTGAATGTCCTTTTCATTCTCAATCCTTAAAAAGGATTCTTAAAACTTTTTTAAAAGTGTCTGATTTTTCTTTCATAAAGGCAACCAAAGTAAATTTAGAAAAATTATCTGTAAGGGCAAGTTTCCAATTGAGTTTCTTGTATGTATTATTTTATTTCGTTGGTCAAAATACATAAGTTATATGAATGATTTTATATGTCACTCAAACGTATGAATCAAGACATATGAAGAATCTATACCGAGTTCGACACATTTTATTACTGCTATCGAGATCAAAAGGTATAAACTTATTTTATTCATCTAAGATTCTAATGATGTAATTGGATATTTTTCTTGAGGCTAGTTGCACATTATTAAAAATGTTTTAAATATACTTTATTTTTCCTCGTCATTCCAACGAGATTCAGTCTCGTTTAAATGAGATTCAAATCTCGTTAAAATGAGCTTCTAATGAGATGACCATCTCGTTCAAACTCATGTCAAACGAACTTCTAATGAGGATCCTCTGCTTAAGTGTTCCCACCTCGCTAGAAGCTTGTTTGAAGTTAGTTATAATGAGATCCACTTATCTTTTGAATGACTTACAATCTCATTTGAATGACACTAATGTCATTCAGATGACCTTTAATCTCGTTCGAATGAGCGGTGAATTTTTCAAGAAAACTTTTTTGATTTAGTCAAAATGGCAATTCTAGGTTTACACCCTTTAAGAGTGGTTTTTTGGTGAGTAGAAATTCTTTGGAAGCCTCTCTTCTGATCATATTCTCAAATCATAGTTACCAATTACTTTTATTAGATTCTTAATCATTTGTCAAGATCAAACCCTCGAACCTAATTCATATACAACTTTCGTGTTCTGCATTCCCCACAGGCGGGTGATGGTAGAGGCTATCGAAGGAGTCCGAAGTAAGGAGTTATTGTGTAAATGTTTACTGGATTGCATAGATCTATAATGGAAGGTGGCAGACAATCAATCGCATGGGATTGAGGAGTCAAGTGTCGTATATCATTTTGAGTCTTTTTGTAAAACCTTCATTATAGTGGATTTTGTAGGCTTGGCCGTCTGAGGCTTTTCCTAGTTGGATTTCCTCGTACATCATCGTCTTGTGGGTTTGCTTATTTGTTACTAAATTAATTAAGCATAACATATTAATAAGTAATTCATCTTTAAAATTGGTAATAAATGGACTTGCATGCTTAGGGAGACTTAGACACTATTATTGTTGTTGGGTAAATTGGAATCTATTTATTCACTATAGAAAATCAGTTTTTTCAATTAGTATCAAAGCGGGTGTCTATAAGTTATTTAGGCATATTTTTTGGGAGATTTTTTATGGAGTCATTTAATAGATTACCCATGTCTGATGGATCTAATTATGCATATTGTAAGGCATGTATGAATGTCGTATTTTAGTCTATACATGAGAGAGTATGGATGGCGGTAGTTAGATGGTGGAATCCCCCCCCCCCAACTACATCTATAAGAGAGTGCATGGTTCCTAATCCAATTAAGAATTGGAGTGAGGATGAACACAAACTATGCAATTACAACTCACGTGGTCTCAATGATTTGCTCAGTGTTGTCTCACCAGAGGAGTTTCGTCGAATAATGATGTGTGAAACATCTAAGGAGGCTTAGGACACACTCTTACTCATGCATGAAGGAACAAATGCACTGAAAGGCTCAAAACTCTAAAAATTTACTACCCAGTTTGAAACCATCCGAATGAATGAGAATGAAAATTTTGACAGATTCTATACTCATTTTTTGTACATCGTAAATTTTGCCATTCAATTTGGGAGAAAGAATTCTCGAAACTCGGGTTATGAAGAAAATATTAAGGTCCTTACCTAAAATATTTAACACAAAAGTCACCATCTTAAATTCTTTGGGCACTCTTGACACTAAGAAACTTGAAGAACTTATTGATGACCTTCAAACTTACGAGTTCGACATGTTTCCTCAAAATCCATAAAAAAGGATAAGAGCATAGTATTAAAAGCTAAAAAGTAGGAGTTGTCCGAACCAGATGAGTCTGACCTTGACCCTAAGGATATGGCCTTATTCGCTATATCATTCAAAAAGTTCTCAACTTCAATAAACAAAACTCATAAATTTGACCAACAAAAATTTGTGAAAAATAAATATAATAAGGCAGGAAAGAATTTCAGTGTTAGTGAATTTAATAAAAATAAAAATGATAACTCTAAGAAACATGATTATAAGAGATGTTATGAATGTGAGGGTCATGCTGATAGAGCATTTGAATGTCCCACTAAGCTTAGGAGATGGGGAAAAAAATAAAGTTGTCTACAATGCCACTCTAAGCGATAGTGAAGTCGAGTCAGATGATTCCGGTGAGAGTTATGCTCCTAGACACAACTTTATTGCTTTTGAAACAAGTTAGTTGTTTCATTCTAATTATGAAAATATGTATACATAATAATGTTGGTTGTAGTTCTAACTTTTCCCAAGACTGTGAGAAGGATGCTGGTTTCAATGATAAAGATGGTGATGAAGGTGATATACAAGCTGCCTATTTTGTGCTATAAACCGAGTTTATGAAAATTCAAAATAGGAATAAAAAATTGACTATCAAGGTGTTAACGCTTGGAAAGGAGTTGGTTACCCCAAAAGAGATTGAGATAATGATGAGTCAACTCGAGGTGAATCAAGTGTTTTTGTCTGAGATACTTTGTTTGGTGGTAAAAGAGATAGACGACTTAACATACAAATGTAATGCCCTGTAATTTTTAATAACTTTTAAAATAGATAAATTAAAAGTTAATGGGGATTAATTGGAATTAATTATGAAAAATTAATTGGGATCAATCCAGATTTAATATCACTAGAGATTAAAGTAATATATGATTCTAAGTATTACTTACTGATATATAAGTAATATATGAATATGATGTTATTTATATTGTCGTGAGCTATTAATACGGCAATAAATGAAAGTAAGTCGGGATGCAGTTATGGGACGTGTCGCGACTAATTTAAATAAATAAAAAGGAAATATTATTTTATATCAACTTTATGGTCGTTCGAGTGCGCCATTGCGTCCGGAAGGGTTGAAATAGTCAGAAAAGTCTACTCATGTGTTGAATTTGGGTATCGGGTCAATTAGGAGATGAAAGGATACCCCGAAGGGGCATTTTAGTCATTTTTCTTGGGAGATGAATAGTAACTTCGTTTATATCTTTTAGCTTACCTTTAAACTTTTTATTTAAATACAACTAGACTTTACGTAAGATTCATTTCATCCAAAAACAAGTGAGAAAGTTTGAGAGAAAAACAGAAGAGTCTTAGAGAGAAAGTAAAATGGTAGCTTGAGGAGGGGAAGAGTTCTTAGAAAAGAGGAGTCACCTAGGGACAACCACCATCTATTCACCTTGAACCACCACCATAGTCACCAAAAAAATTCCCCGAAAAAAGGGAAGGAGAAGTTCTAACATTTGTCTTCATCAAAGGTTCAAACCGACTTTTAAGCAAGTGATTCTTGCTCTATTTTAGTGATTATCATATCCATATTAGAATAGGATTTTATTGTAGGATTCATGAACTTATGAATTTTGAATTTATAATGATTGGTAAATCAAGATAATGGTGAGGAAAATTCATGGAGTTGAATACATAACCTGTAGGGACTATGATCATGATGAAAATTAAGGATTTTACATGTTGAGAATATATATTCTTAAGGTTATTGAAAAGGATGCTAGTAATTGCATGTAGAAAATCCTACAATGTTAAAAAATGAAATTTGATGATTTAGGTATGAAACAATGATTCTAAATTACGAGTTTTCAAGTTGGATAAAAATGGAGAAATCAGATTATTGAAATTTTGAGGTTTTAATGGGTTTGATGATAATCACTAATGAACATGTGGAATTAATATTTTTATGTATAAATCACCCATGTATATGTTGAAATAATGTTAGCATAGTAATTCGAATTTCTGGATTCTATTAGGATAGAAAATCAGTAAGGTTTGGGTGTTAGAAATTGAGGAAAAAATGCAGAAAACTGGAACTGAAGACGAACAGGAAAAACGATGACTTCATTCGAATGAGACCTGATTTCGTTCGACCGAGAGCTAATATCATTCTAACGAGATCTCATCTCGTTCTAACGAGATCTCATCTCGTTCTAACGAGATTACTAACTTTAAACGAGATTTCCAAAAATCTCTAGTTTAGCCCATAAAAGTTTGGGAAATTCTAATGTGGCCCAGAATGAGTTTTTAAATAATTTTGGCTCATTAATAGAGTAAGAAACTAGGGATTAGTGTTGGAAAATTATAATATATTAAGGATTAAAATTATGTGAGAGATGTCTACGTAATTATTATATTATTTAGAGTAGAATAATCGTTATGACAAGTACGGGTAACATCGAAGACATATATATATATGGGTACTTGAGTTAAACAAAAGATCATGGGAGAAATAATTACATAATATATGTACGATGATAATCGTGATTACAAGTACAGGTAGTATTTAAGAAATACGACGGGTACTTGGGATAGGATAAATTCCTAATATGATATATGCAATGTAAGTACCTAATACTAAATAGGTAGATGATAATGCATATTTGATTGATTGATGATTTATGTCTATGACATACCTAACTTACTTTCTATCGGGGGAGGTTTGCACGTGATGGCGATCATATCCTGATGAATCTAATGGAATTTTTCACTTATCACTCGAGAACATAGAACTTAGGGATTGATCACCACTTTTGGTTGTGACTGGTCATTTGGGTGCGTAGGTATGTGTGTAGCCCAAAGGCTTAGGGTTATGTTCGCCTCCAATGTTTGTGTTTGATATTTGTGGTTCGAGAATCTTTACTGAACCTATAGTTCCCCATAAAGTGACGAGATGTATTGGGACATGATAGCAGAGTAATGCAGCACTGCAGCTTTGTCTTGGGGTGCAATATTGTATATATATATAATAGAGTGAATGTATATATATATATATATATATATATATATATATATACATATGATGATATCTACTATGTGACTAAAGTAGAATTGAAAGATAATGATATCTGGAATTAATTAAGTATGAAAACACATATTTGAATTAAATTAATAAGGGTCTTATCCATGTTGAATCTAAATGGATATACATATTATTATTGTTACATGTATTATGATAGAAATACGTGGGAATGAATTGGGATATGAATATTGGATGCATTGGGTTGATCTTGTTAGCGTGGGAACTATAACTAGTATGACTTAGAGGTACGTTAGGTGTGCACTCCAGATGAGAGGTGAGAATCTCAAGAGAGAGTCCGATAATCTAACATGTATATAAAAATTGCTAAATATAACATTTATTCACTTGCTATTTTATAAACTATTTTTATATCAGGCTTTGACCTATTTTCTTGCATATTCTCTTCTCTCTCTTGTATCTCCTAGATCAGGTGTCCAGCCGCAAGGACGCCAACCATAGAGGATTATACATGTGATGAGCTATGGATGATATGGAGTTTTGATCTTTATTTAGACGCCTTCACATTCATTGATTCATACTCTGTAGTGATCTTTCATTTAGGGCATGTCGCCCCGAAGATTTTAGTTATTTAATTTCTATCTGAGTCAGGATTATATTCGTATGTCATTGTGGTACATTTGTTATCATTGGGATTATTGTATTTAGATATTTTACTCGAAAGTTTTATTCCATTTGCATTTAATTCAGTTTTGATATTTACTCGGTTGTTATTCAATGTGTGAATGGATTGTGTTAAATGGTTTATGTTTTAAAAAGTTGAATTTTATTAAATTAAAATTTGAATGTTTTTAACACCGGTTTAATTAAGTATTAGGTGATTATAAAATGTTTTCGCCAGTGATGCTAATAATGATCCAATTGTGTATTCCGATTTAATTTAGTATGGGACTGATCACCCGACATTTAATTAAGTGGGGTGTTACAACAAAGTCACTAGATTGTCTGATGATCTTCGTGATTCCTTGGAAGCTCATGAGAATCTTGAAATCTATATCGTTAATCTCAATAGAAATCTAGAGGCTTCTTGTGAGGTTAAAGTTACTTTAGAGGAACTCGGGGAGAATAGGGAAGTTGTTTCTCGAACCTGTTCTAGGGTATAAGGAGAAAGCTTATCAAGAGAGAAATGGCATAGGTTATAAGGATTGTGATAGGGTAGTTATGATAAAAAATCATGAACTAAAGCCTTTTTTAGGGTTCAAAACCATTAACATCCTCAGTATATGGCATAGTAGAATATTCAACTTTTATAGGAAGATTACAATAGAGTAAAAGGAAGATTATATTAAATCCAAATATGTGAAGCTTTATGAGGAGTCTATGTAACTCAAAAGCATAACATAAAACTCTTTTCCATCCTAGCTAATGTTTAACAACAAATGGATATGGCGAGTGATAATATTTAAGAAATTTGGTTTCTCAATAAGTACCAATTATTTTAAAGGAAATTAACAATGAATTTCTTCATCTTAAGTTAGAGTTCTTACGAAAATCCTTGCTTAAGGGTGAAAAATCTAGCATGGACTTATTGGAAAAAATCTCTTTACTTAAGAGTGATTTATCGTATGCGTATACTTTGTAGATATACTTATTGAACGGGTCTTAAAAGGTTAATACTATGCCTCTTGGACCAAAGAAAGCGTCGAAAGACAAATTTCGACTAAGATTTATTAATGATGAGGGAGCATCTTCTAGTGTCCAAACTATCTTGTCATCTTATTAAGACATTTTACCATCATCTTTTGCATCTTCCATTGTAACCAATCCAACTGCAAAAGACCAAATGAAGGTTGAGTTCTTCTGTTCCTATTATAAGAAGGAAGGTTTAAGTGTATAAAGCAATTACTTAAATTTTCCATCATTCCTGTAGAGCCCAAACCTTTTAAGTGTACCCATTTCCATAAACTAGAACACCTTAAAAAGATTTGTGTTCTTCTAAAACTCTCCTCTCCTTTAGAGTTTTGTAGGAGTATTGATAATGTTGATAGGAAGGGTAATAATATGAAGGTTTGTGCCCTTAAAAAGGTTTTTAAGGTCGTTCATCCTAAGGTAGTCTCTGAAGCCAAAACTCCATGTGTTAATTATATTAGGATTAGGAGACACGCTATTGCTGGAGCCAAGGTAAAAATCTTTACAGAAAAGATTTAATTCTAAAGTGATTTTTTTGAATTCCTTGGGTACTGTAAACTCTACGAAACTTAAAGAACTTATGGATGATCTTCAACCCTATGAACTTGACATGTTTTCCTCTAAAAAGATAAAGAAAGATAAGGGCATTAATTTGAAATACTGAAAGGAGGAAATAATTATTTCAGATGATGAGTCTGACATCGATTCTGATGATATGGCCATGTTTACAAATAAGTTTAAAAAATTTCTCAAGTTCGAAAAACAATCAAAATATAAAAAGAAGTTTGAGAAAAGAAAGTTTAATGAGGCTGTAAAATTCTATATAAATTGTAATGATAATTTTAAGAGGGATGATTCAGATAGATGCTTTGAGTGTGAGGGTTATATACATTGGGAGGACGAGTGTCCCAATAAGTTAAAAAAGGAAAGCAATAAGATGAAGGGATTCAATTCCACCCTTAGTGATAGTGAACCGAAAGAGGAATCTGATTCCCCAATTGAGCGCAACTACACCTCGTTCATGGCTAGTCATGTGAGAATTTATGAAAATTCTTTTGATGGAGATAATTTTGTGCATAATGGTTCCAATGACAAGTTTGAATCCCAAGTGATTGGTGGTGAAGATATTGGTGATAAAGAAGAAGAAGAAGAAGAAGAATAAAAGGAGGAGGAGGAGGAGGAGGAGGAGGAGGAGGAGGAGGAAGAGGGGGTGAGTGAGCTTCAAGTTGAAGAAGAGGAGGAGGTGAATGAGATTCAAGTTTCCTTCCAAGAGTTATATGTAAATTGTAATGATAATTTTAAGAGGGATGATTCATATAGATGCTTTGAGTGTGAGGGTTATATACATTGGGAGGACGAGTATACCAATAAGTTAAAAAAGGAAAGCAATAAGATGAAGGCATTCAATTCCACCCTTAGTGATAATGAACCGAAAGAGGAATCTGATTCCCCAATTGAGCGCAACTACACCTCGTTCATGGCTAGTCATGTGAGAATTTATGAAAATTCTTTTGATGGAGATAATTTTGTGCATAATGGTTCCAATGACAAGTTTGAATCCCAAGTGATTGGTGGTGAAGATATTGGTGATAAAGAAGAAGGAGAAGGAGAAGGAGAAGAAGAAGAAGAAGAAGAAGAAGAAGAAGAAGAAGAAGAAGAAGAAGAAGAAGAAGAAGAAGAAGAAGAAGAAGAAGAAGAAAAGGAGGAGGAGGAGGAGGAGGAGGAGGAGGAGGAGGAGGAGGAGGAGGAAGAGGGGGTGAGTGAGCTTCAAGTTGAAGAAGAGGAGGAGGTGAATGAGATTCAAGTTTCCTTCCAAGAGTTATATGTGGAGATGATGAAGTTAAAAAAGTATATCTCGAAGTTAGAAGCCAAGTTGAGAGAACTTTCCATAGAGAATGATGAGGGTAAATTGATTGAGGATTTTATGGCACCTGGGAAGAATTCTAGGGAAAATCTCATATTTGTTAATGGAGAGGGCTATAACCTTAATGGTTTAATGGATATTTTGAAGAAGGACTCCCCAGATTTTTATGAGTCTCATTATTTGCTCGATTCTAGGACTACAGAGTTAGAAGATAGATTTAGAGACTCTAGTAATGTCGTTTATTTGTAATCTAGGTCGCAAAAGTTGGATAAGATGTTAGGCACAGTCCAAATCAAAGAGATTAATTATGGAACTGGCCTTGATGGTTCAAATGCTTCCACTATTAAAGTCAAAACCATGCTTTTGAGAGAGTTAATAATTGTTAGGGATGGTATAAAGGTCGACCCAAGGGTATCATTCATCATGTTTTCCTATGAACACATTGTGGTAGGAAAGGTCATCTTAGTAATTTTTTCTTTGATATTAGAATATGTCCTAAGAAGTCTAAGACTAGTGTCACCAAGGTTTCCAAAACCCAAGAGCATCATGTCACACCTATATGGGTTAGGAAATCAGACTTGGAGGCTTTAAACATTAGACTTTTTTATTCTCTTATGATTGAACATGATACTTCTCATGCTAAATTTAATGGTTGATTGTGTTTGAATGCTTTCATACACTAGATTTTGTGCTTCATGATATATGTTATTGCTAATTGTATGATGTTCGAGCCTTTTGTATTTTGATTTTCCATTTATTTGGTCTTATTGTGAAAAATACAAAAATATTTTTGTTTACCTTTTGAGTTTAGTTTTCAAGTGGGTCATGCTTGAAAACACATTTAAAAACTCACAAGAGATTTTTGTTTATGTGTAGTTTGGTTTTACACATTTTATGTGGGATATCGGTGTGTTTGAATCTACTTTGTTCCATATATCCATGCGGATGGACATTTGATTATGATTTTTAATGCTTTGATTGTTCTTAATCATACTTGTATGAAGTTGTTTAACCTTGATTTTCTTAACGGATTCACTTGGCACATGCCTTAACACACATATGCACGAGCTATTTTGGATTTTAACTTCATATGTTAGATGAGCTAAGTGAGGTGTTCTTCCATCAATCTTGTCATTTTCATATCTTTTTACTATGGGGAATTTCTGCATGTAAGAACCATTTCCCGTGAGTTCGTTTATTTATTAAAAATATGGGTGTGCACAGAAAATGGTTATAAATGGAGAAATCTTCCTTGCGTGAAAGGCCACCATTAGCAAGAGATTAAAAAATTAAGAGGAAAAAGAAAGAAATATTGGCAAGGCCAAAATTTGTTTAATTCATTCTTTAAAATTTATATCTTCAAATGAAAATGAGATAGAAAAAGAAAACCTTGAATATCTATAATTTTGAGGGTGTTATAAGTTGAAGATCAATGGGTTTTCACAATGAGTCCTAGTTAATTCATGTTTGATGCTATCGATTTGAGAATCATTAATATTTTCTAGACCAGTGTATATTATGCTTGTTTATCCATTATCAGTTCATCTTATCTGTCACTATGAGTCTAAATATTTATTTGATAAAGTTAATGGAGTCAAATAAAGCTTCTTGGATATTTTTTTATTCGGATATATTTTGCTTGTTGCTAGTTCACGCCCTTTCACTCTATACCACCTTTGTTTAGATACATCGGTACGATGCTAGCGTAGAAAACTTATGTGTTTTGTGTTTTATCTATAGTATTTTAAACCTATATGTCTATGCATATGTGTTATTGTATCTTTTGCATATTTATATATATGATATCTTTTGTTTTGAGTCTTTGCATTTGCATTTAGTCCATATATGCCATATGCTCTCCTTAAGTTTTAAGTAGTTTCAAATTGATATTCTTATTGATCATATTGATATCTTATACTACAACTGTTGCACCAAAATTGGTATCATTTGTTCATTATTTTTATCAATCGTACTTATATTTCCACTTTGTGTTTATCGTTTCTCGTCGCACTTAACACAACTGCATGATACACTTTTTTTTCTTTTATGCTTACCCTTAATTCATACAGGGGAGATATGGTTATATTGGGGAGAAATGGTTTATTATGCATTTTTATCTTTGTCTAATCCTGAACAAAATGGGGAGAAATGGTATTTTAGTCTTTATAGCCAGGAGGAGATTTTTACCTTAGGGGGAGATGTCCTAACTTAGGTGGGGATTGTTAGACAAAGGGGGATGGTTTATTCTTATTCGGATTTATATTGTTATATATTATCTTTGCATTTGAAGGTGTCTTTAAGTGTATAGGTTTGTAGAGATGCGATAAAGGTTACACAAGAGAAAATCTATTCAACGTGAGTCAGTCAAGTGTCGGTACTTTTTTCTTTTGGGATTAGGGATTGAGTCTTTTAGAGAGCTTGACGGCCCATAGGATTTTAGGGAAATATTTTTAAGGAAAAATTTCAGAATCAAGTCAATTGGTATGTTTGGGCATATTTTGTGTTTGGACAAAATCTTTGAGTCATAGGTTAGGATTTGAGTTTATTTACCTTTCGAGCCTATGACGTGTTTATTTGAAGACCATAGTGGCCAAGTTAGAGTATCTACATCATCATGTTGTGTTTAGTAATCGTTTCATCTTCGACATTCAAGGATCTCTCACGTATGAATGCGTATATTTTTTTTCTTGAATATTTATAATTTGGTGTTTTTTAAAGTGTTTTATAAAATTGTTTGAGGGTTGTTTTGAATTTTTTTTAAAGAAGAATGACCTTTGTTTTAAAGTCATTCGAATGACTTCACTTTGTTCGTTTGAATGAGGTGCCCATGTCGATCAAACGACATTCAAATGAACATCAAATGAGAAAATTATGTATCTTTGAAAAATATTTTTTGAAGCTCGTTCGAAGCCTGATCGAACAAGATAGGCATGTTCGTTTGAACGAGTTTTTGTTTTGTTCGAACAAGATTGAATTTTCATTCAAACGACCTTGAGTTTTTGTTCAAACGAACCTTAAAAAAATGTTTCGCCTCGAAAAACGTATTTTTTATATAATGGGGTCCTGGCATCAATTTTTAATGGGAATTTTTGGCAAAAATCAATTTCTTATACACATCAAAAAGCTTCCAAATCCTAGTTCTCACCCATCTTCTTTGAGATCCAAGTTTGAATTCATATATGCTTTCAGATCTTTGTTTGTTGACCATGGTTTAATACTCTTCACATCTGATTATTCATTTTGTGTTGTGGAATTCATACTTACCGGTGTTTATACACGGTGGATTCCATGTGGTGTTGAAGTGAAGAAGCAGTGGACTCTGTGTTCAAATCTATAGACGGTTGTTGATCCTATACGATGGATATTGAGGTGTGTGTGGACTCAAAAATCATAGAAGTTTCATGGGTGGACTCCCCTATATCATTATTGTAAATATTAAGGAATGAAGAGTCTCAAGAATTGCGAGGGAATCAAGGTTGTTGTGTAAGTCTACTGTCACGTCCTTTGTAATTTCAGACATAGTGAAATTTATGTGGTTGGGCTGTTTGAGGTTTTTCCTATTATGGGTTTTTCTCATACATGGAGCATTGTGTGATTAATTTATTTTATTTGTTATACTCGCATAGATGCACGCTTTAGGTTTACGATAGAGTTGGTTAATCATTTTAACACAACAATTTGTTAATTTGTGATAATTTTAATTGGGTTAATTTATTTAATTAAACCCAAATTTAAAAATTTTAAAAATATTGATTTTCCAGCTTTACCCCCTCCATATTATAACCCTTGCACATATTTCAAATATATAAAATATTATTGAGTATATAACTTTTATGCTATTGTTCCTGCAAAAAAATGTCCCTTGGTTCTTGTCAATACCTAACATCACTACATGTTCACTGCAGCGAAGCTTAGCGACCAACGAAGCTTGACCTTTACTACAACAAAGTGTCTGGGTTGTTTGACTTGCCCAAAATATCATTTTTGCAACTTTATACCCAATTTATATCTCACCAAAATACATCTACACCCTGTAACTATTTGCCTTCCTCCTTTATACATACATCAAAATCTTTTAGGAATACTTATCGTTCATCTAGTGGACAATTATCTTCATATAAGTTCTTTAATTCTTAGATTTTTTTTTATTTCCCTATTTTATATCCAAGGTTTTGTGTTTGGTGTTTTGTTAAGATGGTGATGATTCTTTGCAATGATAAAGGATTTTACTTGTCTTAAGTTGAGATTCGTTTTTAGAATATATTTACAATTGTATGTTTTAGTAGTCAGCTACTTTGTCTTGCTCATTTTGGAGTTTGTCTGTTATAGTGTCAAGTATTTGTTAGGTTGATGAATTTTTGGCCTATTTCCATATATGAGATTATATATCATATTTTTACTATAGGATTCATGGTATATCTTTGATATCCATTTCTCATAAGATTTATGTTATTTTGTCTTGGTGTGTGACTTTTAGGCCAACGACATGGCATCAAAATCACATGCACATGCCTCGGATTCATCCATGGCTTCCTCTAGATTGGACAAACTTTTTGCCAATCGCTCCATACTTTGTGAAAGTTCCATTGTTCTGGACTCTTTGTCTAAGATTTGTGTACGTCATATTTTCAAAGAGAAATGTGATATTTGTTCTCAAATCGGACCTTGTTACCTAGACCTGGTTAAAAAAATTATTTTGTCCTTTCGCTTGAAGGTACATCTTATGGCAAGTTCCTTTTTGCCAATGTTTTTGGTGTAGATATTAAGACTATTTAATAGAAGATTATCAATCATTATAATATCCTAGAAGAAAAATATCCTGACTACCCATATTTGATAAAATGTTTGATTTCCTTCCAATACAAAAGTGATTTTCTTCGTGAGTGGAAACCGTTGCCAGTTTTGGTCTAGAAATAATTCTCCCCAAGCCCACTTGGCTAAATATTTTTATATTCTCTACATGGATATGTACTCTTTTCATTTTCTAACTTGTCACCAACATGAAGTTTCTTATGAACATGCACACTTGTTGAATGCTATTGGAAATTGTGAAAATATAGGCTTGGGTGACGAATTTTGTATTCGATTTTGGCTCACTTAAAGGACGAGAAAAAGTATTTCACATTTCTCTTTGATCACCCCATCATGCACTTTCTATAGGAGTTTAAAGGTTTCTATTCATAGCGATGAAGTTGTAAAAATTTTGGGCTTACATTGAATCTTCAGTCTTACTATTGGTCAATTACTCAGCTTTATGACATTAGTGGTAATTCAATTCCACTTTATGTTGATCCTTATCATTCTCCACATGCTCATCTTATTATCCATATTTACTCTATCTCTTTATTCCACATTGATATTTTGATGATTTTTCTAGTGTGTGACATGAAAATAAAGTTCAAGAGCTCTTTTAGGAACCATGAGTGTCTTGATGGTTTAGTTACTTATACTTATATATTGTAACTTTAATGCCTTTGTCGAGGCGTGTGATATATATATATATATATATATATATATATATATAGTTTTCTTGTAATTTTATTTTTTACGATTTGTCTCGAAATTCGACAAAGGTGGAGATTGTGAGAGTACATGTTTACTCAAAGTTACCCATTGGATTAGATAGTCAAAATTCCTTTATTAAAACATTCTTTGAGTCTTTATTTAACAAGTCTTTGGAAAGCTTTATCAACTTCAATCCAGATCATTCATGTCAGCATTTCAAGTACACCACTTAAGAAAGTGTATATTTTGACTAGTGAACTTAATTTCACCTCCATTATTAAATTTTTTCATAAAATCAAAAATATGTTTATAATTGAAATTTTTGAATGTTTTAGTGGAATGCCAAAAACATGATGCAATGTAGTGTTTGTATAAAATATATTCTCTTTGAGAAAGCATCTTTTTAGAGGGGTACACACTTGGTAGCTCAAGTCATATTATTTTTTAACTCAAGTCATATTATATTTTAAAATATGTGTGGTACTTAGTTAATTAAAACATATTTTGTAGTTTTGATTAAATTATTTTTCAAACCTTTTAGAGGAAAAACTGGACATTTCCTGACTGGGTTCTGTTGCGACCTGTTCATTTTGGGTTAACTACAATGAAAGTGATACTATGCAAGTATTAAATAGATTACCACACACCACCAATTTTAATTTCCCAATTAAATTAATCCAAGAAAAAATTAATCCAATTTTAATTAATTACCTTTCAATCATGTGTTGTGAAAATAATTGACCAATTTAATCTTTCACTAAAATGCATCTAAGTTATATCACAAGAATTAATAAAGGCAACACGCTGATGTAAAGGGATACCCCACAATAGGAAAAATCTCGGACGACCGAACCATGCAAATTCACTATGATATAGAAATTACATAAAAGTGACAGAAAAACTTACTCCACTTCGCTTGACTACTTCAAGCCTTGGTGAAGTCTTCAATCCTTAACCTTCTTCACAGCAACATGTATGAATCCACCCACAAATCCCACAACATGTGTTCTTCACATGTTTAGGTATCTACCGATCTTGGCTAGCAAACCGTCAAACCGCAACACACACAACATCTATCATATGAAGCAAAACTCAACAAAGATAAAGAGATCCCAAACATTGATGCTCAAACACGAGATCTCAAATTAGGATATTAAATTGAAACTTGGATCTGAAATGATTGGGTGTAAATTAATTTTTGTAGGCTCTTGGATTTTTCTCAGAAAACTAATTTTGAAAGCCTTAAACTTAAACACTCCTTGCCAACCCTAGTATTTATGAAAAAAAAAAAGAAATGAGGCGATACAAAAGTTGAGAAAAATCATTCGAAAGAAATTACTAGGGTCATTTGAATGAACTGAACATTCTCCTTTGAACAAAATAAATCTAGTTCGAATGAGATAGAAAACCTCGTTTGAACAGACTTCGAACGAGCTTTGGACGACAATCCTCTACTTTACAGAAACTCTCCGTTTGAAACTCGTTTGCTTTTCATTTGGATGTTAACACGTGACTCATTTGAATGAATACAACATCTCTTTCGAGCGAATTAAAGAAACCCTTTTGAAAGAAAACTTAGGTCATTCGAACGAAGTTAAACAAAAAAAATCTTTAAATTTTTTAATAATAATATCCTCAAAACATTTTAAAAACAACAATCAAAATATGTATCCATGGATCAAACAATTATATGCTTTCATATTGTAATACCCCGTATTTTTAATGACTTTTAAAATGGGATTAAATAGAATTAATTATGATATAATTGGCAATTAATCTGGATTTAAATATTAATCGAGAATAAAGTAATATGTGATTTATGTCGAATATCAGTTAGTAATTAAAGTAATATATATGATTATGACTTTATAAAATTGTCATGAATTATGTGTACGACAATTATGGTAATTAAGTCGGGACGCGCATTTGAGTCGTGTCAGGATTATTAGTTTATGTAATAAAAGTAAATTATTTTTATATCATCCGAATGGTCGTTTTGACTGTGCTAAAGTATCCGAAAGGGTTCAAACAGTCGAAAAAGTCTACTCAAAAATTTGTATAGGGTCTCGGGGCACTTTGGAGCCGAATAGTCACCCCGAAGGGGTAATATGGTCATTTGGCTTGGAAGGTGAATAGTGTGACAACCCACTCACTAAAATAAGGGGTGGCCAGCCCGATGATCCAATATAACAGGAATCATGGATGGCATCATTCTCAGCATCTCAATAATATAATAAGTATGCGGAATAACCACTTTATATTTTAGTAAAACGGTTTGCCAATAATTTTGTTTTATAAGTTAAAGAAAGAATTTAAACAACCCAATGTAGAAAAGAAAGTGGAAACCCAACTGAACTTATATTACATCAACAACAAGTATACAATAAAGAGACCGAATATGCTGTCGGTCAACAGTCTCATACAAACCAAGTGTAACAAGTTTAATTAAATTTCATAGTACATCTATAATATAATTACAAAAGCTTGGGCTACACGCCCGAGTAAAAGACCCGATCATAGCTAGAATACAAAAAATGAAGACGTCTACACAAAATATCCTGTAATACCTGCAAAATATCACGGCTCCCCAAAAGTATCGGAATGGGAAGGTCAGTACGGGCGTCCTTGCGGCGGAGCACCTGAGCGGATACATGATTCATGCACAATAAGAAATATGAACGGGTCAGGACCCGATTTTATATGATCACCAGATGAATAAAGAGTATACAGTTATGAAAAGATAATCATGAAAGATAAAGATAAGAATCTATCTACACAATTCAAAGTATGAGCTAAGGCAATTTGAAATGATCCTGATTCAAATTCAGATGTGCAAGGGAACATGAGTGATCAACTTTAACTAAAATCCCCATCAATTTCATTATTCCGTTCCTTAGAAGGAAACATAATCACAATTATATGCCATTTAAGGCAATTGTTATACATCAAGTCCCACTTTATTTAGAATAGTTATACTCTTATGCATATAACGATTCTAAGACCGTCCCTCCGGGTTTCCTCACTGGATGCACCCCAAAATGACTATCATCTTTCAGGGCCTATCATAAAAGACACTTGGGCACCTAACGCAACGTCGGGAAGTGGCCGTATGCCCGCGGGAGAGTCATGACCACACCCAGAATCACCTCACGAGCGCAGTAAACATATAATAACCCATCATATGGCCGAGGACTATAGTCTCCCTACATTTAATAGTGAGGGGACATCACCTCATGCGCGTACTTCCCCTATGATAGCATTTAGAGAGGTGTGTTTAAGTAAATTATCATTTACCATATTCATGTTTAAGTAAATTATCATTTACCATCATCATTACCATTTCCGTTTCATTTTCATTTGCTATGTACATGTTCATTTAATGGATATATCCCATTTTATCCGCAGCCATATGTGAATCATATCATCATCATAACCTCAATGAATGAATAAACTTTCAACTTATTCTCCAAACATTATAGGGTTTCATAATAAACCACTAAGACTATCGTACCTCGATTGAGCCTCTAAAGTCCCCAAACATGACCTTGCAACTTCTAGACCCCTAATAATTAACTAAGGAAAAGAAATGTCCTAACATCAATTTTACATCCCCAGAATATGCCCCATTTAATGCATTTCTATTCTAGGGTAGTTACCCAATTCATCTAGGACACTAGGACTCTAAGTTTACTTCATACATGAAGGTTCCTAGGTCCTAAACCTAAAAGAAAAGGATAAAAATTGAGTTAGAAAAATAACTCAAAATAGCAAGATTTTCGAATCGATTCGCCCTAAGCAGTGAATCGATTCACCCAAATGCGAATCGATTCGGAGGATAAATTCCAGTTTCTTTCTTGGCCGAAACGATTCGGCCTTAACCCGAATCGATTCGGTCTTGTAGACCTGTAACTTGACCCCTAATCGAATCGATTCGACCCTGCAGTTTGTCCAAGGATGGGGCTACGGGTTATGAACTCTAGTTTTCCCCAAAAACCCCAAATCTCTTCCATTTGTACACACATCCAACAATATTAATCTACCCCAAATCATCCTACATGATTATCAACTACCATTATCCACAAATTTATCAACCTAAACCATAATCAAGTTTCAAATACCATAAATTCCATTTTGATCCATAAATGCTAATACACAACTATCACACAAATTATTCATCTTAAATCACATATTATCAAGTAGAAAACTTTCCTTCAGCTTGCAAATTCACATAAAAAAATGCAGATTGAAACATGGAAAAAATAAATTCGATGGTAGGTTCAAGGAATCAAAGAGAATTGAAAGGAAAATTTTAGATTAATGAATATAATCCAAGGAAATATAGTTGAATCAGATTCACTATTTTCTCATAACTGGGTATCCTCGAGTTTTAAAAATAAAAAATGGTAGAGAGCAACAAATGACTTGCAAATTAATAAAAATAGTGTCAATCTCTTATCATCTTTAAACTGGTGTATAGATTTGGTCTTATCAGATATACACAAACTATAAATAATCATATATATAAAGTGATATAATAACCAAAATACTAATTCTAGAGAAAATAGTAAAGAGAATTAAAAGAAAAAGAATGGAACCAGATTTACGTGGTTCGGCCCAAAGAGATACCTACATCCATAAATGCTAGTTTTGATAGTATAGATTTATCAGATATACAAATTCTAGTTTTGAAGACATAGTACAAGCTCGCAAGTTCACTCAAGATTGGATAGCATAAATATATGGAAAAATATCTTAACCCCCTCAAAGTGAGGGTGTGTATGCTATTTAAAGGATATTATAAGAGAGAGAACAAAGAGTGACATGTGTCATTCCTTTATAGATTAGTCATGTACACACATTACATGAGAGTGGGGGGAAATAATCATAAGTTTTTGACGTACACTTGGAGGATAATATTTACAATAACCCCACATGTGTGTGTGATGTGACTATTACTGACATCATCATATCACATGGTACATGCTTGGGAAAATGGTGTTAACTAACGAAATTAGGTAATGGTTAATCAATTGTTTCAAATTGGACTATTGGGACGGTCTAGCCGACCTCATAGTTGCGGCCGAGCAGATGCATTACAGAGCCGACCTACTTGCTATTGTGGATATAGCCACATGTTATCTTCTGAATGGACCACGAGGTGTTCCATATTTATGGTATAACAACTGCAAAGATAATATAATATATATAATTAGCATATGAAAACAAATTCCCCCTTTGTTGAACATCCCCCCTAGGTTAGATTTTCGGCCTTTTGTTACGAAATAAAAAAGGCAAAGTGCATAATATAAACAACTTCTCCCCCTAAATGTAAAACATGTGAACATAAAGAAAACAAGTATAGCATGCGATGATGTGAAGTGAAAGGTGCAATGTTAAAAAAAATTGGCACCACAAGCACAAATAATCCAAACAAACAAATGATACAAATGTAAACAATGAAACAAAAGATACCAATATGATCATATATGATGTCAATGTGATACAACTATGAAGCATATAACACACCTGGATTTAATGCAACACAAAGACTCAAATATATATATATATATATATATATATATATATATATATATATATATATAGAGAGAGAGAGAGAGAGAGAGAGAGAGAGAGAGAAGCCCCCTCTTGTAAAGACTCTTTATGGTGCAGACTCCGGTACATACCATTTTTTTAAAATAGTAGAAAAATGAATTTTTTGATGCAACTTCATGAATATGATCTCCATGGTGAGAATATCCTCTCCAATTTTTTTTCATCAAAAAATTCAATAAAAAAATCGTTGAGATGAGGTGATATGTAAAAAGGGTATAAATATGCATTTTCGACCGTTGGCGATCATCTCACCCTCTTTTTGATTGAATTTTTTAATGAAACTTCATAGATATGATTTCGACAGTGAGAAGATCATATCCATGAATTTTCATAAAAAAATTTAATCAATAAAGTGGCTGGCGCCTGGGAAATATTTCAACGGCTGAAAATGAATATTTATACCATTTTTTTGCATATCACCCCATCTCAACGTTTTTTTAATGAATTTTTTGATGAAAAAATCAGAGATGATCTTTTAACCATGGACATCATATCCATTAAGTTTCATCAAAAAAATCATTTTTTTTGTTATTTTAGAAAAATGGTATGTACCGGGGTCTGCACCATAAGGATTCCTTACAGGAGAATTTCTCTCTCTCTCTCTCTCTCTCTCTCTCTCTCTCTATATATATATATATATATATATATATATATATATATATATATATATATTCACGCACACAGATATATAATAATAACTCACAAGCATATAAATGTATAAGGACCACAAAAACACACAAGATTTCCACACTCGTATGGTATAAATGTGTCTAATTCAAATTTGGTACGGAGTGAAGGGGTGTGAACTAAGAAAGAAAAGAAATATGTCCCAATCACTTAAGATAGTCCAAGATGTTATATTTGACAACATTAATTGATCAAACTTCGATTTAGCCTCAAGTGACAAATAATGTGAACTCATAGTGGACAAACACACACAATGTCCACTAGATTAGAAAAATATCGATGACTCTTGGATCAATATAGCATTAAACATTAAGATTAACTAGTACTCAGTGTAAAAACCCATTGATTTTCAACTTATAACACCCTTCGAAATAAACATATATCATTTTTACTCTCTTTTTCTTTTTAAAATATCACAATTTTGATATCAATGCAAAACTTGGCCATGGAAATTGTATCTTTTCTTTTTCCTCACTTTCTTTTAGGGTGTTACCAATGGTGTCCTTTCACATAATGGACATTTTCTCCCTTCGTATCCCTTTTCCATTGCACCCTCATATTTTTCAAACAAAAATAATCTCTCGGGGAATGGTTCTTAGATGCATAAACCCCCAAATCAAATAGATATGTATATTTCAAGATTTATAGGAGAACACCTCACTTAGTTCATGAAAAATAGGTAGTTATAGTCCAAAATAGCTCGTTCATGTGTGTGTGGAGTCATATGCAAAGTGAATCTGTTAATAAATTCAATTTAGAACAACTCCATGTGGGCATGATTAAGAACAATCCAAAGCATTTTAAACCATAATAAAATGTTCTAGCCACAAGGAAAACATGGAACAAATGGGATTCAAACACATTGATATGCCACAAAAAATGTGTAAAACCAAACTACACAAAACAAACCAAAAATATTTTGGAGTTTTTGTTAAAAACATTTTAAAAAATGACTCAAAAGATAAACAAAATATTTTTGTATTTTTCTCATAAAGACCCAATAAATGAAAAATAAAAATACAAAAGACACAAACATCATACAACTAGCAATAACATATAACATGAAGCACAAAATCTAGCATATGTAAAAATGGAAGCATAATCAACCATTAGATAGTCTAACATTTAACGCCTCCAAATCTGATTTCTTAACCCATATAGGTGTAATATGACGATCTTGGGTTTGGGGAACCTTGGTGACACTAGAATTAGACTTCCTAAAACCTTTTTGTATATCATAATAAAACTTCCTAAGGTCTTTTTTTTATCGTAATATGTGCAAGTGTATATATGATTAGGAATTTTACTCTTGGGATGATCGTTTCTAATGCCCATAGCTACAAACTCTCACAAAACGTTGGTCCTAGCTTTAATATTGAAAACATTGTTATCATCAAAGCCAATTCAAAAATTGTCAGTTTTGATTTGGAAGGTACCTAAAATATTATCAATCTTGTTTGACCTAGATTCCAAATCAAATTTGAAGTGACTTGAGTCTCTCAATCTCTCCTCTAACTCCTCAATTTTAAACTCAAGTAAACTCCTAGACTCTCGAAACATTAGGGACTCCTTTAAATTATCAAATAAACCATGAAGGGTATCCCTATCTTCCTCAATGTTACTTGAGCTTCTCCTTAAAGTCTTCTCATGTTCCCTCAAATCCTCAATCTATTTCTGACCATTGTTACCTATGGCATGTTCTTTCAACTTTGCCTCTAACTTTAAGTTAACCTTTTTCAACTCCAATGACTCGGTGTACAACTCACGAAGGCCACTTGAAGCTAACTCTCCTTATAACTGTAACACCCCGCCCGCCCGGGGAGAGCGAACGGAGCGCTAATGAGATAAAACTAAACTAAATCCCCAATATAACAAGGTATAGAGCATCTAAATCCCACAACAACAAAAGAGAAACTACAAATCTCAATTTCTTCAAATAAATACCAAGTCTCTCGAATTACATACAATAACTAACTCGAAAATAAAATACAAATCTCCAATGCTCTATACAACAAAATAAATAATACAAATCTTCCAAAAATATTCTTCCCAAAATAATCCAAGCTAAAATAATCCCAATAATTCAAAGCGCTCAAATCCACGCTAACCTGCCAACTAAAAGAAAATATGGGGAAGTACACAATACGACAAGAAAGATGCTCAATAATTATATTAACGATGAACAAAGCGTAACAACACGAGTACGGATATTCAAATCAAATGCAAATCTCAATAGCATTTTATCAATATAATTTTTCAACAACACTTTAACCGGGTCACCAGGCCTCACCACATCCGTATATGCTTTATCAAGCCATAGCCCGGGAACCAGGAATTTTGGCAGGTGCCCAACATCCGTGCCATATTAAAATCTCATGACAACGTGCTCATCAACAATATAAGGATACCACATGAATCAAAATAATTTCAACAATTATTTTACAGATTTCAATGAATTTATCAATTCAAATATGAGTTCAATTAACAAGAATTCAAAGAGAATGACACTCGCATATTGTGTAAAACCCCATACCTCAAACCATGATGAGAAACCAACGATCACATCCTCAAGATCAACACAAAAGATCTACAAAATCTCCTCCAAGAACCTCCAACAAAATAGCCCCAAGAACACCTCTAATATAAGGTTGGAACTCACAACTCTCAAGGGCCAAAGTATAATGAAAAAGAAGATGAATATAAAATATATTTGCTACCAAAATTTGTGCCAAAAGTAGGTTAAAAGGTTGCCCACGAATCCCTTTTATAATGCAAAGAAATGAAGAGTTGGAATCCAAAAGACTCCTTTAAATAAGGCAAAGAAATGAAGAATTGGAAGTCAAAATAACTCCAAGAGTTAAAAACATTTAAAAATCATTTTAAAATTTGTTTTAACTCCGTTTTCGAAACCGTTTGAAATTCCCGCCTTTAAAGAAAATAACCAACATATTTGAGAAATAAAAATAATTTTATCAAAAACTTTATTTTCCTCAATTTTCCAGAAATTAATTAAAATAACCCAAAAATTACGCGGATTGTTACAGTTCCCCACTAACAATGGAATTTCGCCCTCGAAATTCGCCGAATGCCTAACTCTCAAAATCAGGCCAACTATCTCCAAAAATAATTTCGTCTCCAAAAATAATTTCCTCACATCTAATCTAGATGCCTAACACGAATATCACCTAAAATTTTCTATCTACAAAAATTGCTAACCACGCAATGAATCCAAAACCCAAGCCCCGAGGGTTGCCGTATACCTAAGCTCTGATACCATTTGTAACACTCCGCCTGCCCGGGGAGAGCGAACGGAGCGCTAATGCGATAAAACTAAACTAAATCCCCAATATAACAAGGTATAGAGCATCTAAATCCCACAACAACAAAAGAGAAACTACAAATCTCAATTTCTTCAAATAAATACCAAGTCTCTCGAATTACATACAATAACTAACTCGAAAATAAAATACAAATCTCCAATGCTCTATACAACAAAATAAATAATACAAATCTTCCAAAAATATTCTTCCCAAAATAATCCACGCTAAAATAATCCCAATAATCCAAAGCGCTCAAATCCACGCTAACCTGCCAACTGAAAGAAAATATGGGGAAGTACACAATACGACAAGAAAGATGCTCAATAATTATATTAACGATGAACAAAGCGTAACAACATGAGTACGGATATTCAAATCAAATGCAAATCTCAATAGCATTTTATCAATATAATTTTTCAACAACACTTTAACCGGGTCACTAGGCCTCACCACATCCGTATATGCTTTATCAAGCCATAGCCCGGGAACCAGGAATTTTGGCGGGTGCCCAACATCCGTGCCATATTAAAATCTCATGACAACGTGCTCATCAACAATATAATGATACCACATGAATCAAAATAATTTCAACAATTATTTTCCAGATTTCAATGAATTTATCAATTCAAATATGAGTTCAATTAACAAGAATTCAAAGAGAATGACACTCGCGAGATTTAAGGAGCATATTGTGTAAAACCCCATACCTCAAACCATGATGAGAAACCAACGATCACATCCTCAAGATCAACACAAAAGATCTACAAAATCTCCTCCAAGAACCTCCAACAAAATAGCCCCAAGAACACCTCTAATATAAGGTTGGAACTCACAACTCTCAAGGGACAAAGTATAATGAAAAAGAAGATGAATATAAAATATATTTGCTACCAAAATTTGTGCCAAAAGTAGGTTAAAAGGTTGCCCACGAATCCCTTTTATAATGCAAAGAAATGAAGAGTTGGAATCCAAAAGACTCCTTTAAATAAGGCAAAGAAATGAAGAGTTGGAAGTCAAAATAACTCCAAGAGTTAAAAACATTTAAAAATCATTTTAAAATTTGTTTTAACTCCCTTTTCGAAACCGTTTGAAATTCCCGCCTTTAAAGAAAATAACCAACATATTTGAGCAATAAAAATAATTTTATCAAAAACTTTATTTTCCTCCATTTTCCAGAAATTAATTAAAATAACCCAAAAATTACGCGGATTGTTACAATAACCTTCTTCTTCTTTTTCTCCCTTTTCTTTTTCCTAACCACTCATTTGGGAATCAAAAGACAAAACCTCGGAACCATAATGCAAACGATCATCTTCATCGACATTAAAATTTTCATTTAAGTCCACATGACTAGCTGCAAACGCAATGCAATTATACTCAACAAGGGAATCATAATTATTCTCAATGAGGGAATCACATTCCTCTTCTGATTTACTATATCTAAAAGTATAATTGTAAGCAACCTTATTCTTTCCATCTCTCTTAATATTTGTAGGACACTCGGTTTCCCAATGGACATAACCCTTACACCTGAAGCATTTGCCTAATCCATCCCTTTTAACATATCCAGTTCGATTCTTTTTTAAATCATGATCATTGGGGAATTTTTTAGCCTTGTTAAATTAATTTTTCTCAAATTACTTTTCATTAAATTTAGAGTTATATTTCTCAAACTTGAGAAATTTCTTAAATTTTTTTACCGAACAAGGACATATCATCAAAATCGATGTCAGACTCTTCATAAAAAATGAGTGTTTCCTCCTTTAGGCCTTTCAAAGTAAATACCTTATATTTGTTCTTCTTATTGAGAGGAAACATGTCGATCTCATAGGTTTAAAGATCACCCATAAGCTCTTTGCGTTTCATTGAGTCAACAGTTCCTATCGAGTTCAAGATAGGGACTTTAGGATTAAATCTTTCAGGTCAGGGCCTTAGGATTTTATACAACACTTTGGTTTCAGGTATTTTCTCTCCCAAGTTAAAAGATGAGTTTACAATATCAAAAAATCTTGCATATAACTCATCGGATGTTTTTCCTTCATACAACCTAATGTTTTCTAAGTGCGTGGTGAGATTTTGAAGTTTGGAAGCTTTAATAGAATTTGTTCCCTCATGGGTGAGTTAAAGTATATCCTAATCCTATCATAATTTGACAGAACTCCTTCGGCATAACTGCATAAAAAAAGCCTTCAGACCACAAGAATTGTAGTTACATAACCTATGTTCATCCTCACTCCAACTCTCAAGGGGTTTAGGGGCTCTAAGATCACCTACTAGTGCTGTAGGTGGAGTCCACTCCCTTTTTACGACAACCCATACCCGCTCGTTAAGGGACTAAAGCACAAATTTCATATTCGCTTTCTAGTACGTATAATTCAACCTATGAAACAAAGGTGGCCTAGATATCAATTGACCCTCCATATAAAAACATCCTGAATTCATGCCTAAATAACTTATAGAAACTCTCTTTGATACCAATTTGAAAGTGCTACTATTCGAGGGTTAAACTGGTTACTGCACATAACCAATTTTAATTTCCCAACTAAAACTAAACTAATAAAGAATTCATATAATTCTATTTAAGAATTTTTTTAACATGTGTTATGAAAAAAATTAACCAATTTATCTTGCCCTAAACATACATCTAAGTGATATAGCAAGAATAAATAGAGGAAATAAACCACAACATGTCATTGTAGGAGGAAAACCCAGAACGGTAAAAACCTTCGATGACCCAGTCATGCAAATTCATTATTTAGGAATTAAACAAAAGTGATGTAGATATTTACTCCATTTCTCTCGATTTCTTCAAGCCATGGTGTTTTCTTCACTCCATTACCTTTTCCATATAAATACGCAGGAATCTACCTATGAATGCCATAACCCGTGCTCTTCACACGTCTCGATATCCACCGATCTTGGCTAGCAAATCGTCAAACTGCAACACACAATGAATCCACCGTATGAAGCAAAACTCAGCAAAGATGAAGACTTATCAATCTTTAGTGCTCAGACACGAGATCTCAAATTATCATATTAAGATGAAACTTGGATTTCAAAGAATTCTGTGTAAACTAGGGTTTGGAGGCTCTTGGATTTTTCTTAGAATACTGATTTTCAAACCCTTGAACCTAAAAACCCTTTGCTAGCCCTAGTATTTAAGGAAAACACAAAAAATATGTCGGCACAAAAAACAAGAAAACTCTTTCAAACAAAATCACTAGGTTCATTCGAATTAACTAAACATTCTCGTTGGAATGAAATAAATCTCATTCGAACGAGAAAAGAAAACTCATTTGAAGAGCTTTGAATCATAATTCCCTACTTAGCAAAAACTTATTGTTTGAACCTCGTTTGATGTTTGTTTGAACAAAAACTAGTACCTTATTTGAACGCACTGAACATCTCATTCGAATGAATTAAAGAAACTTGTTTGAATGAAAATTCATGTCATTCGAATGAAGTTAAACAAAGTAATATTTTTTTAAAAAACTTTTTTTAATGAAAAATATCCTCAAAACATTTTGAAAGCAATAATCGAAACATGTAATTGAGGATCAAACAATAATATGTATTCATGCCTCTCGAGATCCCATGGACGTTGAAGAAGAAACTTGGCATCATGATGAAGTCACTTTTCTTGGAAGCTATGGTTTTCAATCACGCATCATAGGCTTGAAGGAAAACCAAACTCAAATCCTGACCAATGACTTAAACGATTTTGTCCAAATAGAAGAAATCCAAAATACATACATATTGACTCGGTTAGAAATTTTTCTTTATATATTGATAATATGAGATTCGCTGCAGCAAAGCCTCATTGCTGCCAAATATTATTTAAGTGAAAAACATTTGTCTTTTTCGGGCCCTATTTTTGCTTTAGTTTTCTCTACAGCGAACTTATAGCTAATAGACTATTGTTTTTTTGTAGATTGCACTTTTTAGATGATTTTTTCAAAAGATCATTTAGAAAGTGTGTCAAGGACCAATCATTGGTGTATCATTAATAGACTTGATCATTCAAGATTTGCGTGTTTGACACATGAGCTATAATCCACCCTAGAGTCTCCCACTTTATCGATATAACTCATGTTCCCCATACTCTTCCAACTAAGTTAATTGAAGAAAAAATAAAATAAAAATGATTTTTAAAATTATACCCAATCATATTTGAGAGCACAATTTCACTATAATTATTTATTTTCTATAAGCTTTTATTTTTAAGTTTTCTCTTGTATTTAAAACTCTAAAGAAAATTTATAACTCTCGTTTTTAGAACAAATCTTTTCAAAACCTTTATTCCTGGGCATGGAACGTACGTTATTGGGCCAGGGTTGGCTCTCAGCTTATCTTCCTAAGAGGCGTATCTTTGAGCGATGTGGACTCTACATATCTTTTCCTCCTCGTATAGTAATTGATGACGAACTCGATACTTCCACGTGATATGATCGTATTCCCTTAGTTGTCGGTATTTCTCGCTCATTTATACTGAGGGTTAGGATATTGGGGTGTCCGAATCATAGGTTCTTCTGTCTGGCAATTGTTAGACGTGTTGCTCCCACTATTTTCCCACTATTTTTTCAAAAGTTGGTCGATAATGTGGTAGAATTATTGGGCGAGTGGGTACCACGGTTAGTTCCTAAATCATTGAGGTGAAACAAGTGCACCCCATAGGTTGACCCTCCCTATACCATGAATTATACTGGTACTATGGAGGTGATATGCTTGGTTGTTTGGAAGTCTTCATCGTACATATATTCCCACTCGACCGAGTGGTCTATTTCCAATAAGGAAGAAGTAAGAAGCTATGGCTCTTTTGAGAGCATAAACTCCAAGATTTGGAGAAATTTCGGGTTGCAGTGCTTGGTTTGCAGGAAGTGTATGAACATGATAAAGAATGTCATATGACCGTTGAAAGTAATCTATTACATAAAAGTGTTAAGATTAAAAATTATCTTTTAACTCTTTGGTAAAAACCTTTTAACTTCAATGGTTAAATACACACACAAAAAAAAAACTCAGTTCTGGTTGGTATGCTATTTAAAGTATAACGAATAAAAGTTAATACCAAGTGAGATGAGGAGAGGGGGATTTAAACATAATAGTTTGATAACTAGGTAACCAGCATGCAAAAAACCCCCAAATCTTTAAGTGCCAAGACCACACACACCACAAGTCCATTATAACAACAGTTCATGTACAATTTACAATTTATAAAGTGTATCAAGGATAACACTAAGTAATCCTACAACTACTGAAATAGACCAAACACAAAATAAAAGACTTATTAGTACATACACAACTTCATACTCAATACAAGGATTTCCAATGAAGATGTAACACAAAAAATTAAGTTCTAATAATTTTTGGTTTTCACATATGGTTGGAAAATCAAATCTAAAGACAAGGATATAAAGGGCATTTACTTTAGGATTTGATGTTTCAACCGTGTGAAAGCAGAAAATCAGTTTGTGTATAGAAAGGTTTTGATCGTGAGTTTTACAAAACACAAATGGATCTACACAAATTAGGAGAATAGAACCAAATCTTGTTTCAAACATAGATTTAGTTTTTAAATCAAATCTATTAAACATAATATATATATATACAGTCCTGCTCTTGTGCGGACTAGTCCGCATTTTAAGAATGCGGACCAGATATGTGTCACCTGGCGGTGAGCCCAGAAAAGAGAGAGAGAGTTCCTATAATTTAGGCGATAATTTCTAGGCGCACTGTTAGGTGACACATATCCGGTCCGCATTTTTAAAATGCGGACTAGGCCGCACATGAGCATTATTATATATATATATATATGTGTGTGTGTGTGTTCATGTATGAAAAGGATTTAGAAAATATACCCCAACACAAATAAAAAACAAAACAAAGAACTTCAAGTAAATAACTCCAACAACCTCAAATGATCCAACCCAGAAAGCCACTCAAACTTTACAAATCCAAAATTAAACATTCGTCCTCACATAAAATTTATATTGTAAGATTTGTAGGATAAAATGTGTTTAGAAAAGGTTTTCGATAATCTCTCAAACAAATGTGAAATTTGAATAAGTTTAGGAAGAGAGAGGTCTAAAGAAATTTCTATAAAGTTTGGGTAGGTTTTGAAATTCTTTCTCGTCTTTAAAAAAGAATCCAAAAACCTTTATTTATAGAGGTAGGGTAATGACTCAGGTAAAAGAGTAATTCCCTAACAAATAATGGCAAAGAGGTAAACAACCAAGGGCAGATTAGGAATTTTACAAAATAGGGGTCGGTAAAGGTACAAGCATAAAAATCATGGTAATGTGGAGGGCAGTTTGGTAAAATATCCCCATACAACCCATCAATCAAGCAGTCAAACCCTAAGGCTCATGCGTGATGAAATCATGTGGGCAACGAACCAACCTCTGATGGGTCCAAGCCCAATAACACGGATCACAAAACCAAACGACTCTTTGACAATTAAAACTTGTCATTTAAATATTAGCTAAATTTAATTAAGAAAGAAAAATGATTGTAATTTTATTTCTTTTTAAATGTTTAAATCAACCTTTAAAAATTCCAAAAAATCATAAAAAATAAAACAATTAATTTTAAAAATATGGAAAAATATAAAACTAAGAAATCTATAATATAAAAAATATTTGAGTATAAAATACGTATAAGATGTATAAATATAAAAAAATATAGAATATATAAAATGAATTCAAATTTGGGTTTTCAAAATAAAAAAATTGATTTTAATTTTTTTTAGGATTATGTTTAACGTGTGTAATGGCCCGGGTGTATTTGGGACTATTGTTATAAAATTGAGCCAATTCAAAATACCCTGGGCCAATTTTGGGACAAGCCAAATTGAGACTAAAAAAATAACTCTCATACTCACAAATACATAAGCCAACTATATAAAAGATTTCTAAAAAGAAGAATACATAACTCAACTATTAACATATGTCATAAAAGGAAGAGTACATAACTCAACTAACAATATATGTACTAAGAAAATCATATTCTCCCAAAAGAAAAACAAAAAGTCTCAAATTCTCCTAATGTTTTCCACAAAGAGACAAAAGGCAGGGAATAACCTGCAAAAGATGTTAGCACCAAAATATATTATGGTAAAAAGGTACTAACATACAATCCTAACATATTTAAATAGGGTAGGCATAAACACCAATAGACATTCTAAGAGTTTCAAAATGATAAATGTCTAAAGGTTTTTTGAAAAGATCTGCTAATTGATATTTAATGTTAAGATATTTGATGTCAATTTCCTTTTTCTCAATCAATTATCAAATAAAGTGTTATCTTATTTTAATATGTTTTTTCGAAAACGAAAAACAAGACTCTTTGAAATACTAATTGCACTTTGATTGTCATGTATGATTAAGGCAGATGTTTTATTTAAGCTATAGTCATTTAACATTTATTTCATCCACAAAAGCTGAGTACAACTACTTCCATTAATAATGTATTCCACTTTTGCTTATAAAAATGAGATGCAATTTTGCTTTTTAGGGAACCAGGAGACTAGATTGTGTCCTAAGTAAAAATAGACACTGGAGGTGCTTTTACTATCATCGGCACAACCAACCCAGTCAACATCTGTATACTCGATTATTTGGAGTTAGTGTCAAAGGTATACACGATACCATAGTTTATTGTCCCACTTATATATTTAATAATATATTTTACAACATGTAAGTGGGATTCTTTAGTTTCAGACTGATCTAGCGCGCGCGTACGCACACACACACACACACACACACACACTCAATGCATTACATCAGGTCTACTCGTAAATAATCGAAGTATGTTTCCTATCATAATATGATATAAAGTGACATTAATCATTTTTCCAGATAATTGTTTTGAAAGTTTAAAGGAGGAACTCATTGGTGTTATAGCAGTCCTAGAAGTAGTTAAACCAAGTGTTTGATCAAATCAGTAGCATATTTATATTGATAAATAAAGATATGATCAGGTGTTTGAGCTACTTGAATACCTAAGAAAAATTAAAGTTCTCCCACTGTAGACATTTAAAATTCTGATTTCATTGTGTTAGCATATTTTTTAGCTTGCAAGGGAGAAGTGGACCCAAAAACTATGCCATCAACATAAACTTAAGCAATTAGTAAGTAGTTTTTGTTAGGTTTGATGAATATTATAACGTTTACTCCCCCTCGGCTGAAACAATTTTCCATTAGATAATTTGTTGATCTATTATACCAGGTAAGGTGGACATAGGTAGGTTTGGTTAGGTTTCTATACCAAAACCTAAACCATAACCTATGCACTTCGGTTCCGCGTTATTGGAATCATACTTAAACCAATCATGTTATGGAGACAAACCAAATCAATCCAACCATGGTCCGATTTGGTTTGGTTCGGTTTGCAGTTTTTTTTTGTTTGGGTTGATTCGATTTTCTTTATGGTTTTATTTTTTTTCTAAACATAAAGTAGTAAAATGTCACTCCAATATATGACAAAATTTAAACGCATGTATAACTAAATTAACCCACAAAATAACATGTGTTTACTAATGATCAAATATACCATTACTTCCAAGTTTAAAGTTTCAAATGCCAACCATAAAAATTAATAGCTAATAGTACATTAGTTGTAGTCACAAGTTCCAAGGAAAATAAAAACAAAAGGGCAGTCCTTTAAAATCTCCACCAAGGGGAAAAAATCCAGTAGCAGCACAACAATGGTTTGTCTTCCAAATCTAAATTCTATGTCCATTTTTAGTTTGGTAAACAGTAGATGAAAAATTAATGATTTAGCAAAATAATTATGAAATAAAAAATAATTAAAAATATATGATTGGGTCCACATCGGTTATATATAGGGTAAGTTTAGGTTCAGCTTACACTAGTTCCTTATCGGTTTGGTTCTCAATTATCGGTTTTTTAAGTTTAGGAACCAGAACCTACCCAATGGTATCAACAAACAAAACTAAACCTGGCGGTTTGATTCGGTTCTTCGGGTTTACAGGTTCCACTGTCCACCCTTAATACCAGGCATAAGGGGCCTGTTTTAAACCATAAAGGGATTTCTTTGTTCTAAATACATGATTCGAAAGTAAAGGATCTATAAATCCTTTAAGTTGTTAAACAAAAACTTCTTCATTTAAAATTCCACTTAGGAATGTAAATTTCACGTCCATTTTCTAAAGCTTGAATTTTAAATGGCATGAAACGGCAAGTAAAAGCCTAACAGGTTGTAGTCTAGCTACAAGAGAAAAGATTTCATCCATATCTATCCATCTATTTGAGAATAACCTTATGCTACTATATAGCCTTGTTTCATAAAATATTTCCCTACTCATCACACTTTTTCTTAAATATCCATTTGGTTCCAATTATGTTAGTGTGAATAGGACGTGGGACCAAATACCAAACATCATGTAGTCTATATTGTCCTAATTATTATTGCATTGCTAACAACTAAGATTCATCTAATTAGTGCTTATTTTAAATGTTTTGGTTCAATTAAAGACACATAAGAAGAAAATGAAGCATTAAAAGATTGAGACCTAGTTCTTATTAGGTCTTTAACATTTCCTACAATGTTTTCCTTAGGGTGATTTGCCTTAAACCAGTTAGGAACATCGGTTTCATCAGGTCGTAGAGGGTTAGAATCACTATCTATTGAATATTTTTGTAAATTTTCAGTTTCAGATGGGTCAACGGGTAAAGTATTCTCACTTTCTTCCAAATGATTGGAAACAATCTCATTCATAATAACATTAATGGATTCCATTATAGTATTTGTTTTTAGACTAAACACAGGTAATGCATGGTTTTTTTGTGAATAATCTAAGAAGATAGCCTTCTCAACTTTAGTGTCAAATTTAGACAAGTGTTCTCTAGCTTTACAAACATAGCACTCACCATCATGCACCCTAAAGTATTTCAAATTGGGTCATTTGCCATACTAAATTTTGTATGCTATTTATTTAGAGTTTTTCCTTAAGTACAGTCTATTGATTATGTGACATGCAATTTTTGTAGCCCCAGCCTAAAAATATTTTGGCAATTTTATTAGAATAAAGCAAGACAAGAGTCTTTTTTTGTATGGTTCAGTTCTTTCTTTCAGCTATCCCATTTTGTTGAGCAATTTTGGGTGCAGTAAACTCATGTTTATACCCATGTCTTAAAATACTCTATGACACAAGTGTCTTTAAACTCTCAAATTGTGTCACTTCCAATACTAGTTATTTGAATGTCCTTTTCATTCTCAATCCTTAAAAGGATTCTTAAAACTTTTTTAAAAGTGTCTGATTTTTCTTTCAAAAAGGCAACCAAAGTAAATTTAGAAAAATTATCTGTAAGGGCAAGTTTCCAATTGAGTTTCTTGTATGTATGATTTTATTTCGTTGGTCAAAATACATAAGTTATATGAATGATTTTATATGTCACTCAAACGTATGAATCAAGACATATGAAGAATCTATACCGAGTTCGACACATTTTATTACTGCTATCGAGATCAAAAGGTATAAACTTATTTTATTCATCTAAGATTCTAATGATGTAATTGGATATTTTTCTTGAGGCTAGTTGCACATTATAAAAAATGTTTTAAATATACTTTATTTTTCCTCGTCATTCCAACGAGATTCAGTCTCGTTTAAATGAGATTCTAATCTCGTTAAAATGAGCTTCTAATGAGATGACCATCTCGTTCAAACTCATGTCAAACGAACTTCTAATGAGGATCCTCTGCTTAAGTGTTCCCACCTCGCTAGAAGCTCGTTTGAAGTTAGTTATAATGAGATCCACTTATCTTTTGAATGACTTACTATCTCATTTAAATGACACTAATTTCATTCAGATGACCTTTAATCTCATTCGAATGAGCGGTGAATTTTTCAAGAAAACTTTTTTGATTTAGTCAAAATGGCAATTCTAGGTTTACACCCTTTAAGAGTGGTTTTTTGGTGAGTAGAAATTCTTTGGAAGCCTCTCTTCTGATCATATTCTCAAATCATAGTTAACAATTACTTTTATTAGATTCTTAATCATTTGCCAAGATCAAACCCCCGAACCTAATTCATATACAACTTTCGTGTGCTGCATTCGCCACAGGCGGGTGATGGTAGAGGCTATCGAAGGAGTCTGAAGTAAGGAGTTATTGTGTAAATGTTTACTGGATTGCATAGATCTATAATGGAAGGTGGCAGACAATCAATCACATGGGATTGAGGAGTCAAGTGTCGTATATCATTTTGAGTCTTTTTGTAAAACCTTCATTATAGTGGATTTTGTAGGCTTGGCCGTCTGAGGCTTTTCCTAGTTGGATTTCCTCGTACATCATCGTCTTGTGGGTGTGCTTATTTGTTACTAAATTAATTAAGCATAACTTATTAATAGGTAATTCATCTTTAAAATTGGTAATAAATGGACTTGCATGCTTAGGGAGACTTAGACACTATTATTGTTGTTGGGTAAATTGGAATCTATTTATTCACTATAGAAAATTAGTTTTTTCAATTAGTATCAAAGCGGGTGTCTATAAGTTATTTAGGCATATTTTTTGGGAGATTTTTTATGGAGTCATTTAATAGATTATCCATGTCTGATGGATCTAATTATGCATATTGTAAGGCATGTATGAATGTCGCATTTTGGTCTATACATGAGAGAGTATGGATGGCGGTAGTTAGATGGTGGAATCCCCCCCCCCCCAACTACTTCTATAAGAGAGTGCATGGTTCCTAATCCAATTAAGAATTGGAGTGAGGATGAACACAAACTATGCAATTATAACTCATGTGGTCTCAATGATTTGCTCAGTGTTGTCTCACCAGAGGAGTTTCATCGACTAATGATGTGTGAAACATCTAAGGAGGCTTAGGACACACTCTTACTCATGCATGAAGGAACAAATGCACTGAAAGGCTCAAAACTCTAAAAATTTACTACCCAGTTTGAAACCATCCGAATGAATGAGAATAAAAATTTTGACAGATTCTATACTCATTTTTTGTACATCGTAAATTTTGCCATTCAATTTGGGACAAAGAATTCTCGAAACTCGGGTTATGAAGAAAATCTTAAGGTCCCTACCTAAAATATTTAACACAAAAGTCACCATCTTAAATTCTTTGGGCACTCTTGACACTAAGAAACTTGAAGAACTTATTGATGACCTTCAAACTTACGAGTTCAACATGTTTCCTCAAAATCCATAAAAAAGGATAAGAGCATAGTATTAAAAGCTAAAAAGTAGGAGTTGTCCGAACCAGATGAGTCTGACCTTGACCCTAAGGATATGGCCTTATTCGCTATAGCATTCAAAAAGTTCTCAACTTCAATAAACAAAACTCATAAATTTGACCAACAAAATTTGTGAAAAATAAATATAATAAGGTAGGAAAGAATTTCAGTGATAGTGAATTTAATAAAAATAAAAATGATAACTCTAAGAAACATGATTATAAGAGATGTTATGAATGTGAGGGTCATGCTGATAGAGCATTTGAATGTCCCACTAAGCTTAGGAGATGGGGAAAAAATAAAACTGTCTACAATGCCACTCTAAGCGATAGTGAAGTCGAGTCAGATGATTCCGGTGAGAGTTATGCTCCTAGACACAACTTTATTGCTTTTGTAACAAGTTAGTTGTCTCATTCTAATTATGAAAATATGTATACATAATAATGTTGGTTGTAGTTCTAACTTTTCCCAAGACTGTGAGAAGGATGCTGGTTTCAATGATAAAGATGGTGATGAAGGTGATATCCAAGCTGCCTATTTTGTGCTATAAATCGAGTTTATGAAAATTCAAAATAGGAATAAAAAATTGACTATCAAGGTGTTAACGCTTGGAAAGGAGTTGGTTACCCCAAAAGAGATTGAGATAATGATGAGTCAACTCGAGGTGAATCAAGTGTTTTTGTCTGAGAGACTTTGTTTGGTGGTAAAAGAGATAGACGACTTAACATACAAATGTAATGCCCTGTAATTTTTAATAACTTTTAAAATAGATAAATTAAAAGTTAATGGGGATTAATTGGAATTAATTATGAAAAATTAATTGGGATCAATCCAGATTTAATATCACTAGAGATTAAAGTAATATATGATTCTAAGTATTACTTACTGATATATAAGTAATATATGAATATGATGTTATTTATATTGTCGTGAGCTATTAATACATCAATAAATGAAAGTAAGTCGGGATGCAGTTATGGGATGTGTCGCGACTAATTTAAATAAATAAAAAGGAAATATTATTTTATATCAACTTTATGGTCGTTCGAGTGCGCCATTGCGTCCGGAAGGGTTGAAATAGTCAGAAAAGTCTACTCGTGTGTTGAATTTGGGTATCGGGTCAATTAGGAGATGAAAGGACACCCCGAAGGGGCGTTTTAGTCATTTTTCTTGGGAGATGAATAGTAACTTCGTTTTTATCTTTTAGCTTACCTTTAAACTTTTTATTTAAATACAACTAGACTTTACGTAAGATTCATTTCATCCAAAAACAAGTGAGAAAGTTTGCGAGAAAAACAGAAGAGTCTTAGAGAGAAAGTAAAATGGTAGCTTGAGGAGGGGAAGAGTTCTTAGAAAAGAGGAGTCACCTAGGGACAACCACCATCTATTCACCTTGAACCACCACCATAGTCACCAAAAAAATTCCCAGAAAAAAGGGAAGGAGAAGTTCTAACATTTGTCTTCATCAAAGGTTCAAACCGACTTTTAAGGCAAGTGATTCTTGCTCTATTTTAGTGATTATCATATCCATATTAGAATAGGATTTTATTGTAGGATTCATGAACTTATGAATTTTGAATTTATAATGATTGGTAAATCAAGATAATGGTGAGGAAAATTCATGTAGTTGAATACATAACCTATAGGGACTATGATCATGATGAAAATTAAGGATTTTACATGTAGAGAATATATATTCTTAAGGTTATTGAAAAGGATGCTAGTAATTGCATGTAGAAAATCCTACAATGTTAAAAAATGAAATTTGATGATTTAGGTATGAAACAATGATTCTAAATTACGAGTTTTCAAGTTGGATAAAAATGGAGAAATCAGATTATTGAAATTTTGAGGTTTTAATGGGTTCGATGATAATCACTAATGAAAATGTGGAATTAATATTTTTATGTATAAATCACCCATGTATATGTTGAAATAATGTTAGCATAGTAATTCAAATTTCTGGATTCTGTTAGGATAGAAAATTAGTAAGGTTTGGGTGTTAGAAATTGAGGAAAAAATGCAGAAAACTGGAACTGAAGACGAACAGGAAAAACGATGACTTCATTCGAATGAGACCTGATTTCGTTCGACCGAGAGCTAATATCATTCTAACGAGATCTCATCTCGTTCTAACGAGATTACTAACTTTAAACGAGATTTCCAAAAATCTCTAGTTTAGCCCATAAAAGTTTGGGAAATTCTAATCTGGCCCAGAATGAGTTTTTAAATAATTTTGGCTCATTAATAGAGTAAGAAACTTAGGATTACTGTTGGAAAATTATAATATATTAAGGATTAAAATTATGTGAGAGATGTCTACATAATTATTATATTATTTAGAGTAGAATAATCGTTATGACAAGTACGGGTAACATCGAAGACATATATATATATATATATATATATATATATATATATATATATATATATATATATATATGGGTACTTGGGTTAAATAAAAGATTATGGGAGAAATAATTACATTATATATGTACGATGATAATCATGATTACAAGTATAGGTAGTATTCAAGAAATACGACGGGTACTTGGGATAGAATAAATTCCTAATATGATATATGCAATGTAAGTACCTAATACTAAATAGGTAGATGATAATGCCTATTTGATTGATTGATGATTTATGTCTATGACATACCTAACTTACTTTCTATCGGGGGAGGTTTTCACGTGATGGCGATCATATCCTGATGAATCTAATGGGATTTTTCACTTATCACTCGAGAACATAGAACTTAGGGATTGATCACCATTTTTGGGTGTGACTGGTCATTTGGGTGCGTAGGTATGTGTGTAGCCCAAAGGCTTAGGGTGATGTTCGCCTCCAATGTTTGTGTTTGATATTTGTGGTTCGAGAATCTTTATCGAACCTATAGTTCCCCATAAAGTGACGAGATGTATTGGGACATGATAGCAGAGTAATGCAGCACTGCAGCTATGTCTTGGGGTGCAGTATTGTATATATATAATAGAGTGAATGTATATATATATATATACATATGATGATAATTACTATGTGACTAAAGTAGAATTGAAAGATAATGATATCTGGAATTAATTAAGTATGAAAACACATATTTGAATTAAATTAATAAGGGTCTTATCCATGTTGAAATTAAATGGATATACATATTATTATTGTTACATGTATTATGATAGAAATACGTGGGAATGAATTGGGATGTGAATAGTGGATGCATTGGGTTGATCTTGTTAGCGTGGGAACTATAACTAGTATGACTTAGAGGTACGTTAGGTGTGCACTCCAGATGAGAGGTGAGAATCTCAAGAGAGAGTCCGATAATCTAACATGTATATAAAAATTGCTAAATATAACATTTATTCACTTGCTATTTTATAAACTATTTTTATATCAGGCTCTGACCTGTTTTCTTGCATATTCTCTTCTCTCTCTTGTATCTCCTAGATCAGGTGTCCAGCCGCAAGGACGCCAACCATAGAGGATTATACATTTGATGAGCTATGGATGATATGGAGTTTTGATCTTTATTTAGACGCCTTCACATTCATTGATTCATACTCTGTAGTGATCTTTCATTTAGGGCATGTCGCCCCGAAGATTTTAGTTATTTAATTTCTATCTGAGTCAGGTTTATATTCGTATGTCATTGTGGTACATTTGTTATCATTGGGATTATTGTATTTAGATATTTTACTCGAAAGTTTTATTCCAGTTGCATTTAATTCAGTTTTTGATATTTACTCTGTTGTTATTCAATGTGTGAATGGATTGTGTTAAATGGTTTATGTTTTAAAAAGTGGAATTTTATTAAATTAAAATTTGAATGTTTTTAACACCGGTTTAATTAAGTATTAGGTGATTATAAAATGTTTTCGCCAGTGATGCTAATAATGATCCAATTGTATATTCCGATTTAATTTGGTATGGGACTGATCACCTGATATTTAATTAAGTGGGGTGTTACAACAAAGTCACTAGATTGTCTGATGATCTTCACGATTCCTTGGAAGCTCATGAGAATCTTGAAATCTATATCGTTAATCTCAATAAAAATCTAGAGGCTTCTTGTGAGGTTAAAGTTACTTTAGAGGAACTCGGGGAGAGTAGGGAAGTTGTTTCTCGAACCTGTTCTAGGGTATAAGGAGAAATCTTATCAAGAGAGAAATGGCATAGGTTATAAGGATTGTGAATCTTCTATATCTAAATCTGATCATATTCGCAAGTTTATCTCTGTAATAAACACTCCCAAACATAATCCACCAAAAGGGAACCATCCAAAGAAAATGAATAAGATGAAAATCGTAAACCCTATGATAGTACCTACTACAAATAAGGGACATTTAAGAGATTTTTGCTATAAGCTTGAGAGGGATTCCCAATCTCGCACTCCCACACGATTATATAGCCAACTGGCTAGCCACAAAGAGTAGGTTAAATTTCTTTTTCATATCTCAAAAGGGTTAATGTAAGAGTTCCAAATACTGTCATCTTATAATGGGAACTCATTCAGAAGGAAAACTAGTAACAATGAGAAAAAGATCATAGGGATAACAATGCCCCCACTTTATATTCCTACCTGGGTTGTGAAAGAGAAAAACCCCACGACTCTCATTGTACATGTCACTCTAAAGGTTCAAAATACCTACCAATGTTATCTTAATAGTGGTTATTCCTGACATATGGAAGGTGACAAGTAGCTTTTTACTAAACTTGAGGATCACAAGGAAGCTAAAGTCACCTTTGTTGATGGGAGTTGGTCTAGCATTTTAGGATAGGGAACCATTAAGATATGTGAATTCCCAAAGCTAGAAAATGTGTTGTATATTGGTGGTTTTAAAGAGAACCTAATAAGCATTAGCCAATTACGTGACGAGAACCTTCCAGTTAAGTTTAACCAATTGGAGTGTTGTGTGTATAATGATTCAAGTAAGATTGTATTGCAAGGTGTGAGGACATCTGATAACTGTTATGGTATCATTTCCAAATCCTCATTTGTCTGGATTAGTGCTACGATCTCTCTTGTCAACCTTTGGAACCAAAGTTTAGGTCACGTGAATTATAGGGATCTTGATCGTCTAGTGAGGAAAGACTTAGTCCGGTGTGTACAATCCCTAGGGAAACCTTCTTCTTTAGTTTGTGTTACATGGCAACATGGAAAGAAAATCAAAAGCCATCATAAGAAGATGAACACTATTACCACTTCTCGTGTCCTTGAATTGATACACATGGATCTTATGGGTCCAATGCACACGAAGAGCCTAGCTGGTAAATGGTATATCCTAGTGATGGTGGATAATTTTCAAGGTATTCTATCATATAATTCCATAGATAAAAATCAGATGTTGTTCAGTTCCTTACTTTAAAATGTCGTGTCTTGCAAAATCAACATATTGTCACTATTAATCACATTAGGAGCGATAATGGCATCGAGTTCATCAATGCTAGGGTTGGAGAGTTTTGTGACAAAATAGACATCAAACATGAACTTTTAGCGGTTCACACACCTCAATAATACGACATTATTAAGAGAAAGAATATGACCATTAAAGAGATGTCATGATCTATGCTACTTGATCGGAATGTGCCTAGACATTTTTGGGCTGAGGTGATAAATACTACTTGCCACACAGTGAATCGAGTTTACCTTCGTCCACACTACCAAAATTCCATATGAATTGTGGATGGGGAAAAAACCTAACCTATCTTACTTTGATGTCTTCGGGAATCCTTGTTATAGTCTTAGTGACAGGAAGCACTCAGGAAAGTTTGACTCTAGGAGTGATGAAGCGATTTTCTTAGGTTATTCATCATGTAGTCGAGCATATAGGGTTTAAAACCTTAAAAGCTCCAAGATCATGGAATCGATAAATATCTGTATTAAAGATGACTTACCTGCAATATTTATTGATGATGATACCTCTTATGAGTATGATGCACCCTCGATGATAATCTCATCATTTGTCATGCAATGTGGTGAACCCCACACTAACTAAAAAGGATCCACCATCTTGGGTTCGCAAGAGTCATGACCCGTGGACATTCTTGGAGATCCAAACCAAGGTTTCAAGACTTGTTCTCAATTAGAGAATGAAGTTAGCCACTTTTTTATACTTCCCAAATGGAGCCCAAGAACATCAAATAAGCACTCAAAGAAGAACACTAGATTAATTCTATGCAAGAAGAGTTGGTTCAGTTTAAAAAGAATGATGTGTAGGAGTTAGTCCCCTGACCTAGTATTACAAATGTTATTGGTACCAAATGTATCTATAAGAATAAAATAGATGGTATCATCTTTCAGAACAAAGATAGATTTTTTGATCGGGATTACACTCAAATTGAGGGTGTTGACCTTGAGGGGACATTTGCTCATGTTTTTAGGCTAGAGTCTCTGCACCTTTTGCTAGACATAACTCTTCATCTAAAATTCAAGATTTATCAAATGGATGTTAAGAGTGTCTTCCTCAATGGCATTCTATGTGAGGAGGTATTTTTGGAACAACCGAAAGGTTTTGAAGATCCGAAATTTTCCAACCATGTTTCCTACCTTAAGAAAGCCCTTTATGGATTGAAACAACCTCCTCAAGCTTATTATGAGAGGCTTATCTCCTGTCTTCTAGACCATGACTCTAAAAAAGGGGGAGTATATATGACATTATTTGTGCGTCGAGAGAAATGGGATATCTTGGTTGCTCAATTCTACGTCGACGACATAGTGTTCGGTTCCACATGTGAGAGATATACTCATCGATTCGTGGAAAATATGACTAGTGACTTTGAGACGAGTATGGTAGGTGAGGTAGCCTTCTTCTTAGTTCTCTTGGTTTGACATCTATAGGATGGAATTTTGGTATCTCAAACTAACTATACAAGAGAGCTAGTGAATAATTTCGGATTAAGATCGTCTAAGAATGCACGTACACCTATGAGTTCCACTACTAAGCTTAGCAAAGATGAGTTAGGAAAATACATAGAGCAAACGCTTTTTAGGAGTATGATAGGTAATATCCTCTACCTTACCGCTTGTCATTCGGATATATCTTTTAGCGTCAAGGTGTGTGCACAATATCAATCTTCTACTAAAGAGTCCCACTTACTCTCTTTTAAACACATAATCAAATACACGAGTGGCACTCTTTCTTACGACATTTGGTACTCATTTGATACGGATGATCGTTTGACCGCCTATTCAAACACCAATTAGGCTGGAGACATTGAACAATGTAGGAGCACCTCTAGTGGGTGTTTCTATTTTGGGAGTGTGGTTGTCTCATGGTTAAGAAAGAAATAAAACTCAATCTCTCTATCAACAACAGAGGCCGAATATATCGCCAATGGGTGTTATTTCACATAACTCTTGTGGATGAAACAAATGTTGAAAGATTATAGGATCTCTCTAGGCATGATGACTATATTTTATGATAATACGAGTGCAATTCATATCTCTCGTAATCCCGTCCAACACTCGCGAACTAAGCATAATAAGATACGGGAGCATTCTATTCGAGATCTTATTGAGGATAAAATCGTGTCTTTGAGTTTTGTGAACACCGACCTTTAGTTCGTCGATATCTTTACTAAACCTTTAAATGCCCTTAGGTTTGAGAATCTTAGGTTATCTATAAGTGTTCTTTCTATTGACTAGGTTCAGGTTTGATCTAGTTTAGGGTGCCTTTTTATAGTCATATTCTTTATCCCTAAACTAACTTGTACTATTTTGTTTATTTCTAGTCATTGTTCTAAAAAACCCGCCTAGGCTCCCCCTAGGCACGCCTAGGCTTAAGGCTTGGGAGAAACGCCTCGTCTTAAGTTTTTTCTCCTTATTCTTGGTAAAACCCTTAAGGCACATTTTTTTTCTAAAAACAACAATGCTTTAGTGAAACGATATCGCCCTTTAAAGAATTGTTTTACTAACTGGACCATTGTCTCATCCAAAATAATCAAATAGTATTTTAATTGGCATATATTCAGACATATTTTTATGATATGTACAATTTTAGTATTTTAATAGCCTTGTTATGGTTAAAAAATATTAAAATATATTAAGAAGGCCTAAACGCCTTTTCACACCTTTTTGCGCCTAAGGCCCGCCTAGGCTTCTAAGGCTTAAGGCTTGGCCTCCATGCCTCGATCACGCCCGCATTTTTTAGAACCTTGTTTCTAGTAAAAATCCAAAAAGATTTTTAATTTATTTATTTTCACAAAAAATAAAAGAAGATTCTTATTTTTTATGTGTTTTGTGTGGCATTAATATGCTCTTGAAGCACACCTTCACTATGCTTTCCACGTGTCCTATTATGGTATGCTAGATTATGTTATGTCATTTTAGAGCTTAAATATGTCATCTTAGTATAATGGTGTGTGGATGAGATCATTTCATGATGTTCGCCTATTATCATCCCTTTACCTCACACACTTTCCACAGTATGTTTTGGGTGTCGATGTTCCTAACATGTGCTAATTACGGTGTTTTTACTCCAGCACTACCATCTTCATCTCACCCTATCGAAATTGATGTGCATGTAAGATCCATTGCATGAGATATCTATTATAATGTTGTGAGTGTGCAATGGCTTGGTCTAAGACGGAAAAAATTAATCTGGTGCATGAAAAGCCGCCATTGGCAACAACCCAATATGTATTCCACAAAAAGGAAAATCGCGTGATAAAGGGCCAAAGTGGTATTGTTGCTAAAAAGAAAAACTTTGATCTATGTTACTCCATATGTGATCAATATTCATATTAAAAATAATGAGTGTTTGAGGGTGAATATTCAAAGATCAATGAGTTTACACATTCGTTATCCATTTCCATATTCTTTAACATGACTATATTATGGTGAGAATCATTGTTAATTTGTCCCCTATGCATAAGGACTTCGATCTCATGTGTATGCCGTGTTATTTTTCACTAAGGTTGATTAGAGTTCCACATTAGAGAGACCATTAGCCATCGTGCACTTTTATGTTGCTTAAATCGATGCCACCGTGTTTAGGTTCATGCCCATTCACTCTGTATCCATGCTTCCTTGGGCCATGTTTGTGTCGCATGAATGATTTTTTATGGTTATTTTTTTTTCCTTTTATGTCATTGTGATTATTGTTTTGTGGGGGTATTCTGTTCCATTGAGTTTCAGAGGAGAAATATTTCTTTTGGGTTTTCGTTCGAACGAGAGAGCATCTCGTTCGAATAAGAAGCTTATTCCGTTCGAACCTACTTTAAACAACCTCTCTATACCTCGTGTTGCACATTTTCATTTGAAGATCTTTCGAATATGGTTCAAACAAGATTGTCTCTTTGTTCTAATGTCCTTTGTTTTAATTTGAATGAGATTTAAAATCAATTTAAGTTTTTCCTTCTCTAGTTCAGGCCCTCTTTCCCATTCCAACTCTCTCACTCTCCATCCCTCTTGCAGAAAATTTTCCCCTATATGTCATCCAGTTTAATACCCACCTCTGTCTCCATTCCTATCTGCTTTTTGGTTCCTCCATTAACCACTCCAGTTCACCATCCTGATCAGGTACTCTGCGATTTCCATAACCTCTTTTTTTTTTGTTAAGATTTTTTATTCCTATTGTGATAGGAACTCTCCTTCATGCATATCTACTCATTTTTTACTATTGCAAATATTTTCTTGCTGTAGACATGTGTTTCTTCATGATTATCCCTATAATATGCATAAAAAAATTGTGTGTGTGGGGGGGGGGGCTTTTGTTTCTTTTGTTCTATTTTTATATACAAAAGAAATTTGGTTGCCCCCTCTTTCTCGTCTGTCATAATATCCTTTCTAGTCCAAAATTTAATTTTTTGGGGGTATCATGGAATACGCGTTTACCTAATCTGTGGCTTATTTTTTTGCTGATTATATCATCTTGCTCTATTATGATGTTGGTTAGTCTTGGTTTTCACGGCGGTCGGTTGGAATTTTATTGGAGTTAGGATCCTAGTGTCCTTAGTTTTCTTATCGGTGTTAGGACCTTGGGGTATTTTCGTCTTAGCCTCTATACCTACACCTATCCTATCACTTACACTTGCATTAGTCTCATGGTTGGTGTAAGTCATCGTTGATGCACTGTTTTCTTTGGGAATGAGGGTAACTCCACTTCATCCTCCTCTTGGAACAACACGACTCGAGAAAATCATCCTGCTTATTAACCTGATTAATGGGTTAATCTGGTTTATTCTGAGCTCTATTGCATGCTCAAATTTCATATTCGATTTGTGGTCAATGAGCGCATCTTTCGTGTTGAGGATTTTGCTCACTCACATGTTCTCGAGTGGTTGGTCGGTAGGGTTGGGAACCCATGTTCTCGATGTTTGATGGGATGATACTGGATGTGGTTCAAGAGTTTTACTTATGGGAGATTGGGTCAACTGTCATTCTGCGCTCCTTTATTCGAGCTATAGATATTATAATCACACCCGATACCATAGTCGAGCTCTTTCAAATACCTCACGAGAAAAATGCCACTTTCCCGTAGTATATTGAGGGTTGTCTCTGGTACCTTGAAATGATTAATGAGATATTTTATCAAATCCCACTTGACATTATCACTCTCTTCCATTATGACCTCCATACCGATTGTTGGATCCTTAATTGGATCATATACTCCTTTTATCCTAGGGCTAATCACACTTAGTTATTTGTTGATATGGCAACATTTATATATGTTGTGAGTCATCAGAGGGTTATTTACCTTCCCTATCAGATTCTTCTAGTCATGTCCCTCATCCCTAATACGAGGATGACTCATATCCAGGTGTCTTTCCCTTCTGGGATCCTCGTTTCGTTCATTTTTTTGCTACCCAGGTTCCTATTCTTCCTGATGAGGAGCAATTTAGCACAATCCTAATTATCGATGCAAACTTTATTCGCAGGTCTGGGAGTCACCTTCCACCTGTGGCTCATCGGGGATACTCAGTTGCAACTTCCTCCTCTTCATTCGAGTTCGTTCCCACTTCTGATTTTTTTTTATCCTTTCCCTATTGAGCCCTATGCACTAGAAACTGTCTCTAGCAAGGTCGATACTTTATTTTTGCTATAAGAGAAGTGTGCTGCCAGGATACACATGGAGGCAGAGCTTGTGGAGTAGTGGCATATGACAATTGCGGTGTTGGTTCACCTAAAGTTAGAGAGTTAGCAGAGAGCCTTGAAGGATTCAAGATTTAGTGCATTCATGGATGAGATGCAAAGACTTGAGCAGAGATGGGGATCCAACTCTTCTGGATCCGGTGCCAATGAAATTTTGCACCGCGATGATTTCCTCCTTCTGGGAGTCGATTTGGGATTATTTCATCTCTTGTTTATAACATGTTCAGTATTTTTTCCTAGATATGTCTTTTTTTATGGGTGTACTTGCACTTTTATCTATTTTAGTCATTGTTGTAGGGACATGTATCAGTGTATTGCAATTAGCGTTTTATGTTAATGGAGTTATAATTTTCCTTTCTCTGGCTATATCATTATTGGACTATTTCTTCCTTATTTATTTATATCACTTAGTTGATATCGAGTTTTAGTCACATCATTCATTCATTCCACTTATAATGTCTAGCTTAGCACTTTACTTCTTCATTCATTCTTGTATGCTGGTTATAATGCTTATTGTTTCCCCCCCCCCCCTTTGTATTTTCCAAGAAAAAAGGTGGACAACGAGTTGTGATGTATGGGGAGTTATTTATTAATTCTCTGATTCATTTTTTATCGCATTGTTTATACGTCCATACATCACGGGGTATTTTTGTTTTGTGTGTATCGGTTGTTTCATTTATATGCATCGGATTATGCTATACCATGAAACATTGACTTTCTGAGTTCATGTGTCTGTGATCATTGTTTTTTTGGGGGGGTGGGGTTGGGAGGGTTTAGGATGGGCATAGGTGGCTTGATGTCCTGGCTTAGCTATTTTACTTGTCTCGTGTTTGGTCCCGGAATAGCCAAAGGGGGAGATTTTTAAGGGCAAATTTCCAATTTAGTCACTTATATGTGTTGGCTTATTTCGTTTGTCAAAACACATAGGTTATAATAATGTCTTTTATATGTTACTCAAGCCTATGCATCGAGACACATAAAGAACCTATATCGGGTTTGACGTATTTGAATACTTTATCACTATAAAGATCAAAAGGTATAAACTTTTTTTATTGATTTAAGATTCTAATAACATAATTGGATATATTTCTTGAGGCTACATGCGCATTATAAAAAAAGTTTTAAATAAAATTTTATTTTTCCCGGTCATTCCAATGAGATTCAGTCTCGTTAAAATGAGATTCCAATCTCATTCGGATGAGCTTATAATGAGATGAACATATCGTTTGAACTCATTTCAAATGAATTACTAATGAGGGTTCTCTGCTTAAGTGTTCCCACCTTGTTAGAAGCTCCTTAGAAGTTAGTTATAATGAGAACTTCTTGTCATTTGAACGACTTACTATGTTAATTGAATGAGATACTAATGTCATTCGAATGACCTTACCTTTAATCTCGTTCAAACAGGCAACACATTTTTTAAGAACACTGTTTTTGACTTGTTCAAAATGGCAGCTCTCGTTCAATTCTTGTTGTACACCCTTTGAGAGCAGTTGTTTAGTGAGCAAAAATTCTTTGGAAGCCTATGTTTTGCTCATATTTTCAAATTATAGATTCCAATTACATTTGTTAGATTCTTGGTCATTTGTCAAGAACAAACCCCAACACCTAATTCATATACAACTTTCGTGTGGTGGATTCCACACAAGCGGGTAACGGTAGAGGCTATCAGAGGAGTTCGAGGCAAGGAGTTGTTGTGTAACTATTGATGGATTGTGAAAATCTATAAAGGAGAGTGGAAGACAACCAAATGGGCTTGAGGAGTCATGCATTTTAAGTCATTTTGAGTCTTTTTATAAAACTCTCATTATAACGGATTTTGTCTAGGCCTAGCCGCCCGAGGTTTTTCCCAATTGGGTTTTCCTTATACATCGTCGCCTTGATTGTGTGCTTATTTTATTAACAAATTGATTATACATGTCAACCTAGTAATTAGGTAGTTCATCTTTAAAATTGGTAATAATTGGACTTGCATGCTTAAGGAGGTTTAAACACCAATTTGTTGTTGGGTAAATTGAAATTATTTTTTCACTTTGGAACATCGGTTTTTTCATCATCTACAATGATAAGAATGTAGGAGTTACCACATATACTAGTAATCCTAGAGGTACCCATCAAATCCATGTGTAGTAATTCTAAAGGATGAGATGTTAAGACATCTTTGACTTTCTTATGAGAGGCTTTATGCATTTTTCCTATTTGACATTGTCCACAAACAAAATATTTATTTTGTGTATTTGAAGTATGTCGTCCATCACAAATTAGTATGTCGTATACTACTACAAGTCGTCGAAGGATTGAGAATATTTCATCTACAAGAGATGCATCTGAATTACAAGAAGACTTCAACATTCAAGCCCGACAAGGATGAATTTGTTAAAATATGTTTAAGTTTTATTACATTTTACATTAAAAGTGTTGGGATATTTTTGTGAGAGATAAAATACTTTTCTATTTATGGAAAATGATTTTTGAAATGTTTTTAAATAGTTTTTATTTTCAACATTATTTTATTATAAAATTTATTTTGGATAAATGTTTCTGATCTCGTGAACAGTTTTAAGTTTCGAGGTTTCCAAGATATTTAAAAGACTGAAGCTTTATGAGTTACGTGTATGATGTCGTTCGAACGACATTGTACCTGGTTCAAACGAGATTGAATCTTTCTCAAACCACATTGTGTCTTTCGAATGAGAGGTGTTTTTATCTGACACGTCACCTCCTTGATTTTTAATATAAATTGAGTGTCAGACTACTGAATTTCGTGTGGAGAAAAATTGGTTTTTACAGAATATGTTTTTATACTATTCTCCAACCATTTGAGGGTTCATAACTTTTGTTTTACAATTCACAATCCCAATTACTTTTATGTGAGTTATTTTGTGGAACCCAAAACATAGTTTGATGTTGTTCATTATTTATGGGGAGATGTTTACAACTGAGAGCTGCGTGCTATTGTGAAGGGTCTATGCAGAGTTTTAAAACTGTGTGTCTCGACTACGAGTCCTTGTGATATATCTGCATGTGAACCATTGCTTATTTATAGCCATTGCTTTGAAGGTTTGACGAAGACACCGTGCATTACACTTGTGGGCGATTATCAGGTTGTATGTAAGTCAATGTTCTTTCAAACTTGTCAAAGTTCTAGAAATAAAAAGTTTTTTGCCCAGAGGGTATTTTTTCCTGAACTTGTGTCGCATACTTTATTTATGATGGTTTGACACTTGCACGCATGTTACTATTTGAGTTTAAGGGCTGAACTGATTTGATTAATAAATTGACACTAATTTAATAAGTTTGTGATTGGAATTTGCGCATCTATTCGAATCTTTATCACCAGTAAATTTTTTTGAATTGGTATTGGAGTTGGTTACGCTAATTTATCGCGTATTCTTATTTTTTGCAAACATTGTGTGATATTGATTTTTTTGAAAAAATCTATTTTTTTAAAAGTTTGACGCAATGTTTCCAAACAAAAACTTATATAGTTGGTTGCCAATTTTTTACAGGTCTAATTATTCTTAATTAAAAGCCCGAATGAAATCCCATTTAAAAGTAATCAATGAAAGAGTTTGGGTCATTTGTGAAAGAGGTTGGAATCCTCCCACTGTCACCACCAATAATGTCATGAATTTAAAACCTGTGTCAGACTGTACTGAGGATGAGTTCAGGTGGAGAACTTACAATTCACAAGGGCTTAGTACAATTGCAAAAACGTCTCCCCTGATGACTTTAGACATGTTATGATGTGCACCACGTCTAAAGAAGCGTGGATATTTTGCAACTCACCCACGAGGGCACTAACGCGGTAAAAGAGTCTGAAATTCAAAATTTTAGCACTCAATTTGAGACAATCACTATATTAGAGTCTGAGTGTTTTGACGAGTTTTATGCACGCCTGTCTGATATTGTCAACATGAGTTTTAACCTAGGTGAGCCTATACCTGACGCACGAGTGGTTAAAAATATTTTGAGATCACTGCCTAAACGTTTTATCCCTAAAGTGACTGTTTTGAATACATTTGGAAATTTGAATCGTCTGAAATTAGAAGAATTGGTAGGAAACCTACAGATGTACAAAATTGACATGTTTCTCGAGATTGTCAAACCTAAGGATAGAAGGATAGCGCTTAAAGCCCAATCTACGAAAAATAAATTGAGTTTTTATGAGTCCGAGTCTGAAGACGAGTTTAAGTTTGACATGGCCCTGCTTGCAAAGAATTTTAAAAAAATTCTCCAGTTTTCGAAGCAGAATTCTTCCAATAAAATATTTTCGAAGAAAAATAAAAAGAAAGATAAGACCAAAGAAAATGGTGAGAAAGAGAAAGAGGGTGAAGAAAAGTTTAAAATTTTAAAATGTTTTGAGTGTGGGGGGAGAGGGCACAAGTCATTTGAGTGTCCCACTAGACTTAGGAGAGAGGGAAAGAAAGTTGCGATATGAGCCACCCTTAGTGATAGTGAGGGAGAAGAGGGAAATGAGGACGATGAGTCCAGTAAAGGTTTAGGACATGGGATGTGTGTAGCTTTTCTGAGTCGTGTGAGCACACCAACTTTGTCCCATGAAGATGAAGACACTTGTGGACGTGATACCCCCCCCCCCCCCAGGAGGTTTGAGTGTTTCTAGCGAGTATGAGAGCAAGTGCACCAGTGATGATGAGAGTGAGCTCTAGATTGCATTTTAAGAGTTATACGCCGAGACGTTAAAGATTAAAAAATTGAATAACAAGTTGGGTCTTAAGGTGAAAGATTTGGAGAGAGTGATTGAGAGTTTGAAGGAGTTTGAGGAAAAAGAAAGTCAACTCGAGAAAGTGAAGGTTTCTTTGAGTGAGCAGTTGATTGGTTTGAATAGGGAAAAGAGTGAGCTTATAGCCCGCTTCTCACAATTATAGATAGATCTTAAGCACGCCTTGGAGGATAAAGTCACTTTGTAGAACGCATCTAAGAAGGTGGGAAAGATGGTTCTCAATCCTGTTTTGGGTGGTGGTGAGAGTTTACGAATAAGTCATGACGATGCGTCTACTTCGTTTATTGCACCCGAGCCGGTTCCTACATTAGAGTTTGATTCCCATGACTCTCGACCCGACCCACCAAGGCGTCCCGTACCTGTTAGGAGAGTGCGTAGGAGATATTTTGAAATAGGTGTTCCTAGGCCGGTTTATGTTTTCTCCCATTGCAAAAAGAGAGGATACCTTATGGAGTTTTGCTTTAAATTGGGTTATGTGTCACTTTTTACTCCTACACATGTTCGCACACATGCACCAACCCATGATACTTTGCTTGCACATAATGATATAGAGTTTGCACATATTCGAAAGAAAGTGAAGTTTTTGGTCAAGACGTTTCATAATTTGATGGAGTTGTTTCAAAAGATGTCACCGTATTTGGAAAACTCCACCGCACCTACCGGTTGAGGTCTAGACATGTTTGCTACTATAGGTTAATTTGCATGATGTTATCTTTTGCCTATTGCTAGTATGTACCATCTGTTTTATTCTTTGTTAGCATTATTGTTTGCTTTTCTTATTTTTAGTACTGTTTTAGCACTGTTTTGGATCTGTTTGCCCATTTCAGGAACTATTTTTTCAAAATTTTCTCACAGGACAAAACTGCATGATATTCCGATTAATATGGGAAAATTTTCTTTTCTCATTCTAACGAGAACCCATCCCGTGCGAAGTCTTCTCACGAGATCCTCTGTTGTTCAAATGACAAGGAGTCTCGTTCGAACGACCCCTGGAATTATTTTTTCTACTTGCAATCCTCTGTTTTATCTTGTTATACTTATTTGGTAATGCATGGTTGTTTTCTGAAAAGTGTTCAAAAAGATACAAAAAGCTTTTTGTTTTTAAGAAATATTTTGAAAAATCCAAAAAGAGTTTTGTATTTTGTTTGCAACTTATATGAATTGACATTTAGGATGACCAAGTCACAACTTCATGCCATATCCATGTGACTATTTGATAGTGTTTTGAGACAATATATTGTGTCATTCATGTGCTTTAAAAAGTTTGGAGTCTTTGAGATGATATAGTGAAACTACCTATATGATTGACTCTTCTTGTCCTTTATTGCACACATGCACGGATTTGTTTGACTTCTGTGCTTGTCTATCACATGTTGGTTGAGTGTTTCCATCTCAATTTTGTCTATACAATGAACCAAATGCGATAAAACTTGACAAAAAAAAATAGTGCATGTTATAAATCGTTTGCGAGTTTGTGTGATTTATTTTGAAAAACGGAAAAGGGTTGCGAAAGGTTTTTGATTTTTTCCTTTGCGACAAAGCCATCGTTTAAATGGACCTAAAAAAGAGACGAATTGAAAATTATCTGGGTCAATGAGGTTTAAAAGAGCCCAAAAAAATTGAAAGGCAATAAAAAGAAAATTATGCCAAAAATGGGCCAATAGGTTTTTTAGTTTCATCACCTCATAAGAAAAATAAAAATCATTATCTTTTATTGAGGTAGTTTGGATGGAATTTAAAACGGTTTGAACGTCCTTCAAAGTCATGAAAAAACATTACATAGTTTTGGACGTTATTGGTGTGGAAATCATTTATACTTTGATTTGTTGATATGATTAAGACGGTGTCATCTAAATTCAATAATTTTACACCAAAGGACTATTTTTTATGTTCATTCGGTAAGAGTACACTTATGCATATTGAACATATGATATGATTGAGTTGATTTTCCTATCGAATTTGTTCACACCCATTCATTCCGTATCCATAATTTCGTTATCTAAGTGTGAATTCATGGTGTGTGATATTTGTAACATCATTTTTGCATTTTTTTTTTGAAAAATGTGAAAAAAAAATCAAAAATAGTTTGTTAGCCTTGGGTTACCGTGACACCCCGATTTTTTTTATATGATTTATTCTTTTCCATGTCTATTTTGGACAAATAAAAAGGGGGATATCAAATTATGATTTTATGGAGGAAATTTGATTATGCTTTCATGTTTATGCGTTTTATCATTTGAAACTCGATACATCACAAGGTGATTGCTTTGTCTCATGTGTGTAGGTACAATTGAAGATTTTTGGATTGCAACCCTAATGAGAAAAGCTTGGAGTTTTGAAAAGTTGATTGTTGAAGCATCGTATGAAAAGTTTGAAGACTTGACAATTTGTCTTTCCACGTTTGCGTATATGGGAGGGTAGATTTGTATAGGTCATTTGAGATTGATAATTCAAATATTTTTATTTTTTACTGGCATAGACATAAGGGTAGATTCGTAAGGACATTGTCCGTCACAATTTAGTATGTCGTATACCACTTCAAGTCGTCGAAGGATTGAGAAGATTTCATCTATAAGAGAAGAATCTGAATTACAAGAAGACTTCAACATTCAAGCCCAACTAGGATGAATTTAGTAAAATATGTTTAAGTTCTATTTACCTTTTACATTAAAAGTGTTGGGATATTTTTGTGAAAGATAAAATATCTTTCTATTTATGAAAAATGATTTTTGAAATGTTTTTAAATAGTTTTATTTTCAAAAATATTTTATCATAAAAGTTCTTTTGGATATATGTTTCTGATCTCGTGAACAGTTTTAAGTTTTGAGGTTTTCAAGATATTTAAAAGACTGAAGCTTTATGAGTTACATGTATGATGTCATTCGAACGACATCATATCTGGTTCAAACGAGATCGAATCTCGCTCAAACGACATCGTGTCGTTCGAATTAGAGGTGTTTTTATCTGCCACGTCACCGCCTTGAATTTTAATATAAATTGAGTGTTTGTAACACCTCGCGCGCCCGAAAATAGACACGCGACATGTTACCACAATAAAAACTAAAGTCAGACCATCCACAATATATTCCATAATTTAAATATAACAAATCCATAAATTATTACACTTTCACAATAATTACAATAATGTTTCTCTCAAAATACCCAATTCTCCAACTAATTACACCACCAATTTATACATCAAAAAAATAAATCTTCCAAAACATGCTCTAAAATAAACCTCCAAATAAGCCTTAGCATCCCAAACCATGCTAACCTGCCACTAAAAGAATGTACGAGGAAGTACACAATATGACAGGAATAGTTGCTCAAAAATAAATAGCACGCTGAATAAATTGCAACAATAAGAATCCTCATATACGAATCAAATGTAATACTCAAGCATTGTACCAATATTAATTTCACAACAACACATCAATGGGTCACCAGGCCTCATCTCACCTCCCCTAGGCATTCTCAAGCCATTTATCGGATTTTGGACTATCGGCGGGTGCCCATTCTCCCTGCCATGTTAAAATCTCATGACATGATGCCCAAATCAACAATTCAATATCTCAATGAATCAACATAATAGATCCCAACAATTATTTCAGAATTTTCAAATGAATATCACAATTCAACATGAGTTCAATTAACACATGAACAAATGGAATACTCTCGAGAGAATTTAGGAGAATATTGTGTAAGTCATGTACCTCAAAATCATCACATGAATCATTACATATATTCTGCCTCAAAAATTAGATTGCACCATCACGTTCCCCTCGTGAAAAATAGTCAAGTCACGTTCTAGACCCAACACAAAATAACCCCCAATAGGCCTCCAAAACTTGTGACAAAACCTTGATTAAGTTGGAGGTGGATGTTTGTCGATGAAAGAGAATAATTTTGGGGAGGTTTTCTAGTTGAAAAGTTGATGAAAAAGTGATTTGAAAAGCCAAGCCACGAATTTGTTATGATATATAAAGGATTAAGAGTTTGATTAAGAAAAGGATTCTAATCAGATACAAACACTAAAAAAAATATTTCGGACTAATAGACCGTTAGAATCGGCTACAATTTGGGGACATAGTAGCTGAAGATGAGAGCAAGTTGCACAAAAAATATCAGCTCGATCGGACTTTCGAATATATATATATATATATAGAGAGAGAGAGAGAGAGAGAGAAAGAGAGAGTTTTATGTTTTGAGGACTCTTCTAAATGCCCCATGACTTATATATACTCATATTACGCGTCTTTTAAGCTAGATTTCCGAATTTTGAATATAAAAACCAATATATTTAATTATTAAAAACAATTAAATTCAAAATTTTATTTTTCTCCGATTTCCAAAATAAATTTAAAAATTCCCATTTAAAAAATTCGGGTTGTTACATACTTCCCCGCTGTAACAACCCTCACTTTTGATAGCCTATTTTATATTTATTTACTAGGTGTAGTAATTAATTATACAATGATGGATGTTGAGTAAATATTAAATTATTATGAAAAAGGTTAATATTTACTGAAATGTTGTATGATTACCTGATGAGTGGGTAAAAATATCCATGTTGTGATTTATTGTGTCATGAGAATTAATTGACATTTTGGTTTAATGAGAAACCGGAACTTAAAATGAGTTATTAAATTTCCAAATGATAATTTGGAGGGTGTAGTTAGTCCCAGTAGGTGCGAAACAGTCAAAATAAGTGCCATATTGTATTTTGGCATTTCTGGCATTTTTGACTGGTTATAGCTTAAATGTGTAGTGCGTACCATTTTATCGCGTATTAGCCACTTAAGTGGGCTTTTCAGATTTAAGCCACGTTTAAGTCCCCAACCCCATTTCTTTTTTTTCATTTCTTTTTCTTATTGAGCCCTAGAGAGAGAGAGAGAGAGAAAGGAGAAAGAAGAGAACTTTGGACAAAAGGGAGATTGGAGCTTGGATTGTTGCCTCCACCAAATCAAATCTGAATTTGCAAGATCAAGGAAAGTAACTTACTTGCTATAATGTGATTTAAGTGGATTTATTAGCATGATTTGTTGTGGATTGTTATGATTTAGTTTAGTTAGGGTTTTGTTAAATTATTTGGGTATTAACCCTTAGAGATTGATTTGGATGATAAATGTTGTTGATGATGGTTCTTAGACATATTGTGGTGTATTAGTTCCATTAAATGTTATGGTTTTGCTTGTTGGAAGAAGAAATAGGGAGGCTAGGTCTGTTATGACCGGTCGACCGCGGTTACCAGACCGGTCGACCGGGCCTTCGGAGGAGGGCACACTGCTTTCTTTCAAAGGCATGAATTGAGGGCGCGGTCGACCGTGGGTCCCCTACCGGTCGACCGGCTCGTCCGAATTGAACTTTCTGCTTTCCTGCTAAGGCAAAAATTTGAGACGCGGTCGACCGCGGTCTTGGGACCGGTCGACCGGTCCCCGGTTTTCTCACCTAACTTCCTACTTTTGTCTTTAAACTCTTTTCCTCCCATAGGGACTTAGGACCCTTCTTGAATGAAGTAAACCTTGACTTTTAGAGTCCTAGTGGAGTTGGTTGGTGCCCTAGTGTTGAATGGTTTTCACTTGGGGTTAAGTTCGGGGGAAAGGGTTGTCTTAAGTGATGTTGAGGCATCACTCTCTTTGTGCATCCTAATAAGTGGATGGGGGTTAGATGCCCTAACTTGGAGACTGAGGGGATTATCAAAGTTAGATGAACTTTGAGGATTATTAGGATCATAATGATCATTTGGAGAGTTGTTGGGACTGGTATATTGAGGAATATTAATTAAAATATTCGATGGGAATTAGGTTCGCATAAAATGAACCCAATTGGTTTAAGGATGATGGATTTCTCTATTATGGACCCGAACTATGTAAATTTTGATGGGTACAAATAAAATGAACCCGGTTGTTTAATTACGCTAGGTTCGAATAAAAGGACCAAACACATGGATATTGAAAATGGAAACTTGGAAATGAAAATGAGATAAAATATGGTAAATGCTAATTTACTTAAACACACCTCTCTAAATGACATCATAAGGGAAGTTCGCGCGCTTGGTGATGCCCCCTGGCTAGTGAATGCAGGGTGGATATAGTCCTAGGCCATATGCGGGGTTTTGTATATTTTCTGCGCTGGTTAGGGGATTCCAGGTGTGGTCCTGACTTTCCCGCAGGCATATGGCCGCTTCCCGACGTTGCGTTATGATCCCAGGTTGTCTTGTTAGATAGACCCTGGAAAATGATGGTCATTTAGGGGCGCGCCCAGTGGGGAAACTCGGAGGGGCGGTCTTAGAATCGTTATGTGTATATGAATATAATTTTTCTGCATCAAGTGGGACTTGATGGATATATGCCATAAAGAGCATGATACGTGCCATAAAGAGCACGGGAAATGAGATTAATAAGATATGTGCCATAAAGAGCACTTGATATTAATGATATTCCTATTAAGGAATGGAAAGATGTTATGGTAAGATAATTAACTTCGGAAGTTAATAAATGAAAGGAAATTATACCTTCTTATTGCAAACCAAACAAATGGCTTTTAATTCCTATTAAGGAATGTAAGAAGGATATGGTAATTGGATTACTGAGTAAAGGTTTTAAATTTATATTACTTGCTTTTCTTTCTTTTATGTAGGCATTTCATTTCCATTTCATTTCATAATTAATTGAAATGTCATTGTCATGTTATCATCCTTATTTATGCATAACTGTTCATTTCTATCATGCTTTTATTTCTTATGGTAATCATATAGAATCCGGCCCTGACCGGTTTACTTTCCTTGTTGCATATATGATTGTATCTGCTCAGGTGCTCCACCGCAAGGACGCCCGTTTTGGTGTTCCCTTCCTTTGCCTTTGACGAGCTGTAAGATTTTGCGAGTTATTACAGGACGTTGTATTAGACGCTTTCATTCTTGTTATTCTAGACAAGTCTGGGTCATAACTCGGGCGAGTGGCCCAACTTTGATATTTGATTAATGAATGTCTTGCATAAGATATTATAGTGTTGTATGGTGTTGTTTGTAGCTGTGGACCGACAGCTTATTCGGTCCATTTGTTTACTATCATTTTAGTGTTAATATATATATATATATATATATATATATATATATATATATATATATATATATATATATATATATATATATATATATATATATTCTTGTGGAATCACACTTTTTTATCAGATCGGGTTGTTTAAATTTAGTTTTCTTAACTGCTTATTTAAAATTTTACACATTTTGGCAACCCGTTTTCTGATATATTGGGTGGTTTTCCCGTATATTCAGTTTATTTTGTTGATGCTGAGGATGATATCTGTCCAAGATTCCTGTTACGTTTGAGTATCGGGCTGGCCACCCCTTATCTCGGATCTCGGGTTGTCACACCCGCTAACAATAAATTTCTCCCTCAAAATTTGACGTAGCCTAACGCTCAAAAATAAAATGTGACTCCATTTTATTTCCCAAAAATCATAACACTAAAGTCCTCAATCAATTTTACACGTTCTCACATCAAGATCACAAATCTCAACCTCGATGCCTAACATGTCTTCACAAATTGCTCTATCTCCAAAGAAAACACGTCTGTCACGCATGCTAGGCCCAAAACCCAAAGACCCGAGGGTTGTCGTTAACCTGGCTCTGATACCATCTGTAACACCCCGCGCGCCCGAAAAGAGATACACGACGTGCTACCATGATAAAAATTAAACTAAAATCATCCATAATAAGTATAGAGCATCTATATTCCATAATGTAAATGTAACAAATCCATAAATTATTATACTTTCACAATAATTATAATAACGTTTCTTTGAAAATACCCAATTCTCCAACTAATTACACCACCAATTTATAGATCAAAAAAATAAATCTTCCAAAACATGCTCTAAAATAAACCTCCAAATAAGCCTTAGCATCCCAATCCATGCTAACCGGCCAATAAAAGAAAGTACGAGGAAGTACACAATATGACAAAAAAAGATGCTCAAAAATAAATAGCACACTGAATAAATCGCAACAATACGAATCCTCATATACGAATCAAATGTAATACTCAAGCATTGTACCAATATTAATTTCTCAACAACACATCAATGGGTTACTAGGCCTCACCTCACCTACCATAGGCATTCTCAAGCCATATATTGTATTTTGGACTATCAGCGGGTGCCCATTCTCTGTGCCATAAAGAAATCTCATGACACAATGCCCAAATAAACAATTCAATATCTCAATGAATCATCATAATAGATTCCAATAATTATTTTAGAATTTTCAAATGAATATCACAATTCAACATGACTTCAATTAATACATGAACAAACGAATACTCTCAAGAGAATTTAGGAGCATATTGTGTAAGTCCCTTACCTCAAAATCATCACATGAATCATTACATATATTCTGCCTCCAAAATCAGATTGCACCATCACGTTCCCCTCGCGAAAAATAGTCAAGTCACGTTCTATCCCCAACACAAAATAATCCCCCATAGGCCTCCAAAACTTGTGACAAAACCTTAATTAAGTTGGAGGTGGATGTTTGTGGATGAAAGGGAATAATTTTGGGGAAGTTTTTTGTTTGAAAAGTTGATGAAAAGATATTTAAAAATCCAAGTCACCAATTTGTTGTGATATATAAAGGATTAAGAGTTTGATTAAGAAAAGAGTTTTAATATGATACAAACACTAAAAAAAATATTTCGGACGATCAGACCGTTAGGATCGGCTAAAATTTGGGGGCATAATAGCTAAAGACAAAAGGAAGCTGTACAAAATAATTCAGCTCGATCGGATATTCGAATATATATATACTAGGGTATACCCGTGCCTGAAGGCACGCTGATAATCACAAAATAACAAATTTCCTAAGTACGAATTGCAAAACGAATTTTTTTTTCAAAGTGTACATCGTTAATAGGACCAAACGTCGTATTTAGTTCGCAATAGATAATTTTTTTAGAGTTATATGATGTCTATGTGATATTGTGTTTATAGGTAGGGTTATCATGTGTTAAATTTTTACTCATGTTTTCATCTAGCATCATGTTAAATTGGATGTCAAAATTTTTAAACGTGTTAGTCGTGTCATTTGACAATCTAATTGGATCGTGTAGTGTCATGTTGCCCCATAATAGTCCTACTATTATGGAAAAAAATTCGAGTAAATTAAAATATCATAAACGGTCTAAACTAAATAAAAAATAAAAACTCAGAAAGAAAGCCACCGCACATATTTTGCAATCCCTCAAATGTAAAAACCCTTATAATGAGCATTCTAAATGAAACAACATGATTTACAATATGAGTTTCATTTTATTCGAAGAAAATGGTTATGTCCTAACACGGTGATGGAACATCTGTACGAAAATGTGAAGATTATGAAAAAGTCATTTCTTCCAAACTCAACACCCACAATCTAGCACATGAGAACTACCTCATCCAAACTTTTTTGTTGCGCATATTTGAATAAGATTTCAAGAAACATGTTATATATTCAATTATTCAGAAATACAGGTTTCTATTCATAGAAAAACACAAAAAAAATTATTGTAGCTTACATTCATATGAAAACTTTTAGCTTGCCAAACATAGCCAAACACATTGAACAGTAATCTTAACCCAGTAATACACTTTTTAAACCCCATAAAGCCATTAATATTGAAGACACAGCAGATCAACTAAGCATTAGCAATAACTTCAGTGGGATTTGATTCTTCCGGCTTAACTTGTTCTGCTCCGGCTGGTGCTCTTCTGCTTCCTAATAAGCAGTTTTTCCCAGTCTTGGAAACGGTCTAAATGTTTTCAGGTGTTTGATACTTCGCAGTCCCTTCATAAGAAACACTAATAATGAACATGAGCAATCGGACCCCCTGGTGTTGGCTTGTGTGCTGAAGACCTCTCTATAGGACCCAATATGGCTCCAGCTTGCATCTTTTCCAGCTCCCGTAACTGCAATTTCAGAAAATGTTAATACTTATGCGAGGAACTTTTTTGGGCATAAAACTATAAAGATGAGTATAGACATGATAATATTTGAGGAGTAGACTAATATGCTATGCCACATTAGAAATTTCATTAGAATCTTCAAGTTATCCCTCGAACTCACGTATCACGTCATCACAACACTGATCGTGTTGGTATCTATTGTATACTAATCTATATAAAGATAGCCGGGAGCAAGTTTTTTTTATTTTATATGTAAATGTATGGTATCTATTGTATGCAAAACTGCTATTTATATACAAAATTGATGTATAAAGAACTTCTCAAATGTATGTATTGTATCTACTGTCAAAATAAAGTAATGGTTTAAGATGATATAATTGTCAACCATGACATTTTGTCTAGAAATTTCTGAGCATAGAATGTTTATCAAAAGGAGAAATAAGAATCTTATTCCATTGTATTTTAAAAGAGAAAGAATCCAACAAACATAAGATAGTGAGAACAATCAATAATTCAAGAAGGTTCATAAAACTTTAAACTCGAAATAGATTACTATCATCAACCAAATAGACCATTTTCTGTGAAAATGTTATTATTTCCCCTTTCACCCCATTTTATGATGTACATTTCACAATTGACAAACCTTGAAGATACTCCCAATGTATAGTCTCATTATCATTCTAAAATGTCATGTACATATAACACAATAGGAACTTTGACTAACTTTTAGGAGTAGATTTTATAAAATATTACATCTGGACAAAATAAAGCATGGTGTACTGTAAACATAAATCTCACACAAATAATAAAATCAAGGGGAAAGAAATAAATATTCACTTGAGCGAGGGACTCAAGGGTACAAAAGGAGATATTATTAATTGCAATGAAATAATAATGCATGAAAATTACTCCATATACCATATACCATATATTTGTAATAGTAGCATTGTACACTTGTAGAGTAAATCTAACCATAGCCACAATACCCCCTCCAACATTTCATTTCAATTTTTATTATTCAGTCCTGCCAAAGATTCTTGAAGCATGTCCCATGATCAACTACAGACTCTAAAACTCAGAGAATCTATGTTCTCTTTTGGGCGTGAAAACACGATTACTACTTGTCTGATATTGGTAATTACTCTATTAAATATTGTCATCTATAAGTTGTGCCAATTTCAAGAAGCAAACTTTGCTGACAAATTAAACATTCCGTCGTCATTGCTGTCTAAACAGTTATGTCGACGCTTTTCACTTGCTGATATGTTGTTAGAAACTCGAAACTTTGACGATGAGTTGGAAATTAGGTATGGGCGGTTTCATGAAGGTGTATAATGGGGTTATTAACAATGGGGGTGAAATTAGCGTTGCCATAAAGTGGCTGAGTTCTATGTCCAAACAGGGAACTCCGCAATTCTGGATGAAGATTGACCTACTCTGCCAATTTAAACATATCCATGTCGTATCTCTTAATGGTTACTGTATTGTCTACAATGAGATGATACTTATTTATGAATATATCGTCTATAGAGCCCTCTCCGATCATCTCTACAAAATTATTACCTATTTTGGCAATAATGCAAAAGGAGACGCTTACAATAGTCCTATAAATGTACCTAAACCAAAGCACCTGAGGAAAAGATATTATCATCCATACAATCATATCAAGGAAATTGGCATTCATTTTGGAAGCTTTAAAGATAATATTATCAATGTGATGCTCAAAGTGACAAAATGACGAAGAGTTGGACATACGATTCATACCTCTGCTCTTTTTTTTTTAATCAAATGAGCACTATGTGAAGATTGTGCACCTAACCAAGGCCAAGTTATAACCTGCATAAATATAAGATGTAAAAAGTCGAACATAAGAAAGGTCATACATATCGAGAAACAACAGATGAACCATAATATATAAGTGCAACTAAATTTAGCAAATCACAATATTCGAAATCAAACAATCACAAAATAATTCAGCAATAAGCAGTTACAAATTGTATATACTTTAAGTCAAACACCCTATCCATTTGTTGAAATTATTTCATATTGAAAAACTATATTTCTATTAGAGAGTAGACGTGTGCCAAATTTGCAATGGCGTACTAAGCTTTAACAATATGCATCACCTCAGCTGCAAACTAATAGAATTATACTCATTTGAACTAAGACGAACCACAATAGGATTAATTTATAAAATCAGGAAGATATCACAGAGACATACCATGGCATACCTTTAACCAAAGAGAGCATCAAGTAGCCGATGAAACAAATGACTGATCGCACCAAACATCTGAACATCTTCAACACCACACATGTAATCACAACGCTGAAAAAATGAAAATAAATTGAACATCAAAAGGTTAAAGAACATGGATAGACCTTGTAAATCTCAAAAGGTTTCCAAACAAATGAAATCACGTGCCTATGTATTTTTTGGTTTGTTTAGACTTTCATATAGAGATTCAACTGCCTCCACCTGTTCCTGAAGTGATCCGTACGTACAAATGGTAAAAAAAATACTGACAAAAGAAGAGAAAAATAGTAATAGATTTGTCTTTCCCTTTTGGATCAACAGTAGAGAGCAATTTTGATCCATGAGTGAATTTGAGAACTTCATTTTCAAAGGAAGCGGGTGATTTTAAATCACTGATCCGATTGATTTACATTCCATTAAAGTAGTGTAAGCAGACTTTGCAGCATCGAGCTCTGCTTATTTCTTGGACTTTACTGCATTCCCATGAAAAATCTATCTTTCAACTTCCACAGTCGAAAAGAATGTCACAATGACGAACGTAATAATTTAGGCTGATTTCCCAACTATAAGTACCTTATCCTGCTAGGATGCTCACACGATTCAGCACATGGTCCTTCCCAGAAACTTTCTCCACAATAGAGATTCCTTGTGCTCTTACTGCATGAGAGAACATCAATCTAACATTGAGAATAGGAAATATGTTTTTAATTTATCTTTCACCTGTGCAGAGGAAAAATGTAGCATAGTTACACTCTCCTTTTTCACAATTCCACTGTATAAAAACACTAAATAAACACAGTAATTCCATTGACAAACTTTAACTTTCTCTTACCATTCCTCACTTTGCTGATGAGAAATTTGTAAAACAAAATTTATTTGAATAACGGAGCTCCCTTTTTTGGTTTGTTGTTAGTACCACCATTTATTTGAAACGTGCATTGAAGTAACTTAATAGTATTTCCAGATTTATCCGGGCCACTCCCAATATAATAGACAACTTCATTTTAAGAGAGTTCAATAAAGGAAGCTCCGAACGACTTCCACGTCAGCTAAGGGAATCACTGAAGGCCACCTCCGAACTGTGTATAACCATAACCCACTGAGTTTCTTTCTCAATCTTGACAGAGCTAAAATGGATGGGACTGATGCAGTGGAAGATGGAACTTCAAAAACTTCATATGATTGAATCTGGCTGCTCATTTTAAAGCCCACACAATATGATCCGCATAAGGATTAGAAAAAATGTTTCACGTGCAGAGTAGATATATAATATAAATAAAGACTAAATATGTAACACATAAATCACTCATTAGGCTGCTACTGTTCGAGATATAGGTAGAATAAAAGATACAAACACATGTATAGCCATTGTATGAGAGGTTTCAGAAGGGGTTTCGTGTTCTTAAAGATTCCAGATTTGTCAAAAAATTGGAGTAAAGAGTATGTTGCATATTTCAACCACGAAATATCCCATCAAAATTTGCAATATGCCATATCAAAACCAATTAACAGCGATCTAGAGAACAGTGATTACATTATTTATATGTTTCAAAGATCTAACGTCAAAGAGAACATTGAAAGCGATGAAGAGAATAGCGGATAAAAAATGTTGAGAGTTTAGTGATTTCATTTAAATTCTTGAAATGAAAGTGTAACAGATGAAACCATGATTCACAACATGGTTTGAAGAAAAAATTAAATATCAAAGAATGTAAAGCATTTTTTTGACTCAGCTTGTAAAAGGTAGAATCCAAAACTATATACAACTTAACAAATGATAATAAGGTAGAACCCAATGCAAAAACAAATTATACTTCTTTGTCGTAATCTTATGTCGTGCTCGTGTTGTGGCATGGCGTGTTGTGGCGTGTCTTATACTGTGCTCATGTCAGGTTTTATACGAATCATGTTCAGATTAGGTAAAAACATTATTTTGTGTTGTGAAATGTCAGTATCTAATTGGTGTTGTGTCGTATCGTGCCGAGTCAAGCACAACACGAAATTATATGACTTACAAACATTTAAAACATTACACAGGCATTTATTCCAAAAAATAACATGCAATGAGCATTGAGAGTCCACATACATTTATTCAAACACAATCATAAACCTATTATATAGATAGACAATTCAAAAACAGAGTCGATTACCGGTTATGGCCTTGGTGGATCTTCAATGGCACTCTTTGGAAGAGTTAGGGGAGGAATATACACAAAAGTAACTGAATGAAATATCCCTCAAAGATGACAGTATCTCCAGCCCCTCCATTTCCAGCATTTGCAGCATCCCACAGTCAGAGTCGTATGCGCATCAGACTCGAACACGCCACTAACACACTGGAACATAAGCACTAAAGCATTGATGGCATTCAGCAGTGCTGCACTGGTGTTCATGACAGCAAGCATTGATGGCAGTTGATGGCAGCAACAGCAAGCATTGATGGCAGCAACCGTTGATGGCAGTTGTTGCAATTCCACTACATAATGATCATAAGCACTAAAGGTTGCAAATGTAACCTGAAACATGGAATTTCACAAACCAACATTAGAAACAAAAATTGAAAACCATATGTTCAATAAGTAAAAAATACCAAAAACCACATTGAAACATGTGACTATTAAAAGGGAGAGAGAATAGATACTGGTATAGAAGATTGATTGAGATGGGCACGGAGCATAGAAAATTGATTGGTATAGGCATGGGTGTGTTAAGACGCGTGAGATGATTAAAAGATCTCTCTACGTGGAGAAACCCGTACTGCCATAGTACTTTTATAAGATATGAATCAGAAAACACACCTACAAAACATCAAATGTCAAAGACAGAAGTCATTAGGAAGTAGATAAAGAAGAATATGATTCAAAGTAATAGATCTTGAAGGAAAGACATTAACACACCAAAATGCATAAATGATCGAAACATCATAAACATCCAAATTCACGTATTTACCCGTTGATTCCCCTTAACCATTTGTATAATCACAACAGTTCGAAATTTTCACATTAAGAGTGAGGCAATGGGGTTTAATACCGCATTAATTAAGTCAGAAGTCCCATTCTTGCAAGCAAGGGTCATTTGTATAATCTCTCCATATCCTTCATGATAGAACGCATAACCTAAAAAATCAATAAAAACATAACCTATTACGCACATTAATGATATAATCAACTATTAAGAATAAAGCTTTACTATTTTAAAGAAGTACCAATTGCCTCATTTATCTTATATAATGTCTCAAAAAGAAATTTACAATTAATACTTAGATAATGATTCAAAGAAATTGGATTGATACGAATGAAATCACCTTTTAAACTATTACAACCATCTTAAACTTGCATATTACTCTTGAAATACAACCAAACACAAAAAACTCATAATAAACTTACACACCTAGAATATAAGCATTCTCCATTGAGATATTAGAAGCTTCTTGGCCATCTCTTTGGTTCACATCACTAAGCGTCATCATTTAATTATGAAAAAAGTATATAAACCCATGTTAGTGCCCCTTATTTGTCTATATATGGTATCGTAATGCATAAAATACCAAGTTGAGGCTTGTACCTTCTAAGTAATAATAATCTGTAAAAAAACACTGAAATGAATATAAGAAACACATTAGATTCATATAAAGCATCAAAGATGCCAGGAAAAGAAGCTTAAACTTAAACGATCACTTCAGCAAAAGAAGCTTAAACTTAAACGATCACTTCATTAGATTCATATAGTGTTGTTTCCCATACACGAAACTTGTGTTCGTGTTTGAATTGTGTATTAAATCCTCCAGATCTCGGAGAACTTGGACTTCGACTCCCTCTTTCTACATACCCTAGAGGACACTTATTCAACCTAAAACAACTCTAATAACAACTACTCTAGAAGACACAAATCCCAAACCAATGACCCGATGAAATCATTTCAAGATCAAAACATTGTTCAAATATAACATTGCGTAAATTAAATTCTCAAAGTAAAAATTAATATACATCAAACTGAGTAATATTTCTGGAAAGCACCCTTATCCATAACTATATGAACACCAAAAAAGAATATCACTACCAAATTTTACCTAAAAATAAAAATTAAACACGAATGAGAGATTACACACCATAAAAAATTTGAAAAATAGAAAGTTAGTACCTAAAATATAAAATAGTGAAAAAAAAATCCCTAAAAGTTAAAACACATAATAAAGCCCCAAATGTGGAACACAAAAACCCTAAAAAGATGAAACAAAAACGTGAGATAGAGATCAAGAATAATCGTACACAGAAATCGCACCAAACCCTAAAAAGATGAAACAAAAACATGAGATACAGATCAAGAAGAATCGCACAATGAAATCGCACCAAACCCTAAAAAGATGAAACAAAAACATGAGATAGAGATCAAGAAGAATCGCACAATGAAATCGCAGCATGATATCCGAAAATAAATCACACCATCAGATCTGAAAATAAATCGCACCATGAAACAAAAAAATTGGAGATTACAAAACTAAGGATGATTATGTTTATGTGTGTATAAGAGATAAGCAGGTTACCTCTAGGGGTGCGGTGGAAAGGAGCAAGGAGTGACGTGGAGGAGAGGAGGGGCTGATTTGTGAGAGGGAGAAAATGAGGAGAGGGTAAGGTTTGGGGGACAACATCGGCTGAGAGGGATAAAATGAGGGGGTCGGGGTAGGTTTTGGTAAGTAGAAAAAGAGAAGAAGAGAATGAAGTGGTTGGGACCAAAATACCCCAAGTTTTAAATTAAAGTGTAATTTTGGTAAGTAGAAAAAGAGAGGGCAATCAAAGATGTGAGGGGCAAAAGAGGTATTGTAGGGAAAAAATTATCTCATGACATCATCAACTCAACTTGTGACATACTTAAGTTTTCTACTTTATTATATATATATATATATATATATATATATATATATATATATATATATATATATATATATATATATATATATATATATATATATATATATATAGAGAGAGAGAGAGAGAGAGAGAGAGAGAGAGAGAGAGAGAGAGAGAGAGTTTTATGTTGCGAGGACTCTTAGAGAGTTATATGTTTTGAGGACTCTTCTAAACGCCCCATGACTTATATATACTCATATTACGAGTCTTTTAAGCTAGCTTTCCGAATTTCGAATATAAAAACCAATATATTTAATTATTAAAAATAATTAAATCCAAAATTTTATTTTTCTCCGATTTCCAAAATAAATTTAAAAATTCCCATTTAAAAAATTTGGGATGTTACATGTCAAACTACTGAATTTCGTGTGGAGAAAAATTGGTTTTCACAGAATACGTTTTTATACTATTCTCCAACCATTTGAGGGTTCATAACTTTTGTTTTACAATTCACAATTCCAATTACTTTTATGTGAGTTATTTTGTTGAACCCAAAACATAGTTTGATGTTGTTCATTCTTTATGGGGAGATCTCTACAACCGAGAGCTGCGTGCTATTATGGAGGGAGTATCTACGGAGTTTTAAGACCGCGTGTCTGGAATGCGAGTCCTTGTGGTATAGCTGCGTGTGAACCATTGCTGATTTCTAACCGTTGCTTTGAAGGTTTGACGAAGACACTGTGCGTTACACTTGTGGGCGATTATCAGGTTGTATGTGAGTCAATGGTCTTGTAAACTTGTCAAAGTTCTAGAAATAAAAAGGTTTTTCCCTGAGGGAATTTTTTTCTTGAACTTTATGTCACATACTTTATTTATGATGGCTTGACACTTGCACGCACGTTGTTATTTGTGTTTAAGGGATGAATTTATTTTATTCATAAATTGACACTAATTAAATAAGTTTGTGATTGAAATTTGCGCATCTATTTGAATCTTTATCACACATAAGTTTTTTCAAAGTATATTAAGTACCAATTGTTGACTAGTTAATCTAAATAGATTATCATAATTAATGTGTCCTAGACTCTCATGCCATAAGTCTAAGTCATTAAAAAAATTCAAAATCTTTATTTTGAATAATAAAATAGAATTATCGGTGTTTTTTCATCACAAAGAGTTCTTTTTCCATCCAGACTTAAAATTTTGCACTATGCTTTTAAAAAGTTAATAGTATGCTCAGTGTCTCAAAATTTACTTATACTTAATAAATTGGCTTTAAGTCCTTCATCTAATAAAGCTTTATACAACTCAGGAATCCCTTCACCTTTAATTGTTCCTTTACCTATGATTTAGGACATTTTTATATTTTCAAAAGTCACATTTCCTCCAACAAAAGTTTTTAAAGAGGATTTTTTTTGTCCCTAGTGATATGTTTATAATATTTTGAATCAAGGTACCATCGAGAGTCCTTATAAGAGGTATTTAATGCTGATACAATAACATTAAATCTCAGTTGGCAACTTAATTCTTCTTTCCTAATCTAAACTACCTTAGTTTTTGAAAAATGATCTTTAGACTTGTAAGGCATTGGCTTAAGAGGTGTAGGTTTCTTAACAAGTTCATCCTTAAACGATTCTCCTAGGTCTATTAATTTTCCATTTTTTCTATAGATTTAATCATTTATAATAGAATTGTTCTAAGTGACCAGTATTGTAACAAAAATTGCAGTGATAAATATGCTTAGCAGCATAAAGAGCTGGAGTTTGTTTCTATTTTTGAAAATACAGAATAGACATATACAATTTTGAGGATTCTGGACCGTCTATATTGGAGGATACACAAATTATTTTAAAATTTTCATTTCCTTTAAAACCATTTCCTTTAAAACAATTTCCTTCTTTATCAACAGAAGAAGACTTTCTAGAATTCAAATATTGTTTTATAATGATGCTAGATTTGTTGAAAGAATTTAGTTTGTTCAAGGATTATTTCATTTTAGTTTATGATTCATCAAAATAAGCTAAGATGGCCTTGTGGTTTTGTTCTAATGAAAAAATTCTTTTAATTTGGAAATATTTTTCTCTAAAATTAATTTTTTGTCTCAAGCTCTTCTAATTGTGTAGAAGATTCATTAGAACTTGGGTGACTTTGATTATTGAGAACAATAATTTTAGGTAATAGCCTAGCGTTAAATTTACCTAAATGAATATATTTTTTCAAAGTAAACTTAAAAAGTTTCTTAAAATGTAGGTTATCATCATCACATTCACTATCAAAAGATTCTATTATAAGGGGAGATTCATTATAGTCACCTTTTTCATCATCCCAATTAGAAGTATAATCATAAAGGGATTTACATATAGTAGCGGGAGTATGATTATACGCAGGAGTCTTAACAGGTAATAAAATATTTATAAGAGGTAAATCCTAATTGTCTATGAATAATTCAGAACCATCATACGAATAGGCAAGTTATCAATACCATCATCAGACTCATTTAAACAAATAAAAGTAAAGGTCATAAGATTATTTCAATTATCACTGCAGTCACTGTTACAGCCAGAATTGTCATCCCAAGTTTTAGATATATGGTCCTTTTGAGAATATTATCATTTAGTTTTTGAAAAGTAGTTATTAGCATAATGACCAATTTCATTACATTTTCTACATTGAATATGACTTAAATCTTGTTGTGGTCATATTTTTCAAAATATTTCTTTTCAAATTATTTTTCATATGGCCTATTAGTGTAACTAGGTTGTCCTTTCCTAGAAGAAAATTTGTTCCCAAACTTAACAAATTTCTTTAAATGTTTAGGCAACAAAACAATTTCTGTATCTGATGACTCAAGAGACATAGAGGAATCATCAACATTAGATAGATAAGGTACAAAAGTAACACTCTTAACCGTAGATTTAAACACTAAAGATGGTTGCATAGTGTGTGCTTTTGCTTTTCCTCTTTGATTTTCACTTAAGGCAGTTTTCAGTTCAAATGTTTTCATTTTTTTACATAACAATTTAGGTGTGATGTTAAGATCAACCATTTCTTCTATGGCATGTTTCTTCCTAGAAAAATTATGAGGTAAATATCTAAGTATTATAGCATAAATTTTTGAATAATCATATACAATACCATTAGCATGTGATTGATTAACTATATCTTACAACGTAAGATAAAAATCATCAAAAGATTTCATCATCTTCCATAAACATGGTATCATACATATGAACTAATTATTGTTACTTAGCCTTTTTAACACTAGCATTACCCTCACGAGTAGACATTAAAATATACCAAGTTGCCTTAAAAGTGGTGAAGGCTTACATTATTCTAAACTCAGTGTTATAGATTAAAATTATTTAAGCACGTGGATGAATAACACATTGACACCTGTCAACACTACCTTGAGACATGTCACACTTGATCAAACCTGGTCGGCACAGGTACTTATTAGTCGATTACCTAGCTTACCACCTCTAAGAAGTTGAACCATCAATCAGATAGAAAGCCACTGATCGGGCATAAATGTTGTATATTTATCCCCTTAATTTCGGTACCTTTGTGAAACCGAGTGGTGCAATTTATATGGATCGTAATTATGCTACTAACCTTCGTTGGCAAGTATTTCGTGTTTTGTGTTTCTCTTATGTGTTTTACAGGTAAAGTATGCAAGCGGTGCGAAAGAAAAATCGAAACAATGAAATAAAGGTTAGGAAGGCAGCCACACATGGAATATTCAACACTCACCATGCACATGCACGTGAAAGGAAACCCAGTTGTCTATAACTATGTAAAGGTGAAATACTTGAATCTATAAAGGAATTCCACCTTTAAGCTTCCTACTTACTATAAATACACCATTTCCCTCAGCTAAGGGGGTGGATTTCTTACAATGCAATTACATCTTGTAATTTTATACCATAGATAGCAATATAAACCCCAACCAACTTTACCTGTTGATGTAATCTTATTCCCAAAGCTGAACCGCGTAAAAATTTTATGTCTCTTGCACTATTTCTATTCTCTACCTTTAATTTATTTATCTGTGATTATAGGTTTGGATAATTAAAGTTAATATCATTCTCTAAAAAACTTTTCCAAATTTAGACATCAACAGATTGGCGTCATTTGTGGAAACGACAAGTCGTAGTCATTTTCCACTAATTTCTTACAAAAACCAATTCTTGAGTCCTTCTGAAGGGTGGCTGAAATTCCAAAAGCAATCTTGTTGGGGGCTACACATTTACCATTTATGCTCCACATGGAGGGGGAGTTACAAGGAATTTTACTCAACCTAGACAAAAGGCAAGAGGCGATACAAGAAACGAGGTGGTAGCTGACTCAATGATCTTTTTGAAGGGATCTCCCTTTGTTCCAATCATTGTGGATTTACCCACACCTTCTAAATTCAAAACATCATTAGTTACTCCTAAATATGAGGGTAAGACCGAACTTTTCCTCTATATTGATGAATATTAGGTATCTACTAATATCTATTATGTCCTTGACGAGATACATTACCGAGCATTCTCAAGTACCATCACTGGATCTACCTAAATTTGGTACAATAATTTACCCTAAGGATAAATTTCCTATTTTCAACAACTCATTGAACTATTCATCAACAAATTTTATTTTGGATCTAAACCTATTAAAAGAATATCCCATTTATTAAGCATTCACCAATTATCAGTAGAAACTACTTAGAAATACATTACTTGCTTCAACAATGAGAATTTAGAAGTAGGGGACTATGAGGAAAAGACTACCATCACCGCCCTGATGAGTGGACTACTTCCCGAGAATATATATTATTCATTGGAAAAGTAGGCTCCTAAAACCATGAAAAAGTTAATGGCAAAGCTTGGAAAAATTAAGAATGCCAAGGAAGCAATGGCTGGGAAGAAAGTTTCAGGAACAAAGGTTGGCAATCTAAAGAGTTCGGAGAAGGAGGAGAAAAGAGATAATAAAGTTAAAAAGCCCAAGAAGTATGAGGAATACACTCCTCCCACCATTGGCGTGCATCAAATCTTGGAAGAATCAGGGGCAGAAGATACCTAAAATGGCCTGGAAAGTTGAAATCACCCCATAACCGGACGGATATGTCCAAGTATTGTGAGTTTCATAAAGATTAGGGGCATACCACCGATAATTGCATTGTCCTAAAAAATGAAATAGAATATCTTATTTATCATGGCAAGTAGACCATATTTTTAGATCGAACGAAATATTAGGACTCCAAAAGAATGTCAAAATCCCCTTACAAAGGTAGAGATGACAAGAAGGGAGGATGTGAAGACGATTCAGAAGATGATCCAGACTTGTTGAAGAAACCTCAGGAACCAGGGCTTGATATAAAAATAATATCCTTTAATTGTCAATTTATTGCAGGAGGGGACACTGGCGGTGGAAATGAAACAGCTGAAAGAAAATCCTATTTGAATGAGGCCAAAGATTCTTCTTACATTCGACAAATCATCTTATTAGATGAGGTAGATGGTTGACCCATAATGGTGAACAAAGACAAGCTATTCATTGGCTTGTACAAGAACGATTTATCAAGAGTACTCCACCCACATGATGATCCTCTGGTCATCACATTTAGAGTACATGAAGTGAGAATTGTGAGAATTGATATAATCTTGGTAGGCAACGGTCGCTCAGCTGATGTTATGTTCTTCAATTATTTTCATAGTTTGGGACTGAGAGATAGCAAGCCAGAAACTTATCATATACCTCTATAGGTTTCTCATGAGAAAGGGTCAATCCTTTAGGAACTGCCAAGTTGGAAGTTTTAATCGACACTTGGCCAGCTAGCAGAACTGAGAAAATCCACTTTTTTTATCCTAGACAAGAACGTCAGATTAGCTAATAATATGATCCTGAACAAAGCCATCCTGAAGAAATTGAAGCGGTACCGCCCAAAGTTCACCAATGCCTAAAATTCCCCACTCACTCTGGTGTTGGCATAGTAAAGAGGAATTAAGTGAAGGCCAAAGAATGATTTTATACAACATCAACATCATCATCATCATCATCATCATCGTTATCATCATCATCATCATCCTTGACTTAATCCCATCATATGGGGTCGGCCGCATGGATTCTCCTTTTCCATTCTAACCTATTATATGCATTATTATCATTCAAAGTTAATTCCTTAAGGTCTCTCCTAATAATTTCCTCCCACGATATCTTAGGACGACTACTTTTCCTTTTACCCTTTATTTCTAACAATATTCCTCTTATTATAGGGGCATCTACTAGTCTACGCAACACATGACCGACAATCTAAATTTACTTTCTCTTAATTTATTGCTAATGGGAGCTACTCCAAACTTTTCTCTCACGTATTGGTTTTTAATTTTATCCTTTCTAATAATTACTATCATCTACTAGAGAATAATCATATCACTGACATGGAGACTTTGTTCATGTTTTTCCTTTAACGCCCAACATTCTTCTCCATACAGGATCTCTAGCCTAACAGTTATTCTATAAAATATTCCTTTTAATTTAGTAGTTATCCTCTTATCTCATAATACCCCACTTATTTGTCTCCATTTCATCCAACTAGTTGATATTCTACTCATAACATCCACAACAATATCCTCATTACTTTGTAACATTGAACCTAGATAACAAAATTTATTAGTTTATTTTATCACTTTTTCTTCAATCTTTAACATTATGTTACTCGACGCCTCATTATTAAAATTACATTCCATAAATTCCGTCTTATTTCTACTAATTCTTAGACCCTTAGATCCTAAGGATTTTCTCCAATTTTCTACCCTCATCATTAATCTTTCCTTTAAAGGGCCTACTAAAACTATATTATCTGCAAACAACATACGCCATGGGATATCATCTTGTATATCCTTAGTAATCTCATCTAATACTACGACAAATAAATAAGGACTTAAGGTCGATCCTTGATGTAAACCCACTTTAATCGTAAAGCCATTAGTTTCTCCACATATAGTCATTAGTTTATCCACTTTAATCACAATGCTATTATACATCTGGCGACCAATAAGAGTTGAACACAATTACCACCACTTACCAGATTAAGACCCTGGATCCCCGGGAGGATGCTGATTTAGTTAAGGGTAAGCTGTGGAAGTCACTGAGATAGTTATAATGGATGATAAAAGACCTGAGAGGACCACACAAATTGGTTCAACCTTATAACCATACCTTAAGCAGGAATTGAGAAGATTCCTTAAAGACCAAAAAAGTATGTCCGTCTGGACTCATGAAGACATGCCTGGAATTGATCTAAAATTTATATGCCATGAACTGAACATCATCAAGGGTGAAAAGCGGATCAAGAAAGAACGACGAGTATTTAGTCCTGAGAAGAATATCGTCATCCAAGAGAAGGTGGACAAGCTGCAAAAGGCAAAATTCATTGAAAACATAAAATACCTGAATTCGCTGGATAATGTAGTAATGGTGAAGAACAAGAACAATAAGTGGCATATGTGTGTTGACTTCACCAACCTCAATAAAACTTGTACCAAAGAACACTTTCCTTTACCAATGATTGATCAATTGGGGGATGCCATAGCAGATCATGAGTTCCCGGTGTTCATGGACGCTTATTCGGGGTACAATCAGACCAAGATGAATCTAAAAAATAGGGAGAGTACATCATTCATCATCAACTGAGGTACTTACTATTTTAACATTATGCCTTTGGGGCTCAAAAAACTGGAGCAACTTCCCAGAGGTTAGTGAACAAGATTTTCAAGGAGCAAATAGGTAAGAATATGGAAGTATAAGCCAAACATTTGACCGGCTTGAGAAACATCAAATGAAATTCAATCCCACTAAATGCGTGTTCAGCGTACAAGAGGGGATGTTCTTGGTTTTCATCATGAATCAGAGAGGAACTGAAGACAATCCAGACAACATCAAGTAATTAATTTACATATAATCTCCCTCATATAGAAGTTGACTAGAAGGGTAGTAGTCCTTAATCGATTTGTCTCCCGAGCTACCGATAAGTGCTTGTCATTCTTCAAAGTACTTAGAAAAACCTTTGAGTGGAACGAGGAATGTGAAAAATCCTTTCAAGACCTAAAATAATAATTAGGATATCCACCACTTCTCTCCCGACCACTCATGCGAAAGAGATTGTACGTATACCTGGAGGTGTCTGAATCTGCCATCAGCTCAACACTAGTTCAGTTGGAAAGTGGTATATTAACCTATATTTTTAAGGAATTAAAAATGAATTAATTTGGTTAAAATTTAAATTACACGTATGACGTAATTTAATGAAAACTAAATAAGATGGGTGATTAAATTATTAATCGGAGAGAAATAATTAATGTTTATTGAATAAAAAATTACTAAGAGAATAGTAATTATATAATTAACGTCATAAAGATTGATAGTGACGTAACAGTACGATATCTCAACCGAATGTCGTGAGCGGACTAAATAAGGTAGAGATAGCAAATAAATTATGAGTAACTCAGATGATGATTTTGAGGTTAAGTTTGAGTCCAAAAGGGTCAAAACAGTAAAAATAGTATACTCGGGCAGTTTGGGTCCCGGGATAATTTTAGATATAATTGATAACCCGAGAGGGCATTTTAATCATTTTATAACTTAGGGTTAAGGGAATTTTGGGATTTTGAGTATTATATATAGTTTTAGTGATGTGAGGCTAGGGTAAAGAGATTAGAAAACAAGTGGAGGCTAGTGGAGAGGAGAGGAAGAGTTTTTCTTGGAGCTCAAGCAAGTGTTTTGAAGAATTCAAGCTTAATTTAGCATCACAACCACTCTTGGAGAAAGGATTTGAAGAGAAGATTCATCAAAGAGGATCAAAATCAAACCATTCCAATATAAGGCAAGTATATATATTTCAAATTTTTATGAGTTATAATACCCATGTAGAGTAGGACCTTTGAATTTAGTAAAATTGATGATATTTTGTGATTTGATGAATATACATCAGAATTGGGAATAGGATTGTAGGTAGAATGAATCCACTTGTATAAACAAAACAAAATCAAAATTTATGAGTTAGATCGTGAGCCCCTCCATCTAGATACAAATGAAATAACATCATTTTATGGATTGAATTGTAGAATAACTTCTTAAATTTGAGAAGTCTATGAAACTGGGTAAATTAGGAATCATTTAAAACTTAAACCGTCATCTTAAAAACTATTTTGCACTGTTTTGGTTCCGAAAATGGCTATTCTGTCCACGGTACCTCGTAGAAAATCCTTTTTTTGCATTTTTTTTCATCGATACGTTTTCTCCAAAAATGACTTCGAAATGCCTCAAAACTGCATTTTTAAAATCTGGGAAGATTCGTGGAGAAAATTTTAAGAAATGTTATTTTTGGGTTTGTAGTTCCGTTGGAGGTTGTCTCGATTAATTGAATGTGATTATTGTTCTATACTTGGATGATGAACTACAATGTTATTTTAAAAGGGTTTGAGCCTCAAGTAGGTGTAAATTGTTCGAACGAGATTGGTGTGTCGCTGGAACGACCCTAGGTTTTAGGTCTTGTAGATAGATCAATTCGTTGCGAACACGTGGTCGAAAGTTCATGTTTTAAACTAGTGATATTAAGCAAGGGGTAAATAGGACCCTTAGAGTAGTGAGAGATAATCGAAATTATGTGAAATGGAAGTTTAATTGAAAATTATGGTTATACGAGTGAAATACATACTACGTACGAGTTGACGAAATGAGGTTGTGTGTATACCTACTGAATAATATATAAATAGGTTGTCTGAATTCCTATAAATATGATTTGATTACGAATGTGAACATACCTATGCTGCCTACTATTAGGAGGTTTACGCGCATAGGGCAATCCCACCTTGACGATTCCAGTAATGTCTAGATTAGTGCCCGAGAACATGGAACTTAAGGCGATCCACTATGTGTCGTGTATTGGTAGGATTGGCAGGTCATTTGGGTAAATTAGGTATGTGAGTATCCTAAAGGATTAGAACCATGTTCGCCTCCACTATGATGTTGATTTACTTTGGTTTCGAGGAAACATGCCAAACCAATAGTCCTTTATTGAGTACGAGAGGTACATGAACTTGATAGCAAAGTATGCCAGTATCACGAGGGACCATTCCAGGGATGCAATATGTGTGTATATATTGTGTGTGTGATGAATATATATACCCATGTAATATACCTACTTATGTAAACAGATGATGAATATCTAAAAAGAAAATTAAATGGCGAAATTTAAATAAGTGGCTCAATAATAAAATGAGAATAAATAATTCATTATTAAAACCGTAGTACCGTATAGTATGGGGATATACGTGAAAATTAGACTTATCGAGAGTAGTCATATACCTTAGCTAGTTGGACAGGGGATACTAGTTGGGTAGAATGCAACAGGCGTGCACATTAGTTGAGAGGTGAGAATATCAAGTGAGTGTAGGTGAATAATACTTGTGTAATAAATAACTTATTTAAATTATGATTTAAATTCTTGTTAAATATTTTCAAAATGTTTTACTTGGGCTCTGACCCATGACAAAATATTTTCAAAACATTTTAGGTGTCCAACCAAAGGGACGCCCAACTTAGAGTACATATCCAGTGACACGTAGCTGCAATAATGTGGAGGATTGTAGGATATTTTCTTAGACGCCTCATCATGTTCTTTCTAGGTAGGAGATTTCATTATCAGTTCATTTGGGTATTTTGCCTTCAGACTATTCATTTATTTCAGTTATGCGTCAGACTGTATTCAAATTTTAATTACTTATTTTAGATTGTGGTTGGATTATTTTACTTATAGAACTGATGGTTTATTCGGTCTCCTTTATTTAAATATTTATATCTTTCATTGGATTATTCAGATTAGATTCATGTATGATTGGTTTAATTCATTTAAATTATTGTTGCATGTATTAATAATAAAAGAAAAAAAATTGGCACCAACTTAATTTGATATAGGTGATTAGTAAATAACAAGTTTTCAACAGTGATGCTAAGAATGAAACCATTAATGATTTTGATTAATTTAATAATGGACTCATCACCCAGGATTAGCCTGGTGTCACAAGTGGGATACAAAATCTAGTGTATTAGACCAACAAGGCTCTTAGAGAGGTATAAATTAGGTATCCTCATATAGATAAATTGGCCTTGACCTTTATTGAAGCATCACAAAGATTAAAACCCTAATTCTAGGCATATACAATAATGATTTACACATAGTTGCCTTTTTGCAAAGCATTACACAAACAAGAAAAATCAGGGAGATTGATGGCCTGGACAGTGGAGTTGGGAGAATATGATTTACTTTTTGAGCTAAGAGCGGGAGAGAAGGGATAAGAAGTAGAAAATTTCATCATTGAATTCACGTATAAATATGGCAATCCTAATTTTCCCGTCTAGCATACTTCCTTGGAAGAGAGATCAACCCCAAAGAAAATCGAGCAAACTCATCTGAAAGATGGATCTACAGTCGACAGACCTGAGACATCCACTGCGTAGGAAATCACCCAATGATATGAAGAACAACGCAAAAAGTTGTTCATGTAAGGAACCCTAGGTGAAGGGAATTTTACTAATGACATCTATATCTGGAAGCTGTATGTAGATGGATCTTCCTGTGCTAGGGTCAGTGGATCATGGCTCATTATCAACACCCATAATGACATAGACGTGGATATTCACTTCTCTTCTAGTTTTAAGCCTCCAATAATGAAGAAAAATATGAGGCACTGATCACCGGCTTGGAATTAGCCTTATCGTTGGGTGTCGAAAAGGTCGTAGCCCATAGTTCCGAAAAGGCTACACTGTGTCTTTGCTCTGATGTGTACACCCCACCAAATTGCAAGGTTTAATAAAAGGAAGTACATGAAGGCTCTTGTAGAGATCACTCAGTAGGCTTATCATTGGTAAGACGAATAGCAATACAGGGGTATTACTAGCCAACTATGAAAGCACACTATACTTTGTTTGCTCAAAATTGTGACACATAGAAGAGCGGGGGATACCCTAATTCCAATCACTTCTCCCTGTACTTTTTTCATATGGGTAATTCATTTGATCAGCCTATTGCCGAAGACTAAAGGGCAATTTAAATACTTGGTGGTCGTAGTGGATTATTTCACCAAGTGGGTGAAGACTGAACCTTTGGTCAAAATGCCCTATGAAAGTGTCTTCCAATTTATATAGAATCATATCATATGTTGATATGGGTTGTCGTATTACTTCATTGACCATGGCACTCAATTTGATAATCAATATGAGTATTATTATGTCTAGTCCAAAATCTAAAAACTTCATTCTGCCCTAGGACATCCTCAATGCAACGGTCAAGCAGAGGTAGTTGATAAAATGTAGCTCGACGGTTTGAAAAAGAGAGTTGATGATGCAAAGCGTAATTAGATTAATGAACTACACAATGTTCTATGGGAATACAAAATCACATCTAGGAAATCTACTAATAAAACTCCCTACATGCTAACCTTTGGTACATAAGCATTGGTGACGATAGAAGCGGGCCTACCAAGCCACTGAGTGCTTAATTTTGACTCACGAAAATGCGATCTCATGATGAGAATAGACCTGGACTTAATTGAAGAGGTAAAAGAAGATGTTGCACTCTAAATGGTTGTTTATCAACGATGCACTGCTCGGTTTTATAACTGGAGAGTCAAGACGAACAACCTGAAGGAAGGAGATTATGTTCTAAAAAAAGTACTCTAAAAAGGCAACAAATTGGAGGCTAAATGGTTGGACCTTATCGTATCTCAGTGGTTGTACATCTAGAAAATTATCATTTGGAAACACTTGAAGGAGAAGAATTCAATAACCCATGTAATATTGAGCATCTCAGAAAGTATAACCAGTAGTTATGAAGGGAAACTTTATGTAACAGTTATGATTATTTCAATAAGAAAGTGCATGGTATGTTATCATTTAACATTCATTTTTATGTTTTTTGGGGTACATAGGAGATGCCAATCATCTCAAGCATAAGTGCAAATCAAAAACTTATGTATGTCTTCGTCCTTAACAAGTCATGAACAAGACCCAGTTCTCTTAAAAAATTCCTTTATTACCTAAAAGTCAAGAATAAGAAGTTTTACTAGACCAAATTAAATTAAGGAAAAGTTTTAAAACATTGGGTTGACAATGGTAACTAATGAAAATACTTAGTCTAAAAATGAAAAAGATACATTTTGACAAACCTAAGTGAGTTATTAGAACCTAAGGCTGGACAACTCAGGTTCGTCCTAAAATATAAGTAAAGTTAAGTAGATTAGTCAGCTGGAATAGCCGACCAACTAATCAGAATGTTTAGTTGCTAAATAAATTCCAAATACATAATTAACACGTGTTTGCAAACAAAGACATTTTATTCAAAGGGTCCCAATGGTTCATTACAAATTAATATTAAACCATACTAGAACAAGACAAGAGCAAGAGAAAAACATTCCTCATTTGATAAGATGTTTTACCTAAGCTTTTTCTATCCCAACAAGAGGAATGTCAAGAGCAGAATGTAGAATGGTAGAACTCAAGTCTCTCAACCTGTCATGACCAGTTGAACTTGACCTATTCACCAAATGTTGGGGATGAACATAAGTCTATTCATCATGTAGTCCAAAATTAGCCAAATATTTTCAAATCAATATAAGGACAAAATTTCTAATTGAGTCTGTTGTATGTTTATTTTACTTATTCCCAAAACAAAACACGTTTGAGCCATAGGGAATATTTTTAATGTCACGATTCCACACAGACTATGACGTATTGAAGTTTATTGAAGATGTTGTGGCAAAGCTTCAAAGAATTCATCATGCCAGTTTATTGTGCATATTTCGTCTTCAAGTTCAATTGCATTCCTAGATCACTTAGGTATGAATGCATAATTTTAATGGGACTCGGAATTTATTTTAAAATGTGTAAGGATGTTATTTTATTATAAAAATATTTTTAACATGGTTTTAAAGTGTTTGAAATGGTTTACACTTCATTTTATTCCGATAAGGATGGATTAGAGAAGTGTTTAATTAGGACTCTAATTCGCGCGTCATTCAAACGACCTGACTAGCCGTTCAAGCGAGATGTCCGTCTCGTTCGAGCGACAGGCCAAAGTCACTTGACTAAGCTACCGACTTAAGGAAATTATAGAAGGTGTGTTTCCCATCAGAATTTCATGTGTGTGCATTCTGGAAAACTATTTACGAACCAGTATGTTTCTGCACAAAAGTTTTCTAAGGTTTTTAAGTCTTAACACATCCTTAGAGTTTCAAAGATCCGATCTTTCATTATCATTTTCTATAGTGATCTTATTTTCACCAAGAAGGAGTTGTTCCGCACTTGAATATTGTTGGGTTTTACAGTGTAGAAGCGAAAGAGGCGTGTTCAACATCGTAGACGTTACAAGCCATATTGGTGGACATCGAGACATACGTGGAGGCATGTGTTGTGGATGAGCATCGTGGAAGAAGGACTTTTTACGTGGGCACTCTGAGAGGAATGGTTGAACATAAGAAGAGCATCAAGTCTCGTGGAGGATTGAGTCGTTGAGTAAGACTTGAGTCTGTTCCTTGTAAATCCACATTCATAGTGATTGTCTGGCTTGGGTTGTTCAAGGTTTTTTCTCATTGTGGTTTCCTCGTACATCCGTCATTATAAGCATTCTTTTCCTTACTTTATTTTTTTAATCACTAGATGCATGTTTAGGATTAATCAAGATAAAATTTGGTTAAGTTAAAATTGGTGCACATAAAATTTGAAAAAGAGTTTTTCAAAAAGAAAATGTGTTTCATCATCCTTACAGCCTGATTTGAAAAATAAGGGCTCTACAAATTGGTATCAGAGCTAGAAATATATTTTTATTTTGTTGATCCCTTTTTGCTGTTAAGGATGGATTTTGGTGGGTTTGAAAGTTATCATGCCCCTATTTTCTATTGTATTAACTATGTTTATGGAAGATGCGAATGAGAAGTGCCTTGAAATCCATAGATGAGCGCGTGTGGTTAGCGGTTGAAAAGGGTTGGTCTCCACTAGTCACACGAGAGGGTTAAGTCACTAGTTTAAAACCCGTTGAGTCATGGACCTAGGCTGAACATAGGCTTGCACTTTACAACTCTAAAGGTTTGCACGTAATTTCCTCACATGTCACACCGGAAGAGTATAATAGAATCATGACTTGTGAAACGTCAAAAGAGGCTTGGGATACACTTGCAATTACTCATGAGGGCACTAACACGATTAGGGCGTCTAAGTTGAAAAACCTCACTACAAAGTTTGAGACAATTAAGATGTTAGAGAGTGAGACGTTTGATGAGTTTTATGCTAGGTTGTCTAATATTTTCAACTCTCGTTTAACTTAGGAGAGAGGATTCTTGACAACCATGTGCTAAAAAAAATTTGAGATCTTTACCTACTAGGTTTGATGCAAAAGTGATCATTTTAAACTCCTTAGGTATGCTTGAGCCAACGAAACTAGAAGAGATTGTAGGTGAAAACTACCACTTAAGACGTTTAATACAAAGTTAAACTTTTAAAATGGCTTTGAACTGTTTGTTGAAGAAACTCTTTTAATCAAAATAAAACATAACACAAGATGTATTTAAGACGATTTTTTTAAAATAGTTTGAAAAAGTTTGAACGAGTTATTGCAGATCAAGAATGAACTAGTTTTGAAAAAGAAAACTTAAACTATCAAATCAGCACAACTAGGAAGAAGGTGATGAGAAAATGAGGAAGAGCACAAATAATTTTAACGTGGTAAAACCCCACCCAATTGGGGAAACATCCATGGTGAACTCTAAGTCACAAAACGAAAATCCAATAAAATCAATGTAACAAATTACAAGCTATTTAACAATCAAACACACCTAAACTAAGTCCAGAATCGTTACCAACTCCTCTGGATTAGATCTGACTTCTTTGAAGGTTGTTGTTGTTGCTGTTCTTTTCAGCTTCGTAACTTTACTTGATTTCGGTCTTTACGTCGACTCAAACAATTTCAAGATCATACAACCAACACTTTTAAGTTTGGTAGAGTGAAAGTGTAGTGGTGATGTTCTCTCTAACATATGCATGCAATGCACTCACACTTAATACAGACATAATGATTTAACAAATTACAAAATCACTAGATATGCAAGAAATTCTAAGTTCAGTTTAATCAAAACTAAATCAGACTTTAGACCTTTCAAAATAATCGCAGATCAAGAGGGAATCTTGTTGAGAAATATCCAAGGTCCTAACACTTTCACGTTTTGACAATATTATATAGAAAGTGTAATCCCCAATCAAGATCTCAAAACTAGATCTTAGTCTAATAGTTTGAGTAAAATGAAATCAGAATGAATATTGTTGGCTTAGGTTTTTAAAACATAAAATCAGTTTTAAAATAACCAACAAACTAGATTTCTCGAAATAAGAAATCAAGACAGAGAACAATCTATGTGATTTGTATCACAGAGACGAGATCTAAAATTTCTATGTAAAGAAACTAAAAACTCTACCAACATGATTAAGTTGGAAGGATGATCAAGAATAAGGGAGGATTATCTTCTCGAAACCAAGAGCTAAACATTCAGGTTTAATCTCTCAGAAAAATATTTCTGGATTAGGGTTTGACGAAGTTTGGATTAGGGTTTCCTTTCTCTCTCTTATATTTTCTCTCTCTTTTCTCTACTCTCTCCTTTTTCTCTCAAACGAGGAAATCTCAAAAGTATCTAATTGCCTCACCCAAGGCATTCATTTATACCGGTGATAGAAGGATCTGACACGATGGTTCAAATTCAAGGGCTAAGATTAATGGAAGTTAAAACGATGCAAATCTAAGGGTTCACAAAAAACGGTGCAAAGGCCAACTCTGATTGGTTAACACCGTCGCACTTGGATTAGTTCCAAACACATGTAGACCATAGATTAAGATGATCCAAAGGTCTAGAATAAGTAACAGGAATGTGAGTGATAAGAAACACAAATCAACCCGTTGTGTGTGCAACACGTGTAGGCTCAAGATCAACTCTCAAACGCGTGTTTTTGAGTTTCTAAAAATTCCATTTCCACCCACAAATGTTTTTGTCGCTTTTGGTTTCTACCCAAGATAAATTTAAAGCATAAAATATATTTACAAATCAACCCAAGAACTTTATTAAATTCTAATTTTAATTTCCAAAAAATATTTAAAATTCTTAAAAAATTGAAATTAAATCCCATAAATTATTTAAAAATCATATTGGTGGATTTAACTCACACGAGATCATTATATGAATGAAACACTATATGTATGCAGTCCCAGAGTGTATTGTATGTGAAATACCATCAAGAATTTGTAGAGGAATAATAATGTAGCGATGAAGGTTCTGAGGCTTTTTGGTTCATCTAGGGATAGACACAATTTCGCCACTATTTCCAAACTAGATGAGCTCCTATATAATGCAGACTCAATTGAGTCAAAGATGTAGGGTGCTTCAATATCCCCCTTTGGAAATATGAGACAAAATCTCCTTTGAGTCAATAAGCACTCGTAAGGATACAAAAAAAAAATAAGAAAATCCTAATCCTATAAAAAATCTATGTACCCAATCTCCTAGAAATGGAAAAAATTACATAACTCAACTAAGTACAAATCATTACACTATCAAAATTTGATGTAATAAGGAGGTACTGAAATCCACAATAAGATACCTAAGATCAAGTTCAGTAGATGAGAATGGACACGAGTGTCCAAGTGGACTCAAAATTTCTCCCCCATTTTGTCTCAAATGGATAAAGGGTAGAAAGAATCAAATAAGGAGAGTTATAAACAGGTAGATAAGCAATAACTTGAATAAACAATGGTAATTCACAATAATATCCTACATAAAATATATATAAGAGGCGTTATTTGTCATTATTTTAGCATCCATGCCTTACATCCTCAGCGATTGATTATAAGCAAGTGAAAATCTAGCAGATTATACAAACTAAGAAAAAGAATTATTCAGCCAAAATCATGCCAATTGATTTATGTAATGATTCAAAACACTTAAAATCCAATGGTTTTGTAAACAAATATGCCAATTATAGATCAGTAGGTAGATAATTAATCTCTAGTTCTTTTGATTCAACTAATTCTCGTATGAAGTGATATAGAATTTTAATATGTTTTGTGGGAGAATGTTGAACTGGGTTTTTAGAGATGTTGATCGCACTCTGGTTATCGCAATATAGATGGAGTTTTTGTTCTTTTATACCGTAATCTCTCAGCATTAGTTACAACCATAATAAGTGGGCTTAACAACTTCCACTTGCGATATATACAGATTCTGCAGTGGATAAAGAAGTACAGTTCTGTTTTTTGTTTTTCCAACCAACCAAGTTGTTACCGATGTAGTAACATGCGCCAGAAGTACTTTTACTATCGCCAGAACACCCAGCCCAATCAGCGTCAGTGTATTCAATTATAGTACTCGATGTGTCATTAGTGTACCACAACCCTAAATTGTGAGTTCCTTTTATGTATTTAATTATTATCTTTACACAAAATAAATGGCTCTCTTTTGGATTATTACGATAACGGGCGCGCACACACACATCGTACATGATATCAGGGCGCGCGAGGCATTTAGTAAAGAAAACTTCTTATCATACTACGGTATAAGGTAGAGTAAATGGATTTACCATTTTCATCTATAGAGAGTTTGACAGAGGTACTCATAGGCATTCTATATTACTTAGTAGTATCTAGGACAAAAAAATTTACAATCTCTAAAGCATATTTAGATTGCGAAACAAATAAACCTTCTGAGTTTTGTTTAACTTAAAGAACTAAGAAAAATTGCAACTCCCCCATAAGAGACATTTGGAATTCTGTGTGCATAATGTCTGAGAAAAACTTGGCTTTAGAAGGGGAGGTGGATCCAAAAACTTGGCTTCTGAGTTTTATTGATTTTTATTTAAGGGATTAATCGAATTAAATGAGAATTAATTGGGAATTAATCCGGATGTAAATACTAACGGTACGTGAGTTGGAATTTATTCATGATGTTAAAATTAAATATTATGGAGTATATATGGTATCATATGAATATTGAAAATATTAAAATTGTCGCGAGACAGAAATACGACAATTTGAGAAATTAAGTTGGGACGCGCATGTCAGTTGCGTCAGGAATGAATTTAATTAGATTAAAAAGTAATTTATATTTTTATCAACCAAATGGTCATTTTGAGTGTACCAACGTGTCCAGAAAGGTCGAAATAGTCAGAAAACACTAGCCGGGAGTTTAGTATGGGTCCCGGGGCATTTTTAGGCCAAATCGGCAACCTAGAAGGGTATTTTGGTAATTTTAAAAATTAAGGGATTAAAACCCACGAATTTTAGAGGTAATTTAGATATTATTAAAAGGGCCACTAAGGCCATTATCAGCCAAAAGTGAGAGAGTGGGCTACGGAGGTTTTTGAGAGAAGTTAGAAGAGAGGTTAAAGGAGGATCTAAGCCAAACCATCTCCCCACCATCATTTTGAAAGGAATTTGTGACCGGAAAGAAGAAAGAACCAACCTTGATCGCCAACAACGAATCAGAACATCAGATTTAAGGCAAGTGATTTGATATTATTAAGTTCAATGAATATTTCTTCCATGTTTAGTGTGGAAACTGCATTTGCCTTGAAAGTTTTGATGAAAACCTAATGGGATAGATATAGAAACTCTAAATTTTAGTTAGGGATTGTATGTAGAATGATTATGAACGAAATTGGTACCCTAAAACTTAACTTTGACGATTTAAAAACGGATTAATGATGAGTATTTAGGTGCAATTAAATTCTGGATTCATGTTCATAGGGTTTAGGGCAAAAATTGGGGATTTATGATTATTGCTTGTTGATTAGTAAGATTTAACCCCAAAAATATGTTAAGGAGTGATCTAGGATGACTTAGAATAGTTTAAAAACATTAAAACGTAATTGGGATGAACTTAGGATGGATTTAGAGAAGAGAAAAATGAAGTGGGGAAATTCTGGGTGTTTCCTGCAATCTCGCTAGAAGACCAACCCAGGTCATTCGAACGAGTTTCTAACGAGGTTCCAGTGCCCCTTTATAATGAGTTAGTAGTTCGTTCGAAGCCATTCGCTCGAACAAACTGGTTCGAACGACCTCTTTCGAACGAGATTTCTGGGACTTCTAACGAGTTCACTGAATGGTCTTTTTTGGCCAGATTTTGGTTTCGAGTTTTCTGTAGGCTTATTTTATTAAGTGTTATCCTTCCCTTGCTATGAGTGGGTATAGTTGTAAGATTGGAGTACGTTGAGGATTAAAAACATGGAATTATATAATATACCGGATGACTCCTACGGAGTAGGTTGTAAGTACTCGAATTCGCGACGTGAGAAGAGTGGACAACTCTAATGTACATTATTCGGGGACTCGAAAACATGCAACATGTAATGACGGTATAGGATTATGACATATACATCTAGTAAAATTATAAGATATCTAAGATGTGTGAATGCTTAGTATATGTGTTTATCTGTGTATAACATACCTACCATACTTGCTATCACGGGAGGTCGGCGTTCGATCAGGGCCATCTAATCTTTGTGTGCCTACGGGGAGATTTAGATTGGTACCTCAAGGACATAGGTCAGAGAATGGCTTATTGGAGAGTTAATAAGTCAGCTGATCATGGGAGCGTAGGTATGTGCGTGACCCATGTGATGTGAACTATGTTCGCCTCCATTGTGTGTGATTGTTACTTATTGAGATGGTTCCTGAGTGATTTGGAATACGTGATCCTAATATACGTGATGTACCGGGATTTGATAGCAGGGTATGTGTGCACCGCAGCTTAGTCTCGGAGTGACAGTATTGTATATTTATGATGAGATTAATATATTGATAATTGAAACGAACTGTCATTATAAATGTAAGTGTGAATGATCGTAACGTTTTAGTAGAGTTAAAGATGGAAAAGTCTTAGTAATTATTTTGAGTAATTCTCAGAAATAAAAAGTAAAATTCTCTGTTTATATTAAGATGTCGGGAATTGAACCGTGAATATTATAGTAATGTTAGGTTGTGTATTTGACTAGTTAGATAGTGAAATAACTAGAATGGATACGGGAACGATAGGAGTGCAAATGTAGTTGAGAGGGGAGGAACTCATGTGAGTGTACGCACTATCATGTATTTTATATTCACTGTTTAATGATATTAAACACTTGTTGTATTTTAAACTTCTTTCACAATTGGGCTCTGACCCGTTTGCTTTCAAATCTATTTTCTTGTAAAAACCTTTTAGGTGCCCAACCACAAGGACAGTAGGCATAGGAGTTCCATTCCATAGACGTGCTGTAGCTGTTGTGGAAGTTACAGGATCTCGATTATAGATGCCTCCACTCTCTACCTTGATTTCATTTCAGACTTATTTATCTGTAGGGCATGTCGCCCCTTTTCTCTTAGAGACAGTTTATTTATTCAGTTTTAATTCAGTTTTGGTTGTAACTAATTAATGTTTCAAGCTTTGTATTTGGTTTAATTCAGTATTCGGATTGTTGTGAAGAGTATTCCTCCAGATTCAGTTTATTACATTGTTTTTCTATTGCGACTGTAATGTGGTTGTGGTATTAGTATTTCATTATTTGAATTGGTTGTATGTTAATCGGATTTAATTAAAATTGACAACTCGCTTTTTAAATATTAGGTGGCTAGTAATTGTTAAAACGTTTTCGACAGTGATGCTATGAACTGAACCAACTGGACCTTTTGTATTAATTTGAATAAAGGAGTAGCTACCCGGTATTTAATTAGTCGGGGTGTCACAGGTGGTATCAGAGCATCAGGCTCTAGTGTCCTTAGGATCTATATGGCTTGTTATGTTTCCGCTAAGCATTCTTTGATATATAGCCCTATATTAGAGGATTGTAGTACTCTTTTGTGTATCATACGCTCTTCAACTATTTTGAGATAATAACTGCGAACTTATAAGACTTTACTCTCATTTCAGATGGCTCCACGATGTGCACAGCAAGTTCCCAGGGATGCTCAACCCGAGCCACAGCCTGCACCAGTTCAGGGATCCATGAATGCCGCAGAGGTTGCCGCTAGTGTAGCCCAAGCGATAAATTCTGCCCTTGCAGTTGTGCAGCAGGCACCATCCCAGGTGCCGGTAGTAGCACCAATACAGGCTCATGCATTCCTGTCTTCTTGGGAACATGTTTGTGATGCTTTTCAGAAAGCACACCCTCCGGAGTTTGCAGGTAGCTCCGACGTTGTTGTGTTCAGTCAGTGGAAGAAGGACATCCAAAGGCACTTGAGGATGTACGAGTGCACGGATGTACAGAGACAGATATGGGCTACCTTTAATCTAGTAGAGTCAGCATTGCAGTGGTGGAAGTCCATTACCACCGCGGAGGAGAGAGATATCCTCTCTATTCAGGAGTTCTGGGTGCGGTTCGACCGCAAATATTTTCCATCAGCAGTTCACACCGAGATGAGGAGGAAGTTAATGAACCTCAAGCAGAAGGGCAAGACTGTGGCAGAGTATGAGGCCGAGTTCACTAATCTCTTGAACACGTCCCCGATGAGATTCCGACAGAGGAGAAGAAGATATAGAAGTTCATGGATGGGTTGACTTGGAGAATCCGTCAGCACTTATTGGGTAATCTCTCATTGGCCACTTATTCTGATGTGGTTAACGCTGCACTGCTTAACTGTCGGGACCACCGCTTTCACTTGTCAGAGAGTAAGAGATCAGGAGAGTCCAGTCATTAGGGTATGATAGGGGGAAATGGTTCGAGCGGGGCACAATCTGCTCAGGGTCAGCACAGGCAGGGTGATCCGGGTTCCCAGCAGGGGGTTCCTAAGAGATTCAAATCTGGGAGTTTTAGAAATGGTCAGGGAGGTTTTCGTCATGGCCATCAGGGTCAGCAGGGCCAGCAAGGCCAACACTGGCAGTTTCATCAGGGCCAGCATGGCCAGGGGAGGAATGGCAATGGCCACCAGGGCCGTTGGCAACAGGGTTAGAGAGGGGAAAACTTTCCGGGGAAATGTTTTACTTGTGGCAAGATTGGCCACAAACGCCAGGAGTGTCCTGATAGGGGCAGGACCCCACAACAGCAGCAGTAGGGTGCTCGACACGATCCCTAGAGACCTATGTTTCCCGTCGCCCTCCCAGTACCACTGCAGATGCTAGCATTGCCACCCATCCCAGCAGTCCCAGTCCAGCAGGGACAACTTCAGTACGGGCGAGCTTATCAGCTCCAGCAGGCCGCAGTCCCACAGGATCCACCTACTATTGAGGGTATGTTCTCTATTCAGGGGACTATGGGGCGTATTTTATTTGATACGGGAGCTACACACTGTTTCATTACCACGAGGTTTGCGCGCACTATAGGGTTGTTAGACACTGCAGAGAGCACGATTACTTGTGTAGATTCACCGTTGAGTAGGGGGTCTGTGATTTCTCTTATTTGTAGAGGTGTGAGTATAGAGATTGGGAGGTTTACTTTACCTGCTGATATGTTAGTATTAGATATGACTGAGTACGATGCAATCGTTGGTATGGATTGATTAGTTGTGTATCGAGCCATGATTGATTATTTTAGTAGGAGTATTATTTTTTCCATACCGGGGCAGGAGATGTTCCTAGTGGCGATGCCTCGTCCTGAGGGAGGATCGTCCACTCACTTGTATTATTTAGAGGAGGATACCTCTAAGGACATGGTATTACCACTCTATTCGATTCCAGTTGTTAGTGATTTCGCTGATGTATTTCAGGAAATTCCGGGATTATCGCCTAGTAGGGAGATAGATTTTGTTATCAATTTGACATCGGGCACTCGGCCAATTGTGCGTGCGCCTTACCGTATGGCTCCAGCGGAGATGCAAGAGCTAAGGGATCAGATAGAGCAGTTATTGGGCCAAGGGTTCATCCGTAGGAGTACTTCACCGTGGGGTGCCCTTATGCTATTCGTAAAGAAGAGGGATGGATCATTAAGGTTGTGTGTAGATTACCCGGAGTTAAATAAAGTCACGATACGGAATAAGTATCCATTGCCCCGAATCGATGACTTATTTGACCAGTTGAGGGGAGATTCCTTCTTCTCAAAGATTGACTTGCGATTGGGATACCATCAGTTGCATATCAGGGAACAGGATGTCTCGAAGACTACCTTCTTGATGAGATATGGTTCCTACGAGTTTCGAGTTATGCTTTTTTCCCTAACCAACGCTACAACCGTGTTTATGGATTTGATGAATAGAGTCTTCATAGAGTTCCTAGACTAGTTCGTCATCATCTTTATTGATGACATTCTGGTTTACTCCCAGACAGAGGAGGAACACGCCGATCACTTGAGATAGGTTTCGCAAACACTGCGTCAGAACGAGCTTTATGCGAAGTACGAGAAGTGTGGGTTTTGGCTGAAGGAGGTATAATTTTTGGGGCATATCATTTTAGATCGGGGGATATCTATTGATCCAGGGAAAGTATCCGCAGTATCCGCAGTGAGGGAGTGGGGACAGCCCACGACACCGACTGAGATCTGTAGTTTCTTGGGCTTGGCAGGATACTACAAGAGGTTTATTCGGGGATTCTCAAAGATAGCGGGTCCTTTGACACATCTGACTCGCAAAGGTGTGCTATTCATCTGGAGCGATGCCTGTCAGTTGGCATTCGATGAGTTGAAGGACAAGTTGACCTCAGTGCCTATGTTAGCATTGCCCAGGCCGGGGGTTGAGTATCTAGTCTACACCGATGCATCCTTACAAGGACTTGGAGGTGTACTACAACAGGAGAGTCAGGCCATAGCTTATGCTTCCCATAAGCTTAAGCCTCATGAGAAGAATTACCCCACCCACGACTTGGAGTTAGCGGCAGTCATATTTGCTCTTCGAATTTGGAGACACTATCTCCTGGAGGAGAAATTCCGTTTGTTCACAGACCATAAGTCTCTACAATACCTCTTCACGTAGAAGGAACTGAATATGCATCAACGACGGTGGCTTGAGTTTGTGAAGGATTATCAGTTTGATATCCAATATCACCCAGGGAAGGCTAACGTGGTAGCAGACGCGTTAAGCCATAGGCCAATAGGTGAGGTGGCCGAAGTGTGGAGAGCAAAGTGGAAGGAGTTGGGACACCAGGATGCAGTGGCCCGATCATTTATGTATGTGATGAGTGTTACACCTTAGATTGTTACAAGAGTGATACAGGCACATGCAAAAGACTCGTTCTGTCAGGAACAGATAGATCGATTATTAGCCGAGGGATCTGAATTCTATACCATTAGTTCAGATGGGGGATTATGCTTCAATGGGAGACTGGTTCTTCCAGAAGGGGAAGACTTGCGGCATGAGGTAATGACAGAGTCGCACGGTTCTCGGTTCATGGTTCTCGGTACACCCTGGTGGGGACAAGATGTACCAGGACATGAGACGACAGTACTGGTGGAGCGGAATGAAGAGAGATATTACTGAGTTCGTTTTTAAATGCGCCACTTGTCATTTGGTAAAGTTGGACCATCAGAGACCGACATGAATTCTACAGCCGTTAGAGGTTCCGATGTGAAAATGGGAGAGCATTTCCATGGATTTCATCACGGGGTTACCTACGTCACAGAGGGGTCACGACTCCATATGGGTAATCGTGGATAGGTTGACCAAAGTTGCTCATTTTCTACCAGCTCGGACAGACTACACTACGGGACAGTATGCCCAGATTTTCATAGCGGAGATAGTGAGACTTCACGGGGTGCCTCTCAATATCGTGTCTGACTGAGACAAGATATTTGTTTCATGATTTTGGGAAAGATTCTAGGAGGCCATGGGTACGAAATTGCGGCTGAGTACGACATATCACCCGCAGACAGATGGGTAAAATGAGCGGACGAATCAGATGTTGGAGGACATGTTGCGTATGTGCATCTTAGACTTTGGAGGTGGTTGGGAGCAGTACCTTCCACTGGTGGAGTTTGCTTATAATAACTCCTACCAGTTCACCATTGGCATGGCTCCATTCTAGGCGTTGTATGGTAGACCTTGTCGTTCCCCAGCATGTTGGTTAGAGGTGGGGGATAACAAACTCCTTGGTCCGGAAGTGATTCAGGATACTTCGGCAAGGATAGAGATGATACGGAGCCGTATTCGGGTAGCTCAAGATCGACAAAAGAGTTATGCCGATGCCAAGAGGTTCTTCAGAGAGTTCGAGGTGGGGGACCAGGTGTTACTTAGAGTATCTCCGATGAAGGGGATTATGCGTTTTGGAAAGAAGGGGAGATTGGCACCAAGATATGTGGGGCCATTTCCTGTTATCAAGCGGATTGGGCCAGTAGTGTATTGTAATACCCCGTATTTTTGGCGATATTTATTTTTGGGATTAATTAATTAAATGAGAATTAATTGGGAATTAATTCGGATAAAATACTAGCGAGATGTGAGTTGGTATTTGACTATATTGAGTATATATGATGTTACATGAATATTGAATTATGAAATTTGTCGTGAGATTGATATACGGCAATTTGGTCATTTTATTGGGACGCGTGTGACAGTCGCGTCAGGATATAATTATTTTATTTATAAAAGTGAATTTAAATTATATTAACTGTATGGTCATTTTGAGTGCGCCAACGCGTCCGGAAGGGTCGAGATAGTCAGAAAACACTAGCCGGGGGTTTAGTTTGGGTCCCGGGGTATTTTTAGGCCATACCGGCAACATTAAGGGTAGTTTGGTAATATTGTATTTTTGGGATTTAATAATGACGAAAATTAGGAGTCTTTATCTGATTGGGAATAGACCCACTAAACCCACTAACCAACCCTTAATGACCCAATAAGCTACGGGGGTTATTAGATTAGGTTTCCAAAAACTTTCCCAGAGAAAACCTTAGCCACCCTAGCCACCTTTGGAGAAGAAGGCTTGTAGAGAGAGAGAGAGAAGGAATTCTGCAGAAAAGCTTCATCAAACCAACACCAAATTCAGAGACACTCGAGGCAAGTGATTTAATCCTATTTAATTCAGAGAATCTCTCTTCCATGTTAGATAAATTGAAAGATTTACATTTGTTCTTGGAAATTAAATAAAAACCCATTTTAATTGGACTTAGGACTTGAATTTTGAGGACAAATTGCATGTAGAATAGTATGGAGATGATTATTCTGATGTTAATATATGTTGGATGTAACAAAAACGAATCTAGAATGGACTTATTGAGGATTTAAAATTCTAGGGTTTATGTTCTTGAAAATTTGGGGGAAAGGGTAGAGATTTGATGAATTAATGATGGTTAGGAAGTGTTAATTCCTTAAAAGATGTTAGTATATGACCTTAGTATGTTTTAGGATGATTGGAGACCTTAAAACATTGATTGGACGAATTTTGGTTGAGATTTGAGGTGTAGAAATTGGGGAAAAATGAGATAAGATTTCTGGGCTTGAATGTGGTCACTCGTTAGAAGACCTACCCAGGTCGTTCGAACGAACTCGTTCGAACGAGCTTCTAACGAGTTGACAGTTTGGGGTTCTAACGAGAGGGATGTTCGTTCGATAATCTCGTTCGAATGAGATCTCGTTAGATAGCCCAGTTCGTTCGAACGAACTCTCGTTCGAACAGCCTCGTTCGAACAAGACTTCTAACGAGCTGGCAGTTTAGGCCTTTTTGGCCTGTTTTAATTTTTGGAGTCCCGTAAACTTGTTCGAGGATAGAGATAACATTCCTATGATGGTGTATTAGTATACTTGGGACATTTGGGATATAATGAGGAGTAAATTATATAAGTGTGTATCAAATCAAATAGACATTACGAGCTGAGACGTGAGTGCCTACTACGATGTGAGAATAAATTATGGCGCGTATAAATATGGACCGGGATTATATAAGTTGTATATATATTAAGTTAGTACGAGAATGCGATAAGTACTACAATTAAACTACGAGGATTACTAAGATGCGTGTTTACTTAGTATTGGTATATGATTTGTGTGTATGACATACCTACCATACTTGCTATCACGGGAGGTTTGCGTTCGCTTAGGGCCCTCTAATCCTTGTGTTGCCCGGATTTAGACTGGTTACCTCGATGAACATAGGTCAGAGAAGGACTTATTGGGATGTTAATAAGTCTGCTGATCGTGGGAGCGCAGGTATGTGCGTGACCCATGTGATGTGACTGTGTTCGCCTCCACTATTTATGATTTGTTTTATCTGAACGATTCCTGAGAGATTCGGAATACGTGATTCCTTATGTACGTGATGTACCGGGATGGATAGCAGAGTATGTGTGCACCGCAGCTGAGTCTCGGGGTGCTTATATTGTATATTTATGTTGTGGAAAATATACACTTAATAAACTGAGAACTTTCATATGGTATTGTGTGTATAACTATGGCATAACAAAAAGGGATGTTCTATAATGAGTTGTATTACTTTTATGTGAGAACCTGAATTTACGTTAAGCCCCTATTTTAATTGAGATCATTATTATGTTAATGGGAACCGAGTAATAAGGGTAGAACCTATGACAGTCTAGCTAGGTATGATGTCACTTAGCTAGTGGTTAGTGTCATTTTAGATGGGTACTTACGTTAGGAGTGCACAGTTAGACGAGAGGTGAGAATTCCATGTGAGTGCACGTCCTAACATGTATTTTGCATTTAATGTTTTAAATGTTTTTAAAGCACTTGCAGGTTTTTAAAATATCTCCACATTCGGGCTCTGACCCGTTTGCTTTCAAATCTATCTTTTTGTAAAACCATTTTTAGGTGCCCAGCCACAAGGACACCATGCATAGGATACTCATTCAGGTGACGAGCTGTAGCTGTTTGTGGAAGCTACAGGGATTTGCTCTTAGACGCTTCTATCATTTGGATTCCATATTCAGTATTCTTCAGTTGTAGGGCATGTTGCCCAAATTCTATTAGAGACTTTTCCATTTCAATTTTCAGACTTGGCATGTATTGATTTAGTATTCAGTATTTAGTTATTTCATTTCAGATGTGGAGTTTGTTATGAGGAGTTTTTCCTCCGGATTTATTTATTTCATGTGTTGGTTATTCTACTATTTCGTTATGGTGAATGGTGTTATTATTCATGCTTTAAATCTTTTACTGCATGTTAACCAGACTTTAATTAAAATTTGGCAACTTACTTTTTAAATACTAGGTGGTTAGTAATAATAAAAATGTTTTCGACAGTGATGCTATTAGCTGAGCCAACTTGGCATTTTGAATTAATTTAATAAAGGAGTAGCTACCCGGTATTTAATTAGTCGAGGTGTCACATGTATAGAATTGGACTACCAGAGCACTTGCAAAGATTCATGACGTGTTCCATATTTCCTCACTAAGGAGATATCTTAGGGACGATTTGGCTCATACCCATATTGCTTTGGAGAACATCGATCTTCAGCCTGATAGTTCCAACGAGGAGGGGCCGATTTCTATTCTAGACCACAACGAGAGGAAATTGAGGTCGAAGATAGTACCATTAGTACGTGTTCAGTGGCGGCCTCATAATGCCGAGGAGGCCACATGGGAGCGCGAGGATGACATGCGTGAGCGTTATCCAGAGTTATTTTTACCAGGTATTCTTTAGTTCCGAATTTCGGGATGAAATTCTGTTATTAGGGGGGAGTATGTAATACCCTGTAATTTTATTGATTTTTATTTAAGGGATTAATCGAATTAAATGAGAATTAATTGGGAATTAATACGGATGTAAATACTAACGGGACGTGAGTTGGTATTTGTTTATGATGTTAAAATTAAATATTATGGAGTATATATGGTATCATATGAATATTGAAAATATTAAAATCGTCGCGAGACAGAAATACGACAATTTGGGAAATTAAGTTGGGACGCACATGTCAGCCGCGTCAGGAATGACTTTAATTAGATTAAAAAGTAATTTATATTTATATTAACCGATTGGTCATTTTGAGTGCGCCAACGTGTTCGGAAGGGTCGAAATAGTCAGAAAACACTAGTCGGGAGTTTAGTTTGGGTCCCGGAGCATTTTTAGGCCAAACCGGCAACCTAGAAGGGTAATTTGGTAATTTTAAAAATTAAGGGATTAAAACCCACGAATTTTAGAGGTAATTTAGATATTATTAAAAGGGCCACTAAGGCCATTATCAACCAAAAGTGAGAGAGTGGGCTACGGAGGTTTTTGAGAGAAGTTAGAAGAGAGGTTAAAGGAGGATCTAAGCCAAACCATCTCCCCACCATCATTTTGAAAGGAATTTGTGACCGAAAAGAAGAAAGAACCAACCTTGATTGTTAACAACGAATCAAAACATCGGATTTAAGGCAAGTGATTTGATATTATTAAGTTCAATGAATATTTCTTCCATGTTTAGTGTCGAAACTGTATTTGCCTTGAAAGTTTTGATGAAAACCTAATGGGATTGATATAGAAACTCTAAAGTTTGGTTAGGGATTGCATGTAGAATTATTATGAACGAAATTGGTACCCTAAAACTTAACTTTGATGATTTATAAACAGATTAATGATGAGTATTTACGTGCAATTAAATTTTGGATTCATGTTCATAGGGTTTGGGGCAAAAATTGGAGATTTATGATTATTGCATGTTGATTAGTAAGATTTAACCCCAAAAATATGTTAAGGAGTGATCTAGGATGACTTAGAATAGTTTAAAAACATTAACACGTAATTGGGATGATCTTAGGATGGATTTAGAGAAGAGAAAAATGAAGAAAAACGAAGTGGGGAAATTCTGGGCGTTTCCTGCAATCTCGTTAGAAGACCAACCCAGGTCGTTCGAACGACCTCGTTCGAACGATTTTCTAACGAGGTTCCAGTGCCCCTTTATAATGAGTTAGTAGTTCGTTCGAAGCCATTCGTTCGAACGAACTGGTTCGAATGACCTCGTTCGAACAAGAATTCTGGGACTTCTAACGAGTTCACAGAATGGTCTTTTTAGGCCCGATTTTGGTTTCGAGTTTTTCGTAGGCTTATTTTATTGAGTGTTATCCTTCCCTTGTGATGCGTTGGTATAGTTGTGAGATTGGAGTACGTTGAGGATTAAAAACTTGGAATTATATAATAGATCGGATGACTCCTAAGGAGTAGGTTGTAAGTACTCGAATTCGCGACGTGAGAAGAGTGGACAACTCTAATGTACATTATTCGGGGACTCGTAAACATGCAACATGTAATGACGGTATATGATTATGACATATACCTCTAGTAAAATTATAAGATATCTAAGATGTGTGAATGCTTAGTATATGTGTTTATCTATGTATAACATACCTACCATACTTGCTATCACGGGCGGTCGGCGTTCGATCAGGGCCATCTAATCTTTGTGTGCCTACGGGGGGATTTAGATTGGTACCTCGAGGACATAGGTCAGACAATGGCTTATTGGGGAGTTAATAAGTCAGCTGATCATGGGAGCGTAGGTATGTGCGTGACCAATGTGATGTGAACTATGTTCGCCTCTATTGCGTGAGATTGTTACTTATTGAGACGGTTCCTGAGTGATTTAGAATACGTGATCCTAATGTACGTGATGTATCGGGATTTGATAGCAGGGTATATGTGCACCGCAGCTTAATCTCGGGGTGCCAGTATTGTATATTTATGATGAGATTAATATACTGATAATTGAAATGAACTATCATTATAAATGTAAGTGTGAATGATCGTAACATTTTAGTAGAGTTAAAGATGGAAAAGTCTTAGTAATTATTTTGATTAATTCTGAGAAATAAAAAGTAAAATTCTCTATTTATATTAAGATGTCGGGAATTAAACCGTGAATAGTATAGTAATGTTAGGTTGTGTATTGGACTAGTTAGATAGTGAAATAACTAGAATGGGTACGAGTACGGTAGGTGTGCACAATTAGTTGAGAGGTGAGGAACTCATGTGAGTGTACACACTATCATGTATTTTATATTCACTGTTTAATGATATTGAACACTTGCTGTATTTTAAACTTCTTTCACAATCGGGCTCTGACCCATTTGCTTTCAAATCTATTTTCTTATAAAAACCTTTTAGGTGCCCAGCCACAAGGACACCAAGCATAGGAGTTCCATTCCAGAGACGTGATGTAGCTGTTGTGGAAGTTACATGATCTCGATTATAGACGCCTCCACTCTCTACCTTGATTTCATTTCAGACTTATTTATCTGTAGGGCATGTCGCCCCTTTTCTCTTAGAGACAGTTTATTTATTCAGTTTTAATTCACTTTTGATTGTAACTAATTAATGTTTCAGGCTTTGTATTTGGTTTAATTCAGTATTCGGATTATTGTGAGGAGTATTCCTCCAGATTCAGTTCATTACATTGTTTTTCTATTGCGACTGTAATGTGGTTGTGGTATTAGTATTTCATTATTTGAATTGGTTGTATGTTAATCGGATTTAATTAAAATTGACAACTCACTTTTTAAATATTAGGTGGCTAGTAATTTTAAAAAAGTTTTCGACAGTGATGCTATGAACTGAACCAACTGGACATTTTATATTAATTTGAATAAAGTAGTAGCTACCCGGTATTTAATTAGTCGGGGTGTCACATATATACTTGAGCAATAGTAATGTTATTGTCAAATTTTTTGACAAATAAGGTTTGGTTATTTCTTCCTCTCCTAAATCCGTTAGCTAACAGAAAGGTGGATAGACGCTCATACCAAACTCTAGGCGCTTGTTTTAACCCATAAAGAGCTTTCTTTAAGATGATAAACATGATTAGGATGATGAGGGTAAATAAACCCTTTAGGTTGTTCTACATAGGTCTCCTCAGTTAAAATTCTGTTAAGGAAGGTAAAATCTACATCTATTTGGTAAAGTGTGAAATGTAAATGACATGCTATAGCAAAAATTAAATTAACAGATTTGAGTCGAGTAACAGGAGAAAATGTTTCCTTAGAATCTATTCCCTCAATCTAAGTGTAGCCCTGGGCAACTAATCTAGCTTTATTTCTAATGATCATCCCAGACTCATTAGTCTTGTTTTTAAAAATCCAATGTATGCCAATAACCCTTTTATTTTCAGGTCTGGGTACAAGATACCAAACATCATGAATGAAAAATTGAATAAGTTCCTCTTGAATTGCAGTAATCCACAAGGGGTCATTCAAGGCTTCATTTACATTTTTGGGCTCAATAAGAGACATAAAACAGGTAAAATGAGCAATATTATGAAGCTTGGATTTAGTACGAAAAGGTTCTATAGGATTACGAACAACGTTATCTATGGGATGGTCATTAGAAACCCATTTAGGTACTTCAGGGGTCTCTGTTGGTAAAGACTCGGTTATTTCACGAGAGTCATAATTTAAAAGGCTTTCAGACTCATCCACAATAGCTGGTCTAGTAATTTTACTTTCTATAGAAGTGTCATTTATAATCACATTAATAAATTCCATCATGGTCTTAGTACACAAGTTGCAAATTTGGTAGGATCTACTGTTAGGTGAATAACCTAAAAATATAACTTTATCTCATTTTAGTTAAAACTTAGATAAATGTTCTTTGTCTTTACAGACATAACATGTACTACCAAATGTCCTAAGATATTTAAGATTTGGCTTCTTGCCATACCAAAGTTCATAGAGGGTCTGTTTAGAATTCTTCCTAAGGTAGATTCTATTGATAATGTGATATGCAGTACAAATTAATTTAACCCAAAAGTACTTAGGTAAATCTTTGGCATGTATTAAAACTCTTGCCATTTCCTGAATTGTTCTATTTTTGTGCTCGGCTATCCCATTTTATTGGGGTGTTTTGGGAGCACTGAACTCATGTTTGTAACCATTATAGTCACAATATTCAATGACACCTGAATCTATGAATTCATCTCCTCTATCACTCCGAATTCTATCTACTTGGGAATCCTTTTCATTTTCTATACGAAGTAAGATTTTTAAAAACACTCTAAAATTTTCAGACTTCTGCTTTAGAAAAGCAACCCAAGTGAAACTCGTGTAGTCATCAACGATAACTAGAATGTAACTATTGACACAAAGACTAATAGTATGAGAAGGACCCATTAGGTCCATATGGATGAGTTCTAAAGGTTTAGAGGAAAAAATGTCTTTAACTCTTTTATGAGATGCCTTGACTATTTTTCCTTCTTGAAAAGGACCACGGACAATGTTTGAAATAGGTTTTATTTTAGGATTACCTCTATCAATTTATTCATAGGATAATTTTTTAAGGCTCTCATAATTTATGTGACCCATTTTGTTATGCCATATTTCATTATCATCCATTCTGGCAATGTTACAGACCTCTTTACCTGGATTGACTATGTAACAGTTATCTGGAGTACGACGTCCTGTAATGATGCACTCACCATTTTCATTTAAAATTTTGCAATTGTTCTTCGTAAAGGTGACAGTATGATTGGAGTCACAAAATTGTGAAATACTTAGTAGATTAGACTTAAGACCTTTAAGTAATAAAACATCTTCAAGAACAGGTAATCCTTCTTATTAGAGTATTCCTTTGACAATGATCTGGGCTGAAACACCATCTCCAAACAAGACTTTGCCTAGGAAAAAGTTAGTTTTGTTTGAGAGTTTGGATTCATCCCCGGTCATATGCTTAGAACATCTAGAGTCCAAGTACCATCCAGACTTGGTGTGTTCATCTTTCAAAGCACTGATCACTATGTTACATGTCATCTGGGGTACTAGATCATCCTTTCTTACCCAAATAGCTCTACTTTTCAATTTGTTCTTATTAGCCCGTATTTGATCAAACTTACCAGCTTTAGATTTTTGTCTATACAGATTTTGCGCAATTTTATTGTTGTTATAAACATTTTGAGCATTTGGTCAAAAAAATATTCTAGGATTATTTCTTGACGATTGTCTTGTAGTATTAGATCTTGTCTTTCTTTTTCGATAGTTAGAGTTTCTATCCGGTGGTTTAGGAAGGACATAATTGTTTTGGCTTCTCCTAGGATAGTTAAAATTCTGATAGGTAAAGGAGGGATAGGTAGTTTGGTATAGGCATTTGGAATAGCAACCATATAAAGAGTGTCCGTACACATCACAGTATGAGCAATAAAGATTGCTCGTAGCAGTTAAGTCTTTAGGAAAGTTATTGAACAAAGGTTTCCCTAAATTATGACTTTTGACATTATTTATAGAGGGAATAATTTTAAAAGAGGTCTCACTCTTTCTAACGGGAGGACAACCGTACTTGGCTTTAAGTTGAACATTATGCTTAGAGGTACTTGTCTCATTAAGGTTCAACTGTAGCTGATTTTTATCAAAATCACTTTTCAAAGATTGAAAGTCTGGACAAATTTCCATAGGTCTTTTCCCACCAGTAACAAACTTTATAGTTTCAAAAGGTTTAGTTTGCTTGATATTTTTGGCGCAAAATCCTATTCCATATTTGTTGTCAGAATTGGTCTTACTATCAGCAACACAGTCCTCAAAACAATTAGAATTTCTTTCAAATTTTGAGAATTTTTTGAAGACTATTGAAGCCTTTTATTTTGTTTGTTCCAATTCTAATAACGATCCTTTATACTTCTTTTCCAAAACTTTATTGGATTTAGTCAATTCTTTCAATTTTTGATCAAAAATATTTATTTCCTCATCATGAGTCAAACTTTGAGACGTATACTCTTCAGCATTTTGTTTAACTATTTGGTTTAGGAACTCTAATTTCTTGGAAAGATCTTTGACAAGCTTCTCTAGTCTAGTGCTTTTCTTGAGTGTTTTAGTGTAAAGTGTGTGAATTTCAGGAAGGTCTTCATTATCGGAGTCACTAAGTGAGCTATGTTCTGTGTCCCCTATCAATTCAATTTTAGGACTCACACACCCATTGACATCATTAATAAGGCAATCAATTTGACTCACACACACACGATTTTCAGTACTATAATCATTCTCAAGCATTAAGGCAAACATATGAGTAGAAGCAACATCATTTATCGTAAGATCAATTTCCTCATCATTATTATAGATTATCTTAGCAAAGAATGATATGCAAGGATCATAAGAGTTGGATGACTCGGGTTCATCATTTTCAAACTCACTTGAGTCATTACAAGTCTTGCATAGCTGAGCCTTATTATGTTTGGGGTTTTTGTCTAAGTTAACCATACAGTCACTAGCCATGTGTCCTAATTTTCCACATCTATAACATTCAATATTTTAAGGTCTTTTTGAGGTATTTTATGATCATCAGTCTTTTATTTGTCACGTCTTCTCTCATGAGGCCTATTATTAGAAGTGTTAGAGTAATTAGGTTTCCCTTGTCTAGAAGAAACTTTGTTTCTAAAGTTTACAATTTTTTTGAATTGCTTAGACATAAGAACAATCTGATTATCCAAGTTATCCAAGTCACAATCCTCATCAGAGTCCAGGTCAAGGTCAGGTTTGATCAACTTAGATGAAAAAATAAGATTAGAATTACCCTATTTGTTATTGGTCTGGATCAATTGTTTCTTGAATTCAAGTTCCATTTCCACAGTTCTTAGTTTACTATTGAGAAGTTCTGGGGTAATATTTTGATCATCCATTTCCTCAATAACATATCTTTTGTTATTAAACTTCGGTGGAAGTGATCTTAGAATTTTTGAAACAATCTCTTTCCTATCATATGTTATACCATTTTCATGCAACTTAGTTACAATGTCAGTTAACCTAATATAGAAATCATCAAAGGATACAGTCTCAGATATGACAAGAGAGTTATACTGTTGGATAAGTATTTGAGTTTTAGCATCTTTAACTCTTGTATCACCCTCATGTGCAGTTACAATAGTATCCCACGCTTCCTTAGAAGTTGTACAAGATGAGATCCTCTTGAACTCATGTTTATTAATAGACATAAATATGGAATTCTTGCCTTTATTGTTACATAGTGAAATTTGTTTCTCATCTTTAGTGAATTCACTTAGTAAGTTTGTGATTCTCACAAGACTTTCTTCAGATGCTGGTTTAGTTGAAAAAGTGTATCCATTTTCTATAACTTCCTAGACTTCATCTCCCAGAGTTCCTTCAATAAAAGAAATCATCCTTACCTTCCAATAAGAAAAATTGGTTCCATCAAAGAGAGGGGGTCTGGACAGGTTACCTAGTCTCTCAAATTTCTCGTCCATACTTTTGTTTTGAAAAAAATAATTTCAGAAACACAGGATCTAAAAGATTTTAAAACAGCCAAGCACTCATACCAATTGAAAAACTTCCACTTAAGACGTTTAATACAAAGTTAAACTATTAAAATGGCTCTGAGTTGTTTGTTGAAGAAACTCTTTTAATCAAAACAAAACTTAACACAAGATGTGTTTAAGACGATTTTTTAAAATAGTTTGAAAAAGTTTGAACGAATTATTTCAGATCAATAATGAACCAATTTTGAAAAACAAAACTTAAACTATTAAATCAGCACAGCTAGGAAGAAGGTTATGAGAAAATGAGTAAGAGCACAAATAATTTTTAACGTGGTAAAATCCCACCCAATTGAGGAAACATCCACATTGACCTCTACATCACAAAACGAAAATCCACTAAAATCAGAGTAACAAATTACAAGTTATTTAATAACCAAACCACACAAACACACCTAGAATCGTTACCAACTCCTCTTGATTAGATCTAACTTCTCTGAAGGTTTTTGTTGTTGATGTTCTTTCCAATTTCGTAACTTTACTTTATTTCAGTCTTTACGTCGACTCAAACAAGTTCAAGATCATATAACCAATACTTTAAGTGTGGTAGAGTGAAAGTGTAGTGGTTATGTTCTCTCTAACATATGCATGCAACGCACTCACACTTAATACAGACATAATGATTTAACAAAATACAAAATCACTAGATATGCAAGAAATTCTAAAATCAGTTTAGTCAAAACTAAATCAGACTTTTAAACCTTTCAAAATAACCGCAGATCAAGAGGGAATCTTGTTGATAAATATCCAAGATCCTAACACTTTCAGGTTTTGAAAATATTATATAGAAAGTGTAATTCCCAATCAAGATCTCAAAACTATATCTTAGTCTGATAGTTTGAGTAAAATGAAATCAGACTGAATATTGTTGGTTTAGGGTTTGAAAACATAAAATCAGTTTTAAAATAACCAACAAACTAGATTTATCGAAATAATAAATCAAGAAAGTGAACTATCTATGTGATTTGTATCACAAAGATGAGATCTCAAGTTTCTATGTAGAGAATTTCCAAACTAGATGAGCTCCTATATAATGCAGACTCAAATGAGTCAAAGATATAGGGTTCTTTGGTAGGTGGACTTCAAACCTATGAAGTCAATATGTTTACCTATAAGCAAGTGCCAAAAAAAGAAAAGGGCATTGCTTTGAAAGCTCGTAAGGAAGGGACTAAAGTTTCGGATGACGATTCATATTCCAATTTTGAGGATGTAGCCTTGTTAGCAAAGACGTTCAAAAAGTTTCTTGAATTTCAAAAGCAATCGAAAGATGCCAAAAAGTTTGAGAAATTCAAGAACAACAATCTAGATTCCACCCCTAAATATAAGAGTGACAAATTTAAGAGGGTTGAGTCGGATAGGTGTTTTGGGTTTGAGGGGTATGGTCACAAAGTTGCTGAGTGTCCCACTAGACTTAAGAAGGAGGGAAATAAACCGATAGCTTATAGTGCCTCCTTAAGTGATAGTGATACGGAAGAGGAAAAGAGTTCCCCCAATGAGAGCAAGTTTATTACTTTCTTGGCTTGTCATGTGAGCGATGATAATAATTTTTTCCATGAATATTATCATGTGCATGACACTTTCGAGGCCGTTGAATCCCAAGTGAGTGAGAGTGAAGTGAGTGAGGAAGAGGAGGTTGATGTGAAAGAGTTGCAAGTTGCATTTAATGAGTTATATGCCGAGGCAATGACAGTGAAAAAGGAAAACTCTAAATTTCAAGATAGGTTAAATGGGTGTCGTAGAAAATAATGATGTTCTGATTAAGGATCTTAGGGCATGGGAGAAGAAACTCAGGGAGAAGCTAAGGTACATTGAGAAAGAGAGAGATAGCCTTCTTGGTTTTATGGAGGCTTTGAAAAAAGAAGTGCTAGAGTTTGAGGATTCTAGGCATGTGCTTGAGTCTAGGATTTGCGAGTTGGAAGAGAATTTGAAAGATTCGAGTAAGGTTAAGTTTGACTTGGAATCTAGGTCAAAAAAGTTGGATAGGATGTTATGCACCATCCAAGTCAAAAGTGATAGGTTTGGTATAGGCTACGATCATCACGTTTTTCCCATTCCCAAACCCAATACCAACCGCGTGAGAGAGCCCAATGGGAAGATGAGGAGAGGTCTACATTTTGGTAATCATTCCCGCCATGTTTACACTTGTTCCTATTGCGGTAGGAATGGTCACCTTAGATGTTTTTGCAATTACCTTAGGAATGCTCCTAGGAAGTTTACGAATAAAGTCGTGTTGGTTCCCAAAGCCCTCACGCGTCATGTCACACCTACTTGGGTTAGGAAATCAGACTTAGAGGCTTTAGGACTAAAACTTCACGGTTGCACTCAATTCTTCCCATGCTAGATATAATGGATGATTTTGTTGCCATGTTTGTCATACGCTAGACTTTGCATCATGATTTATATCTTGCTAGTGTTATGTCATGTGTATCATTTTGTATTATATTTTACATTTATTGAGTCTTATTTGAAAAATACGAAAACATTTTATTTTTGATAAAACTTTTCGAAAAATACAAAAATACTTTTGGTTTTAAATATTTTTGAAAAAACACAAAAAGATTTTCATTTTATTTTTGTGTCATGAATTTACATGTTTGATGTGTCTTATTGGTGTTCTTGGACCCCCTTCCTTTCAATATCCATGTGGCTAGGACATTTGGTCATAATTATTTATGCTTAGAATGATCTTAACTATTGTATTATGGGCTTGTTTCAAAGTTGTTATGCATTTTTATTCGACTTTATTTATATGCCATGATTGCACACATGCACGAGTTTATATGGATGTTTGGCTACTCTTGCATATTTGAGTTGGGTGAGACGTTCTTATCTCAATTTTGTCATATATGCGTAAGTAGACATAAGGAGGAGGCGTGCATGTAAGAACCGTTTACCGTGAGGATTGTAATTGAAAAATGATGAGTGTTCATGGAAAAGGGCTGCGAGAGTGTAAAATTGACTCATTGTGAAAGCCACCATTTAAAAGAGCCCAAAAAATTAAAGGAAATAAAAAGAATCATATGCTAAAATGGGCCAAAGTAGTTTATGTTCATTCCAAAATAAAAATATGATATATATTTGAGGGAGTTTGGATGGATAAATTAAACGGGCTTACACCACGAATCCTAACGTTGAAAAATCGTATTGTGATGCTATTGTTTGTAATATCGTTAAAATTTCCCATTTGTGTGCATAATGTTTGTTTACTTCATTTAGCTCACACTTTAATTGTCACATATGGCTAAAATATAGTTTGATGATTTATAGTTATCAATTAGAGCTTCTTGATCGTTTTGATGTGTTGGAATTGTGATTCATTTGTTGTAGTTCACGCCCATACATTCCATTTTCATGTTTGAGCACATCGGTACTATGTTAGCATGTAACTCATATTATTTTTGTAGTTTTTGCTACTATTTTGGTATTGTTTTACAGTTTTCTGCCTCTTCTAGTTAGTTTTTTCACGAAATATTTCGTTGGGAAAAACTGTTTAATTTTTAGAACTGGATGTGAGAGTTTGACTTTCTCGTTCGAGCGACAAACAGATGTCGCGCGAAGTCGTTCGAGCGAAAGGGATGTCTCGTTCGAGCGACAGGGAATTTTTTCCTTCTGTTTCAGTACCTTGGTTCATATTGACATATATTTGGTATTGCTGGGTTGCTTCTGGGTTTCTGTTATGCAGTTCTCTTTGATAGATTTGCTTATTTTGTTGCATTGTATTCGTTTAGTCACAACTTCTTAGATTGTTTATTTTGTTGTGTGATTACTATTTGCTATCTACGGATTTGATATACTTGATCATTATTAGCTGGTTGTTTCATTGATATCTAGATAAACTTCATTAATTATCCTATGCTAGATATGTTTATCTTTTCACCAGATTGTCTATTCGAGACAAAAAGGGAGAGAGATGTATGTGATGTCGGGGGGGGGGGGAGTTTTTTTTATGAGCATATACATTTGTTTTGGGTAACATATTGTGATCATATGCTTTCATGTTTATACTGATTAGTTTACACAAATTGGTATCATATTTTTTATGCATTAGTACAAATTGGTATCCTGATTTAGATGTTGTTACATATTGATATCATGTTTTGCTCAGATAACAAATGATTTGGATTTGATTTTACATATTGGTTTATATCATTTGTTCTTTCATACTTTACTGAGTATTTGTCTGTTTCATGTGTGTAGGTATGCTTTAGAGATTGGAGATTTCAAAACTACATCACATTCAAACATTTCATGCTTGCCAAACCATCATTTACTAGTCTTGTCCTGTAGTTTTTTTTATTTTGATTATATGGGATGGGATTTCGGCATCATACATCTTGACAGCTCAGCTTAGGCATATCACTGTTGGTTTTGTCCCAAAATAGTCAAAGGGGGAGATTTATAAGGACAAAATTTTCCATTTAGTCTCTTGTATGTTTATTTGACTTATTCCCAGAACAAAACATGTATGAATCATAGGGCGTATTTTTATTATCACGATCTCACACAGACTATGACGTACTGAAGTTTATTTAAGACATTGCGGCAAATCTTCAAAGAATTTATCATGTAGGTTTATGGTCCATATTTCGTCTTGAAGTTCAATTGCATTCCGAGATCACTCAGGTATGAATGTGTAATTTTAATGGAACTCGAAATTTACTTTAAAATGTTTAAGGATGTTATTTTATTATAGAAATATGTTTAAAATGGTTTTAAAGTGTTTGAAATGGTTTGCATTTCTCTTTATTCTGATAAGGACGGATTAAAGCAGTGTTTAATTATGACTCTAATTCGTGCATCATTCAAACGACCTAACCAGTCGTTCGAGCGACAGGCCAAAGTCACTTGAGCGATCCGAAAACTTAAGTAAATTATTTAAAGCGTGTTTCCCATCATAATTTTGTGTGCGTGCATTCTGGAAAACTATTTACGAACCAATACGTTTTTGTACAAAATTTTTCTAAGGTTTTTAAGTCTAAACACATCCTTAGAGTTTCAAAGATCTAAGCTTTCATTATAATTTGATATAGAGATCTTGTTTGCACCAAAAATGAGTTATTCTTCACTTGAACATTATTGGGTTTTGCGGTGGAGAAGCGAAAGATCCGTGTTCAACAACATAGAACTTACAAGCCATATCAGTGGACACCAATACATACATGGAGGCGTGTGTTGTGAACTAGCATCGTGGAAGAAGGAATTTCTGCGTGGGCACTGTGAGATGAGTGGTTGAAGATCAGAAGAGCGTCAAGTCTCATTGGGGATCGAGTCGTTGAGTAAGACTTGTGTCTGTTCCTTGTAAATCCACACTCGTAGTGATTGTCTGACTTGGGTCGTCTGAGGTTTTTTCCCGTTGTGGTTTCCTCTTACATCTGGTATTGTGATAATTCTTTTCCTTACTTTATTTTCTTTAATCACTAGATGCATGTTTAGGATTAATCAAGATAAAATTTAGTTAAGTTAAAATTGATGCACATAAAATTTGAAAAAACGTTTTTCAAAAATAAAAAAGTGTTTCATCATCCTTATAGTAAAGTCTGATTTGAAAAATAAGGGGCCTAAACCCAGTCTCAGAGGAATGGCGTCAGTGGGGATCCAATTAGCATTAATTCTGAAGGGGAGATTAGGGTAATATAACACACCTAGATCATGATAATAACGCAATTGATCAGTTTAAGGAACATTTAAAATTGATAACATGTTTAGTCATCCTTATTTATAAACTTCATGTCGGGCTTGCTATAACTCATCCCCTAGATGAGCCAAGGCTCCATCATAGCCATCCATCCGAACTACCCTGGGTTGCTTGTGAAATTGAAAATTTAGTCGATCAACAATATCGGTGAGTTTCTTAATGTCCACATCATTACCCTTAATTAAGGCTACTTGATCGGCTAAAGTCTTCTTGGTCCTTTCCTCCTCAACAGTTAGCCGAGCATCCATCATTTGTTTAGATGACAAGCCAGACTTAGTTTTATTTAAAATTTCTAGTTCTTCCAATAACCTGTAATTCTCCTCTTTCAATAAGGAAGCACCCTTATCTTGAACAACCCCTGAGGACTTTTTCAGGCTTTTCACTTCATTCTTAAGGGCATTATTCTCTTTTTCTAATAGGCTAGCCACCTCCCGAGCACAATCCACTTCACAATAATTCTTTCTTCTGGTAATTTAAAGAAATATCTTGAAGTTTTTTATCAAAACCATGCCTAGTTCTCAATAAGTTATACTTTGATTCATAATCAGCATGAAGGTTAGTAAGAGAAGCCTTATGATCCTCTTGCATTTGCTCAATCATTTCATAATTTGTAACATTATTTTCCACTGCCAGGTCAAAGAGTCTGTGAAGATGATGGGATGCCTCCATCACTTGGTTTGAACCATACAAGCCAAGCAACTCCTCCAACTCATATCCATCCAAATATTTATGGCCAGCACCAGATAGCCCAACGCTCCTTTTACACATGTCACGTTCTGCTGCAACTATCACAGTTAACTAAAAGACAAAATATGAGCACAAATATCAAACAACACAATATATGCCATCATAATGGTGCAAGTCCAACCAAAAATTTTATTATAAAACAAAGGGCTATTATACTAAAAAGGTCCATTATTAAAGATGACATAATGAAATTAATAGTTACTAAGAAAAACTAAAAGTATCCAACAATCTTAAGGAATCTACACCTTATCCTCGTCTTTCTCTATCTAATCTGTCGACTCAGCAACCACTATTGATTGCTCAATCACCATTGAAGATTCACCAGTCCCCTCATCATCTTCTAATTCCTCATCAATGACAGTAGGATTACCCAGGTTGAACTGCTGGAAAAGGTTCGAGTCGGCAGCAGTGCCAACTTGTTTCATTGCAAAGTTCCAATCTTTCTTGAAGGAGGTCTTCTTTAGATAGTCAATTTTTATAACAGCGGTGGCAAAAGCCTTATCCTAACCACGGGTATAAGAATCTTCCTTTTATTTTTTTAGGGTAGCCTTCAAGTTTTGCAACTTTATCTCCACCTCAATGGTGGCCTTGGTAGCATCAGACACAACCTTCTCGACATCCTTCCTTTCCTGATTCACATTATTCAACAAACCCTGCCATTTTTCTTGATATTTTTTATGATCCTCATTTATAGCATCTAATAAGTCCTTCATCTCTTTAAAAGCCACTTCAACATAAGTTGATGATGCCCTCAACTGGTAATCCCTCATCAAAAGTTGGTCATAATCGACTAAGAACTCCAAATATTAAATAATAAAGGCAATTAGCAAAAATCCTAAAGAAGAGTAAATTATTTTAGGAAAGTTTATGTAAAGTTACCAAATCCAAGTTGTGATTAGCTTTTTCCACCAATCTTACTCTCGATAGGGGAATAACTGTCGACATGTCTGTGGGCAACACTCTAGTACCAATTAAACCCCTAGCTAAACTAGGGTTCACTATCATTAATGAGGAATTTGCAGAGGCCTAGTCGGCCTGGGTTTTCTGAACCAATTCCTGCTAAACAACATGACCTTTTATCCACCTCTTGAATTGAGGTTTAATACTTTTCATTTCTTTAGTAGTAATAACTACTAGTCTCTTAGAACCTTCACCGATGATTTTTTTTCTTCTCGATTGGGGGAGAGATATGGCTGTAACAAACTGGTTGGGGATCTTTCTCTTCACCATTTTTTCTTAGAAAAGAAAGAGTGGTTGGAATAGCAGCTAAATCAACTAATTTAAACAAGGAAAAATTTCCTCCCAATGCGGTATCTCCCTCTTCTAATGAAGATTTAGATGCAATAACTGATGGGGATGAGATATAATCTTCTAAATATATGGGGGTTAAGGGAATGTCCTCTATAAGTCGAGCTACAAAGGAAGTAATGGAACACTTATATTCCAATAAGACATAAGATGGCCTAGGATGAACTTCACCAAGTCTTTGCTGAATTGACTAGACAAATTTTAAATCTTCAAAATTCACCTTTGAGTCTGGAAGGCAGTACTTCTTCCTTTTCTCTGCGAAATAACAAAAACAATATGTTAGTAGGAAAATCAACAAATATAAATCAAGAATAAATGAAATTCAATTAGTATAAGTTGTCGACCAATGCCACACCCTTCCTGGGGGCACCCCCTCAGGAAGGGGGAATGTTGCCAGTTCTTTATAACAATTCTATAATCCCAATAATCTTTCTTGGAATCAGGCAGACTAACTACTAATGCCTTATTGTCATGATGTGTCCTCAAATAATAAGTATTATCATCGGTGGTCTCCCAACTGTAACAATACATTAAGACAATTAACCCCATTTACTACTCTCCAATTATGGGGAGCTACCTTGGTTAGATTCACATCAAAGTATTAGCTTAATTCCTAAAATAAATTACCAGGGAGAAAGGTTAATTCACACTCTGCTATAAATGTAATGGGCAGCTAGTGGCCTTCCTTTAAGGTACATAAGTCGCAAGGCCCAGATACCAGTTCAATGGTTACCCACTCAGGGATTTTTCTTTCCTCCCTAAATTCGTCCAAAGAATCTTCACCAATAATATTTAACATCTTAACAAAGATAAAAGAAAAATACGAAGAAAATGGAATTCTTACAGTTGCTAGCACAGTGGAGAACTCCTTAGAACGATAGGAAGGGAGCAACAATGGAATAAAGAGAAAGTTCGATTGTAAAAGATGAGACAAAATGGAGGGAAATCAGCCTTTTTTAAATGCAATGATGGATCTTAATATATGAGATTTGAAATGGTTTAGTGTACAAATGTTTGGACTATCATCGGCATTTCGAATCCCAAAAAGACAATAAGACTAGCATACCCTTTGAAGGTTTACTATTTTTTTAAGATATGTAAAAACTACCATTTCTTCAACATAGGAAATAAAATATATAAGTCCTTGGGTCGGATTTAGACCATCACTCTTATGATGCGTCGAGTATCATTAGAAAGAAATACTCATTCTTTTGATAAGTCCTCAAGTGTGGAGAATTGGGGGCTTTGGTTATTGGTTAAAATTATTTAACCCGTGGACCAATAACACAGTGACACCTGTCAATACTACCCTGAGACCTGCCATGCTGGATCAAACCTGGTTGGCACAAGTACTTATAGGTCGGCTACCTAGTCGGCTACCTCCAAGAAGTTGAGCCATCAATCAGATAGAAAGATAGAAGTGAGATATTCAACAGTCACCATGCACATGAAAGTATACCTAGTTGTCTATTACGATGTGAAGGTGTAAATGCTTGAATCTATAAAGACATTCCACCTCTTGTCTTCATACTTACTATAAATACACCATTTTCCTCTTCTAAGTGGCAGGTTTCTTATAGCGTAATTGCACCTTGTAATCGTATCCCATAGAAAGCAGAACAAACCCCAACCAACTTTACCCATGGATGTAGGATTATTCCCAAAGTTAAACCACATAAAAATCTTATGTCTCTTGCACCATTTCTATTCTTTATCTTTAATTTATTTATCTGCGATTATAAGTTTAGATAATTAAAGTTAAGACCATTCTCTAAATACCTTTTTCAAATTTAGATATCAACACTCAGACTCATCCGTTGCTTGGAAAATAGCATTTCTGCCTTTATCGTTATACTGTGAACTTAGTTTCTCCTATCTAGTCCATTAAGAAAGAGGATTTCTTTTAGTTATTTGAATATCACCTTCACCAATAAGTCTAGTTGGTATAACTATTGGATATGTGCAATCATTCTTACTTTTTATTATGAAAATTTGCACCATCAAACTGAGGAGGACATACAAAACTACCATTTTCGTCTTCCATTTGACATAGGTTAAAAATAAAGAGTTCAAGAACTTAAAGAGTAAAAAAACTTTTTAAAACCAAAGTAATCTGGATGCTCTAATACCACTTGAAACTAATCTATTACAGAAAAGTGTTAAGATTAAAAATTATCTTTCAACTCTATGGTAAAAATGTTTTAAACTTCAATGGTTGAATACACACAAAAAAACTTAGTTCTGGTTGGTTTGATGTCCAAAGTATAATGAATAAAGGTTTAAACATAATTAGATGGGGAGAAGGGGATGTGAACACAATAGTTTGATAATAAGGAAACCGACGTACTAGAAAACCCCGGGTCTTAAAATTCAAAGACCACACACACCATAAGTCCACTATAACAACAGTTCATGTACAATTTACAGTTTATAATGTGTAAATGAATCAGCACAACCAATATACCTAGTATACCAAGGCTATCAGTATACAACCGCAACTACTGCAATACAACAAACACAGAATTCTATACGTATTAGTACACACACGACTTCACATTCAAGACAAGAGTTTCCAGTGAAGATGTAACACAAAAAATCAAGTTTTAATAATTTTTAGTTTTCATAGATGGTTGGAAGAACAAATATAAAGACAAAGATATAAAGTCTCTTTTCTTTAGGATTTAATGTTTTAACCGTGTGAAAGAAGAAAATTATTTTTTGTATAGAGAGGTTTACATCGTGAGTTTTACAAAACACAAATGGATCTACACAAATCTTTACTAAATATAACCAAATATTATTTCAAAGTATATATAAATTTCATACATATATTTAGTTTTTAAATCAGATTTATTAAACATAAATGATATATATATATATATATATATATATATATATATGTGTGTGTGTGTGTGTGTGTGTGTGTGTGTGTGTGTGAAAATGAGTTAAAAAATAGACCCCAACAGAGATAAAAAAAGACAAATCAAAGAGCTTCCATTAAAGAGCTCCAACAGCCTCAAATAATCCAACCCAAAAAGCCACTCAAACTTCTAAAATTCAAAATCTAAACACTCATCCTCATACAAAATTTATGTTGTGTGATTTATAGGGTAAAACGTGTTTAGAAAGGGTTTTAGGAAATCTCTCAGACAAATGTGAAATTTGAACAAGTTTTGAGAGCAAGACGTCTAAAGAAATTTTGGCATAGTTGGATAGGTTTTGAATTTTTTTCTCGTCTTTAAGAAATTAACCCCAAGCCCCCTATTTATAGAGACAAAAGAATGGCTCAATTAAAAGAGTAATTCCCCAACAAATAAGGGTAAAGAGGTAAACAATTAAGGGCATCCAAGAGAACATTAGGCATTGCACAAAATAGGGATCGGTGATGGCACATGTGTAAAAACATGGTACCGTGGAGGGAAGTATGGTAAAAAAAGCCACAGATAGTCCATCAATCGAGCAATCAAACACCAAGGCTCTCGCATGATGAAATGGTATGGGGGCAACACACTAGCCTCTGATTTGTCCAAAACCAATCGCGCAAATCATAAAACCAAACGACCCTTTACCTATTAAAACGCTTCCTTTTAAATATTAGCGAATTTAATTAGGAAACAAAAATGATTTTAATTTTATTTCTTTTTAAATATTTAAATCATTTGTATAACATTCTAGAAAATCATAGAAAATATGAAAATCATTTGTAAAAATTTGGAAAATTATAAAACCAAAAAATCTATTGTATAAAAAATATTTGAATATAAAATACATATAGGATGTATAAATAAAAAAAAAATAGAATATATTAAATAAATCCAAATTAGGGTTTTACAAATAGAAAATTTGATTTTAAAATTCTTTAAGAATCTTTTTAGGATTATGTTCAATGTGTGCAATGGTCCAAGTGTATTTATGACTGTTATTACAATATTGAGTCAATTCAAAATCCCGTGGAATTAGAAACAGTACTTCCAATCGATGGTGGGTTGGTCTCGCCAATGATCTTTAGGGAGGGAAATGGCATGCCCAGTGGGTGGATATTTTAAAGTGTGAGTGTGTCCTCATCCTCGGTTTATGATTAATGGGGACTATTAGGGTGGATGGGTCGGTGTTTAGGGAGAGAATGTCTGATAAGGCATTGGTGCGGAGGCTGGGATGATATGGTAGGGTTTCTTTAGTAACATTAGGTTTTGGAGGGATAACGTTACCGGCATCAATGAGGTTTTAGATGGAAAATCTATAGGCCCAACCGTTATCTGTGATATGATCGGGCCTCTATGGAACTCACAATATGAATTATCCTACTAGCTCCTGTTTGAGACAGTAGGGGGTGGTTTGTTTTTGAGAGGTTTCAGGGTACCATCCATCATCAAAGAGGTAAAGACTCGACTAATGGGAGGTTAAGGATCACTAAAGTGTCTAAGTCGAGCTAAAAAATCGTTGTGAGGAGGCAGATCTTAATAGTTTTTCGGAGGGGGTCCTGGTTGAAAAGACGCAATGGTGGCTACCTTGGACTGGGAAGTGTTAGTAAGTTGGCATGGTTTTAGTTGTGGACTGACCACGAGAGTGGTGATGTGATATGTGGAAGCTCCAGGATGGTTCTAGTTGGCAGAGAAATGGTTTACAAATCGATGAGGTTCCTCAACACGAGGATAAACTTTCCGCGATATTACACCCTAGGTGGTTGAAAGATTTAAAAATTGGGATCCAAGTGAGCCCCAACTCATTCTATACCCCCTACCGGAGGTTCTTGATCATGATCTCTATTTGATCATTTTCTAAGGGCCGATTAGCCATCTAGCTGACTTTTTCTCTCAAACGAGTGATGAAAGTGCCAACTACCTCTCCTTCTTGTTGCTTCATCGTTTTGAAATGCTTACGTGTGACTCCAAACTCCTCATGGTATCCGTAATGCTTAAGAAAATCACTACATACATCATCCCATGTTTTGGCGATTCTCTCACATTTTAGACCCATATAGTAGGTAAGGGTTCCTCTGGACAGAGTGGATGAGAACATCCTCTATAAAACTCATAGGTCTATATAAAAAAGAATGTATTTGATCATGTACTTTATTTATTGAACTAGACTTGTAATATGGGCGAGGTTATTTGGTACCCTCAAGGGACCATGCCTCGTAGAGAATGGTAGAGATCACATGATCTATCGAACGACCTCCTCTGGGGAACCTCCCAAGGACATGGTTTGGAGGATTGGGAGCAAGTCAACTTTAGGAATACAATAATAAATGCTCTTGACATACTTGGGAAGAACTCTATTTAGTACAAATGGTTGCTCGAGCCACTTCTAACCGAGCAACCATGACTTCAACCTATTTGGGGGAACCTCCTCGAGGAACCCCAATCTTGTACCCCTTGGCCTAGAGATAGTTCTTATCCAATAAACATCATAATAAATTCTCGAGCTACCTTCTAGCTAAGCAACCTCAAGCCATACACTATCCATTGGGATTGGTGTGACCGCACATCTAGTGGGGCCACTATTCACCTACTTTATGATGTCATGACGTCTCGCATTGAGGAACTTGAAGTTACCACACTCAAGTGAGTTTATCCTTAGGATGGTAGGCCTAGTCCACCAAATCTAGTTTCATGGCCATCTAAGGTAAGTCTTTAAGCTTCCACATCACATCCCTCATTAATTCCACCATGATTCTAACTGGTTAGGTAGTTTCCTGCCAAAATATAATACCCCATGCATTTAATGCAGTATCTTAGACATTAATGCTACACTACTTTAGCATTTAATGTCGATCAATCACATTTAATGCCATCAAGGTTGCTCGAGTAACCTTGCCTCCATATAAATAAACCAACCAAACAGTTTATGAGGACGAAAATCTTGATCCCTAATTTTTGTTGGATTTTTCTTATACACGAGAGCTTCTGTGAGAACATTTATTGTCCAAACATTCTCCCTACACCCATTAACATCTATATCATTGAGCATTAACTGATCTTGAAGTTCCTGTCTTGCCTTTATTATGTTGAGAGTGCTTGCTCTTTCTCCCTCTGACCAAGTTACTTGTGGGTCCCATCTATTTATTGTATTTGCAGTGCATTTATGGTGTAAAGATCTCATTTAATACTAGCTTGAGTGTTGAATGTCATTTTCTCTCTTTCCCTCATTTATTATCGTTATTAAATACTATCTTGGGCATTAATCCCGATCTTAATAAAGGGTTACGCTTCGCTTGATACTAACTGTATTCCAAGAACCCACATCTTATAGTCTCCATATCTAAACTAGTTGAAAAGACTATATGGTGCAGACTCCTAGTAAGTCAACCATATAGGGTGCTTCAATCTCCCCCTTGGATATTGGAGAAAAAATCCCTTTGAGTACATTATGGGTACTCGTAGGTAAGAAAAAAATTCCTAATCCTATACCAAGTTCTAACTACCTAACCCATCCTAGAAACAAAAACAAGAGAATGATAATAAATTAAATTACATAAGTCAACTAAAATACAGACCAATACCTTAATATCTAGGATGAGTAAAGAAGTCCAGGGACTATAACATAAATACTCAATATCGCATCTTAGTTGAATCAAAATGAAATTTATAGAAGTCCTTAGATGGACCCAAACGTCTCCCACTTTTTATCTCAAATAGACTGGCTAATAATAAGGGAGAGTATAAAGTCAAAATAGTCTACCTATTTTAAGTCATATCAACAGGTCATATCAAGAGTCTCCTACATTAAACAGATAAATGAGGCATCTTTTGTCATTTATCAAAAGATTTTGCCTTAGATCCTTAGAGAATTATAATTACCAAGATACAAGTTGGAGGATATGATTAAATAAGGCAGGAAATTAATCAAGCATAATCATCCCTATGGATTTTCTTAAGGATTCAAATCTTATATTTTCCAAAAGCTTAGTAAAAAAATCAAATAGTTGTTTATCAATCTACAAATATTCTCTGATAAGTTCTTTTGATTTTACTAATTCACTAATAAAATGATGTCTGATCTTAAAGTGTTTTGTGCGAGAGTGTTGAAAAGGATTTTCTGAGATATTAATAGAACTTTGATTATCACACAACATGGTTAATTGGCTTTCTTTAATGCCATAATCACATAATATTTGTTAAACCCATAATTTTTTAGCACAACATCTTCCAACAGCAATATACTCAGATTCAACAGTAGATAGGGATATATAATTTTGTTTCTTACTCCTCCAACCAACTAAATTGCTTCTAACATAATAACAAGCACCTAAAGTGATCTTACTATCATCGGAGCACCCTGTCCATTCAACATCAATATAGACAACAATAGAACTACTGTTGTCCTTTATATAGTATATACCATAATGAAGTGTGCCTTTATCATATTTTATGATAGGTTTAACACACAAGAAATGACATTCTTTGGGGGCACAATATTATTATGCATAAACAAATATGGCATGCATAGTATCACATCTAGAAGAAATGATATATAATAAACTTCCTATCATACTTCTATATAGAGTAGGATCAACATTTTTTCCATTTTCATCTTTAGATATCTTAGTTATAGTACTCATGGGAGTGCATGTAATCTTAGCATTTTCTAAATAAATTTTTGGATCATTTCATTCACATAATTAGTTTGAGAAATAAACAACCCTTCAATCGATTGTTTAACTTGCAAACCAAAAAAATATTGTAACTCCCCTATAAGCGACATTTAAAATTGTTCATGCAATTTTTTTAAAAAACAATCAACTTGTGTAAGAGAAGTTGAACCAAATATAATATCATCAAAATAAATTTGTGCGATCAAAACATTTTAGTTTATTTTACGGACAAATCATGTCTGGTCATTGCCATAATGCTCAAACCCTTTATTTACTAAAAAGGTTGAAAGACGTTCCCATCAGTCCCTAGGGGCTTGCTCTAAGCCATACAAAACCTTCTTCAATTGAAAGACATGGTTAGGGTGTGAGGGATCAACAAAGCCTACCGATTATTTTACGTATACTTCCTCAATAACTACCATTCAAAAATGTGGACTTGACATCCATTCGGAAGAGTTTGAATTGCAAATAACATGCAATAGCAAGGAGGAGATGAATAAACTCGAGTCATGTTACCAAAGAAAAAGTCTCGTCAAAGTTTATTCCCTCTATCTGAGAGTATCCTTGTGCTACCAACCTAGCCTTATTTTTAATTATTTACCCGAATTCATCTATTTTATTTTTAAAGATCAACGGGTACCAAAAACCTTTTTATTTTTAAGCCATGGAATAAGATACCACAATTGGTAACCTTAAGTGGGTTAGCTCTTCTTGCATAGCATCAATCCAGTAAGGGTCATTAAGGGTATCGTTTACTTCCTTTGTTATATTTGATAAACAAAGCAAGAAAGGTTAGCCATGTATTGAAGTTGGAATCTTGTTTGCACAGGCTCCTTAAGGTTACCAACTACTTATCTAGGGGATGATCTTTAGAAACCCAAGTTATTACTGCAAGAACTTCAGTTGGCAATGTATCAATTGTTTGAGAGAGTCAATTTCAAAAAAACTTTTGGACTTATCCTCAATTATTGATTCAGTACTAATACTCCGTTTTCTAGTTTCATTAACAATTACATTTATAGACTCCATTAGGACTTTGGTACGTGAATTGTAGATGCGATATGCTCTACTATTTTGGGAATACCCAGAAAAATTCATTTACCACCTCAAGTGTCAAATTTTGAAAGTTATTCTTTATCTTTGCAAATATAATAGACACTGCCAAAGGTTCTAAAGTATTTAATATTAGGTTTTTTATTGTACCAAAGTTCATATAAAGTCTATTTGATATTCTTTTTAAGGTATAAATGATTAATTATGTGACAAGATATCTAGAGTGCCTTAACCCAAAAGTATTTTGGAAATCTTTTAGCATGTAACATCACCCTAGCCATTTCTTGAATTTTTCTTTTTTTTCCTTTCAGCAATACCATTTTACTGCAAAGTCTTAGGTGCACTAAACTCATGCTGATAACCATTACCAAAATAATATTTTACAATTCCATTCTCTTTGAATTCTCCTCCTCTATCACTTTTAATATGTGATACTTTGGTATCCATCTCATTTTCAATTTTCAAAAGGATTTTCAAAAAAATTCGGAATGTTTCCGATTTGTTTTTCATAAAAGTAACCCAACTATACCGTGTAAAGTCATCCACTATGATAAGAATGTAGTTGTTGCCACAAAGGCTCATAGTACGGGAATGACCCACAAGATCCATGTGGATAAGTTATAGAGGTTGAGACTCCATTATGTCTTTCACTTTCTTATGGGGCGCTCTACTCACTTTTCCCATTTGGCAAGGACTACTAATACTATTCAAAGAAATTTTAAGTTTAGGTAAACCTCTAAAGAAGTCTTGAGAAGTAAACCTGCATAGGTTATCAAAATTAGCATGGCCTAATCTATTATGCAAAAAATCAGAGTTATCTAATCTTGTTAAATTACAGAACTCATTACCAGGAATCACTGTATAATAGTTATACGGAGTTCTGCTTCCTGTAAGGATGTAGTTTCCATCTTTGTTCAAAATTTTGCATTCAGTTTTAGAAAAGGTAACTGTGTGATCGGAGTCATTAAATTTAGATAAACTCGGTAGATTGGATTCTAAGCCTTTTACTACAAGAACGTCATTAAGAGAAAGGAAGACCCCTTTATTGGAGAGTTCCTTTACCAATGATTTGAGAAGAGAAGTTGTCACCAAACTGAACATTACCTCCTAAGAAGTCTATTTTGTTTGTCAGTTTAGTTTCATCCCCGTTCATTTGTTTAGAACACTGAGAATTAAGGTACCATCCAACTAAGGTGCGTTCGGCTTTAAACTTGGTTATCACCATATTTCACCTAAGTTGGGGTAACATGTCTTCTTTTCAAACCCAAATCGCCCTGTTTTTAACAATTTTCTTGGCCTTTGATTTAGAAATGTTTTGTGGGGTTATTTTAAACGATTTCATTTTAATGAGTGATTTTATCTTTTTGTTTCTAAAGTTAGAGTTTTTATTGGTTTGCCTAGTGAGAACATACATATTTCGCCTTTGTCTAGAGCAGTTGAAGTTTATATAGACTGATGGGTAAAGGCGCTTTTAAAAACATTTAGCAATAGAGTGACACTACACATCACAATAACTATAGTATTAGACGCACTTTGAAAGTGATCTTCAACTGCAACAGATTTCAAGTTTTTCCCAATGTCTCTAATGAGGGGCAAACATACTTAGTCTTATTATCAGACTTCTTGTTAGGGCTCACACAGTCTTTGCAACTTATGAGACAAAAACTTTCAAAATTCCTTTCTAAGATTTTTCAAAATCTGGACCTGGTTTAGTTGGTAAAGTCCTAGAAGAATTAAAGATAGTTTGTGAATTTTGTAAATTGGTCTCCTTTAGGTTTTTTGTCAAATCCCAGTCCAGGTTTATCTTCATAATTTATTTTTGCTAGAACTAATTATTTTATTGTATGCTTTTGCATTAGTCTCAAAATTAAGACATTTTTAAAAACATAATTGAGACTTTTTATTTGGATTCTTCTAGTTCTATATAAGTGGCATTATATCTTTCTTCTAAAATAATTTTTTTCTCAGAAAGTTCATTTATTTTGGAAACATAATTTTCTGTTTCAGTCTCATGAGCCATACATTGATTAGTTTAGTCCTCACCATTCTAGATAATAGTATTACTAAGCTCTTAATACGTTCAGTCATGTGTTTAACCATTTTCTCAACTTTAGAATTTTTTTAAAGATTCTTAGAGTACAACTCTTGTATGTCAAGTAATTCATCATCATCGAACTCAACAAGTTAAGTGTGTGATTTTTCCCCTAATGCTTCAATTTATGGTTTGGAACTCACACACCCATTCAATTCATAACAATGATTTACACTTTAATGCATTCCTGTTCTAGACTCATTAAAATTATTTATCACAACAACATTGGACAATTTATTCACACAGACATGGTGTATGGTAATAACAACAGTATCATTAGGTAAGTATTCTTTATCACCAGTGTAAACAATTTGAGCAAAGAAATACATTCATGATTCATTTGTTTTTTATGACTCAGTCTCATCATCCTCTAAGTCACTAGAGTCGTCCTAAGTCTTACACATATGGGCCTTAGGAGTAGTCCTAATCTTAGATTTACATATGTTAGCACAATGTCCCATATTTTCACATTTGTGACACTGTATATTGCTCAAGTCCTTTTTGGGTCTCTGACTATTATTAAAGGTTTGTTTGTCATTGTTTCATTCATGTGGCCTGGGAACTTGAAAGTTTTGAAAGCTAGCTTTCCCTTGTTTAGTTTCAATAGCATTACTAAACTTTATAATATTTATAAAATGTTTGCTCGTTGTGGCTATCTATATATCAATGCCTTTAATATCATAGTCCTCATCTAATTCTAGGTCATAGTCAGGCAAGTTTAACTTAGGTACATTCATTTGAGAATAAAAAACAAGATTGGATTAAGAGGATCTTTGGCCGTTGGAGGTCATGTACTTCCCATACTCTAACTCCATTTATACAGTTCTTAATTTACTACACAATAATTTAGGAGTTAGGGTGGGGTCATCCATTTATTCTATAGCATAACGTTTATATCAAATTTAGCAGGTTGAGATCTAAGAATTTTCTGCACTATCTCTCATCTATCATATACAATACCATTTGCATGCAGTTTAATGAGAGTGTCAATAAGATTAATATAGAAGTCATTACAGGTTGATAAGCACCCAAAAGTGTATAATTTATGCCCAGAATATATGCATTTTAATTGCTCATTTTTACAAAAATTGGCCATATGTTCGTATTTTATCATTTCGTAGGTCAATACATAGTCGCGGTATTAAATGATGTTAAATCAGTGCAATTGTGACACAATAGCAGTTAAAAGCATTCAACGAAGAAATCAAAGAGATAGTAAAGTCAGAAGTCTTATTTGAGCTTGCCGAGATCATTTTCGATGCCCTGAACCCTATCCCCGAACCAAATCTAAGCTTAAACCGAGCCCAGTCCATCACCCGAGCTTGTGTGTGTTGAGTTTGTACCTTTATTATTTTTTTAGATTTTTATTTTGAGTCGTTTTATTTTTAGGATTTATTTTAGATTTATTTAGAATTTTCTAGAATTTATTTTATATTTCTTTTTCTTTTTGATTTTTATTAGTTTATAATTGTAATCTTTAGTTTTAGTTTTACTAGATTTTATATTTTTAGGACTTTAGGTTTTATTTTTACTTCTTTTGTAGTTTTTATTTTTATTTTAAATAGATTTTATTTATTTTTAGAGAATTTATTTTAGTTCGTCGAGGATTTGTTTTCCTTTATTTTTGTTTGTTTTTAGTTTTTAGTTAGTTTATTATTATTTTTGTTTTATTTTATTAGTTTTTATTTGAGTCGTGTTTAGTTTCTAGAGTCGTATTGTGTGTCATGTTATTTTATTTTTTTAGTGTGTTTTATTTTTAGTTGATTTTTAATTTTAGTTTTGTTTTTACTTTTATTTTACGTGTTTTTATTTTATTAGGTGTATTTTTTTTCTTATTTTATTTTAATGGGATCACAAGTTAAACACACACAACACACACACTCACTCACACAAATCCTACATACACACTCATATACACATAACTAACCCCTCACCCACACACCAATATCATATACCTCCATCACACCCTATAACTCCCACACTCATCTTCTTCCTCTCACTCATCCTTACTCTCTCTCCTCCATTAACAACATCATCTTCTCCAACAACCTCATCACATCATAACCAAACAAACCAAATACTCCTTAACCCCATGTCCGGCCCAACCCGAGACCCTCCACCCAACCCGCCGGCGTGCACACCTCCGGCCAGCTCCGACGACCTTAACTCCTAACCCGCGAAACCAAAGTCGACCCATCTCTGACGTTCCCCTTCCAACTCCGACGACATCAACACATCTCGATCACCGGACATCCCCACCCACCTGCTACTCCTAACCTCTCCAAACCCAGCCACTCCATCTACTCGCTCCAGCCCGTCAGACTCGGACCTGCCAACCGCAAAGCCCAAAACCGACCCAATACCCATTAGCCCTAACTTAACTCATCTGCCAAATACCAAAAACCCACGTGAGGTCAAATCCCCCCCTCCCTCTTATCTCTTTGACTAATCCTAATAAAAAAAATCTTCTAACATCTCTCGCAAGCAAAGCCAAAATCGTTGGTTATAAAAAAGGACACTGTCATATTAGAAACACCGAATACACGCGCAGAGACAAGAAACAAAAAAAAAAAAAGACACTATGTGTTTTATGTACATAGTAGGAACATAAAAAAATTTCAAAAAAATTAGTTTAGTGTTAGAATAAATTTTAGGATTAGTTTTTATTTTTATTTTTGTAATCAAGTGCTGAAAATTGTGAAAAAGTTAGACGCATGTCAAGGCGCATTTTAAGACATATTTGTGGAAAAAATTGCATATCGTATTTCTTTCTTCTCTTTTCAATTTATATCCTTCTTGACATATTTGTAATTGTTGTTTATGTACACATGAGAATGTTTGGCTAAACACCCTATTAAAGGGGCGGGATGTACTGCGTAGGATATTAATTTAATTAATTCATTTCATTAATTTTATAGTTCTAGGTTTATTAATTTAGACTTATCAGAAATTAATTTATCTATCGAGAGATAGTAAATTAATTTTACAAATTAATGTTTGATTTTAGGAATCGAACTAGAGATAGGTTTTTTCTAAACCTAAATATTAATTTGGTGCCGAAATTTGAGGATTGATACTACTTTTATTAAATTGATCCCAGCGGGTAATTTTCTTGAAAATAATATAATTCTTAATTTTTCATTGTGTGACATTGTTAAATTAGTTTCGTGAAAAAGATATTATTAAATTTATAATTGTAACGAGAGTAAGATTATCGATTTAATATTATCTCGCAATATTTCAAATTATAAATTGAGAAATTAAAATAATTAATAATGCGGTGTAATCCCATCTCTTGACTTTCTCACATTTATCACATTCGTTAAACATTCTTTTTAATCATTTAGTCATTTTATAATTTTAGCATTTATTAGTTAATTTTCCCTTGAAGTTGTTTAAAAAAAAAATTAAAAAAAAAATATTTTTAGAAACAAAATTGAATTGCAAGTTTTCTCAATAATTGTTTTACCTTGGAAGTTGGATTGATACTCGTACTTACTGCAATACGAGTTGTGTTTAGCAAGTTTTGTAGGTACTTAAGTTAATTTTGAGATTGACTTTTGAAGACAACGACCACACGCAAAAATTTTCTTATCAAATGGAGTCGTTGCCACTTTCTTGACGTGGAGACAAAGTTGTAGACTTGTAATTTTTTTTAGTGTAGCATTCCTTCTCCCTCCTCTTTAGACTGGTTGTATAGGATTTTTGAAGTTTTGTATTTATTTGGGTGCATTTTGACACCATATTATTTTTGTCATAATTATTCTATTAAAAAAAAGTGAAAAGGGAAACCGGACAAGGTAGAGAGAGGGCATCCAAAGGCGAGCATTTTGAAGCCTCTCTACTTTGTGTCAGAAGGACTCCCGAAGACGACTGAGATAGGCGAGATCTCCCCCCGGTCGACTCAACTCTTCACCCCATGTGTGTAAAAATTGTGGGAGGTACATTTCTTTATCCCTCACGAATCTCTTATCAGCGAGTTAAATTTTTGTGTGCCTACTTCCTCCTGTGTGCTTTTAATTTTTGTATCGCACTTAAATTGAATGGTTTGATGAATTAATTTACCTAAGACCTGGACACGGTCATTGAAAAGAGAAGGAATTTCATCACCCTACTCACTCGCTTATCCATTGTGTGCTATCCTAGCTATCATTAAATTTAAAATCAATCAACTAGCTAGCCCCATAGGAACACATTTTTACAACAGGCGATCATAATGATAAATTCCGTGATTTTTATCGCCCAAGGACTTAATTAAAATTTGACTACCCCTTTCACTAATTTTGAAGATAATAATTGGCTACGTGCTCGTTAGGATTTTTTTCTTGACTCGTGTGTGTCCAATTCAATTCTTTAGGTAGTCAGTTTTCATTCGTTCGTCCAAATCAAGAGTCAATTTTCTCCCCTTGTTCGAAAAATCCCAAAAATATTTTCCTTCTTTTTAAAAAAAAAAATTTCAAACATCCCCAAAATATTTTCTTTTTTCCATATTTAAAATGCCAAAAATATTTTCCTTTTCTTATTTTCAAAAATCACAAAAAGATTTTCTTTTCTTTTGAAAAATATTTAAAAACCCAAAAATATTTCTTTCCTCCTGGTCGAAGAACGTCCTTTATGGGAGTACTTTGGCCATTTCCCATTGTTTGATGTTAAGCCCGAATCGAACCTCTATTCGTTATTTCATGGCTTTAACTCTCAAACATCCACCCTTGATACTCGTACGTCGTCCACGCCCACATCTCCTACTCCTCCGCCACCGGTGCTGAGTGTCAACACATCCTATGCTTCTCCATGCACACACTGCTTTCTTGTCGATCACTTGTCCCATGAGTGCCCATTTATTTTCTCTCCATCTGAACCCACCATGGAACGTGTGTATCCGTATGACACTGTTTTGAAACCTACCTCGACATATTCTCATGACATATCCAATGCCAAAGAATATGAGTACCCAAGCTATTCATGGAGGCCTTATCACCCTTCCATGCAATACGAATCCCAATGCCATGTTGTGGATCCTTATAAATTCCAATAGTTGTTATCGCAACCTCATAAACCTCACACCTATCAGTCCTCTTACTATGCTCCTCATGCTGATCAACCTTTTGTCTCTCACGAGGACACTCATCTCGTGTATGACAAACTTGACCCCATTCCCCACACTTCATATGAGTTCTCCTTATCCTAATGTCTATAGTGAGTTGTGTCCACCTCCACCACCATCGCCACCCATCGACATCTCCCCACAACCTTGCACATCTGATCTTGAGAGCCTCTTACAAAAGTTCGCGCACACTCTTCAATTTCAAAATGACGCCCTTCAACGGCTTGAACACTGGTTTACTGCATTTGAGTGTGCAAACGAGTTAGATTTCACCCCAAGTCGACCCATTATTGCCCCCACATGGGACGATGATGTGTCGTCTTGTGCTACTGGTTTTGCGTGTGACCAACCCTATCTTCTTGAGAATCTCGAAGTTCAGACCACCTCGTGGTCCGGGCCTAAAGTTGACAATTGTGTTGATTTCCCCACTAATTGTGAGACTGGTCCAACACCTCCCTATCCTCATCTATCGAGCCAACCCTGTGTGTTCCCGAGGAACAAATTCCTTATAGGTTAGCTCCGGCCGTGAGTGCTTCCCACTAGACTAGAATTGAATCTGAGATGGTCTCTAGATATAGATCATATCCCACCACGCTTAGCTCCTGTTGAGTTAGAACTTAATGTTGATTCATATATCTCGGATTTGGATGCCTCGTTATATTTTTCCACCGCTTTTGATGGGGACTTTTGGGTGGATAAGTTGATCACTCCATCGTTTAGTTTCACACCTCCTCCTACGAGTACCCTTTAGGATCATTCTGAGCCTCATGAGGAGTGTGTATTTCCTAATCTCGAGTTAGATCATTTTCCCCCACTCTTTGTCCCACCCGATCCACCCATTGTCTCTTCCACCCCACCACTGGGTTTGGACCTTATTATTTCACCTCACATGTTCACATCTACCCATTTAGGTACTCACTTCCACCCTCCCTCCGCCCTAGTGCTACACAATCCCATTTGTGTACTTTTCATCGGTCCCACCATCCTTGTGAGTATCCATGCTACGCTCCCCATCTGTGACACCGAGCTTGTGACTCTATGCACACCACTATCTTGTGATGTTGATTTTTTCCATTTAGAGCTCTCTGGCGTGTCACGGCACGATCACTATCATCGTCCATTTATAGAACGATCGTGCACTTTCTTTAAGGCCCACACCATCACTATTGCCAAACCATTTTGCCTCCCTATACACTTTGAGCATCATGCTTACAGGGCCCTTGTATCCCTCACCTTTCGGCTCAATATGGCCCATGATCGATGCCTTTTCTCCCCTACCTTTCTCATCCTTAGCCTGATACCCACCCACCCATGGTCCACCGATGCTTTGCATCTTGTGATGCAGTTTTCCATACAATTGCATTGACCTCTTTTAGCCTTTATCCAACTAGACTGACACTTCACTCTTGTTTGGGGGTGATTCTCATCACCCAATTTTTTCGCTGCCCTGCACTTTCATAGATCTTATCTTTAGGGTGAGATTGGTTCGCTCTGGCTGAAGACGTTAAACTTAACGCTACCGGGAGGCATCCCGTCGTTCATTATTTATGAGTATGAGTCTTATCCTGTTTGGTGGTGGTGTTTCACATCACCTAATGATTTTCACATGCTTTCTAGACTTGTACTTATTTTTGTGTTGCATATGTTCTTTAGGTTCCATCTTTGCTCCATCATGCGGTACATTTTCATTAGCGGTTCATTATGGTAATATATTTCCTCCCTTGTGCTTTTTATTTTTTATATATAGTTTTAAACATCGAGGATGATGTTCTCTTTTGTTTGGGGGTGGGAGATTTATCAAAATCGTACCTCTTTTGAAAATTTTCAGAAACAAGTGATTTTAAACTTTTTATGCGGTTAAAAATAAATTTTTATGACATGAATTGTCTATCATACCTCTTTTAAAAATCTCGGAATACCCGTGTTCAACCCAAAAATTACACTTTTAACCTTAAATTAATTTATACCTCTTAAAGCGTACTTGCACTATGAATTCCTAAACTCGACAATTTTATAGTATCACGTCACAATCAAAATTTGAAGAGTAACTATATTCTCAAGAGAGCCTTAAAAGATCACTAGTGGCGATTTAAACCCGTGAGATTTGAGTTTTTCACCTTTTTGAGGGTTTTTACGTATCTCCGAGTCACAAGTTGACTCAACTTTCTTTAGATGGTCTCATTATTTTTCAAAATTGGCTTAATCACTGAGAATGACATTACTTTCTAGTTGTAAGAAACATGTGTCTTCTAGTTTGTCCTAAGCACTAAACCTTTTTTTACCATACACTCATCTTTTTCCCATATCACATTATCATTCCCCCATTATCTTTCTATATTTCCTTTATCCATTCTATATACTATACATATATCAGTTCCCATCACTACCATCATTTTTTAGAAAAAGAGTGTTTGAAATTGTTAATGTAAATTGTCTTCATTCTTGTTATGAAAAGAAAAATGCATCACAATAAATAAAAAAAAGTAGAAGAAAGAAAGAAGAAAAGAAAGCATGCGATCATAAATTCAAATGATGAAGACAATAGTTATTCAAAGTGTGTCACACTCTTCTCAAAATCCTATCATTCATCTTCTTCATTTCATTATCCCCTCATACATTACATAAACCCCATTTTCGCCCTTGGTGACTTGTTCGGGCAAACGAGAAGACTATATATGGTGAATAACTTGACATTCTCAACATAGTGGTTGTCATTCGTTCATGAGATCAAATTTTTCTTCCTGTATCCGTCATTTTCTATAAAGTGTGTGAGACGTTTGAACTTGCTTACATTTACTCACACACTAGAGATATACACTTACTCAATTCTCAGAGAGTTCGATTCAGAGAGAAATATCTAGTGAGAATTGAAGTAAAAAAAGCTTTGATTCTATAAAGGCAATCTAAGAATTACTCTAATGATACGTAAGAGTGTTTCACATTAACACATGCTGAGTTTTAGGAAGGATTACGCGTTTTGGTATTAAGTAATTTTATATCTTATTTTGATAGTTGAATACGGTGTTCCTTGACGTCCTTTTTAGTTGGGTTGTATAGAGTTTCATCGTCAAAATAAGAGACTGCTTTTAAATAATTTTTTTAAATTTTGTGGGTGTATTAACTGCAAACCCTCACGAGACACCACTCGTCCTATATGGCAACCTATAGGTTTAACGCGACTTATTGCACATGCTAAATGCAATCGCCAGTGCCTGTGAATCTATTTTTGCTCGAGGACTAGTAATGTTCTGTTTGGAGATGGTGTGATAAACACCCAAAAGTGTATAATTTATGCCCCGAATAGATGCATTTTAGTTGCTCGTTTTTAATAAAATTGGCCTTATGTTCGTATTTTATCATTTCGCAGGTCAATACATAGTTGCGGTTTTAAATGATACTAAATCAGTGCAATTGCGACAATAACAGTTAAAAGCGTTCAACGGAGAAATCAAAGAGATCGTGAAGTCAGAAGTCTTATTTGAGCTTGCCGAGATCATTTTCGCTGCCCCGAACCAAACCTAAGCCTAACCGAGCCGAGTCCATCACCCGAGCCTGTGTGTGTAGAGTTTGTACCTTTATTGTTTTTCTAGATTTTTATTTTGAGTCTTTTAATTTTTAGGATTTATTTTAGATTTATTTAGAATTTCCTAGAATTTATTTTATATTTCTTTTTCTTTTTTCTTTTTATTAGTTTTTAATTATAATCTTTATTTTTAGTTTTGCTAAATTTTATATTTTTAGGACTTTGGATTTTATTTTTACTTCTTTTGTAGTTTTTATTTTTATTTTTAATAGATTTTATTTATTTTTAGAGAATTTATTTTAGTGCGTCGAGGATTTGTTTTCCTTTATTTTTGTTTGTTTTTAATTTTTAGTTAGTTTATTATTATTTTTGTTTTGTTTTATTTTATTTTATTTTATTAGTTTTTATTTGAGTCATGTTTAGTTTCTAGAGTTTGTATTGCGTGTCATGTTCTTTTTTTTTTGTGTTTTATTTTTAGTTAATTTTTATTTTTAGTTTAGTTTAGTTTTTATTTTTATTTACTTGTTTTTATTTTATAAGGTGTATTTTTATTATTTTATTTTAATGGGGTCACCAGTTAAACACACACAACACCCAAACAACACACTCACTCACACAAATCCTACATATATACTCACATACACATAACTAATCCTTCACCCCACACACCAATATCATACACCTCCACCACACCGTATAACTCCCACACTCATATTCTTCCTCTCACCCATCCTTACTCCCTCTCCTCCATTAACAACATCATCTTCAAAACCCTCATCACATCATAACTAAATAAACCAAACACTCCTTACCCCCATGTCCGGCCCAACCCGCGACCCTCCTCCCAACCCGTCAGCGTGCTCACCTCCGGCCAGCTCCGACGACCTCAACTCCTAACCCGCAAAACCAAAGTCGACCCATCTTCGGCGTTCCCCTTCCAACTCCGGTGACATCAACCTATGTCGATCACCGGACAGCCCCACCCACCTGCTACTCCTAACCTCTCCAAACCCAGCCACTCCATCTACCTGCTCCAGCCCGTGAGACTCGGACCTGCCAACCGCAAAGCCCAAAACCGACCCAATACCCATTAACCCTAACTTAACTCATCTGCCAAATACCAAAAACCCACGTGAGTTAAAATCCCCCCATATCTCTTTGACTTAGTTTAACAAAAAAATCTCCTAACATCTCTCCCAAGCGAACCCAAAATCGTGGGTTATTTAGTGTTAGAATAAATTTTAGGTTTAGTTTTTATTTTTATTTTTGTAATTAAGTGCTGAAAATTGTGAAGAAGTTGGACGCATGTCAAGGCGGATTTCAAGACATATTTGTGGAAAAAATTGCGTATCGTATTTATTTCTTCTCTTTTCAATTTATATCCTTCTTGACATATTTGTAATTGTTGTTTATGCACACATGAGAATGTTTGGCTAAACACCATGTTCAAGGGATGGGATGTACTGCGTAGGATATTAATTTAATTAATTGATTTCATTAATTTTATATTTCTAGGTTTATTAATTTAGACTTGTCACAAATTAATTTATGTATTGAGAGATAGTAAATTAATTTTACAAATTAATGTTTGATTTTAGGAATCGAACTAGAGATAGGTTTTTTCTAAATCTAAATATTAATTTGGTGTTGAAATTTGAGGATTGATACTATTTTTATTAAATTGATCCTAGCGGGTAATTTTTTTGAAAATAATATAATTCTTAATTTTTCATCGTGTGATAGTTTTAAATTAGTTTTCTGAAAAGATATTATTAAATTTATAATTATAACCAGAGTTAGATTATCGATTTAATATTATCTCAAAATATTTCAAATTAATAAACTGAGAAATTAAAATAATTGATAATGCAGTGTAATCCCATCGCTTGACTTTCTCACATTTATCACACTCGATTACACATTCTTTTTTATCATTTAGTTATTTCATAATTTTAGCATTTATTAGTTAATTTCCCTTGAGATTGTTTTAAAAAATATATATTTAAAAGATTAAAAATATATTTTTAGAAAAAAAATTGAATTGCAAATTTTCGCAATAACTGTTTCACCCTAGAAGTTGGATTGATACCCGTACTTACTGCAATACGAGTTGTTTTAGCAAGTTTTGTAGGTACTCAAGGGAATTTTGAGATTGGCTTTTGAAGACAACGACCACACGCAAAAAGCTTCTTATCAAAGGTTTCAGATTCATCAATTATAAGGGTATTATATTTTTGCACCAACATTTGAGTTTTCCCAACCTTAACACGCTCATCACCTTCATGGGTAGTGACAAGGGTGTCCAAGGCTCTTTGGATGTAGTGCATATTATTATTCTTTTAAATCCGTGTTCATTCATAGACATGAATATATAGTTTTTACCCTTATTATTGCATAGTGACATCTGTTTTTCTTTTTTGTTAACCTCAATGAGTTGTTTCTTAATCCTTAGGGTGCTACCTTATGTTAGAGATTTAATGGGGTGAGTGTAACCATTTTCAATAATTTCCCGACTTTATCACCCAAAGTGCCTTAAATAAATTCAATCATCCTAACTTTCAAGTAGGGAAATTTGTGTCCATCAAACATTGGGGGCCTAGAAAGGTTACCAAGTTTCTCAAAATTTTCTATCATTTTAGAATATCAAAAAAAAGTTTTAGGAGTTACAGGATAAAAAAAAATTAAAACCTCTCTGATAACACTTGAAATTACTTAACAAAATTTTTAACAAAGTTAAATGTCAGGTTAAGGGTCCAAAGAAACATTTTAAAGAAACTCATTTTGATTGAAAAGAAATTTCACACAAGATGTGTAAAAACAGTTTAGAAATCATTAAGAATCTTAGTAACTCAAGTTTAATATATGTTTGTAAATCTCAATAAAACTGTTTAGACAGAATATAGCTTGCAGGGATTAAGAACCATTCACAGAAGTTTACACACATGATTTTTACGTGGTAAAACCCCAAACTTTGGGGAAACATCCACGGTAACCTCTACGCCACAAAACAAAATCAACTATAATGGAATGCGGTTTCAAGTTACAAACATGCAATCACATGAATGAAAAATAAATGTACCTAAAAAGCCGAGAGCTTCATCTCCATTAGGTACTCCTTTTCTGACCCAACAACACACTTTTCTAAACGTGAAGTTTATGTCTAAGATATTTACATGAATATGTAGCAACCCACTCAAACTTATACAAACATTCTTACAAATTACAAAGGATTTTCTATATGCTCGTAATCTAAAACTTTAAATATCAAAACAGTTTAAATAATTTAGATGTGACTTACATCGTTTTTTTAAATTGATCTAGAAATTATTTATAAACACAAAACAAATTTCACAAAATGTAAAATCGGTTTAACGTAAAACGAACTCAGATTTGAACATGCCTGAGTGAATTATTCTAATATTCATAGTTTTAAACCGAAACGTTTGTGGATCGAATTGATTTTTGAGATATTTTTCAGAGATTCAACAAACAGGATGTTTCTACCAAAATATTGCACAAGAAAGGTTTGTAGAAACAGATCTAACAACTAGAGTGTGTAAATGTATCACTTACAGTTATATACTTGATTTTATGATAAAAATCAAGTCCTTAAACTTGTGATGGTTGTTTTCAAGAGAAACTAGATCTAGAGGAAGTTTTTAATAAAAAATATGAAATCAAATCTCTCAAAAACTCAACTCTCAAAAGAAAACCCTAATGCTTTTTAAACCAGTCAAATGAAGATTTTCTCACAAGTGTTTTTGAAAAAAAAATACGAAGTTACGATCCTTATTGTTCTTTTGGAAAACATAAATCTCATATTGTTTTTTGAAAATAATTTTTCTCTCTTTTTTCGATATTCTCTCTCTCTCTCTCTCTCTATATATATATATATATATACTAGCGGAATGCCCGTGCCTTTAGGCACGGCGAAAATTTCCAAAGTACATAATTACAAAACAATAAAAAAATTATCCCAACAAAAGTGTAACCAAAGAGTGATGCTTGTGTTTTATATATCAAGTAATAATGCAGCTACTAATGCAATTAGGAATGCATAATAGTACTTGAGGTGTATTCCTTGACCAATAAAATCATGTTTTTATTGCCTGTTTATTTTTAAATTCATCAATCACAATCAATTGACACTACTAAAGCATTAACCACTAAAAAAGATAAGAAACAAATCTCAAAATTTGCAACTATAATGAAAAGTAATGGAAAAAATTATAACTTTATACAAAAAGAAAATAATAATAATAATAATAATAATAATAATAATAATAATAATAATAATAATAATAATAATAATAATAATAATAATACAAACTCCAACGGTGAAGCTTTGGCCCTATTAGTGCAATATTAATGTTTACTTGTTCATTGCCCTATTATGTTGCGACCTTTATAGTGTGTCATATGTTGACTCCAAAAACGGGGGCAAGAAAAGAAAAGAAAAGAAATCATATTGAACCATTTCCTTCGACCCCATCATTGATTTTCACAACTGAATTTGAATATCATACCCCAGTTCTTAAATTTTAAATCGTTCTAATATAATGGGTTCTCATTGTAATTGCTCCATTTCTTTCCTCTGGAATAAAAGAAGGCAACAATGACAATGACAGCAACTGTTGTACCTAGAAGAGGCACAAATTCAATATCAGAAGGTGTAATGAAGTCCCATAGTTAAGGGATCTTCCTGGTTTCAAATATGGTCTCTCATTTATATATTTCGCAGGGACCATTATCTTCCACTAGTTGGTCTCTCAAGAGCTTGAATGTCCAGGCTCCAACCTGAAGACACTAAACAAATAGTAGACAACTTCATATTCGTTTCAGAAACTAAATAAGATATGTATCCCCTCTAAAATAGATACGTTTAGTAATACCACTAAGTATATTTTAATGTAACAACCTCCCTAAATTTTTTATTGATGTTTACATGTCAAATTCTATTTTGATTCATGATGTTATACCAATAAAGTATAATGGGATACATACATAAGTTCATTGTGTACACAACAATGGCTTCACCGAGTAGCTCTTAATAAGGTTCTGTATGTCGTGAAAGCTTCACTTGATTCTGTAGATTTAATGTATTTATTCAGGTCCGATTTGGATGTTCTCTCTTTTGCTAATTCTGCTAATGCGGATGCATTAACCCAATAAAATCGTTATAATAATCCCCGATCAGAAGTTCCAATAGATTTACCACAGTTGAACAAAAAATAGCTATACTAATCCTTGCAGTTGTTCTTCACTATAAGCTGCAATCTTGGAGACCACTCGAGAACATCATCGATAATGTAGGAAACCAACTTCTGATACCAGGCTCTAGCGGCCACATCAGGGGCATGATGCCTCAAAAGTACTATCACCAGCGTAGAAACTACTTCATAGAAAAGCCTTGTTGTCCAATTTGGTCGTTACTCGTCTTCTTTCTTGGGCCAAAAATAGAATAATTCCCTCAATGTTACTTCCTCCACATGGATGTTGGGGAAAAACCAGATATGTTTTCCAAGAACGATCCATATAGCACCGAAGATTAGGGCCTTCAATGCAAAAAGGCAAAGTATAAGCAGGAAAACCCCAACACATGAGTATAATATGAGTAGCTTGCACTGGTGTGGATAGTTGTAAATAAAACCTACAAAAAAGCCCCAAATAAAACCCATTAGCCTTCTAATTGCATATAAAATAGTCCATACACACATCAAAGAACATAGTAGAAAAATATAGCCATTGAACATTAAATCTAAAACACATTGGCATCCATCATTTCTTAACATAACGAATTAAAGCAGTTAATGATTTTCATGTTGATTCATTTGAAAGTCTTGTGAAGTTCACATATGTTCTTAACTCTTGGACTATAATTGCTAGTAGTAAACAATTGAGGTGTACTATCCATATTCAGGATTCTAATTGCTAACAGTAGCAAATTGAAGTGTAATTTGAAATTATAATTTCTAGTAGTAGTAACTGAAGTTCATATATTTGAAAGTTTTGTGAACTTCACAAAATAATTATAAGGAAAAGTGAAGCAGTGTTGAAGTTCACATAGTAGTAACAAAATGCAGTTCACATAGCAGTAGCAGTTCATACAGTAGCAGTTATAATCTACGTTTTGTTTATTTTGAAAGATGTAAAGAATGAAAAAACATAAATTCTTGGTACATGAAATGTTCCTTTTTCTCGAGGCTCCAAAAAACTAAGAAAGAAATAATAGATAAATTAAGTTACATACTATTTCCAACTCCAGCTTCTTCTTTTTTTCTTCTAAAAGATGTCTCACAATGGAGTTTTTAATTCTTGCACCAAATACATACCCAATAGAATCAATATATGGTGGCAAAATAATTATTAGTCCACTATAGCACGTATAATCTGAATATATTGCTTCTTATATCCCAAATAATTTTAAGCATACCTAACAAAAGATTTCGGGGAAAAGGAGTTCATTTTTAGTTTGAAAGAGAAGGGGATTACTTCTGACTAAATTCTATCTGTCGCAAGCATTGTTCGCTTTGATCTCAACATCTCCAAGCTCCCATGAAGTTGTCCATAAATCGCACCTACGCAGAATTACATGAATAAAGTAAAGGAAATTTGAGAAATCGACCTATTTACAGTTTTGGAATTTTGAAAACTCTATCAATTTACAGTTTTCTTCATGACAATTTCATTGCTGAAAATTGGAGCGTTGAAGGGAGTGGTGATGTGATTATAGTGGTTTTAACGACAAGGGATGCAAATAATTTGGCCATGTTCAAAACTGGTATCATGTGACCATGAGCCATCCGTGGGAACAAAAATACATAGAGCTGCCCCATTTCAACTTGTAATTTACTTGTCATTGAATGGATATTCAAAGATATTGATATGATTTATAAAGGCAGTTTGCCCCGACCTGATAACCCTAACTTGATAACTCGAAACCCCATAACCCACAACGCACCTTCCCTCCTCTTCAACCATGCAAACTCCTTGCCCTGATCTAACCCAACCCTTTACCTCGCTGCGACCATACCCACGCACCCCTCCACAACCCGAAGACCCATAACCCACCCCTTTACCCCCTGAGTCCCGCTACCTGCTATCACCCACAACCAGCCCGCCCCAAAGCAAAATCCCATACCCACTGTCACCCACAACCAACCCCTCCCTAAAGTAAAATCCCATACCCCCTGTTCCCTCCCTCTCCCACACGCACCCCCTTGCTCCTGCTACCGCTGCCTCAACAATCCTAGTGCTGTAAAAACACGCACCCCCTTAACCCTATTAATAACCCTTCTCCAACACCAGCTTGATTTGACTGACTTGAGATTGATTTCCAAAGCCCACGCAGGTCTAACTGATCGGGTTCAACTGCATATAAAAATATAAAATTTCAGTATAGCTACAAAATTCCCGAATCAATATTTGTCTCTAAACTCAATTATACATGTGGATGATTCACTATGAAAATTTTGCTTTGAAAATACCCAATTATCAAAAGAGTTCCTACTATTAAACTAAAAGAGTTCCTCAAAAATAAAATATGGGCATACCTCATTAAATGAGTTGTCAAGTTACTCAAAATATTAAACAGAACCATAAAATTTAAGCTTGAATCTACGATTTCTAAAAATCATTAAAATTTGATTATTTATTTGCATGAACAATGTTGCTAATGGTCGTATGAACACAATGAGTGTTACATTTCTATATTAGTATCGTCATAGGGAGTCTAGCCAAAATAGTGTACATATATAGGATGGGAAGCTCGTAAGCCCACTAAACTTGCGATTTGGACTCCTTATGTTTCCATTGTAATTCTTGAGAATTTGTAAATAGAACATAAGGCTATTATAATTCTAATGCAAGCACCATGGATATATAATTGAGTAATTCAGACAGGAAAATCCTACCTATATATAAAGTTTCTAGAAATTTCATAATTGAACAAAACACACCTCAAACATTTTATTCTTATTGTAACTCCCCTATTGTGTGATACATGATCCACATCAGGTTCACCACTTGATACGTGTTAGATTAATTAATCACCATTTACATTAATTAATTTCAATCAGAATAAACTATTTCAAGAGACAACCGCCAAAAAAATCATCGGATTAACTAACGATCATACATAAGTGACGTATAGGCAGTTTTATAAAAATCCCTGATGAGGCGCTAAGCCTTGCTCCATAGCCCAACTAACAATCATAAGTACTCGAGCTTCGCAGAACCAGGGGATAGATTTAAACACGGGACAAAACCAGAAGATTAACAACATGTTATACGATGCAAAAGTCTACGCTAAACACCTGTTATACCTGCTACTTTAAATACTCTAAATACTCTCCCTTGCCTAGTGAATCTGGGACTGATTTAGAGTTTGCGTGTTCACTGATGGCGAAGAGGGAGTCTGTGTTCTCATAATGTATTGCTCAGGTGCATCATATCTATACATCAAATAACAGAAGGTCACAAACATTAAATATTAGATAACGAAGCATCATATTGAACTGAAGTAAAATATCGTATGTTAGACAGATTTTAAGATGAGAATGAAGTTAATGGCTGCTTAGGTTTCCCAATGTGTAGATATTCGTGGACGTTTTTTGCACTTTAGCGTGCACTAATATATCATAGCTCGTGAAAATATTTGACGATCTAAGATGATATTTTAGACCCCGTTCTGATATTTAACAGTGACCGGACACGAAAGTTATAAGAAACAGACGTAACAATAAAGTTTGAAAACACATATGTTTTGTTAAGTTGATCAGGTCTTAGGAAAGTAGAACTAATTGTCTATAAAGTCAATTTATGTTAAGAGGATTAAGGAAACAAAATATTTCAATCAAACATGGCCCTAGTTCTGAATAAATTCGAGCACGTCGTCAACAACCATGAGGGGGTAAGTTTTCTTTGCCTTCGTGCTTTTTTATTTCTATTGTTGGTCTGGAAGTACCATAGATCTTGATGTATCTTGAAAATTAACAATTGGATAACCCCATAAGGGGGGAAATGTGAATTATAAAATTCATTTTGTTGTAGGTGTTTGTTGTTGAATGAAAAAGAAAAGTTTTAATTTATCTTTAAAAAATAAAAATAAAATAAAATAAATAGTTTGGGGTAAATATAAACCTAACCTTGTCGATCTAGATCAAATCTATAACATGAATACACAAATGCGTAAAGGATGTCGTCCATTCAAGAGAACATAAAATTCATTACCACCGACTTGAAATTTCTACAACAATGTTATTCCCGGTATGCCACTTTTGAACAATTTAAGAGAGACTAATGGGTTTATTCCCCCTATGAACCAAGCTTCGAAATTTCGATCACAAAAGGACAGTTTTCTTTCCCACTATAAACCAAGCTTCGGATTTTCGATCACAAAAGTACAGTGTTCTTTCGTGACACGCATTCGAGTTTACCATATCCAAAATCACACTTTAGACCCGAATGCCCTTATAATGAATGATGAAGCAAATTTAGAAAACACAGAGAACATAAAAGCATACAAACATACAAACTAAACAACAAAAAACTGATTTCACAATTATATTTTAGTGAATACTAACAAATATCAGTTTATAGTGTATAGAGTTATTAGCTACATAGGCAAAAATGGAAGACAGAAAGCTAAACAGTACAGTGCGCCTTCCCTATGATAGCATGGTATATAGATGAGGTATTTTGTCCACAAAACTAAATTAGTGGGAAACTGTAATAATTAATTATGGAAACTTCAGAGAAAGTTTGAATGCACCCACATTAGGGAAAATTTAGCGAAATGTGAGGAAAATTAGTGGGCAATCGTCTTATCAAGGGTTTTGATTACTACAACAAATCAAAGCAAAAGATTGCTAAAAACATACCAAAGCAAGTTGTAAGTAAATGTACCTACAACAAATCAAAGCCAAAAGATCACTAAATACTTGCTAAAATGAAAAAATATCCCGATATAAAAAACAAAACATAATTATGGTATATCGGTTAAGTAATCAAAAATGAAAAAATAATAATACATGAGTTAGTTGATAAGTTCATAATTTGAACACTGAAAACACCTTAAGTTTCATGAAAAGATCCTCGCCCATCACTTGTACTAACACCGTTGTCACAAAATATAATTCTTGAATTAATGTGATGCCTTTCACAAACTTTCATAGTTCTTACCTAAACATTACAGAACAGAGAAGATAAGAACAATAAGTATCAATTACATATAGATACATAATGACATCAAATACCACATTTTCTCAAATATTTAGACGACATTATTTGGCATTAAATTGTGACAGTTTAAACATGTATTTGTGAAGACAATACAAAACATGATTAGTAATCTTGGAGAAAAATAACCCACATAGCGTATGACTACACATGCGCTTCTCCTGGAAACTTCCAAGCGACATAACGTGAAATTCGCCAACAATGAAAAAAGAAATACAAATAATTGTTTAATCCCTCTTCACTTCGAAGCGCGAAATCAATAAATATATATAGTCATAAATACATATCTTACTCACCCAAAACCATCTCAACATCACCTATCCTATTCGCCCTCATGCTCTTCAATAAACACATACCGAGTTAGATCCATCAAAAAAATTAAGAAAGAAATAATTAAGAATTTCCATATTAAATCAATTCAAGATCCCAACACATTGAATGTTTTTCATCATTTTCAAATAACTAAACAGAAGAAATGAAAAACAGACCTCAAAAGGGCTATGGTTCCAGTAATTTCAGCAGAGCAACCGTCTTATATAAACCTAAAATCCAACAATGTAATAACACGATCAAAATCGGGATTAAAAAATACTCAAATCGCATTTGAAACCCAAGTGAAACAAAGAACCAAAAGACCTAATGAAAATGCAACAAATATTCAAAATAAAATTTTAAAAAATGGATTTGAAACCTAACTGTAACAAAATAATATACCTGGTAGTGTCGTTGATGGCTTGCGATTTGAAACTCAAATGAACAAATAACCAAAAGCCCTAATTTAAATGCAACAAAGATTCAACATAAAATCGAAAAAAGCAAGATAACTAACAATAGTCCTAAACAAATAAACAAAAACATACCTGGAAAATGGTCTTTCCATGGTGAAGAACATGTCGATTTGTGAAGATTGGGCTTCAAAAAAGCCCCCAAAGGAGGGAGGTTATGGGGGTTGAGTGCTTGTGAGAAGATTGAGGAAGAGAGAGACGGAGGCGGATGAAGAGGCTAGAGATAGAATGTGAGGTCGTGGGTTAGCGTGGCAGAGAGAGAGAGAGAGAGAGAGAGAGTAGATGCACAGTGGGAGAGCTGAAGGCTTGAGTTATGAGGTTTGCATGTTGTGGGGGGAGTAAACGGGAGAGAGAGAGTGATTGTGTGTGAGCACCAAAATACTTTTTGCGTGTCTTACCAAAATAGCCTCTTTGTTTGAATCACAATAAAAAATCTAGGAAGAAAATAAGGGGGGAAATTATGTTTTATTGGGTTAAAATTGTAAATACAATATAGAGTATATAATGAGGTGTGGTGTGGAGTAGAGTTTATGGTGTGAATTGTGATCTCACCCTCCATTTTTTGTCTTGGTGTCTAAATCCTCACCTCTACTTATGTTGTCAACTTATAGAATAGTAAAAATATTCTACTCCTTATTTTATATATATATATATATATATATATATATATATCCTCTCCTTTCTATGGAAAAGTCTCAAAATGAGAAGACGAGTGTCAATTATACAGTGGAGAGGGAAGCTTCTGAAATGTCTTAGGGAAATGGATGCTCGAGATTAATTTTACCATTCCAATCAAAATCCAACGGTTGTAAATGAATCATAAGGGGTAAGCTTAACTGGTTGTAACCCGTTTCAAGCCCTAACAGCTGATTGGTTAAAATGGTTAACACATGGATCGTTTCAAGATTCAGAAACAACCACTGATTAAACAAGATCTACATTCTATAAATGGTAATAGTTATGTGAGCATAAACAAACACACTAGAAACCAATAGGAATCCAACAAGTAGCATACAGGTGTCAACCTCTCACATTGGTTATTATGCATGTAAGTAAAACGGTTTAGCATTTTTAGAAACGTTAATCTCCTCCCCAAACTATTTAAGAAATTTATTTTTGACACCTTTTAAAATGTTTAGAAATTCATTTTAGATTCAATAATTTCCAAAAATTATTTTTAAAATATTAAAAAAATTTATAAACATTATTATGACACAATTAATGCAACCTGTATGCAATATGCCCAAAGTGTGCCATTCTATACCTTTTTGAGATCAAGTGAGAATGCTAAGTTGAAATTGAAGTAGATACTCTATCTTGAATTTTGTAGTACCTAATGAAGGGGCTCTTGAAAACTAAAAATATGTTGACTTGATATCCAAACTAGTTGAAAAGTCTAGATGGTGAAGACTCCTAGTAAGCCAGCCATAAAGGGTGTTTCACTCGATGTACCCAAACAACCCTGTTTGAAATATGGTACAAGTTATTGAACCATCATATTGGTTCCCATAGTCAAGATAAACTACTAAGATCGTACTCGCAACTTTACCGATATGTTTTCTTCTACCTCTCTAGATTGTGAATTGTTCAATTGAACTAGAATCGAAATTCTGATCTTCTATGATTAGGCCGAACCCAACTCACCAGAGTTCCTACTAACTTTTATATAATATATTAAAATAAATATAATGCATTATAACAAAAATGATTATCATTTTTAAAAATAAGCTAACACACCTTTATTAATATATAAACATCATGTATGTATTTAAAAATTAAAACCTAACAATTTCCCATTTAGTCTTAAACCCTTATGCCAATGCATCTAACACCCATTTTGTCTACATGATGATCAAAATCCTTAGATGATAACCTTTTTGTGAATGGTTTTTTCAGGTTGTCCTAAGATGCAATCTTGTTCATGATGTCGTTGCTTACTTGCACGATCTTCCATATAAAGTTATGTTTGTGCTTAATGTGCTTAGAACTCTTATGAGGCCTTTATTATTTCGAGTTAGCAACTTCTACATTATTGTCATAGTAATTTGTCATGGTATATTTCACTGAAGGAACCATACCCAAATCACTTCGGAAGTTTTAGAGATAAACAACATCCTTTGCTGCATTTGAAGCGAAAACATATTCGACTTACATGGTAGAATCAACAATACATGATTTTTTTATACTCCTTAAAATTATGGCTCCACCTCCTAGGGTATACACATATCATAAGGTAAATTTCCAATAATCCTTATTTGACTGAAAATTTGAGTTTGTGTACCTTAAAGTTACGAGACTGTCCGTTGAGTAAAACAATACATAATCTCTAATTCTTTTTTAGGTACTTAAGAATGTACTTTAGTATAATCCAGTTTTACTAATATGGGTTAGATTGGAAACTTCTTACCATGATAACAAAAAGAAGATATCATATTTTGCATATAGCATAAAATACATGAGGTTGCCCACGATCGAAGCATACGGTATAATGCTCATACTTTCCATATGATCAAATGTCTTAGGAAACTAATACTTAGATGAAGGATTCCATACTTGAAAGGAATAAGTCCTTTCTTGGAATCCTACACGTTAAATTTTGAGAGCACATCATCGATATAGTTATCTTAGGATAAGCCTAATATCTTAGTTTTTAGATCACGTAAAAGATTAATCCCAAGGATGTGACTGGATTCTCCTAAGTCCTTTTATATCGAATTGACTAGACAATCACATTGTTATGATGAATAACACACCCACATCGCACTCTATTAGGAGAATACCATCCAAATAAAATACTATAAATACCACCACATTTTTGCCATACTTCTTATGAACACAAGTTTTATCCGGACATTGAGTAAAACTAAAACATTTTATTCACTGATTAAATAGGAAGTTATAAGATCTTGACACTTTCTTAAGTCCATAAATGGATCTCTTGATATTTCACACCTTTGTTTCGTAGATATTTTTTAGCAATCCCTTAGGTGTCATCATATCGATGCACTCGTCAAAATTATTGTTCAAGAACCCAGTCTTAATATCCATTTGCCAAATCTCGTAATCAAGATTATCTGCAATGGATAAAAGAATTTGGATACACTTTAGCATGGAAACCTATGAGAAGGTTTCCTCATAGTCAAATCTTATTTCTTATTAAACCCTTTTCATAAAAAGTTTTTCCTTGAAAGTTTCCATCTTCCCATTTATTCTTCTTGTAGACCCACTTATATCCAATGGGTTTTATCCCATCTAGAAAGTCTAAAAGCTCCTATATTTGATTCGAATACTTAGAATCCATCTTTTTATTCATAACCTTAAGTTATATATAGGAGTCCTTATCTTGGAGTTCTTCGTTTTAGTCCAGGATATGGTTTATGTTCCCCTAGGATCTCACTGAAGTGTTCACCCTAATAAACTAACCTATTACATTGGAGCATGTACCTCCCACTATGGCATGGCTCCACTTTTGGTCTAGTACAAATGTACAACGTCATGATTTTCATAAGGTGCATATATTCTTAATCCCGATGGATATAAGGAACGGAGTATTCACATCATCATTGCTATAATGTGTTGATGGGTGCAATTCAGTTTTATACTGGGCTAATAAACTATGTGAGCGGGGAAGTGATAGTTTTAGTATATCTGAGATCATGTTTCGGAGGAATTCGAAAGTATCCTGGAATGTGATACCCCCTTGATAAACTTTTAGGTCTTGACTCTACCACTAAACCCGATTGGTGGATTTTATAATCCGGTAGAGATGGAAAATAAGTTAAGTTTAAGATCAAGAACTGTTTATAAGATGTTTATGAATATCAAATAGGGAAAAACTGGTTTCGCAAAGTGGGCATTGTATGCTTTACGCAAGGAATCATATTATGTGGCTTCCTACTGTGAAAACATTAGGCCTCTTTATTGTGGTGGTTTTTGAGTAATTAAAATTAGAGAGCAGTCATAATCATTAAATGGAATTAATTACGATTAAATAAAAAAAGAAATAGATTATGGGATGATAATTTGGAATTTTATTTTCCTATTAGAAAGACAAATTTAGTTGTTAGCCTTGGGTCCCCAATATAGTCGTTATTTATTTGTGAGCCCTGTTTTATCAGTTTCCTCTTATACCCTTATTTATTCTTAACCTCTTTAAGTTATTTTCTTAATGATGACTCTTATAAGTCTTATGACTTAGTCTACCACAAAATTAAGGTGGAAGGTTGAGACGACTCAACTAAGAGTGGGTTATAGGACAGAGAAAACTATTCACTACACCATAATGGATATTTTACAACTAATATAAAAATTAATTTGTAAGTGTTTCTAACCTTACAAAATTAACAACGGCTTTTTACACTTACAAAATTTGTAAGTGTTCAAAATCATTGTTGTATTTGTGATTTTTCTATTCCCTAAACCTAAAAGTGTACCATAGTCCTAAAAAGTAAAAACATATTGGCATTTACAAAAATCAGACTCTAACTTACCCCTCCCTTGTCTCCCACAATGGTTTCGTCTCTAGAAAATTGCAAACCCTCCTGATCTCAAAAACTACTCAGAATATGGTAAACAAAAAACTCACACATTAACTTATTCATTATATCACTTACTTTTACTTTTTCTCAATTGTTGTTTTTATCATAATCTGTTAAGTTGATGCAAAAGTAAAATGACGCCTATTGCAGATTCAAGTCTTTGATGGGGTTTTACCTAAGATGTGATTGGTCAGACATTGAATAATGGTTAGTATAAGATTTTCGTTAAATTTTATGCTTTATCATTTTTTTATGATCTGGGTTTCAGTTATAGTATTCTCAATGCCAATAGCATTTGGTGAATTCGTTGGTAATTCACACCATAGATCTTTTTTTATCTGTTTCGTTGGTATTATGATTTATCCATTGTGATTTTCACTCTAATTGTTCTTTTATTTCCTTCATGAATTAAAAACAAATTAAAGTTTTTATGTTATAATGATGTATATAGTGATGGTGGTGAGTTCCTGGGTTTTTGACCCCCAAAAGAGATAATAAGATAAACTGAAAAGGAGGGACAAATAGAGAAAGAGCAAGACCAAAAGATGTATCCTTTCAAAAGAGTGTTGTTTCTTGTGATTTTTAATGAGATACTTTGGAGGGGTTATCTTTTCACTCTTTCATCATCTTATTTTATGCATCTAAGGAGTTTGATGTATACGCCTTCTTGATGAACTGTGGATTTAAGTTTTTTAGAGTATTTTTTGCAGTTCTGGACCAACCAAGAATTATCTTTTTATTTTTTTCCTTTTGAAGATTATCAGTAAGATATAAACTTAATCTTATTTTTAGGCACAAAATATTAGTCGACTTGGGAATAGATTTTGTAACACCCTATGTTTTTATTAATTAATTTTTTAATTAATTCAAAAATTAGAGAAAAAATAAAATTTTGGATTTAATTTCTTTTATAATTAAATATGTTGGTTTTTATATTCGGAATTCAGAAATCTAGATTACAAGACTCCTAATATGAATATATATAAGTCTCCTCAGAACATAAAACTCTCTAGAAAAAAATATATAAAACTATTCGACCATCCGATCGAGCTGAAATTTTTTGTGACGCTTCCTCTCGTCTTCAGCTACTATTATCTGATTAGGACTCTAATTATTTTTCGTATATAAACATAAAGTGACGAGTTTAGATCTTTTAAAATATGGCCTTCTCAAAAATCAGAAACCTCTCATCTTCTTCAACCTCCAAACCCTAGCCCTATTCTACATAACTTTCAACTCAAGTTTTGTCAAGATTAATCGGGTTTTCTCAAGACGCGTCAAGAACAAATCTTTGTCAATTTTTTGAGAGGAATACACATTCAAGATCAGATTTCTAAACCAACTTTTATTCAGGCATGAATACTCTATTCCTTTCCTCTAATATTATGTGTTTTAAGTGTCGCATAAATCCTTAATAATGTATTTTTAATTAAAATCAATTAGTAACTTAAGTAGAGAAAGTGGACACTTAATTGTGGGAGTGTTTTTGTGAAAATTTTAAATATGATTTTTGGGTTTGTATAATTTTGGGTGTAGGTTCTCATGTAGAATTTATGGGGGTTATTTATATGGTTTTCGAGACGCACTCATACTTATAAAAAGTAGATGATTTATAAAAGAAACGGTAATGTCTTATTGAAATTAGTGCATGTTAATTAATTTAAAGTTACTTAATGGAATTAATTGTGTTGAAATCAATGACGATGTTATTAATTGATTTAAATTAAATTTGGACCTTTATGATTAAAAAATTGCTATGTTGTGCATATTGAATTGTGTATTATGTGATTTGTTTGAATCATTTTTGCCATCGCGGGGACAAAGGGCTTTTGGGTAGTATGTTGATCAACCCTGTTTTTAGGATGCTTACTAGGTATAGGACTAGTGGCTAGGCCTTAGGTATAATTTATGCTTGCTAGGTATGGGACTAATTAGTGTAAATTCGTGAGAATTTGATATTTCAGGGTGGGGCAGATTTTTATGTTTTATCGCCATTTCGTTAGCATAGGCATGAGACTAGGACGTGTTTTATGTTGGTTATTCATCCTATATGTAGGATAGGACATACGTGTACTTGGGGACCCTTAGGTATGGGACTAAGGGGTAATTTTAAGATCTCACATCTATTAAAAGGGTGGGGTAGTTTGAAAATTGTGAAATTGAGAATTGAGAATTAATACCTAAGATAATAAGATGGGTATTAAAATATATTGACAACTTAATCAGCGAGAGCCGAGAGTTTATACGGTCCAGCCGACATTTTATGTCGTGTCGTGTGTAAAACCTCATCAATCAGCTTGGGTCGACAGTTTAAACGGATCAGCTGGCATTTTGACAAGGAGATGTATATTTTGATAGAAAAATCACCTGAGGCGGGAGGACCGTTGTACTTAATTAAAGTAAGAATTGAGAAATAAGATAATTTAGGTTAATTTAATTAAATTAACACTTTGGGACTGTGGAATATTTAAAATGATATTGGTGTGAACTTTATAAATAATCTTTGGGGGTAGTTAGTGATTTATATTTCTTGCGTTTAATTATCTCGTATTAATTAAAATACTTTATTATGATATTTATTGCCTATAATGCTACTATCTGGGTTCACGAACCCTATTTGAGGGGAGTAGTGTGTATTCACGCTCGGGGCTCTGACCTCGTGCGTTGACTAATATTTTCAGGGTAAGTCTTGGAGAAGCTGCATAGGACTATTTGGAAATATTCGTTTGGAGGTGGAGCTGGAGTTAATTTACTTTCCTGTTTTATTTAGTTTAATTTTTCCTTTTCGTTGTATTTCATTATGAGACTTTACTTGGGTTTTATTGGGCCATTCAGTTCCAAAGTTGTTTGAGGATTTCAGTTGGAGTATTTACAGTTGGTTTATTGTTCAAATTTTAAATTAATTCATATTTTGGAAATTAGAATTAATTGGAGTTTCGCATGTGATGATTTTTATAGTACAATTATTCTTTGGGGTTGACTATTATCCATCTTATGGATTGATTTTATATGCCTCATATCTGTCACATACTGAGAATGGTATTTATTTAGTAGTGCCCGGCGTAGTTTGGCGGCGGTGGCTGGCCACCCCGTTGTTCGGATTGTGCGGGGTGTTAGAGATTTCTAGGTAGTGTATTGGCTAAGGCCAGAAATGAAAGCATGATATTGAAATCGAGGAAACAATTCTTAAACATGTAACTAATGTCATACAATTTATAAATAAATTATAAAAGTTTTCTCATGAATCATGACCATAAGTTTATGAATTTGTAGCTTTCACCACTCTTTGATTGATATGGATCGTCCATGTATTGCACCAGGAATTTAATATTTTATTTAAGTTTAAGACATGTTTTTATAACTAATTTTTAGAGTTAAATAGGTCGAACGAATCTCTACACATGCCATATGCACGATACCATATTTTATATTGACAACCCGATTACGTTACAACACATGACATGATTAGTTAAAAAATATTCAATTTAGATTTATTAGTAATTAAAACTAGTACCCGAATCTAAAAAAACAAACTGATTATAACACGACCGACCAAAATTTCAATTACACGAAAAATCATTTAAGAGTAAGATACATAGAGATTTGAATACAACGAAGAGTGGATGGCATTTGATAAAGCAATTGAACCAAGATACGGATAAAACAGATCTTAGGGCTACCTCGTCCTTTACTACTTTTGCCTCCGGGCATTTTATTTTATCGAATTCATTTCTAATAATTGAATATTTTTATTTGACAATTTTGGGTTTCTGAATTTAAGGGAAATACAATTGTTTACACCACTGTATTTTTAATACTACATATGTGGTAACCGTTATAGAGTACAATTGTTTACACTAATGTAGTTTAATCATTAATCCCACCAAAACTGTCTTATCTTGGATTTGGGGACCTAGGAAGCTCGAATACTTCTAAGAAGGAGATGGTTTGGGAACTAAGGAAGATCAAATACCTCCTTCATTATATCACCCTTCCATCTGTAGTGAACCTACCTCTACCAATCTTGTAAGGAAAAAATAACATTAAATTGAAATACGATACATGATATGAGGCTTTCGTGGACTTATTCAATGATATAAAAGATTCTACAATTGTACATAATGTGTATGTCTATTTATGCCTTGTGTTAATTATCGATATTACTAATTCTTTGATTATCAAACTCGAATTTATCAAATGTGTATCACTATTTGAACGAATATTACTGCTACTTCATCCTGAATCTTATTTCAATTTATCCTCTAGGGTGGAATATATACCGTTCCAAATCATTTGTCACATGGTGCCAGAGATTTGATTCCTAGAATGATTGTGGTTGACCCTATGAAGCGAATTATAATTCCATATATTCTTACTCACCCGCGGTTCCAATCTCATCTTCCACACTATTTAGTTGTGCTTATAACAGAACTATGCAACAAGAAAAAGATAGTAATATTATGATTGTTGTATTGACCAGTGTTATATTGCATTATTGTTTATGCTTTATACTAAAGTATTGAACATATATGGCTTGTGTTAAAAATCTAAAGTATTTTTTTCATTGCAAACATATATCTTCAAGTGCGACTGTGTCAAGGTCAAGGATGAAAAGACCCATCTCTCTGGTGAGAATCCAGTCATTATTTTTGACATCAAGTATAATCCAATACCATAGTTGATGTAAAATGTTTGTATTTGGATATAAATTTCAAAGAATAGGACACAAACACACATTATATACATATATATATATATATATATATATATATATATATATATATATATATATATATATATATATATATATATAATAAAGGATGAGGGACTTTTTTTCCTCCCCAACTGATGGCTCAGATTAAATCTTAAGAGTTTGGTCTTTATCAATGAGTGGTTCAGATTACATCTTACGAAATTGAATCTCACGGTCTTAAATGCGCGCACAAGGCTCAATATCAGCACAAGGCTCGAGAAAGATTTATGTCACCTTGAAAAAACAAACACGTCTGAACTGGGCAACGCGTGGGCACCAGATTTAGACGCCATCTCACTCTTTCCTGAGAACGTATGTGCTTGCGTTCAAATGAGAAAATTATATATTAAACACCTTTTAACCCAAACAAACCCTAAACATGCAACAATATGTGATTGAATAAGATGATAATCTAAGCAAGAACATTCAAACACATGCAATTGAGGAAAAATCCCCCAAAGGGGCAAAACCATTTATTTTCATTATAATATTGTAGGCTGTAAAATTTGGATTACAATGAAAATACAAGTGACTACGAATTACCCTCAGGTGTCGGATTCTATAGTCGGCGGCTGGAAATATCCCTTTCCAGTAGGGCTGCAATGGAGAAGAAGAACGGTCTTCTCCACAAGGGTGTGAACAGCAAAAGTGCGTTCCTGGGTTGCAAAGTGATTCACAAAGGATTGGCAATTTGTGTGAATCAAATACCTAGAGTCTAAATGCTCAATAGGTGAAGACTTAGGGCTTTCTGTACTCTGATAATCGTGTGTATAAGTCTTAGAAAACCACTTCCCGTAGTGGGATTAAATAAGAAGTCTCGGGCCTTAAAAATCTGAACACGATCTGTTGAAGTTTATTCCAGGCGGACCGATCCCGGTCTGAGGCGGATCGGTCTGATTGACCGGATCGGTTCTTTTATTTTGAGGCGGATCGGTCCGTTGATAATCGGATCGGTTTGCTTCCAGGCTTCATCGGTTCGCTTGCGGTTCGGGGTATACTGGCCTTCAGCAGTCGGATCGGTCCGGGTCTGAGGCGGACCGGTTCGGTTGACCGAATCGATTCTTTTATTCCAGGAGGACCGGTCCGGTTCTGTCAGACTTTGATTCCTCTTCTTCTTTTGATATTCGGATCCGTTGATGAATGTATGAATCTTGAATTTCTTCAACGGTGTAATGGCGTACGACATAATAAATTGATAATGGACAAAAATGTCCTTACAAATCTCCCCCTATGTCTATGCCGGTACATACATAAAAACAAACATCCGAATTATCAAGACAACTAAAAATGCCTATACAAATCTACCCTTCCATGAACCCAAAACTGGAAAGATACAATTGAATAAGACTACAACATTTGCTCTTCAACTCTTTCAGTAATCTCAACACTTTTCTCATCAGGGTGTGCAATCCAATGATAAGCCATGTAGTACCTACACACATGAGACAAAGGAAAATACCAAGTGACATATCGAGTTTGAAATGAGATAAACATATATACCAATTTATGAGCAAACTCAAACTTTCAAAGCTCCCCCATAATAAGATAATTCATTCTCCCCCTTTTTATGATGTCCCCAAATAGACAAATGAGAGAAATAAATCAAATAAGCAAGTGCGGGGTGTCACTAGGATAAAATCACACCATGAATGAACACAAACCAACCAAGTCGATGATAGCGTAAATGAGGTGGTGTGATTAAATTCGATAGGAAAATCAATGCATACAAACATGACATATGTGCACGATGAATATTGGATATTCCTAGCGAATGAACTCAAATGCTTCCTTTGGTGTAAAAAAATGACAATATAAGATATTGACTCAATCAAATCAACAAATCAAAGCTCAAAGTGATTTTCACACCAATAACGTCCAAAATGATTTTATACTTTTTCAGGACTTTCAAGGAAGTGCAAACCCGTTTAAAGATTCTCCAACCAAACTCCGTCAGATATAATTTTGAATAGAGGCATTCTAAATTCTCAAACTTTAGAGAATTGATGGTGAAACCTAAGTGGCCCATATTTGGCATGAAGTGCTTTTTATTGCCTTTAAATTTTTTTCGGGCTCTTTTAACCTCTTTGGACCTCGGATATTAAAATTCCTCCATTTTTTAGGTCCTTTTTAACGGTGGCTTTTGCGCAAAGGATAGATGATTACCTTTCGCAGCCCCTCCCCATTATATAAAAACACACAGTCTCACCCAAAACGGTTTTTACATGCATTCTAATCTTGTCAAGTTTTATCGCATATTGTACATTGTATAGACATAATTGAGATGAAAACACTCAAGCCAATATGAGATAGACAAGTGCAATAATCAAATATAGCCGTGCATGTGTGCAATAAAGGATATAGGAGTCAAACATGTAGGAAGATATCACTAATTACATCTCAAAGACTCCAACCAATGTAAAGCACATAGATGAAATGATGTAGCCTCTCAAATCTCTATCAAACAGTCACATGGATAAATGGAATGAAGTTGTGACTTGGCTATCTTAAATGCTCATCCATAAAAGAAGCAAAAACAAAAATCTTTTTGGATTTTTTAAAAATTTTATCAAAATAAAATCTTTTTGTGCTTTTCTTAAAAAATAAAAGAAAATCTTTTTGTATTTTGCAAAAGAAAAATAAAAAGCAAAAAGAATTAATAAAAGTTGTACAACTAAGCAATGGTACATATAAAACAGACTAGAAATAGGAAGCATATGATATGAACATGAAGAAGCATCCTATTCTAGACATAGACCAACCCCTCAGTCAACTGTGCAAATCCCCAAAGACTTTCTAAGACTCTCAAATCTAAGGGCATCTAAAGGTTTCGTGAAAATGTCGGCTAACTGACGGTCGGTGGGAACAAAACTCAGGGATACAATGTTCTCCTCAACTAACTGACGAATAAAGTGCTCACGTATCCTGATGTGTTTTGTGCGCGAATGCTGGACGGGATTACGGGATATGTGTATCGCGCTCGTGTTATCACAAGAAATGATCATGGTGTCTTGTGAAATCCCATAATCCTCCAACATTTTCTTCATCCACAAGAGTTGTGTGCAACAACTCCTGGCGGCTATGTACTCAGCCTCCGCAGTGGACAAAGAGATGGAATTTTTCTTCTTGCTCACCCAGGAGACAAGAGTAGAACCAAAATAGAAACACCCACCAGAAGTGCTACTACAACCATCTACATCCCCAGCCCAATCGGCATCCGAATAGGCGAACAAACGATCATCGGTATAAAAGGAATACCAAATACCGTATGAGAGAGTCCCACTTACGTATTTAATAATACGTTTTAGAGCAAGTAAGTGTCACTCTTTAGGGGACGCCTGATATCGCGCACAGACTCCAACACTAAAAGCGATGTCGGGACGACTGGCAGTCAAGTAGAGAAGACTACCTATCATACTCCGATATAAGGTTTGCTCTACGTCCTTGCCTGAAGTGTCCTTACTAAGCTTGGTAGTGGTACTCATAGGTGTACGTGCATGCTTAGCAGAGTCTAAACCAAATTTACTCACTAGGTCTCTAGCATACTTGGATTGAGAGATGAACATCCCATCCTCTAGCTGACGAACCTGGAGACCAAGGAAGAATATAAGCTCACCAACCATGCTCATCTCAAACTCACTTTTCATCTCCTCCTCAAAGTGGTGAGCATTCTGGGAGCATTTGGATCCAAAGACTATGTCGTCCACATAGACCTGGGCAACCAAAATAGCACCATCATCTCTCCTGACGAACAACGTCATAGCTACTCCCCCTCTCTTAAAGCCACGAGCTAAGAGATAGGAAGTAAGCCTCTCGTACCAAGCACGGGGCGCTTGCTTTAAACCATACAAGGCTTTCCTCAGATAGTAGACGTGCTCTGGGTGCTGAGGATCTTCAAACCCTTTTGGTTGTTCCACATAAACCTCCTCCTGTAGAATGCCATTCAGAAAGGCACTCTTAACATCCATCTGATATACCTTGAAGTGCAGATGAAATGCGATGGCGAGCAGAAGACGGACGAACTCAAGCCTCGTAACAGGAGCAAATGTCTCCCCAAAGTCTACACCCTCTATCTGTGTGTAGCCTTGAGCGACCAACCTAGCCTTATTTCTGATTATGGTACCTTTTTCATCCATTTTGTTCTTGAAAATCCACCGGGTACCTATCACATTAGTTTCACTAGGCCGGGGGACAAGTTCCCAGACATTATTCTTTTTAAACTGAAGCAACTCATCCTGCATAGCAGATATCCAGTGTTCATCCTTGAGTGCTTCTTTATGATTCTTGGGCTCGACTTTGGACGTGTAGCAAAGATGGCTAACACCGTTCTCTAGCTGAGCAAGAGTCTTGATCCCTAGAGTGGGATCGCCAACAATGGCAGACGGGTCATGACTCTTGCGAACCCAAATAGGTGTGTCCCCTAGCGCAGGAGTAGGGTCCACAGGGTGTGAGAGAGGAACAGGTAAATCACTGTCAGAACAGTTCTCATCCTCACACTGAAGGTTAGGATCAATAACCGTTGGAGGTTCGTCATCTTGCACGGTGACGTTTATTGATTCCATAACCTTAGAGCTCTTCAGGTTAAAAACCCGGTACGCTCTGCTATTCGATGAATATCCTAGAAATATTCCCTCGTCGCTCCGGGAGTCGAACTTTCCTAATTGCTCTCTATCCCGTAGGATGTAGCATTTACTCCCCAAAACACGGAAATATGCCAGGTTGGGCTTCTTTCCAGTCCACAACTCATAAAGAGTCTGAAGTGTGTGTGGACGCAAATAAACCCTATTCACCGTGTGGCATGCAGTAGACACTGCCTCCGCCCAAAATCTCCTAGAAACTTTACGACCTAGAAGCATAGATCTAGCCATCTCTTGGATCGTTCTATTCTTTCTCTCAACAATACCATTTTGCTGAGGAGTTCTCACAGCAGAGAACTCATGTTTGATCCTTAGGCTATCACAGTAAAGGTCTACCTTTTCTTCTGTGAATTCAGTGCCATTGTCACTACGCATCCTATTAATAGTGACACCGTGTTGATTTTGCAGGACACGGCACTTGGTCATTAAAAATTCTACAACATCGGATTTTTCTCTCAGAAAACCTACAATGGAGTACCTGGAGAAATCATCTACCATCACGAGGATGTACCTCTTACCACCTAGACTCTTAGTACGAGTGGGACCCATAAGATCCATGTGAATCAACTCAAGAACACGAGAAGTGGTAATGGAATGCAACTTCCTATGAGGACTACGAATTTGTTTTCCCAACTGACAACGTCCACAAACGGTCGAAGTTGACTTTCCAAGAGATGGTAAGCCACGTACTAGGTCCTTTTTAGCTAAGCGATTGAGATCTCTAACGTTCACGTGACCTAGACGTTGGTGCCACAGATCCATAGGAGTGATCGTGGCGCTGTTGCAGACAAGTGAGGACGTGGGCTCAGTCCCATAGCAATTATCCTCGGTCCTCACCCCTTGCATCAAAAGTTTATCGACTTGGTTGTAGACTTTACATGTGTCCCGGTCAAACTTTACTGCAAAGTCAGTGTCGCACAACTGGATAATGCTGAGAAGGTTTGCTTTCAAACCTTTGACGTACAAAACATTTTCTAGCTTAGGAAATCCAGGTAACTTGATAGTACCACGTCCTATAATGCTAGACTTGCTCCCATCTCCAAAGGTGACTCTGCCATCCTGATAGTCTTCAAGAGTCGTAAAAAATGAGGCATCACCTGTCATGTGTCTGGAGCACCCACTATCAAAATACCACTGTGAGGTATTGTGTGCTTTGAGAGCAACATGAACAACGAAGGCCTTTTTATCTTTCTTAGGTACCCAAGTCGAGATGACCTTTTGTTTGCCTTTGTTGTTGTTGGTTTTAGCTGGAATGTGAGAATCATTCACTAACGGCAAAGACATCCGTCGGAATTCATCCATTAAACTCTGGGTCGTGGCAGCTAAGAACTCAACTCGCTCTCTCAGACTAGAAAACTCATCAGTATGATGTGGTGGAGCAATAGTACGTCGTGTCCGACCCATGCTATAGAAAGACTCCCTAAGGTGGCCTTTTCTTTTGCAATAAGTACAAAAGAGCACAGTCAAAGGCGGACCTTGGTTTGCTTTTCTTGGTCGAACTTTCCTTCGAGGTTTTTGACGACGGCCATAAGGATTCGTAGTAAACTCAGGAACTGGTCCAGGTGCAATTTGGGACGTGGAGGCACCATCATATCCAATTCCTTGCCGATCACCAAAACCTAAAGCGGGGCCGAGGAGCATCTTTCCCATCTTCCCAGATCTGTCCTCGATTTGTACCTTGACTTCCCGTGCTTTCTCAAGATCATGAGTCAGCTGGGCAACAAGGGCTTCAAGTTTCTTCCGAGTCTCCACGGAGGAATGGAGCTGACTCGTAAGACTAGCCACTTGTTTAGTCAAGTCCCCTCTCTCTTTCTCTAAAACACACTCTCTCTCTCTCTCTCTCTCTAAACAGAATCTCTTTCTCGACACAGGCAGATTCTCTCTCTCTCAGGGCGTTGACGGTGGAGGACTCTCTTTCTCTCGCCTTTCTTAAATCTTCCTCTAAGTCGGTGATCTTAAGAACTAGCGCTTTGTTACGTTTTTTAGTTTTAAATGACTCAGAATATAACTCAGCGTAGGCGCGTTGAATATCACTCTCGCTCTCACTTGAGTCATCCTCCCCCTCACTCACATCGATCTCACTGTCGAGGTATCCCTGTGAAGCATCATCTTCATCGTCGTGAAGAGAACTAGGATTGCTCACTTGACTGGCCATGAATACGGTGAAGTTACACTCATGCGGTGACTCATCTCCTGAATCCACCGTCTCGACCTCACCGTCGTCACTAAGGGTAGCATTAAGGACAGCTTTCCCTTTCTCTCTATTCAGACGATTGGCACACTCAAATGCTCTATGACCCCTACCATCGCACTCAAAACATCTCTCACTTTCTTTCTTAGGAGGACTTTTGGAGTCTTTTTCATTTTTCTTTTCAAAATTATTTTTCTCAAATTTCTTTTTATGTGTAAAATTGCCATTTTTCTTAAATTTGAGAATCCTCTTAAATTTTTTTACAAAAAGAGCCAAATCATCTAGGTCAAAATCACACTCAGAATCTGACGTGTCAGTCTCTCTCTTTCTAGACGACTCTACCCTTTTTCTAGCCGACCCCTCACTCCTTCTCTCTTGGGCTTTAAGTGCAATTCCCATATCTTTAGATTTAGCAGTTTTAGGGAACATATCAATTTCTTAAGTTTGCAAATCTCCTACAAGTTCTTCCAATTTTAGCGTATTTAAATTACCCATAGAATTTAGCACAATGACTTTAGGGATAAAACGCTTAGGTAAAGAACGAAGAATCTTTTTAACAACTCTAGCATTAGGAATATGTTCACCGAGATTAAAACTAGTATTCACAATGTCAGAAAGTCTAGCATAAAATTCATTAAAGCATTCAGATTCATGCATGGTGATGGTTTCAAATTGAGTTGTCAAATTTTGCAACTTAGATTCTTTCACATCATTAGTTCCTTCATGGGTGAGTTGTAAAACATCCCATGCCTCTTTTGACGTGGTGCACGTCATTATGCGTTTGAACTCATCAGGTGTGACAGACCCAGAAATAGCACTTAGACCCTTAGAATTAAAAGATGACCATTTAAATTCTTCATCAGTCCAAGAAGTGTCAGGTTTCAAGTTGATCACATTATCAACATTCACGGAGGGAGGAGTCCACCCTCTTTCAACTAAGATCCAGACACGTTCATCAATGGATTTTAAAGCCGACCTCATTCGGGCTTTCCAATAAGCGTAATTTGTCCCGTCAAAAACAGGCATTTTATTAGATAACTTCTCCATTTGAACACGCACTTTTTCAAAAATCAATTTTTTTCAGAAAATTGATATCTTAGAAAATTTTTGCGGAAAATAGGAATACGCGATAGATTAGCGTAACCTGCTCTGATACCAATTTGAGAACGTATGTGCTTGCATTCAAATGAGCAAATTATATATTAAACACCTTTTAACCCAAACAAACCCTAAACATGCAACAATATGTGATTGAATAAGATGATAATCTAAGCAAGAACATTCAAACACATGCAATTGAGGAAAAATCCCCCAAAGGGGCAAAACCATTTATTTTCATTATAATATTGTAGGCTGTACAATTCGGATTACAATGAAAATACAAGTGACTAAGAATTACCCTCAGGTGTCGGATTCTGTAGTCGGCGGCTGGAAATATCCCTTTCCAGTAGGGCTGCAATGGAGAAGAAGAACGGTCTTCTCCACAAGGGTGTGAACAACAAAAGTGCGTTCCTGGGTTGCAAAGTGATTCACAAAGGATTGGCAATTTGTGTGAATCAAATACCTAGAGTCTAAATGCTCAATAGGTGAAGACTTAGGGTTTTCTGTACTCTGATAATCTTGTGTATAAGTCTTAGAAAACCACTTCCCGTAGTGGGATTAAATAAGAAGTCTCGGGCCTTAAAAATCTGAACACGATCTGTTGAAGTTTATCCCAGGCGGACCGGTCCAGGTCTGAGGCGGATCGGTCCGATTGACCGGATCGATTCTTTTATTTTGAGGCGGATCGGTCCGTTGATAATCGGATCGGTTTGCTTCCAGGCTTCATCGGTTCGCTTGCGGTCCGGGGTATACTGGCCTTCAGCAGTCGGATCGGTCCGGGTCTGAGGCGGACCGGTTCAGTTGACCGAATCAGTTCTTTTATTCCAGGCGGACCGGTCCGGTTCTGTCAGACTTTGATTCCTCTTCTTCTTTTGATATTCGTATCCATTGATGAATGTATGAATCTTGAATTTCTTCAACGGTGTAACGGCGTGCGACATAATAAATTGATAATGGACAAAAATGTCCTTACATTTCCAATATATCAATTAATTTGAAAGTTTTTGTAATATATCTCTTTTCCTACCCAAGACAACTTTCATCCACTCACTCCTTCCAATAAAGACCCTCACGGTCATTAGGCACCAGATTTAGATGACATCTTAGTGAGCGACAGATCTAGAATCTCGAAAGGTTTAGACGCCAGATCTAGGAATACACAACATAGTCTCTTAAGGTTTGGATCATTGGTAACTTGTGGATTTGGTTTCATTTTTATTCAAAGTTTTGATTTCATTTTTATCGATGGTGTGTGCGTGAACTGAACTCTTGGTCCTTCATAGGTACTCTAAAGAATACACAACATAGTCTCTTAAGGTGTGCGTGAACTGAACTCTCGACAGTTTTTGTTTTTTTGTTTTGATTTTGCTGATCTCGACATGAAAACTACAAAGTTTGTACATGTACAATATGGAGGCAGCAAGCTGGTTTGGGTAATATATTTCAACCACAAAATAAAGGGAACAAGGGTAATCTATTTCAACCACAAAACAAAGGGAACAAGCTGGTTTAGGTGATCTATTTCAACCAGAAAACAAATGGGCCATGTATGGTTCATTGTACGAGGGGGAGGAAAATGGATTAATATGTTCATTTTTTTAATTTTTTTTTTGTTAATTTGCTCTTTATTGTATTAGTTCTCTAATTTTTTTATCTCATTTGTCTTCTGAGGTTTTATTTAGGACACCCATTTCCAAAGAACTGCAATCGGCAAAAGGGAGAAATAAGTTTATGCTCAAGTTTAATCTTACGGTTTAATCTTGCTCAACATGTGTTGGGGAGATACCCTCAACATATATTTACAGTCATTTTCAAAGTTGGATCCTTATGTTGGAGGTCTTCGTGTAAATCTGTGTAAGAAAACATTTATGTAAATATGTCTATGGGTACCTACTGATTATTGTATAAGAAAACATTTACAGATAATAGAGAAATCATGGTTCATTTATGTAAATATGTCTAATGGGTTATGTGTTTTGATGTTTTAAGTTATACACAAGCATAAGAAAATATTTACGATTAATAGAGATATCATGTCTAATGGGTTATGTGTTTTGATGTTACAAGTTATACACACAAGCACAACATATCTTTATTAATGCAACACTACACAATTTTTATTTTGGGTTTATAGTTACAGTTATTATCTTGGTTTTTACAGGTACTCATTTTTTATTTTTCATTTACAAGTACTCATTTTTTATTTTGGGCTCTCACGAGATGGTTTGGTGTGAGGTTTACGAGAGAAAGGAAATGGGTGAGGGAGTTGTCAGCTCATAATAATTTTGGGAGACTTTGAGGTTTCTTTAACAATGGGTGTACAACACTTCAGAGTGCTGTCCACTGCTATGATAAAAGAGTACAACTTATTAGTAGACCCATACACCTAGAGCCAAGTTCATCGGTTACTCAACAAATTTTTGTCGACTCCAACAGCCTGTCAAAAAAGTCGGTGATACGTATATCTTTGTGAAAAAATCTTCTTAAACTCCATCTTAACTCTTCAAATCTTAGTAAACCCAAAAAGATTAATGTTTTTCAAACTTATCTCTCCTAGAGGTCTTCGATAGTTATTTATTTTTGATTAATTTTTTTCAAAAGATGCCATATTAGGTGATGGGTAATATTTTTGGGAAGTATTTTGATGGGGAGAAGTTGTGTTGAATGACTATCAATTTATTTTTTATATCTTAATTGGAAAATCTGATAAAGAAGTTGGAATGTGCTTTAACTTTTGTTTCTCACTATTGTATAAGGGTTTGCATGTCAAATGAATTTGGTGCACTTTTTAATTAGTAAACATCAAAAGAAGGGTGTTTTTTTAATTTAACCCAATTTTTCACTTCAATCTCCCTAAAAATGAGGGTTATAAAAAAAAAGAAGTGGAGTTGAGCAAAATATAAAATGTAGTGTAACATGCATAATAACATAATTACACACCAGAACAAATTTTTCACATGAACAAATTTATCGTCGTGTCATCGATACGGATACAAAATATCACGGGAACAAATTTATCATCGTGCCATTGGCATGAGTAAACCCTAATAATAATTTAAAGTCGTTTCTAATATTGAAGAAAAAATTGTTGTTACAAACCATTTTAATTTTTTTATAACATAAATTTGATGATAAACTGTTATTTTACTTTTAGCATCTTTTGATGCGGAATTTGAGCCCTACACCCTACTTTATCATTGGAATTCAAAAGCATCCCGACATTTCAACTTTAATTCAAAAGCATTATTGCATTTATGCTTTTGTCCCTCCAACAAACTATCTCCTCTCTTTTTCAAAAGCTTACCTTGAAGACATTTGAGCCCTACCATGTAAAATAAGACACACTCGATCACATGACACGATACATAATCTTATTTTTTTACTATGCACCAACATATTCTTATTAAGTCACGATACAAAAATTAATTATTTTCATACCATAACTAATTCAAATAAATATGACACGACACAAATTCATATCATGTTTATGTTCGTATTCCGTAAAAACAAATATATTATTTTTATCATCAAACATGTTATTCTGCATATTGTTGGTATTTTGATATTAAACATATTATTTTGGAATTTTAAATAGGTTATTTTTCTTTGTTTAAAATTATTTAGGATCTCCACATTAACTTCTAACTACGTGTCTGTTCGTATCATGTTATCGCGTGTCTTATTTTGTTTGACCTACTTACTATTACAAAATATCTGAAACATTCTTATAATCGTGGCATCGTCACAGGTACACCCTAGTGTGTTTGTGTGTGTGTGTGTGTGTGTGTCTATATATATATATATATATATATATATATATATATATATATATATATATATATATATATATATATATATATATATATATATATATATAGAGAGAGAGAGAGAGAGAGAGAGAGAGGCCTCCCCTGTAACGACTCCTTAGGTTGCAGACCCTGGTACATACCATTTTTTTAAAATAGTAAAAAAATGAATAATTAATTAACTGGACAAGATGTAGGGTGGGGACCTCTAAATAATTAATTGGACAAGATGTAGTCCTTGGGTTGTGGGAAGGAAATCCACAACCTATTAAATTTTAGGGTATTCGAGGACGAATATCAATTGGGATAGTTTTAGTAGCCATTTTGTCCTATATGATTATACATGCGGGATAACATAATTATGTTGATGATGGTTGAGGGAATCCTATGAGATTATTAGGATGAATTGGAGAATATACTTATTTAGTTAATGTAAATTGGTATATTTGGAGATATCCACTAAATCCTTAGATGGAAATAAGGTATTTATTATTTATCAAGTGAGGGAATACTTCTGGTATGGTATCACGAGTATATGAATGTATGAATATGATTCTTTGAGAGAATCTTTGGGATTATTGGTCATCGCTAGATGTGATTGGAAATTACGGCCATTTATATATAGTCGAGGAGGAATATATAGTATATATATACTACGTGATTAAAGTATATATATGATATAAATACATATGTATTTGTATGTGATGGTATATGTGTGTTTAGATGGCTGATTTCCACGGGCTTCCCCTTTGAGTATAGGGTTGGAACAACCGAATTATATATATGCTCTAGTGCGATCCAGGGAGGTTGCACGATGTGGGTGAATCCCCTGGCTCGAGGAGCAGGGTGAGAATAGTCCCCAGGTCATGATCGTCCTGCGTTCGAGTGCGATTTATGTGATTCCCACTTGTAGGAGGAACATGACCGCCTCCACCATTGTGTATTTGTTTACCAAGATCATTGAGTAAGTCTGGCTTGGTACCGTGGTATGATGAGTAAACCCGGATTTTTGGATCGGCACTATGAGACTGCATCCTCGAGTTATAGCTCGTTGGGATGGTTATTATGCTTGTGTGTATGGTATATTACTTGTGCATGAGAACAAGGTAATATAAATCTATAATGAGAATAAAGAGATAAAAAATAAAAAAGAATATCCTCAGTCCGGGAATAGATGCGGATGTGTATATAGTAAACCTCAGTCCGGGAGATAGATCCGGATGTGTATATAGTAAACCTAAGTCTAGGAGATAGATCCGAATGAATATTATATAAATAAATCCTCAGTTCGGGAGATAGATCCGGACGTATATTGTATGATGTAAATTAGAGTAAGTATGTTATGTATATCATTATACAGTATGTATATACGTTATGTACTGAGGGTTTAATGGATCTCGACGATCGACCTTTCCGCGTAGTAGTGTATAGGGGGGGTTCCTTGTTTGGATTTCGATCTGTGAGACACCCCACGAACGAACATGGCATAATGTTGAGACTGGGGAGAAGTTTAGCCCTTAGTACTTGGAATAACTAGGGTTGTTAGAAGATGGGTGACGGATTAGTAGGCGGCGTAGCTTTACTAGGATGTTTATAGGGATGCGCTAAGTGTGCACTATTAGAAGAGAGGTGAGGGGTATCTCATGGGAGTGCGATACCAAATTTAAATATGAGATAAAACATATTTTTAAAAATAAAGCATTTATGCACTTGCTAAATATTTTTCACACTCGGGCTCTGACCCGTTTATCTACTTTTCCCTCTCTTGCTATATATATATATATATATATATATATATATATATTATATAGGTGTCCAGACACAGGGACGCCTGGATGACACTTCCTTCGAGTCAGACGTCTGCTGCGATAGCTGTGGATGCATGCAGGTTCTCGATAGACACTTCTATCCTTGTACTCTAGATAGGAGGTACTGTATAAACATTCGGGCTAACAACCCAATTGCATTTATTTATTCTTTTTCGCCTTTTAGTGCGACATTCGATTTGGTTGTATTATATTTGAACCGAGTGTTCGATTGTTTTATTTCATTTCAGTTTCATTTATATAAACTATGTGGATTTTTTTAATGGGTAGTTACTTAAAAAGAGTAGTTAAGTAAAATCTTGACGGCAGCCTAATAGGTTATTAGTAATTAAATTGGTTCTCGACAGTGATGCTAAGAATGATCCATATGCGACTCCTATTTTAATTTGATATAGGAGTAATCGCCTTGTATTTTATTAGGCGGGGTGTCACAAAAAGGCATAGGAACCCTTGAATAATAATTAAAGAGCAAAATGTGTCATAAAGAGGACCAGTATGAGCATCAAGTAGGTTCCGTTTAATATAATTTTTAAGGGAGGTGACTGTGGGATAACGAGGGTATGTCACATATTAGAAATTGTGCGTACGTTAACTAAGGAATTGAGAGATTCATGAAGGACTTAGACCCGTATGTTAGTGAGCGTGTACCTACTGAATTTACCTTTAGGAAGAAAGAATACTTCAAGGGAAGAGAAGTAATTATGAAATGATTATAATTGATAATAAATAGAGATGAGTTCTTTATGCGTAAGAATTGGGTAAAATTGTACTACTTACGGTTAAAACATTATTATGGGTCGTAGGCGAACCTAATTGGAAAATGTGAATATTTATATATATGATAGAGTGCTTGTGTACATATATCGAATGTATATATTTGTATATAATCATACTCGCACTACTTGCTATCACGGAGGTTGCCGCGCCGGGACAGTCTTATCTCGATGGGACCTTTATGGGGGATATTGACCTGTACCCTAGAACATAGGACTCCTTGGTACAAGCTATCTGAGAATGATAGTCAAACGGTCCTAAAAGATGTGAAGGGTATGTGCTGACTTCTTAGTTACTTGGAACTATGCTTCGCCTCCATTTTGTGTGTATTGTGTTAATACAGTTCGAGAATGATTCCGAGCTAGTATTTCCCTTAGTACGAGAGATACGGGGACTTGATAGCAGAGTATGCCCGCACCATAGATTTTATGTGGGGTGTCGATTAGTATATATATCGTATCAGTGATTAATATATATACATATACCTGAAAATCTTCTATTGTGTGTGTAGGTAGATAAATATTGAATAAACGTTCCTAATCATAATATATGCTTAAGATTTCCTAGTAGTATTGAGATATACATAATTGACTTAAATGGTCCTTAATAAGATGTTATTTTAATAAATCATAGGCATACGGTCTCGCGAATCAGAATCTATGGGAGGAGAATTGGATGAGACTTATGAGTCATTTTAGTAGTACGATAGCGCCTGCACACTAGATGAGATGTGAGAATTCTCAAAAGAGTGTCGACTACTAACATGTATGTAGTATCAACTGGTAAACATTTTAAATACTTGCTAAACTATTTTAAAGTCGTTTCCTGTCATCTCTTCTCTCTCTCTGGTACATACATACATACATACATACATACATACATACATACATACATATATATATATATATATATATATATATATATGTCAGCATTCAGTTTAGTTGGGATTATTTTAGTTTATTACATTGTCCTATGATTTTGGATATTTTAATTGGATTGATTTATCTAGCATGTACTTTCATTTGAGTGGTTTGATTTTAATACTATGATTTGTATTCGTGAAACTGGTTTCATAATTGATAATAACAATCGGAATTAATTTGTTAAATTAAACGTTTTGACACTTAGCTAAATTATTTATTAGGTGATTAATAAAGGAAAATTGTTTTTCGACGGTGATGCTAAGAATGAACCAACCGGACACTTTGAGTTAATTTAATAAAGGACTAATCTTACGGTATTTAACTAGGCGGGGTGTCACTCTTTTCTATCATGTTTAGATTTTAATGATTTATTATGTTATTTTTATATTTTTTAAATCCAGAGGCCTTGACAAACTCTTCTCAGATGCTGTGATTAAGCCTTATAAACTTCCTACAGGTTCTCCTCTTATTTCCCATTTATCTTATGCAGATGATATTATCATTTTTACAAATGGTAGCAAGAGAAGTACTCTAAAGTTAATGAAATTTCTTAATGAGTATGAAGAGTTCTCTGGCCAGAAGATTAATATGCACAAAAGCTCTTTTACTACTAGGAAAAATACATCCTTTGACAGAAGTAGTGCCATCTCTTCCAATCTAGGCCTACAGTTTAAGCCTCTACCTTTAAAATATATTGGTTGCCCTTTGTACAAAGGTAGATTGAAATTGTGATACTTTTCTGACTTGCTTGATAACATCAGACAAAAGGTGGCAGGATGGAAGGTTAAATTTCTTTCTTCTGGTGGTAGACTCATCCTGATTAATCATGTTCTTGCTTCTATCCCAATCTATACAGTGGCTGCTCTTCTTCCTCCAAAAGCTATTATCAGACGAATTGAAGCTATTTTTGCAAACTTTTTCTGGGGTTCTTCTCAAGAGGATAAAGCTAAATATCATTGGACTTCTTGGAAAAAGATTTGTCAACCTTTTGATCAAGGAGGTCTGAACATCAGAAACATGTATTCTATCATTCAAGCTTCCAGATTAAAGCTATGTTGGTCCTTTTTTTCCTCTAGAAGTCTATGGGCCTCTTTCATGAAGCTTAAATATAAATCCTCTTTTCTATCTTCTTCTAATGTTTCACATGCCATTAAAAGAATTAGATCTGTTTACAGCACTTTCAAGGATATTACTCTAAAAGATGGGGACAATTATATATGGTCTACAACATTTGATGGCACCTTTTCATTCAAATCAGCATATTTGTCTAGCAGTCCTCAATATCCTTCTTCAATGGTTTGGAAAAGTATCTGGTCTTCTTCTTGTCCCATTAAAATTTCCATTTTCGTTTGGAAATTGATACACTAGGCTATCCCTTTAGATTCTCGGCTTAAAAAGATCAATTTCTAGTTAGCTTCTAGATGTAGATGATGTTATGATCATGAAGAGAACATTACTCACACTTTTCTAAAGGGTCTAGTTGCTGTTAAAGTATGGAGTTTTTTTGGAAATCTTTTTGGTCTGAAGCTGAATTCCCACTCTTGTCAATCTATGCTTATTTCTTGGTGGTTGAAGAAGCACAATTCTTACATCAAATTCCTCAATCACCATCTTCCCATCATTATCTTCTGGGAAATTTGGCTTGCAAGAAACATATGTTTTTTAATGGCATTGAGATGAATGAGCAGGTTATTATTTCTAATGTTATTTCTCTTATGACCTCTCTGGCAGCAGTTTCAAAGTTCTATGGTAATATCTCGCAAGATGATCTCCATATTATTTCTCTTTTCTGTCTTCAAATTCACAGGATTCAAAATTCTTTTTTAGCTATATCTTGGGTAAAGCCCCCTCAAAATATAGTTAAGTTAAATGTGGATGGTTCTTCCAAAGGTAATCCAGGAGTTAGTGGTTATGGAGGTATCATTAGAAATCATAAAGTGGAATTTATATCTGCTTTCTCTTCTTTTTTGGGATTTCAAACTGGCATGTATGCAGAAGTTGAAGGCTTAAAAGAAGGTCTTGATCTTTGCCTAAAGCTGAACATTAAAGACCTCATTATTGAAACTGACTCCAAATCTCTTCTTCATATGGTGCAAAAAACTTGGAAACCTCCTTGGAAGCTGAAAAATTCTATTGATTATTGCTCAATGATTATTTCAACACATCAGTTCCAGATTCAACATGTGTATAGACAAGGAAATAATGTTGCAGATTGTCTTGCAAATATGGCTGCCTCTTCCTCAAGTTCTGTATCCTACACCTCCTTCAGTCAAATGCCAAAAATCACAAAGGGCTGTTTCAAGATTGATAAGATTGGCATGCCTTCAATCAGACATTTCACTTAGTTTTATGGTTTCTTTCATTATTTTTGTTGTGGTTTTTGTTCAAAGTAATCCCTTGAATTCTCTTTATTTCCTTAAGTAATTGTTTGCCATCTATGAGAGGCTATTTCTCCTTCAGTTATATAATTTAGGGGTTTTTTCCCTTTTAAAAAAAATAATAAAAAAAAAAACTTTTATATTGTTTTGGATTAACATAAGATGGTCTTTTCTGAAAATTTTGACAACAACTATGGGATTTTACTAACGATGGGGTGCAATCACAAAGTAAGGTGCAAACATAAATATCGTTATAAAATGAGGAATGGCAAGTCAAAAAATACCCATAGTTTTACTGGATTATCATTAAAAGAGAAAGTTTTCTTTTATGCTATACCAAACATAATTTTGGCACTTATACTTACGACATTTTACTCGTATAAGAATTCAATGATTGGTTTAGAATGGGCATTTATGTTCAAAGGAAGTAAAGGCACTTCTGGTCGGTAAATCCTAATTAAAACGTAAAATGACCGAGTAGCCCATTACGGGCATATGCTAAAGCACTAAAGATGTGTTAGGAATAGTTTATTCCAATTTTTTGGTTCTATAACAGTCCAGTCAAGAGGTTATAAGTATTTCATCGATTTAATTGATGATTACTCGAGGCATAGATAAGTTTACCTTATGCATCATATGTCTGAAGCCTTTGATTAGTTCAAAGTGTATAAGGCTAAGGGGGAGCATAAGGACGATAAACTAATCCAAACTCAACGATTTGATTGTGTGGGTGTGTACCTCTTAGGAATGTTAAGGAATAATTTTTTGAAGGTTGGTATTACATCCCAATTTCATACACCAAGCACTCTAGTGCGGGATGGTGTAGCGGTAAGAAGGATAAAGACTCTTTTAGGTATGATAAGGTATTTGTTAGGTTATTCAGGACTGTAATTTTCTTTGCGGAATTTTACATAGGGATGGATATATACATTTTGTACTCAATTCCATCTACATATGTCTCTTCAACTATCACAAAACATTTGAATGGGAGCAATCCCAATCTAAGGCATGTTCGGTTTTGAGAGTACCCAACACTTGTGCTGAGGTGAGAGGCAGGATAGTTGGAATTAAGCACGAAATTATGCCTCTAGGTTTAATATCGCAAAGGTTCAAGTAGTTTTATTATATCCTAAGGACAAGAAGATCATTGTTAACGCGATGTCTAGTTCTTAAAAAGGAATTATATGATAAACAACATGTCCGGAAGTAAGCTGGTCTTATAAATTATTACAAAGGAACGTCAGACTGCTAGTTTTGCAGGACCACTAGTACGGGAAGGAATACAACCTTGTATCGATAATACATTACCTTACGATTGTGGGAGAATTACTGTGGATCAAAATTCATGTGCACCTATAATGGAACATAAGTGGAGCCATGTCATAGCGGTCGCATCAAGAGACATCCTAAAAATTAGTGTTTTGGGTTAAGACTCTGGTAAAGTCCCAAGGAAACACAAATCAGATCCCAGGAACTACATCAAGACATTATAAGACAAATACTCTTTGCTTTGATGTATGGTTGTGGATACTGATCGAATCGGAATAACAAAGCGTCCGTGTAAATACGCTAATCGTTGTTATTGGCTTCCGACCACAATGCAAAAACCTAAACTTTAACTACACTCTTACGGAGTATAGTGGCGAGTCTGGGTATCGAATCCACATGGAATTAGGACGTGTGAACGTGACGACAAAGGTAAGATAGTTTAATCCTAAAGTTTACGTTAAAAGAAAAGAAAAGAAAAGAAAAATATGATTGATTTTTGGATTTTATCTATGAATTAACTAAATTCAATTAAATTAACCAACACATAAAAAATTAAATAACTAAGAAGATATTAATATGAATGAAGAAATGGGTTAAGAATACACCCCCTCAAACCCTAGTGTGTATGCCAGTACAAAATTAGTCATAAATTAGATAATTGATAAGACCCAGTCTTTAGTACTCCAAAGCATTACATACATGAGGTTTAAGCCCGCATCATACATAATCAAAGAATGAGTAAAGCAGTGTTGCAATAGTTCACGCACATAGCATCCTTAAGCACCCCGGTTACCTAGGGCAAACAAGGTCAAAAGTTCTACAATGATCATGAACTAATACAACACGATCTAATCACTTATTTAATTTAGAGGACAAATTTTATATCTATGCATACCACATCGGGTTGGGTTCATGCATCCCCATCCTTAAAAACTTAGCTTAACATGATTAAAATAAAAGAAAACTTAAAACTAAAAGTGCAGGAATTCATAACTAAATCTAGAAAATTGAGAATATGACTTGATTAAGATTGGAATACTAAAAAGCAACAATTAATTAAACTAATTATGAAAGAGGTAAAAGCAATAAATTAAAATTACTTGCAATGGATAAATGATGAATCTTGAATAGATCTTAAAATCTTTAATAGTAGCCAAACTTCAAAACTAGGGTTCTTGGATACAAGAATCCTTTAAAAACTAACTACTAGCCTCTTACATTGTGAAGTAAAAAAACCTTCTTTCTTCCTACTAGGGTTTGCCCTTTTATAGATCTCAAAAATGACTCTTCCCATGTCTCTCCACGTTTTACAACTAATAAAAATGAATTAAACAAGAAATTTCAAGCGTTTTGACTCTTCAGTTCTGAAAATAACTCTTCATTATCTCGCAACTTCAAAACCTCGTAACTTCTTCACCGTAGCTCGGATTGAGGTGACGTTTTTTTCCAGTGTTCTTATAATTGGAATATCTTCAACTTTCCAATTGGATCCACCTCCATACTAAGGCTGAAAAATTACGAAAATTCCCTTGAACTTCACATTTCTTGCTTTCTTTCACTGTTTTGAGTTCTCCTTCGCACTAACTTGCATGAAATACCTATAAAGCACATGAGAAATACACAAAACACGGAATACTTTCCAAAAGAGGTTAGTAGCATAAATAAGAGACAAATCCATGCTATTTACTCTGCACGGGATCATAAAAATACCAAAATTAAGGGGATAAATGTGAAGAATATGTGCCTAATCACACCCCCTAACTTAGAACTTTGCGCGTCCCGAGCAATGTAAATGAATCTAACCAAAATTCAACTCTTGAAAATTCCTTTATTAAAATAAAATTCCACTTTCGCAGGCAAGCGATTGCATTGAGCATATGCAACAAGCCTTTAAACCCCTAGGTTACCCTAGTAGGACGAGTTTTATCTCGTGAGGGTTTGCAGTGAATACACCCACAAAATTCTTTATTTACTCAAATAAATATCAAAATACTTAAAAATTGTACAATTTAAACTTTTCAAAAAAATAATTACCATAAATTCATATTCAAATATCTCAAACCATAGTGTGTGCGTCCAAAGCCAGAAATTAAACTTCAAATTTCCACCGATTGAGCATTACGTTACTTTCCAAATATTCGTTTTGATTCAAATTCTTACGGATGCATTCACAAATGAATCACTCGGATTGTGGCTATTTTCTCTCGGTATGCATGATATAAAGAGTAAATATAATGGACACAAATTCACGCATACAAAATTGAAAAGAAGGAAATATATGGTGAAAAGATCTCATCATCGGAATACAGTTATTAGGAAACGGGAAACATCATCTCTTAATCACACCATTTTAATCTCCTTTATTATCTTTTCATGTCTTAGCTCTCTATGCAGTAATTAATTTCGCCATTCGCACTAGATTAGGACTTTTTGGGTTAAAAAGTGTAAAGGGTAAAAATGGGAATGGACAGATTGTTCGGAATTGGAAAATGTCCTGATGACGTCCATTAGTGCTTTTTCGGGCATTTGCTCATTTTTCTCTTTCTTTTTCTATTTCATTTTTTTTCTTTTTTTTTCTTGCTATTTTTCTTTTCTTGCCCCTTTTTTATTACACACTTTGGACTTACTTGATGAATTTTCTCAATTTTCACAATTCCGGGCTATTTGGGTTTTTCGAGTTATCAAACGAAAAGATAAATTTTATTTGGCTCAATTTGGGTTACAATGGGATAATTTTTCACAACGTTTTTATGGCTAATATTTTTGGGTTAAACAAAAGAGGGCCTACTTCATTGTCCAAATTGCTAATCACATTACCATATGCATCTCGAGATTACTTAAGTTTAGAGATATATTTAGCACGAATTTTGAGACAACATTTCACACATTTCCTATAACCGATAAAAATAAAGGATTGAGATCATCAACGACTTATTAAAACACTGAAAAGGAGTTTGAGTTAATCATAAATTCGGATTGATTTAAAAATTCATAAAAAAATTGAAAGGTTCGAAATCTCACCGGGTTTGATCAATCTCCACACTTATTCGTTAAGTCGTCAATTTTCTTTCAATTTCCATCTTCGGTCAATTTTCTGCTTAGTGCAACTGATTGTTAACAATTTGAGACTTTAAATAGAATGAAGGTGATATTTTTGAAAATTTTAAATTCCAATTTTTATTTATTTTGAAGAAAAATATTTTTGGTTTTTTCAACTTTTTTGAAATTTGAGAAATTTTCTAAAAAAAACACACTTGGAAAGAACATGTGATCGAATCAATGAATCTAAACAATAAACGGGAAGAATATCCCACACCCCCTAACTTAAATGTTGCATTGTCCTCAATGCGAATCAAGATCACAACATAAAGAGAGGAAAAGAAAGATATCACCCAAATAAGCGATCCCCGATAAGTTCGAGTCCATTGAATCTACAAAACATGTTAGAACCAAGCATAGCAAAAAGAATAACAAAAACTTTAACTAATTACTCTAAACTATAAAAAAATAAAAGGAAAAAGAAAAAGCTAATTATGTACAACCTACGATTTGAACTTCTAATAAGTTATACACTAGAATTCAAAAAATTTGAGGGTCCACCCAAAATACAATATGACTTTGAGGGATTAATGGTGTGCCCTCACTAGAAATCATGCCTCCCGAAAAATAAGAATCCCGTTTGAACAACGGAAGGCATGTGTAAGGCGAAAAAAATAAACCATCACCAATTAAATTTTTTAGGGGGATAAGGAGGGATTTGAGTGCACAGGGGGATAAGTACCATTGGGATCCAAGAAAAATAGAATCACTTCCCAAAGATTTTTCGAGTAGTATGGGAAGCGGGTCATACAAACAAAAAGAGTTCATCTTATAAAACAATTCAAGCATAAAGTCCTTCTCCTCAAAATCTTCTCCCCCAAAATTTTCAACTGGATCTGGTAGAGTGACACATCTAAGTGTATGGCCCGTAAGATGAAGCATCTCAAAAAAACATTCCCATATAAGAATCGGATCAACATCCTCAAGACAATCATCAAGTTCTTGTGATGGATTTAATGGTTCGATAACAGTGAATGAGAATGGCGAGGACATAAATTCAAGCTAAAGTGATTCTTCATTTGATTCCTCATTTGGTTGAAAAAATTCTTTAGTCTCAAAAATATCGGAAGAAAAATCGTCATTGGAAATGAATAATGCATCCAACTCTTGCTCCCCAAAACAATTTTTTTCCCTATATTCTTTTTCACGCCTTTCTTCTTCAAGCCTTTCATTTTCATAAATTTCGATGGCCTTAGCACTGGGCTTGTATTTATGAGACTCATCTTTAGTGATATTGATCCAATGTTCATAAATCGTGAGTTCATTCTCCCCCTCACTATTAGCATAACAATTAAAGCCACCAAAAGAGTTAAAATAAGACATTTTAAAGTGGGTAATTCAAAAACGTGACACACATTTTTCTGAATATTTTTTTTTTTGAATTTTTTTAAGATCAAATTCGGGATTAACCAACCTAACCTAAAGTCTACCTAATTCCCTTGCAATAGCGCCGTTTTGATCGAATCGTAATAACCAAGCATCCGTGTAAATATGCTAATCGTTGCTATTGGATTCCGACCACAATACAAAAACCTAAACTTTAACTACACTCTTGCGGAGTATAGTGGTGAGTATGGGTATCAAATCCACAGGGAATTAGGACGTGTGAATGTGACGACAAAGGTAAGGTAGTTTAATCCTAAAGTTGATGTTAAAAGAAAAGAAAAGAAAAGAAAAGAAAAAGATGATTGATTTTTGGATTTTATCTATGAATTAAATAAATTCTATTAAATTAACCTACACATGCAAAATTAACTAACTAAGAAGGAATTCATATGAATGAAGAAATGGGTTAAGAATACACTCCCCCAAACCCTAATGGGTATGCCAGTACAAAATTAGTCATAAATTAGATAATTAATCAGACCCAGTCTTTAGTACTCCAAAGCATTACATATATGAGGTTCAAGCCCGCATCATACATAATCAAAGAATGAGTAAAGAAGTGTTGCAATAGTTCACGCGCATAGAGTCCTTAAGCACCCCGGTTACCTAGGGCAAACGAGGTCAAAAATTCTACAATGGTTATGAAACAATACAACACGATCTAATCACTTATTTAATTTAGAGGACAAATTTTATATCTATGCATACCACATCGGGTTGGGTTCATTCATCCCCACCCTTACAAACTTAGCTTAACATGATTAAAATAAAAGAAAACTTAAAACTAAAAGTGTAGGAATTCATAACTAAATCTAGAAAATTGAGAACATGACTTGAATTGTGATTGGAATACTAGAAAGAAACAATTAATTAAACTAACTATGAAAGCGGTAAAAGCAATAAATTAAAATTACTTTCAATGGATGAATTATGAATCTTGAATAGATCTCAAAATCTTGATAGTAGCCAAACTTCAAAACTAGGGTTCTTGGATACAAGGATCCTTTAAAAACTAACTACTAGCCTCCTATCATGTGAAGTAAAAAAACCTTCTTTCTTCCTACTACGGTTTGCCCTTTTATAGATCTCAAAAATGACTCTTCCCATGCATCTCCACGTTTTACAACTAATAAAAATGAATTAAACAAGAAATTTCAAGCGTTTTGACTCTTCAGTTCTGAAAATAACTCTTCATTATCTCGCAACTTCAAAACCTCGTAACTTCTTCACCGTAGCTCGAATTGAGGTGACGTTTTTTTCCAGTGTTCTTGTAATTGGAATATCTTCAACTTTCCAATTGGACCCACCTCCATACTGTATTACTTATCATTATGTATTAGCCAACAATGGGGAGAATCTAAAGGGTTAATTACTTATCATTATGTATTAGCCAACAAATATATGTTGTAACCAAACCAATATTTGGGTATAATATATATTTGGGTATTTACACATTAATTTCAAGTCTTAAACTAAACATTAATTTCAAGTCCCCAATCAACATTAACAATTAAGAGGCTTTAATTGGATATAAATGAGTTAGGAGCCTTTATATTTCCCTTATTAATTGTTGGTTTTGAATTAGTAAGTCGTTAGCTTGAATTGATGTTTAGGATTTTAGTAATTGTACATATTAGATGTTGTTGTTTTGAAATTCAAAATTAAGTTGTTAAACATTAGTATTACACCGTGACAGTTGAAACGGACAAATTGATTAATAAAATATAGCTTTAATTGTAGCTTTAATTGTATAGTTTTAATGATGATATATTTATAAGACGTGATGAAATGAATTAATTGAGTAGATGAATTAGAAGGAGTACGGGATACACATTTGTTGGTTTGTTGTTGTTGTTGCTGTTGGATTATAGTGGATCGATGTTAGGTTGGTTAATTTTGAAAGTGGCATGACCACTGGATTATTGTCCAAGGGGGGGTCAACTTTTTTCGAAAATTAATTTGTGTCCCGAACAATATATTATTAATTCATATATATAGTATGTTTCATTTATGATAGTGAAATGAAACATAATTGAAATTACATATAGTGCGCATAGATACTAGCCTTCGAGATCTTATGCGTACGCATTCAATAGCACTTATATCCGTTCGAGAGTCAATACCCCTGTAATGAGATATCTCGAAGTGTCCTGTTTGGACAGTTTGGGACTGCATAATTTATGTATAATAATATTCTTAGTGTATTAAAATTGTTACTTTTGGAGGAAGTTCTGCAGTCGTATCCTAATGTTCTCTGGATACATACTAGATTGAAAAGTGTGTGTTATTTCAATTGATAAATTGAAATAACCCTCACACTTGCGAATCTACGTCATGTACTTTGAGAACTATGGGGAAATGCTGCCGAATTTTTTTCAAATCGTAACAATGTGAATGAGCTGTTAAGTATATTACCGAAATATACGGTCTTGAATGGGAGAGGACCACTCACCCTTCAGAGGAGATGGAGGAAATATGAAATCAGATTACAAATTGAATTTGAATTTGAATTTGAAATTTAAAAATCGAATATAAATAAGACATAATTAAATGAAACATACTATAAATCTAAGTTTTGTTAATACTAATCCACGAATATACTCTACTTAACTTTAATAGGTGATTGTTTGTAGTAGCTGTAATGGGATATCCTAAATACAAAGAGTGGATGGGTGAGACAAATAGAATGGGGGATGTGCTTCGTAGGGGTGATAATGAATTTTTGAAATACGTAAAGAGATGTCATAATGATGAAGAGTTTTCATGTCCTTGTACCAAGTGTGAGAATGGTAAGGTGCTTGAGAGTTGAACTACATTTGTTAAGATGGGTTATGCAAGCTAATTATCGATTTTAGAGTTTTCACGGGGAATTGAAATTCCCTTTTGTCCCCGAGCAACCTTCACAACAACCGTCAACAAGTAGGATAGATGATGAAGGGGGTGACGTAGGTCGTAATATGTTAGGGGATTTAGTTGATGAATTGTATGGAATTCATTAATTGGAAGAGAATGAGGTCACTAATGATGTACAAGGTTCAGGTTCTCATGAATATATCAAGATAAACCTTGACGATGACTACCAAAGTTTAAAATTTAAGGTGACTCAACCGTTATACTCTAGCTATGAGAAAGATTAAACAACTTTACATTCCTGTGACACCCCGCCTAATTAAATACCGGGCGATCACTCCTTTATTAAATTAAATCAAGGTAAATAGTTGGTCCATTCTCAGCATCACTGTCGATAAAAATAATTTTTCCAATTTAACACCCTAAATAATTAAGCTAAGTGTCAAAACATTTTCCATACAAAACTTTCCAAATTTTAATTAAAGAAAAAGATTTATTTTAATTTAAACAACATTTCTACAATAAAGAATCACACCACAATAAACCAAATAACATAATACATTCGTCAATCGAATGTCAACAAATGGAACTAAAAACTACAAATCCATCCAGAATAAATCCCATAGAACAATACTGGAAATAAAAGAAATACAAAATCCCGACAACAAATGAAATGGTGAAAAGGGCGACACGTGCCCAATAAATGAGAATAATAGGAGTGGAGTCAATAACAGAAGCCGTCTACTCAAGTGACCTGCAACTCCCACCTAAGCTGCAGCTCGTTCTTCTCAAGGGATCCTAAGCAAGACGCCCCTGTGGCTGGGCACCTGAAAATATACATATATATATATACAAGAGAGAGAGAGAGAAAAATAAACGGGTCAGAGCCCGAAAGTGTGTTTGATTTTAAAAATACGTTAAGTAAGCATTTAAATTGATACAGGCCAATGCAAATCATATTAGTTCGACACTCTCTTGAGAAATTTTCACCTCTCTTCTAATGTGCACGCCTATCGTACTAACCTTCCCAAATAGTCTAGTTTATCTTAACTTACTCATAGGTTTTCAAAACCGAACAATGACAATGTTTTAAAAAGGTTACTTTCAATATGTAGCACTACTCTCATTTTAGCTTCATTAAATTATAAAGTTTACCAGTGCCTTCTCATACTTTCACAAAACAAGTATTTATTATTGCGTCAACAGCTATGTCCTACTTATCAAATCACAGTAGGCAGTTAAAGTATATAACCTCATATATATATTAACTACTCGGATAATATATATATATAACAGCACCCCAACTAAACTATGGTGCGGGCATACTCTGCTATCCAATCCCCGTATCGCTCACACAAAGGGAAATACAAGTTCGGAATCACTCTCGAACTGTATTAACATATACAAAACAACGTTGAGGCGAAGCATAGATTCCAAGTCCAAGAGGTCAGTACATACCCACACGTCTCTTAGGACCGTCCGACTATCAATCTGATAGCCCGTACCTAGGATCTCTATCTTCTAGGGTACAAATCAATATCCCCCATAAAGAAACACAGGATAAGATCGTCCCAGCGCGGTAACCTCAGGGATAGCAAGTAGCGCGGGTACGTTTTTCACATGTATATAATATATGTACACACAATCATATCAATATACCCATTTTATCATATTAATATAGGTTCCTCTTGTAACCCATAGTCACAACATTTATCCTTAATTTCTCATTATTATGATTACGTATAAGGTTTCGTCTCTAACCTTAACTCGAAGGGTTTTCTCACTAGCTATGTGACACTCGTGGATTCTATCCATCCAAGTAGCAAAATCAGTAGGTAAACGTCTATTCTCTATCATAAGTATTTGACGTAATCTCTCACTTGAATTACGTAGTTTCCTCGTCCTTTAAATAATTGTCCCTAAAATACAATTATCATCTCATAATAAAGTTCTCAACACTTAATCATATGCCCTACTGGTCTTTCCTATATCCCAAAATATTTTATTCATAAAGCCCAAAAGCTATTTCACGATGAATCATATTCAATTAATTAAACAAGGGGAAATCGGAGTCTGCCAGGAAGGGTCGATCGATCGAGGTCTGGGGCTCGATCGATCGAACCTTCGATCGATCGAAGCTCTAGGCTCGATCGATCGATCAAGCAGGTCTGCGAAATCCTGCAGAAGTGCAGTTACGGGTTTTACCAAAATTCTTCACCCAAAATAATATTTCCCAACACTAATCGTCCCAAAACTCTTACTACAAACATAATAACATATTTCCAGATGATTTTAACGTTAAGCATGCGTATTTCCATCATTAAACATGGTTAAACAACCCAAAATCTCATTTAAACATCAAGAACCCTAATGTTTTCTTAACTTTTGTTCTAATCAGTTTTCTCCAGAATTTCCTTCTAACATAACATCAAAAATTCGTGGGTTAATCATCTACTTCACATACTATTTCCAGAATATGGTTATAATGTTTTCTACATGCAAATTCCTATCAAAATTTGGGGTTTTCTTCCATTGATTACACTCCTAATCATTCCTACACTAATATGAATATTGCACCAACGAAAATACGCAAGTTAAACACTTGCCTGGGATTTCAGAGGTCTGGTTTCCTGCTGATATTGGTGTGGTTGCGTTCTCCTCCTCGCGATCTACGCGTTGGTGGTGACGGTGGTGCGATTGGTGGTGTTTTGGCCTTGAATCACCTTGAGAGCTCTCTCCTCTCTACTCCAATGGCCGTTCTAGGGTTCTGAATGTTCTAACCCTAAAAGGCTGACCTAAATGGCTGCTAAGGATGGCTGAAATTCGTGGGTTTAATTACCCTATTTTGTAAAATGACCAAAATGCCCTCCCGGGTCACTAATTAAGCCTAAAAACATCCCGAGACCCAAACTAAACCCCCGGGAACACTTTTCTGACTATCTCGACCCTTCCGGACGCGTTGGCGCACTCAAAATGACCATACGAATAACTTATAAAATATTCACTTTTATATCTCAATAATTAGTCCCGACGCGACACGGGCGCGTCCCGACTAAAATTCTCAAAATTATTATTTCATTCACTCGTGACCTATAATATAACCCATATCATATATTACTATGCTCATTAGTAATATTCGACAATTTTTATATAATTACTAACTCTCGTCACGTTAATAATTATAACATAATTAATTTTCGGATTCTTATTAAATAATTCACTCTCATTAAATTTAATAAAACCCCCAAATTAATATAGCATAAAAATACGGGGTATTACAATTCCATGGTTGGTTTGCATAGTTTGAAGACCCAATACGGTTTGTCTGGCAATAGCGTGATAAGAATTATGAATTGGGTGAAGGACTTGCTACATGTAAGGCCCTAAAACGTGATTAGGAATGTTAATTATATGATTAAGTACAAGTTATAAGTTATAAGTTGATGGGGGTGTTAAAAATGTTAATTATCATGTTTGGGGATGCATATTCATGTGATGTATGTGTTGGTCGCATTAGATGTTAATCGAGCTTATGATCGGGGATAACTTGTTTAGATCATATGTTTACATGATGTGTGCATATACTAAAACATGCTTAGTATATGTTTACATGATTGATACCCGAGGTAGAGGTGATATATGCTTAAAAAGGTTAAGTTACGCTTTAATGTTCTCTTCCGGCCTAGTTGTGTTAAAAGTATCATAAATCATGGAATACTTATTGAAGTGAAATTATTCCAATTGTAGATTACAATAGACTCATATATGTATAATATATATCCTAAAATGATGTGAAAATACTATGAAATGAATCTTGGGTGATAGTTTGAAGTTTAGGTATAAAATTTGCCCCAAAAGTCTAAGTGCGCACACCAGGTGTTCGACGTTTTGCTTGACTTAGCAAATGATCTCTACAAATTATGAAATTTAATTTTATATTATTCAATATGTTTAATATATGTTCCCGTGATTTATAGCCAAGGTGGAGGTTATATATCCTTGAAAAATATTAAGTTATGCTTTGATGGTCTACTCAGACCTAGATGTGTTAAGAGTGACATAAGTCATGGAATACTTGTTGAAATCAAGAAATTCCAATTGAAAATGTTAGAGAACATATATGAGTATGATATACTTGAAGGGGTGAATAAAATACCTGCTGGTTTGGTTTGTGGGTTGTGTTGAAGTTGAATTTTTGTTATTGTTTTCTCCATAAATGATTTGGAAAATGTTGTAATAAAATGGGCATAACTTTGTCTAGAGAATTCGTAATTTAATTTCTTAAATTGTGTTAGAACCCTAATGAATAAGGTGTTACAGAAATTTGAAGTATCATATTCAATTAATTTTTAGTTATGTCACATTGACCAACTGATGTGATGTGTTATTGATTTTAATGTGATTTGGTGTATTCAAATACTAATGATGTTGAATTGTTAGGTGGGGAAGAGGCTAACACTACCATACCAAGGAAATAGTTTTGGTATTAATCTTATTAAAAAATTCAAGGTGAGTGACATGTCCAATGATATGTAGATGTTTATATTTTCATATGGAATTGTGTAGTTAAATACATGTGTGGCGATGATTATGGAGTGATGTGGTGTTATGAAACATATGCGTATGATTAAAAATGTTAAATAATATTATCTAATTTTATGGACTGAGGTGGGACCTCTATCTAATGCTAAGGATTGTGGTGGGTCCTACGGGATGTAGCGGTCCCGTTAATCCAACTTAAAGGTTTGTTGTACTCGGGCCTAATTATGGGATTTGGTGTTCTCCATTATCTGGGAGTTAATTGGACTGGCGGGTCCAGGCTTGCGACAGTTACACAATTCCTGTTGGGTTATAACATTAGAAAATAAAAATAATTATTTAATTTGGTTATATATGTGTTATATGGTCATTCTCTAAGATTTTTTTTGCTTACACTCCTATAATGTTATGTTTCAGGTATGCCTATTATTTGGAGTCCACTACTAAGTTAGGACCTTAAACGGGAGAGTGGAGGATAAATAATATGGGTTGAATATCAACAAGCTTTTTGGGTACTTGTTACACAAAGGAACTTATGTAAGTAAATTAGTTTGTTACTTTAAGTTGTGCATAAAGGTATCTATGTTTTCATCTAAACATGCCTTTGAAGAAAAAAAATCTTGCGCTATTTTTCGAAAGATTTCAAGTACCATATTGCTTAATGGGGATTTATCTCAATATAAAATGATAATCTTAAGTTACTTAAGTCGGGGCGTGACAACTTGGTATCAGATCATGGTTATTAGGTTCTGGATAGGGTGTGAAGGTCTAGATTGACAGTGGATGTAGAAACTGTTTTGAGTCATAAGTATTCAGTTTCAAGGGATACATTTTAGTATGTTGGGTTCCTGAGGCGTAGATTCTAAGGGTTTGTTATTAAGTTTTAAATTGGATTTGTTGACTAACATCTGTGAGTTATACACATATATTGTTGATATGAAATGCAAGGATCTTGCAGGAAAGGAAATAAGATGTTAAAGTTTATTCGAGAATGACAGCGAATACAGGTATTTTAATATGAAGCATTACATTGTTTTATATGTTGTATGAACAAATGTGTCATTAAAGCAAAAAAAATTAAAGACACAATGTGGTATACAAAAATGTGAAGTATTGGAAGTGATCTCTTCTTATATTGGTATATGTGAACTTGACAAAAATTATGTAATATTGGAGGTGATATGTTCCTATGCTAGTATGTGTGGATTTAAGTCGTGTTACTTATATCATTATGAATGGGTGTGTTCCTTATCTGTATAGGAGAGTGATGTACGAGAACACATGTTACATTAAAGGATGGGAAGCGAAAAGAATTATGGTTACATGATTATAATGAGACTTAAATTGTTGGAGTGTGAAAAAAAATGAAGATCCACATAGTAAAGGTTAAATGAGAAGGTTAGTAGTTGTATGTTTATATTTAACATGTGAAAATGTATGAAATTCAATAACTACTCGATATATCACAAATGATCAAAATATGGGTTCATAGTGAATCATGATAAGTAGAATAAAAGAGTAATGAGAGTTGATATGTACGTCTTTAATAGTATGAGTGCATGTAGTGGATATTACTCTTGTGATGTTTTGAAAAGATTATATGAATAGTAAAGTTGAGATAAGGTGTTAAAGAGTTGGAAGTTTAAAAATATTGAGGAGTCCTTTTAAGAATATGTGTTGTGGATGGGTATGGGAAAGATGTTAGTCAGGTTTAAATATTTACAATTGGGTTTGGTGAATATTGAATTGTATTTGTCATTGTGCGTAGGTGTTACCACTAAGAGTGCATTATATAATTAATATGGTTGACATTACACGGAGTCACCAAGAAGTATGTGTAAGGAGAATATTCTATGTGAGATACCATAATGTGATATATTAAGGTATTTGTACAGGTTATTTGAAAGAAATACGATATATAATAGTTAGAGAAGTATTAAGGGGTTGGTAAGTATAGTTAAAGTTCAAAGTGGTGAGGTTACGTTTAACATCCATGTTATCAAACGGGTAAGATGAGTGTATTAATGATGTTGCATAAGACTATTATGTTAATAAGGATTGGAGAAAGATTATGATTGTAAAGTTATTGTGTTGGATAAATGACTTGTTAAGGTCATTATATGTTTAGTTAAAGAACAATCAAACGATACTGAAATAGGAATATAGTGAGAAGTTATATTGAGTTCATAATGCATGACTGCACAATATACATGAAAGTGAATATGGGATATTGGTTAAAAGTAAACATTTAGTGAATGATTGTTCATTATTGATATATGGAAAGTAGTGAGGCTATGTGTTGATTAAGGATCGTAAGAATGATATTTAACATACTTTAAAACTTCAGATATGATACGGATAGTAGTTCAAATTTAACACGTGATTTTAGTATTTAATGGAAGTTGGAGAGATGAACTATAAAAAGTTAATATTGTAATAGAATATTTATTATTTGAAATGTTACACGATGATCAGGATGGACTATGGGAATGAAGTGAGAAACATAAAGAATGATGTTTGGTTTATTAAAAATGTTCACTCATTGTTAATATAAGAGGATACAACCAATAATCTATTATGTGTGAATTTTGACATATGTATATAAAGGTATGACATAATATATGAGTTGGGAATTGAATTTCATTAATAAGAAATCACCAGATAAGTATTCTTACATATGAATGATAAATATTCTTATGTGTTGATAGATCATGGTTCTACACATTCTTTGTGTCTTGCTTTGTCTATTGACTCTTAATAAACCACTATCAATATTAGATTCTGGTTTAGCTATTATTACTCCAGTGTGGGAGATTTGTTTTTATTGATAGGGTGTGTAGGGAGTGTATGGTGCGAATAAGTGAAAAGGAGTTGTTAATTGACTTACTACCTTTCAGTATGAATGACTTTGATGTGATATTGGGTATCATTTGGTTGTCCTCATATCATTTATGTTTAGATTTACTTAGAAGGGAGGTAGTGTTTAGATTACTGGGTGAACCTGAATTTAAATTTATTGGGGAGCGGAATGTCACTTGCATGTTATTTTACAGACCTTGCGAGAGAAGCAATTATATGTTGAATTTTCTAAATGTGAATTTTGGCTAGAACAAACTAGTATTTTAGGGCATCTTATTTCTGCTAATAACATTTGTGCTGATCCTGAGAATATGGATGGAACTTATAAAGGATTATGAATGCACAATACCTCACCATCCTGTTAAGGCTAATGTTGTTGTTGATGCTTTGAGTAGAAAATCTTTAGGCGGAGTATCTTGTATTTATTGTGTTCGAGTTGACTTGGTGAGAGATTTAACTTTAATGGGGGTGGAATTAACTTTTAATGACTCTTGTGGAATACTATCACGTTTAAATGTTAGACTTATGTTGATTGATTGGATACGGCAATCACAAGTAGGAGATACAGAATTGGAGAAAATTAAAGACAATATGAAAAAGAGTAAAGCAAATGAATTTTCTTTTCATAATGATGAAATTGTTATGTATTATAACCGTTTGTGTGTACCAAATGTGCTTGATTTGAGGAGAAAATTTTTAGAGGAAGCCCATTGTTAGTTATATGCTATCCATCCAGGAAACACATAAATTTATAGAAATTTGAAAAATTGTTATTGGTGGCCGGGAATGGAAAATGACATTGTAAATTTGTTGCTAGATGTCTAGTTTGCCAACAAGTGAAGGCCGAGCATCAGAAGCCTAGAGTTTTAGTACAATCCTCACCTATTCCTGAGTGAGAATAGGAGCATGTTACTAATGATTTTGTTATAGATTTAACAAAATTATCATGAAGGTTTGATTCTATTTGGGTTGTAGTTAATAGATTGACTAAGTTGACACATTTTCTTCCCGTTAAAGCTTCTTATTCCATGGATAGATATGCCAACATATATGTGAATGAGATAATTAGATTGCATGGTGCACCTGTTTCTATTATCTCTGATCGAAATCCTAAATTTACTTCACACTTTTATCCTAGTTTACAATAAATTTTGGGGACTAAATTGAAATTTAGTACAACTTTTCATCCTCGGACTGATGGGAAGTCAGAGAGGATGATCTAGCCACTCGAAGAGATGTTGCAAATTTATGTATTAGAGTTTAAAGGAAGTTGGGATGAGCACTTGTCACTAATAGAGTTGCTTATAATAATAGTTATTAGTTGAGTATTGAAATGGCTCCTTATGAAGCCTTGTATGGGAGGAAGTGAAGGACCCCAGTGTGTTGGACCAAAGTAGGGGAACGAAAAACTACTTGGGCCAGAAATTGTGCAACTAACTACTAAGAAGATAAATCTTATTCAAATTCACTTGAAGGCGGTGCAAAGTAGACAAAAAAAGGGTCATGCAGACAACAAAAGAAAGGAACTAAAATTTGAGGAAGGTGATCAAGTATTCCTATGTGTTTATCCTTGGAGAATGGTTAGGAGATTAATAACAAGGGAAAATTGAGTCCTATGTACGTTGGCCCTTATGAAATAGTGAAACGAGTTAGAATTCTAGATTATAAATTGGCTTTGCTACAAGAATTGTTTAGCATACACTATGTTTTTTTCATGTATCAATGTTACGTAAGTATGTGCCCGATCATTCACCTGTCTTTATTTCACAACCGATAGAGCTTAAAGATGACTTGACCTATGTGGAGGAACCAATCGCTAAATATAAATTGAAAAAGTAGGTGTTATGTAATAAAAATGATTCCGTTAGTTAAGCTAATGTGGAAAAGTTAAAATGTGGAGTATGCCACCTGGGAAAGAGAGAATAACATGAAGGTGTAATATCCTCATCTGCTTGGTAAGTTCTTATGCGTTAAATTTCGAGGACGAAAGTTTTATAAGAGGGGTAAAATTGTAAGACCCTAAAACATGATTAGGAATGTTAATTATATGATTAAGTATAAATTATAAGTAATAAGTTGATGGGGGGTGTTAAAAATGTTTATTATCATATTTGGGGGATGCATACTCATGTGATGTATGTGTTGGTTGCATTAGATGTTAATCGAGCTTACGATCGGGGATAACTTGTTTAAATCATATGATTAGTTATGTGATTAAATACATCATGAAAATATGTTTTTCATACATCATTATGATTATAAAATTAAACTAAGGTGTTGGTCCGAAATTGGCGATGTTAGGTCACCAAATGTGAAAGTTTTAAGATTTTCGACAAATTGCTACTCTTCCGTTCGGGCCCGAATTAGGCATACTAGTTTTATGATTTGGGGAAAACAAAAAATATCAAAGTTGTAGATATATGATTTAAGTTCATAACACAACAAATGGGCATCAAAAGGACATTCGGGTGAGAAGATATTATCTTTTTACGAACCTGGGGTAAAGTGGTCTTTAGCTTTAAATGATATTTTTTCTTACATGGTGCCACGTGTTATATTGCGATTGGTTGGAATGGTAGGATTTTTAGGCCGACTTAAAACCCTTAAAATGACCCTATTATTCATCCAATTCAGCCATGAAAAATATTTTGCCTAAGAAGAGAGAAAAAGAGGAAGTTAAGGAAGAAATCCTTCGAAAATGACCATAAATCGAGGAATTCTCATAAGGTACTTATCTCTTTATTAAAGTTGGTCACATGGATGAGTTCTACCCTTGGTATATTTTTGTTTATGATTTGGATGAATATTTAAATGATACCCATTTTTCCAAATTGGGTTAAACTAAGGATGGCTTCAGATGATATGTGAGGACTTGTGCTAGGATCGTAAATGTTAATTTCAAAGTCCTATTTTTTGAATTTCCTTTTCGTGAAGATTTTTGATGTAGTAAATTCATATATATGATGTGTGCATATACTAAAACATGTTTAGTATATGTTTACATGATTGATACCCAAGGTAGAGGTGATATATGCTTAAAAAGGTTAAGTTACGCTTTAATGTTCTCTTCCCACCTAGTTGTGTTAAAAGTATCATAAATCATGGAATACTTGTTGAAGTGAAATGATTCCAATTGTAGATTACAATAGAATCATATATGTATACTATATCCTAAAATGATGTGAAAGTACCAAGAAATGAATATTGGGTGATAGTTTGAAGTTCAGGTATAAAAATTTCCCCAAAAGTGTAAGTGCGCACACCAGGTGTTCGACGTTTTGCTTGACTAAGCAAATGATCTCTCAAAATTATGCAAATTTAATTTTATATTATTCAATACGTTTAATATATGTTCCCATGATTTACAACTGAGGTGGAGGTTATATATCCTTGAAAAATATTAAGTTATGCTTTGATGATCTACTCAGACCTAGATGTGTTAAAAGTGACATAAATCATGGAATACTTGTTGAAATCAAGAAATTCCAATTGAAAATTTTAGAGAACATATATGAGTATGATATAATTATAGGGGTGAATAAAATACTTGCTGGTTTGGTTTGTGGGTTGTGTTGAAGTTGAATTTTTGTTATTGTTTTCTCCATAAATGATTTGTAAAAGGTTGTAATAAAATGGGCATCACTTTGTCTAGAGAATTCGTAATTTAATTTCGTAAATTGTGTTAGAACCCTAATGAATAAGGTGTTATAGAAATTTGAAGTATCATATTCAATTAATTTTTAGTTATGTAACATTGACCAACTGATGTGATATGTTACTGAGTTTAATGTGATTTGGTGTAGTCAAATACTAATGATGTTGAATTGTTAAGTGGGGAAGAGGCTAACACTACCATACCAAGGAAATAGTTTTGGTATTAATCTTTGTACCATATTCAAGGTGAGTGACCTGTCCAATGAAATTTAGATGTTTATATTTTCATATGTAATTATGTAGTTAAATACATGTGTGGCGATACTTATGGAGTGATGTGGTGTTATGAAACATATGTGTATGATTAAAAATGTTAAATAATGTTATCTAATGTTATGGACTGAGGTGGGACCTCTATCTAATGCTAATGACTATGGTGGTTCCTACGGGATGCAGCGGCCTCGTTAATCCAACTTAAAGGTTTGTTGTACTCGGGCCTAATTATGGGATTTGGTGTTCCCCATTAACTGGGAGTTAATTGAACTGGCGGGCCCAAGCTTGCGACAGTCACACAATTCCTGTTGGGTTATAACATTAGAAAATAAAAATGGTTATTTAATTTGGTTATATATGTGGTATATTGTCATTCACTAAGATTTTTTTTTCTTACGCTCCTATAATGTTATGTTTCAGGTATGCCCATTGTTTGGAGTTCACTGCCAAGTTAGGACCTTAAACGGGAGAGTGAAGGATAAATAATATGGGTTGAATATCAATAATCTTTTTGGGTACATGTTACACAAAGGAACTTATGTAAGTAAATTAGTTGGGTACTTTTAAGTTGTGCATAACGGTAGCTATGTTTTCATCTAAACATGCCTTTGAAGAAAAAAAATCCTGCACTATTTTTCGAAAGATTTCAAGTACCATATTATTTAATGGGGATTTATCTCAATATAAAATGATAATCTTAACTTACTTAAGTCGGGGCGCGACACTACCCAAGGAGAATACGCTTCCAAATAGCTATCATGTTATGAAGAACAGTTTGAAAGGTTTGAGAATGAAGTATTAATCAATTTATGCTTGTGTGTAAATATATCAAAAGGAGTATAAAAATCTCGATCGGTGTCTGGTATGAGATGAACCTAGATATGTCCAATCTACTGGTAAGGAAGGCACAAGCTCAAAAATTCCTCAAAAAGTGTTTAAATATTTTCCCGTTGGGCCTAGATTAAAGCGGTTTTTCATAGTACCATGGATAGCGGAGGCAATGACTTGGCATGCTAGGTAGAAATAGGGGATAATATCATGCGTCATCCTATTGATTCTACAGCTTGGAGGAGGACGAGTATCTTGATTTTTCTCAATAACAGCGTAACATTCGTTTGGCTATATCAACATATGGTTTTAATCCATTTGGAATTCTAAGCACCAATCAGATTGTATATCTAGTGATCCTAGCCCCACTCAACCTCCTTTATTCACAATATATGACACCTGAATTTTTTATGCTGTCATTATTGGTACTCGAGCCGAAGGCACCAAGTGATGACATCGATATCTACCTAGCTCCTTTGGTAGAAGAATTAAATGAGTTGTGGGAAGAGGGTGTGAAAGCATTTAACTCTTTTAGAAAAGAATAGTTTATGCTAAAAGCTATGTTTATGTGCACAATTCATGATTTTTTGGCTTATGGGACATTATCCAGTTGTGTAGTACCTGGTTATTTAGGGTATCCTATTCGTGGAGAGGAGACTAAATCTCTTTGTCTCTCCGTCAGCTCAAAAAATGTATACCATTGCCATAGGAGGTTTTTACCCCCCTCTCATAGTTTCAGATTTGAGAAAGGTTTAATTTTTTTACCGGGCGAGGTTAAACATAGCCTACCGCTGAGAAAACTTTTAGGTTCAGAAATTGAAAGTAAATCTTCAGATTATGGCCCTAATATGCCAAGTAAGAATCCTAAATTTAAGAATGTCAAGCATAAGAAGACCCCAAATGGGAATGAAACTGAGATAAGAAAGGCATGGTATAGGAAGTCAATTTTATTTGACTTGCCTTATTGGAAGAATAACCCGGTGTGCCATGTATTGGATGTGATGCATGCAGAAAAGAACATCGTTGAACATATTATGGGCACATGCCTTGGGGGGAGTCATTCGTAGGATGGAGAAAATGCACGAAAAGACCTTAAATCGTTGAAACTTAAGCCACAACTATGGTTGAAAGAAGATAGTAGGGGAAGGACAATAATTCTCCCTGGTACGTTTACTTTGATGAGTGGAGAAAGGAAGGTGCTTTAAGATAAAATATATAATTTGAAGGTTCCATCTAATTTTTCATTCAACTTGCCAAGGATTGTGAATTATACTACCCATTATTTACATAAGTGTAAGTCCCACGATTGGCATGTGATCATGAAATTGGTTCCTCTGTTGTTTAAGCACTGTTTCTCCAAGCATAAGGATTTACGAAGGGCTATTATGCAAATTAGTATCTACTTCTCACTTTTGTGTGAGAAGGTATTCAATCGAGAACACATAGTGGCCGCAAAATTGGCGGTGATCGAAGCGATTTGTGTGTTGGAGAAGTACTTTCTCCCATCATTCTTTAACATAAGTGTTCACTTGTTGGTACACCTATGCGTCTAGGCATTTCTTTGCCGTCCAGTTAGATATCGATGGATGTATCCATTTGAAATATTGATGAAAGTTTTCAAAGATTACGTCAAGAATACATGATACATTGCAGGATCAATTGCATAGGAATACATCACTGTGGAGTCATCAATCTATACTCGGGAATATATGCCTGACTCGACCAGTGTTGATGACATTGATGAGTTCGTCGATGAGGGTGGTCTTGTGATGGGCAAACGAGTGAAATTAATGAGTTTACAACATGAACAAGTATCTCGTTATCTATTTAATACACATGAAGATGTTAAATAATGGAAAAAGTAAGTTTAAATTATTTTAAGTTTTTCATTACTTAAGATTATTTTATACATGATTAATTTTGTAATATGTTCGTCACATTAATTTTATGCAAAAAATATGAAGCCTGCGAGAATAATAAAAGACGAAAAATAATAGCACAATCAAACAGCGAATTTAGGCTGTGGTTGTCACACGAAGTAATTATAAAGAAAATGGTTGTTATATAACTTTACATTACAATAAAACTTTACAACTAACCTAATTAATTTATCTATATTCTCAGCTCTTAAATGCGGGTGATGCGAGATCAAGGCTTGCGCGTCTAGCCACTTGACCCTTATTCATGGCACAAGAGCACAAAAAGTATCGATTGAACGGTTACGTATTCGGTACAAGGGTGTACAAGAAAAGTACAAATGTATATAACTCGAGCATTTCATACATGGCTCTTACTTTCTTTCGAGCGACCACAAAAGATAAAAACCACGTTGAAGCTGAAATGACTTTCTATGATGTAATTAGGAATATATTTAAATGGGACTATGTAAGCTTCAATGGGGGTTGTATTTTACTGTAATTGGGTATGATTTGAGGATAAAAATGCTTGTAAAGTTGATCATGGAACCAATTTGATCATGATTGACTTGTCCAAGTTGAAGAGCAACGAACACGTGAGCGATGAGCTGTTTGTTTGTGCATTTAAAAATGTTAAGAAAGTGTTTTACTCAGAGTATATCAATAACGAGCCATGTTCAATCATCCTATATGCGCCAAAGCGTCTAAACAGTAGTGTGGATGATCAATCCATTTTTTATGATAACCCGAATTTGAAATAATTTTTAGATTTGTAATAAGTATTCCAATTATCGGATAACAGAGTAATTCTTTTATCGAAAATCAGTTTACTGCTTTTAATTCATTTGTACTTGATCATTTTCTCTCTTTCTCTCTTTACTTTGTATGTATGTGTGTGTGTGAAGGTGTGGGGGTGGAGTTTTTTAACTATTTTCTAAAATTACTTCGTGTCACGACCCATTCGAGAGTGGCACGACCACATAAAATGTTTGTATGTCTTCTTCAGGTGTGTGTGTGTGTGTGTGCAGGTGTGTTTGTATTCTTCTAATTCATTTGGATTTAACAACAATATTTATAGAAAATGTCTCCTTCAGAGATTAAGCCTCCCACCAGAACTCCGCAATTATGTGTTTGAGAAGTTGAAGGAGCAACACAAGACATGGAAGAATAATTTGTGGTCTCGGTACTTTAGGAAAACCCAGGACTCCATTATCGGAATGCATGAGTTCGTCCCGCCGAAGGAACCGATCGCATTGGCACATTGGCCAAAGTTCATGAACAATGAGATTGAGGATCAATAATTGGCATGTCGCCAATCGAGGAGGGAAAACCGGTCGAAAAATACGGACGTGCACCACTCCGGTCGGACGTCTTATGCAGAGGTGGAGCACAGGATGGTAAGTTCATATTTTTCTATAATTATAGAAATATATTATTCTGCATTATTTTACTTTGCGTTGCTTACTAATTTTGCACTATTTTATTTCAAGGGACGGGGAGTGGCCCTGGGGGTAGGTCACATAGGCTCGATGCATATGTGGCAATTTGGACGAAGAAGGGAAAAGATAAGGAGGTGTCCCCAAGCGTCGCGGCCATGATTGTAAGTAATCCGACAGTTAAATTTTTATTAATTATGTTGTAATTTTTTATTTACTTATTTAACTAATTGTGTGCTTTTTGTCATTTCAGGAAAAGCTTAAGGAAGTTCATGAGTCGCAGTCTAATGCCGACAAGGCATCTTTGTCCACGGACGCACTCAGCCAAGTGCTTGGCGCTGATCGCAAGGGGAGGCAAATCTAGGATCATCGGAATAGAGATGATCAATACCAGGTTGTCTCGTCAGGTGGACACGCATGATGCGAAGCTATTAAGGTTGGAGGCGAAGGTCCTAGACATGTACGCATTCATGAAGCGTTGGTTGGGAGGAAAGGTCAAGGGCAAGTTCCAGGGGAAGGAGAAGGTGGTGGAGGGGATGTGGATGAGGACGAGGACATGGACATTGCTTCTTCATCGTCGATATGCACGGACTCACCGCTTGATGATCTAGTACCCTATTTGGCTCCCATCTAGCAGCCTAGGTAAATAATCAGTTGGTCGAGCATATTTTTACGCGACATATATGATGGCCAGCGGATAGCGAGGGGATTGAGGGACTCGAATATCGTCACGGGTATGCTAGTTTATGGGCGTAACCTTCAAAACATTGAGGCCAAGGTGATCGTCATGCATGTGATACCCCAAAAGGATAACTCCACATTATGTTTGAACGAACAATGCGGCGTGACGCATATTGAGGGGTGTATCAGTGCGTATATCGTGTGGCCTTCCTCCCTCCTCGAACCTATCCCAGACACTACATCGTGACATTATTTGTATCTATTTTTATTTAGAAACTTGGATTATATTTATAATGTTACATTTTGGTTTGGATATGGATTCTATTTTTATTTCATTTTGATATGGAAATATATATGCAATGAATTGGTGCATTATTTTTATTTTATTTGGATATATGTTATTTGAACAAGTACAATTTTGCTATAACAGGTACAAATATACTGCTGGGCAGTGGCAGTGGCCAAACTACCCAGCAGATTTTTTTTAAATTCTGTCCAGATTTGTCATGGTCATTGACCGTGACAAGTCCATGATAAATAAAACTTGTCACGATCATTGATCATGATAATTTTTTAAAGGTCGTCATGGGTATGCCATGGTCTTTGATCGTGACAAATCTTGTTAAGGTCAAAGATCGTGACAGGACCGTGACAGTAAAATTTATCACCCCCAAACTTGTCACGGTCATTGACCTTGAAAAGTTGGACTTGTCACGGTCAATGACCGTGACAATTCGGTAGTTTTGGTGTAGTGTAGATGGGAAGGTGCAAACCTTCAAGGCAAGGCTTGTTGCGAAAAGTTTACTTATAAAGATAAGGTATTGACTATGAGTAAATCTTATTGGAAGTAGCCATGTTGAAGTCTATCGGGATTCTTTTTCATAAAGAGAAGTCAAGTATGCAAAGTGCTTAAGCTTAAGATATCCATTTATGGACATAAGAAAGAATCATTTTCTTCGGGCATCTAGTTTGATCAAGAAATCAATTCTTTTATTTTTTTATCAATGCGTTGGATACAACTTGTGTGTATTAGATGTATGACAAAAACATGGTGGTAGTTTTGGTACATTGTGAGGATGATATTCTCTTAATCGGGAATGAGGTGGGTGTATTATCATACATGATGGTGTGGATGTCCAAGTGATTTGATATTAAGGATTGATGACAAGCCATTCACATCCAAGGGATCAAGCTTTTGCTAGATCGCAGATATATAGGATGTTCGGCTTCTCCCAAGATACTTACATCAAATTTTGTGTTCACGAAGTTTATCATGTTATATTCCAAGAAAAGGTTTATCATTTTTGGACATGGATTATGTCTATCTAAGTATAAATGTCCCATGACACTTGATTAGATAGAGGATATGAGGAATATACCTAATGCTTTGATTACGGGTAGCCTCATGAATGTTATGTTTTTTATAGTCTAGTACCTTCATGGTACATAGACTAGAATTTTAAGTTGGATTAGATTTTTGAAGATTTTACTTTTAGAAACGTGTTAAATTCCAAGAAGTGTAGCCATTCGATAGAGCAATATCACGCAATCATGCAATGTTGATTCCACCATGGGAGCCAAATGTGTACTAAAATTATATGAAACAAATGAGGTTGTATGGATAGGGAATGTCATAAAGGACATCAAAGTGGTTCTTCTCTTGTAAGGACCCAATACCATAAAGAAGTAAGGAACATAGGATTACAAGTTTCACCAGCTATGAGAGATGGTATGGAAAGGTGATCACCTGTATAATCTTTATACATCAAGGAATTCATCCAACATGTAGATAGTTTGGGTCTTAAGTTTTTAGACGTATAGCTTTAAGACTAAATGAGAGATTATTGGGGTTTTATTCTTAAAACCGAGTTTATAATGTTTATGTACTCTTCAATTATGAATGTTCATCATAACCCATTTGAAATAGAAAATAATGATTGTAGAATGCTTTATATTTGTTTATAAATATATTGTAATGTCGGACAATTATGCTCAGTAATAATTCAAGTATAGGCACAAAAGATTGGATTTCTGGTTCTAGCATGATTGAACAGCTCACAACCCAGATAGGAGGGTTGACATCCTGTCGGTACTATTGCGACTACAATCTTAGTAGTTTATCTTGACTACTTAAACCTGTCTGATGGTTCAGGAACTTGTTTGATAGTTCAAGGAAGATTATATCAGTAATTCAGGAATGTATTGGAGATGATTAGTACAAGATTCAAATCTTGATGATAACTTGATATGAATTGCACAATCTCATGGTTAGCATAGGGTGTATAGATTCTTAATCTAGAGGGATGTAAGGATCTAAGTATTCAGATCGTCGTTGCTATAATTTAATGATGGGCGCGAGTTAACTTTATACTCGGTCAAGAAACCCTGTAAGTTAGGCAGTGATCTTGTTAGTATATCTGAGATCATGTTTCAGAGGAATCCGTATCCAGGAAGTATCCTAGAATGTAATACTTCCTTAATAAACTTATGGGTTTTGACTCTACCAATAAACCCAATCAGTGGATGTTATAATCCGGTAGAGATGTCAAATGTGTTAAGTTTGAGATAAAGGATATTTAAAAGATGATGGTGACTATTAATTAGATAAAATTTGGTTTCACGAAACGGGTATTGTGTGCTTTGTATGGGGGGAAACATATTATGTGTCACCTAACAGTCCAAACATTAGACCTCTCTATTTTGTTGGTTTTTTAGTAATTAAAACTGGAGTGCTGTCGTAATCATTTAGTGGAATTAATTATGATTAAATGAAAAAGAAATAAATTATGGGGGAGTAATTTGGAATTTCATTTTTCTATTTGGAATCCAATTTTAGTTATTAGCTTCAGGTCCCCAATATAGTCCTCATTTATCTGTGAGCTATGTTTTGTCAGTTTTCTCTTATACCCTTAGTTATTCTTAAGCCCCTTTAAAAAGGAAGCTTAAGGAAGACTCTAATAAGTCTTATGACTTAGTCTACCACAAAATTAAGGTGGGAGGTTAAGGCGAGTCAGCTAAGAGTGGGTTAAAGGAGAGAGAAAATAGGTGTAGTGGAGAGCGGAAAAGAGAAAAAAATTCTTTGGAAATTCTTCAAGCTCCTCTATGGATAAAGAAGACCACTCTTATTCTCACATTAAAATATCATATATTGGAAGAGAAATGGATGTTTTATATCAAAATCTACATCAACTCGGCTCCGCTTCATGGATCGATAACAAGATTCGTAAAGGCATGGACTCACAAAGCCTAGTTTTCATGTATTGAATTTTATACGCATTTGTTTTGTTCCCGTTCACTGAAGATTGATTAAGAACCTTGGGAAAATGTTTTTCAAAGGTCAATCCCATCACTAACGATGTCCAAAATAATCTTGTTCATTCTTTCCACTGCATAATTTTTCAATGGAGTTCCCAGTGTAGACAATTGAGATGTAATCCCCACCTCTAATAAATGATACATAAACTATCACAATAGGTACTCACCACCACGATCTGGTCATGGTTTTTGGATTAGTTTACCATGCCTATGCTCCATCTCAGCCTTATATACTTTGAACTTATCAAAGGCTTGAGACCTGTGGTGCATAGGGTAAAGATATGCGTACCTTGAGTGATAACCAATGAAAGTGCTGAAATAATTATATCCACCTCTTGCCTGGATAGTCATAGGACCACATAAATTGTAATGAACCAGTTCCAACACATTTTTGACTCTATAACCTTATCCGTGAAAGGCCTTTTGGACATTTTACCTTTTAAACAAGATCTATATACTAGAAGTACCTCCACTTATAATGAGTTTAGTTTCCCATTTAAAACCAGTCTTTAAATTATTTTTAGATTAATATGACATAAGGTTAAGTGTCAAAAATATGTTTGGTTCAACTTAAAAGGTTTATTTCTCTTTAGGTTATTGCTATTTAAGTTATTCAATTTATTGTTTTGCAGTAATGGTGAAACAACCTTTATAACATACAAATCATTTTCCAATGTACCAAAACAATTCAAAGATTTTCCATTTTTGATAAAAATATCTTTTTAATATAAACCAAGTATCCCCTCTTCACTCATTTAGAAAGCGAAATTAAATTTCTTTTAATAGTGGGTACATAAAATAACCCTTTAATATTATCTTTTTGTCTCCACCAAAACTATATCTAGATGTCCTACTTTTAATAATAATGTCATGTCACTATCACCCATGAATATAAACATTTACCCTTCACTAAGCTTCCTTATTACTTGGAACCCCTACAAAGAATTACAAACAAGATTAGTGGCTCCCATATCTACACACCAGGTCCCGATAGATTGGACCATGGAACATGTCTCAATGACTGATGAGGTATTACCATATCCATTACTCTCTCAGCTAAGTAGATTGGCATTACTAATTCCAATCAAATGACCGGTTGCAAATGTAACACTTTCCTTTCGGTTGTTTTCCTGCTCTTTGAGTCTTATCCACTGGTTTGACCTCCACAAGTTGTACATGGGACTTGGTATTATTTTTCTTCTTACCTTTCAGGACAGAAGAAGATGAAAATTTCTCGAAAACCTAACCAATACCCTTTTTTATAATATTCTCCCCAACCTGGAGTTCTTTAAGTAATTGCATTAAGGAGTAATCAAATTTTTTTCATATAATAGTTTAGATAAAACTGCTTAAAGGACTCTGGAAATGATTGGAGAATGAAATTAATATGGATTTTCCCATCGAATTCTGACACAAGGACCTCCAGCTCTACTAAGATGGATATCATCTTTAGAATATGGTCACGCATGAGATAATCATAAATAATCATATGTTTACCACCCTTTCCATAACATCAAACCTTGCAATACTATTCTAATCCTCAAACATATCCCTCAAGTTCATAATCTTGTTGTATGCTCCTGAATTATTATGATGTTATTGTTGAAATACATTGGCCATAAAGGCCAATATATATCAAAGAGATATTTGATCATCTTTTTTCTACCTTTGGTAAGCCCATATATCTAACTTAAATGCCTCATCATCGGGATTATCAGGGCATGGTTCAATTAAAACAAATTCATAATCCTCCACATGGAGGAAAATATCTAAGTTCTTTTTCTAGTCTATGAAATTCATTACACTTTATTTTTTTTCCTTTAATATTGAAACAAATGGGTTAAATATTGAGCCTATTTGCGAAATCAGAGAATTATCATTGAAAAAATTAATTTTCAAATTAAAAAGGTGATACATAACTTTTAATAAAAATTAAATTTGGCTTCCCTCTATCTTCAATTATAACGAATCTCGCCAAGCATTATAATTTCCCTATGAAGTGAGATTCGTCATTGTGAGATGAAATCACCTCACCCTAAATTAGGCAGACATTACATCGTTTAAATATTTTATTCGAAAAGTTTCGAAAACCTTTGTCCAACAAAATCAAATATCCTACGTTTTCTTCCCACAACTAATGATACCCATTCCATTTAGAATGATGACATTACTTGTGTTTAACTGTTTACCATCGATTCATTTCATAAATTTAAATCTAGTGAAGAACTTCCATATTATGTGGATTGAACTCGGTCACATTTAACTTCAATGAATTATAAATTAAGATTTTTAAAATATCATGATGCCATGATTAATTCCTTCCATCGTGAAGGAAAGTTAAGCTAACACGAGAAATTAATCTTATCACATTTTAAAACACTAATGGATACCGCGGGGTTTATGTTGAAACCCCTCTCCTAATTAATATTTTCAACTTAAAGGTATTTTTTTAAATATTTATGAATTCTAAATCCATCAATTAAATCACTGGTAATTTTTCAATTACTTGTACAAATTAAATTATCTAGTCTCACTATTTTAATTTTCCAAATATAAAATTATTTCTAATTAAAATTAAATTTGTCACCATAATTTAGTTTATACATTAAATTAACAACCTAATTAGATTCAGTTTTAAAGGAATATATAATATTTAATTTTCTAGAAAAATCGTCATCTAGGTCAGTCACATAAATAAATTCATGTTGTTCCTAAAAATGTGGGTCTCTAATTAATTTAATCATTAACTCATAAAACTATTTCCATATAAATATGAAATGATAGAGATATAAGAATCACAAACATATGAATTATATATCCAAGAAATAAAGTTCCTTTCCATTATGGCAAAAACTTCTTCTTGAATTATAAATCTCCGATAACTAGAATCTCATTCAAAGCATAATCCTTTTTGAACTAGAGTTCTCTTTAAAGTGGGCTTATTTTGGACTTCTTCGCGATTTAAACTTTTGTATATGTTGTTGGTTATTACAAGGATTATCTTCAAGATGGGTGATAAAAGAAACCTCATTTTTCTTCATCATGACCTCATTTGAACGATGGAGAGCCCTCTACTGAAGGAGAACTTGATATCCAAAACCGGATCAACAATTAGTCTCAGCAAGTCAGAACATCCACCAAGGCTAGAAAAATCCATAAATCGTAGAAAATAACTATTACTTCCCTTCACAAAATGTAATACCCTGAATAATATTAATTAAGGTAGCCATACTTAATTAATAAATACTTAAAAGTGAACCAAATTAAAATATGATCAGCATGTGACATAAAAATGAGATGATTTAAAACTTTTCTTAATAAGAATAATAGATGATAAATAACATTGTAAGCATATTTTTCCATTTATTGAAATCCTCCAAATACATTTAATTAACTATCACCAATTTATACAATGCAGCTAAATCATAAAATGTGTCTCATATACAACGACTGGAATGGAAGCCAAATAATAGAAATAATAAACCCCAATGTCTCAAATGTACTCACCCTCCCAAATATTTCTCATACGTCTCAAATCAAATATTGTTCCACACATGCTATCTAACTCTAACTTAAACTTGAAATATTAGTCACCCATAAGTATATAGGCTACGTGATCCCAAATAGGGTACATTAACTGTTCATAAATACTACATGTTATAAATATCACAGATAAGTATTTTAATTAAACGACGAGCATATAACAATAAAACATAAAATAATTTCTATGAGTAAGAGACAACCATTATTACAGGAGTCCTTACAGTCCGTTATTATAACTATATTGTTCCTTACTGTTCATTAGTTATCCAGTATAATTTATAATAATAAATTTGTAAATTATCGTTAAATACCGTGAACGCCTCTTCCCCCCAACTCCCCATTGAGCAAAATAGTCCCACGCCACGCATACTATAGTCCAACCTCTACTATAGACACCCCAAACATCACCATATATCATCATAATCATTTTTGGCCCCGAGTCCTCATTAGGATCACCAAGCCCACGATATGTAAATTCAACCTCACCCATAGACACCTAAAGACCGTGATCTTGTTTAGTGCCCCACTTCCCCTCAAGGTAACTAGCCCCACAACAATGCAACCCATAATAATAATGTACAACCTCCACCATTAACACACTATAACATCATCAGATAAAAGTCTAACCTCCACCATATTCACCCCAAGACCATGATCATGTCTAGTCCCACACTCCCCCTCGAGGTAACAAGCACCAGACATGTAACTCATCCAGTATAAGTAACCAAAAACTACAAGTGTAATAGGGTGTTCCCTCTCATCACCCAAACATGAAACAGTTTATTACCACTTACTACTATACATTCCTAATTTATTTGTTTAGGAATTACCATTAACACCGTATTCACCCATCTTAACACAAATATGTACTTTCAAATTATATTTTTGTGTCAATCACTTTTAGACTTTATTGCCCATAGTCATTCTTACCAAATTCCACACACACACACACACACATACATGTGTGTATATCTATCTATCTATCTATCTATCTATCTATCTATCTATCTATCTATCTATCTATCTATCTATCTATCTATCTATCTATCTATATATATATATATATATATATATATATATAACATCGTCATGTTCTTTTTCATGGATTATTATATTACCATACACACATATTTTTACAATCATATTCCATAGATAATTCACCACAAGCACTATAATTTCAACAGTTACTCAACCAAATTTCCATTACAGTATTCATAATTTAACATCATATTCAAGAATTGACCATATTTCATTTCCGCCTTTATTATCACACGAGACTACTAAATTATCCATTATAAATAACCATTAACTAACATTAGTAATCTTATTATACTACCCCCATTATTTTTAACTCCTAATTGGACTAGACTTCATGTTAGAATGTCTTATAAATGATATTAATACAAGGACCTACCCCCCCCCCCCCCCCGATACACTATTCTCTGTCATAATTAGCTGTATGGATCTAATGAGTTCCCAATATCCCGTGCCCCCTAAAATATATTATATGTTTACTCATTTTCGTTACATACGACTAATATATATTCAATGTGCATGCCACTATCATCTTATCATTTTACTATAAATAATAATTACATATTAATTTGCATATTATACCATGAATCCTAACATATCGTCATTCAACTAACCTTACCCATTCTTTAAATAAACCTTTTTTTCAAAGCATATAGTCAAAATACTTTTTTCCATTATAATTCCCTTTAGGTACCCTAGTGTAGCATTGATATATGTATATTAATCGTATTCTTATGCCCTAACCAACATTTGTACAACTCAATCGTATTATATCAACTTCCATATATTTTAAGTGCATTTTCCATCTTAAGGATTCATATGATACAATATTTACTTATCACTTCAACCTGTCCTTTTAATTTTACATCTCATTATTTGTTACATACTTGTGAACTACTATGTCTCTACCACTTGCGTCATTATTTAGAAATTCCTCGGTTTATATAAACACTTGATTTAGTACGTGTGAGATTTGTGTTTCAAAATTCTATAAGATATTCCATCTATTTATGATCACTTTAACTCCCAAATAATCCTTTATACTTATCTCATTTTATGTGAGACATTATATATTTGATGAATCATATATTCTATCAAGACATTAAGAATAAGTTTACTTTTATGTTTGATTAGAAATAATTGTCCCTTTACGGGTCATATCCTAGCCTCCTAAGCCTCAATGTAATAACATATAACACTAATAATATCCACCTCCTTAAATCTACAAAAATACCATGACCCGGATAACAAGAAACACATCTCAATAATATCTAAAACTTCACAACATCATAACCATCATTTATTTATTTTACACCTAATTTATTTACATGTTTAATATGGATCTTTTCATTCCATAATTTTAGTAACACTATGCTCTTATTTCCACAATACCACTCCTCACACTTTCCTAATAGGTTGCATAATACCAAACGTATTTTTTAGTTTTCACACAATGCCTACTTTAGTCTAATATAATCAATTATGCCAAATAATAGAATCAAGTTATAATTTATTGTAATCAAGGAAATTCTCAATTCATTATCATATCAATTCCATGTTGAAGAAGATTCACTAAACTTTTAAAACCATCCTTATGATTCCAAAGTATAAATTCCCATTCCCAGTCTTAATTTCAACTTCATTAATTTCATTCAACCATACCCATGGGTGTTGAAATTGTATATGACCTCAGACCCATAGGTGATCCACTCTCAATCTTAGACAGGTAAGAAGATAGGCGTGTCAAAGTGTGAGACAATTGTTTAAAGTAGTTCGGACCTCAGTAGAGGATCCTACATCCATTATCAAATGTGTTTATGGTGTTTAATAGATTATAAAAATGGTTATTATAATCCACGGGACCTCTTAATCTTTGATCAAGATAGTCGGAGGTCATATAGCCTTTGTCAGTAATGCAAAGGACGTTAGGAAGTAACTGATGGACTTATCTAAGGTTTCTTGAGTATTAATTTTGGGCTCAATAAGATATAAAAAGTATATAATATCTAGAAGTGATCGAGGTTACAAGTTTAGGCTCTCAACACTGGGTTGAGATACTATGGACACTAACGAATGCTAAATCTCTTAGTTATCTGGAAGTATGATCTTCTGAACTGTTAACCCTTGGATTTTTCGATATTAGTTTCCCTTTAACCATTATCCATCCTTCCTTTTATATGTAAACTCTTAGAAAGAGAGTTAGTGGACAGTTACAGTATAGTTGTGGTGCCTCTGAGGTCTGACGATGTTAACAAGGGGGTGGAGTGTTGGCCAAAGGTTTTACAGGTAGTGTGAAGTAGTTCCTGAATGTATTAAATAAGGATAGGAACCATCAAGGCAAGTGTAGTTGAGTAGTGTAGGTAGGTGGAATAGTAGTTTACTTTCCACTTACATTCCAAACTGGTTGTAGGCACTCTTTCAGAGGATGGGGAGCATGGAACTGCTATAGGATTTTCATAGGTTGACCTTGAGGTATTACGTAATGATATACTTCAGTGTCAAGGGTTAGGTATTACGTAATGATATACGTTAGTGTCAAGGGTTAGGCAACCTTGGGAGGTCATTTATATTTAGATAGAGATTTGTTCTGATCATCAGTCGTAACTAAAACCTAGTGATGTGGTCTCCGAACTTTATTGAGGAGACCCATTGGAGCAACTAATCCTTATTGGAGTAAATAAGGATGACTGAGGTTTGCTATAGTATTATGGACTTTTCTTGAGATTAATAGAGGTATTGGGACCAAGCAGTGGTCTGTATGAGGTCAGAGTTCATCCATAAGACCTCTATTCTTTCCCGAGGGTAGTCGATAGGACAAAAGTCTTTTATATTCCAAGTGTTAAATGAGGTGTCATCTGTAGCCCCATATTTATTCTTGAAAGGATTTCAAGGGGACACATTTAATTATTTACGCAAGTTGATGGCAAGTTTGTAACTAAACATTAAGATTATTATAATGCTTATATTCACACTGGGAAGGTTCTTGCACGTGGCTAGGGGGTTGAGAGCATTAATATGATTAAGAGGATTAAGGTGTCTGGTCTTGGGGGACAAAAGAATTGGAACTCTTGGCCTTGGGGAATATAAAATAGCCCCTTCGGCTAGGTTTAATCCTTCACTATTCACCCCAATTATTTATTCCCTCTTTACAATTCTCTTGGGCAAGTAACCCTTTTCTATCCAGCCATTTCTTTCCAGAATATTTCCCCTTCAAAGGTTTTGGACCCAAATCCCTTGTCTGTTGTTGGTCCTCATGTAGTTTTACCTCAAGCTGTGGACCTAAAGGCTGAGACCTTCGATCATCTCCCCACTTGGTATGTTCCCACAAGTTTGAAGGAGATTAGCTACCATGGAGTTCACAATTCTAACTTTTCTAGCAGAGATAACTCCATTTCCCAGATTTATAAAAAGACTTTGAAGGAATTCAAAAGGACTACCATATTCCTCAGACTACCACTTTAAGGGTTGTAAGGCCTAATGGAAGAGCTTCTTCAATGGTCGCCCAATGTGTATGCTTCAACGAATTCTTCCTCCACTATGGGGATAAATCCCCACTACCATTATTGGTGGTGAGGATTTTTAAAGATATTGGGATAGCCCCCTTTTCAATTCATGGCCAACCTATTAAGGGGTCTGATGGCCTCAATTTTGTATTTAAAGGAATCAAGCGGGGCAAGAATGATGTTACCCCGGACCAGTTCTTCAAGTTATACAGGGTTCAGAACTTGAAAAACCCAATAATAAAAGACTAAAGTACTCGGATCCTAGGCTTACTAAGGTCTTTGGGAGGGACAAGCATAATGCTCACAAGAACTGAAAAGGGAGATTCTTCTTCGTAAGTGGATCCTGGGCCACCTCAAACCCAACTGAGTTAATTGTATTCCATTTTCTCTAGTTCAATCCTCTGAATATGGTTAGGTAAAAAATTTACAAATCCCTTTTATGTCTGAATTCTTTGTGCCTCTGTTGTGAGTTTTAACCATCTTTTATCTCTCTCAGTGGTTGTTGATCCCTCTTAAGAGGAGGTGGGCAGGATAGCTATGGCCTTAAATCTGGCCTCCAACCCTTTAGAAATCCTTATCACAGCCAAGTGTCACTTTAACTCTGGATTGGTGTCTCAACCTTTGGATTTGATCTCTAACGTTGCTCTTGTAGCTCCCAAAATAATTGTTGGGGATACGCTAGAGTCGGATCCTTTTATCTTGCTTCATTTAAAGATGAAGGAAGCCACTAAGGTTTCCACTAGGATCCTTGAGGCCTCTGAGGGTGAGGATGATCAACACATAGCCAAGTTCGAACGTCCCCTGATTTGAAGATGTTCTCCCCTCATCTAACGAGCCCATTTTGATAGAGTTTGATTATTCCCCCGTAAGTAGATTTACATATCTCTTTATCAATTTTTCCTCATTCATAGTTTTATGATAGTTAACTTTGATATTTTGATGATCCAATAGATAGATGGGGGGAGGATGAGATCTAAGTGGCTTTCCAAAGAGATCTCTATTGAGACAGTGGTCAGTAAGAAGAAGAGGTCTAAGACCACCAAACATCTTAAGTTTAGCACTTCTGTGGATCTTCTGATTCATGGGGTCAATATGGTGGAGGAGATAGAGGTGAGGTCTAGCCCATGTGAAGGCTCAGTGTTGGAGCTCAAGGAAACATTATCCTTACTAATAGTAGAATCAGGGTAGGTGGGACCTTTGGGGAAACCCAGAGTGATCCTTCAATTCTAGGGGACTTATACCCCTTGGTCTTAAGAATTAATGAAGCCTTACATATTCCCCTTTCAAAGGGGAAAATTATTGTGGTGTCATCCCGAAAGGAAAGGGGTTTGAAAGAGGCAGTTAAGGTCTCGGGTTAACCCAAGGATCCCACTAATGTGGTCCAGGAAGGCCTTTTGACCTTAATAGTTGAGGGATACTTCTGAGAATTGAGCTCTACACCTCTACTGCGAACTCCCTTAGTTATTTAACTAAAATAAATTCCTCAAAGAAGGTGGCCCACCTGAGAGAACGGTGGGTCTCAACTAATGCTTAGGAGCTAATCCATTTGTTAGGCATTGTATTTTCTCATCTTTACCAACTTTTCCTTAGTAGATTTTTTTTTGTCTACCTCGTTCTCAAATGTTTCTCCTTTTTTTACAATCTTGGCATTTGACATAGGATCTCATGGATGATGTTGTGGAAGGTCAAAGAGGATGAAAAAAAGTAATAAAGATGTCTGAAAAATGAGACATCGTCCATATAGAGCTAAATCAGATTATTACCAACCAGTAGCCAGAGTTAGCTTCTCTAGAGGGAGAGGGTATGCCTGAGGTCCAAAATAACCTTATTGGAGTAGGACAAACTCTTAAATGAGAAGAACCTCAAATATACTGTTTATCTCTTGGTCACTACCCGAGATTTCATGGCCAAGGTTGAGGAGGCCCATGCTTTGGTTAATATTGAGCACAAAGTGGTGATGGTGTCATTTCACAATCAAGCCCTCAAACTTCTAAGTACTCAAGGGAATCTTCTTTAGGCTGAAAAGAACATGGACATTTTGAAGCTGTAGGAATTGGATCTCAATGCTATGAAAGACCTTTTAACCTCCAAAGGCCAAGAGTTGCATAAGGAATACACCAAGGTCCTGGTGATGTGTACTGAGCCCAAACTAAAGATTCATTCCACTATGAAGAGCAATTTGGATGCCTACCTTGACTCTGATCCCTTCAACAAGTTTATCATATATAAGTACGACTATGGGTTTGAGGATTATAAGGCTAAGGTCCTTGATCTCTTTATTAATGTGGATGTCTTTGGCCTATTTGTTAAAACCCCTCAGGCCAGTGATGAGAACTCGGAGGATAAGATCAGTAGTGGTGATGATGATGATAAAGCCTCTACTTTCCAGGTTCTAGAAAAAGAAAAAACTTTGAAGAAAGCTACTAACTCTCAACCCCAATAAAGCCCCCTAAAATTGAAGCTCTTGTTGACTCCACCAATATCAAGCCTTGAACAGGCTTTTTTGTAAAAAAAATTATTTTGATGTGGTTTGGCCATGGACCCTTTTAATGTAATCTCCCGATTCTTCTATCAATGGCAATGGCTTGGTTTTACCAGTTTTAACTTTTGTACTTCTTCGTATTGCTTCGTACTTGTTGTAATGCTTATTTTGCTTTATAGTTTCTTTAGTTTTTATTTGTTAAGGAATTTTTACATAATATTAATCTGTCTGAGTTCTACCAATAGGCAGTATACTCTTAGCCCCTAAAATTTCTTTGAAAAAAAAATAATATGAGTAGAAAGTTTGTTGAAGTTGATCTGAGGCTCCTATGACCTTTGTTATGTGATTGCGCAGTTTCTAAAGTCAAGATTGAGGTTCTGTAATGGGCTATTGGACCTTAGATACATTGAGCAACTGATACTTGTACTTTTTTAGGATTGATGGACATAAATATTTATATAAACACTTAGCCCCTCAAAAATTAAATATGCTTAGGTTTATAGGACCTTAGATTTGAAATTCCAACCTGAAATTTATTACATAAAGAGTCCTAACACCTATGAAACTTGTTTTGCTAAGTATGAAAGACTTAGTATAGAAAAATAGTTATACTAAGGGTCTTAAGACATTTAAAACACATAAATTCATTCAACCTTAAGCCCCCAAAATGGGTCGTAAGAACTCTAAACTTAGGCCTTTTTTAAATCTAAAGTCCTACAAAGGTTCATGAGACCTTTGGACTTAAAAATTTTTGAACATGAAGTCCCACAAAGGGCCGTAAACCTCTGAACTCAAGAAGCTTGAGATTTGAAGTCCCACAAAGTGTTATAAGATCCATGGACATAGAAAAATTTGAAGGTCATATAGGGCTAAAAAGCCTATAGACCTTATCCCCTTAAGAGGAGGATGCCACAATGGGTCCTAAGACCTCTGAACCTTGGGCTTTGTATTTTAGGTCATCAAATTTTTTGACAATTTTTTGCATTTGGACACTTAGTCCCCATAAGATTTTGAAAAAATGGAAGTTTTATACAAAGCTCGAATTTTATAGTAAAAATGGTGGTTAACACTTGGACTATTTTTTTTAAAGCAGGGGTCAAATAAATGCTTTGAAAAAGTATGCTTTTTGTATAAATTTTTTCTTCTTAAAAACACTTTTTATGTGTGTAAAAAGCCTATAGGGTGAGTTTTATGGTTCCTTGTACCTTTGTTAGTTTGAATGGGATCAAAGGTGGAAACCTTGATGATTCTCTTAGTCTTTTGGGGTCTTTAGACCTTTGATTATTGGCCTGAGGATGTGTGGAGCTCAGCCAAGTGTGGATCAGTGCTCTGATCTGACTATTATGGGTCTTTAGATCTTAGTTATTTTTTAATGGAAGCAAGGATGAAAGCCGTAGTGATTCCTTTAGTTTTTTTGGGTCCTTAAACCTTTGATTGTGATTATTGGGCCGTTTAAACTGGTGGAGTGTAGTATTTTTGGGATCTTAAGACCTTTTATTATTAGTAATAATCTAAGGCTAAAGTCCTTACAACTTGAGGTTTAGGTCCTGAGACCTTAGGTGGTAGAGCCAAGGTTGAATTCCTCGTGACTCTAAAAAAATACTTATATAGGATACATTGTGGCTAACAAAAATATTCTTTTCATTTCACTTGAGCATTAAATATATCATTGATAATATCTTTTGAGGTGTTTAACGTTCCAAGGGTGTGAAAGTTCATATCCCTCAATGACTTTGAGCTAATAACAACCTGGCCTTGCTATCTTGGTGACAACATAGGGGCCTTGCCACTTAGGACCTTGCTTTCCTACACTTGGATTATAGTTTCAAAGGTGATCTCTCTCAAGAACAATGCCCCTACCTCTAATTCTCTATGGTGCGCCTTCTTGTTAAACTAGGAAGTTATCCCCTGCTTATATGCTTCCATTAGAATTAGGGAGGCTTCCCTCTTTTCTACCAACTCATCCAGAGACCTCTTGAGTCCTTCATCATTAGCTTCCATTTCAAACTGATCTACCCTCTATGTGGGTACTTTAAACTCTATTGGGATCACCGCCTTAGTGCCAAAGGTCAGCAAGAATGGATTTTCCCTAGTTGGACCTCTGACTTCCATTCTATAGGCCCACAAAGTTCTTGGAAGTTCATCAGCCCATAGCTCTTTACCCTTTTCTAACCTATTCTATAGAATGTGGAAGATGGTTCGGTTGGACATTTTAACTAGTTCGTTGTCTTGAGGGTGGACTAGAGATGAGTAGTTTTTGGACATGTCATAGTCTGAGCATAACTCTCTGAAGGATGGGTTGGCGAACAATATACCACTGTCTAAGATCATGGCCTTGGGCAAGCCAAACCTGCAGATAATATTTTCCAGATAAAGTTGGTATTCTTCTTATCTGTGATGGTGGCTAAAGGCTCAGACCACTTGGTGAAGTAATCAAAGGCCATAATATGGAACTTATTTTAGCATTTGGTAAGGGGAAGAGGTCCTATTAAATTAGCTCCCCAATGAGTAAAGGGCCATGGACTTAGTAATTGATCCATCTTCTCTATTGGCTACTTTCACACAAAGTTAAAACTCTAACACTTGCGTAACATCGTATTTGGTCCATGGCTTCCTTACACAATGTCATTCAGAAGTACCCTTGCCTTAAGACCTTATAGACTAAGGTCTTTGGACATGTATGACCACAGTGGATACCTTTATGGTGGTCTCTAAGGACGTAGTTGGCTTCTATTGAACTGAGGAATCTCTGAGGTTTTGAACAATATCCATTCTTGAATAATATCACATATTCCATGTAGTATCTTGAAGTTGGAAACTTCATCCGTTAGGCCTAAATATTATTTTTTGGTTGGACCACATCTCTAAGGTAGGCTTTGATGGAAATGGTCCAGTCTGAGATCTGATCGACCTTTATAGTGTTGAATTAGAGTTGTGTAATGCATGGCTGGTCCAAGGTGATAACTAAGACCCATAGATATATCTCATCTGATGAAGCCACTGATTCAAAATGGTCAAACTCTGAATTTTCTACCTATGGACCCTTCTAATGTAAAATTTGGGGATCCTCTTAACGAGGAGTTATAATCACTAAGTACCCTGTAATCTTGTCACCTTTGGCCTCATAGACCTCAGTGACTTGGTTAACTACTAGTTGATAGTCATTGATGGCCCCTATCTGTTAAGCTTTTAAATAGAGGGACAGGCCTATAATTTCTGCCAATACCTCATAATTGGCCTCATTATTAGAGGCTTTGAACTTAAAATGAAGAGAAAGAAAGATAGTACTTCCTTTCAGGATTGCTAAATGAAGTCCATCTCCATTGCCTAAGTTATTTGAGGAGCTATCCATGTGTAAGACCCATGTTGGATAGTTAGGATCTATCCCTTAGAACGATGGCCACCTGGGCTCTTTAGGCACTGATGTGACCTCCATCTTGGATCCTTTTGTCTCTTCTTTCATGTTTCTAAGATCCACAACAAAGTTGACTAAGACCTGGCCCTTGATACCTGACATCGAATTTGCTCAACTCTATAAAACACATGATATTCCTTCCTGAATTATCGGGTTTGTGGAGAATTTGTTTTAGGGGTTGACCGGTCATCTCTACCGTCGTATGAGAAGACTTATATCTGATATGATGAGTCATATGGATATATTCTACATTCTCTAATAGTTGCTTTCAGCCCCTATAGAGATCCATTGATGTAATAGTTGGGGTAGTGGACCCCAAACTCTTCTCGGATCAAAGTTGAGCTGATAATAGTTAACGAGGCAACCCAAAACAAGTATAGATCTTCCCCCGTGATGATTTAGACATTAAAGGTTCAGACACTAGGTATTTTTTAGGTTTTGAAAGACCTCTTCGACCTCAAAATTTCACTTGAATGCCTAATTTAGTACTTTGAAGAAAGACAAACATTTTTTGTGTTCTTTGAGATAAATCAGTCAAGGGTCATAAATCGTTTAAGATATGAACCTCTATGACTTTCCTTTAAGACTTTATATCTTAAAGAACTTGAATCTTCTTCGGATTGGACTTTATGACCTGACTTGGGACAATGAACCATATAAGCTTACCTTCAGCAACTCCAAAGCATAATTTTTTAAATTGATGCTCATTTGGTTATGCCTCAGGACAGTGAAGGTATCTCCAAGGTTCTTCACATGCTCTGAGTCCACCAAAATCTTTACCATCATGTCATCAAGATATACCTCCATGGTCTTGCCAATAAGATCTTTGAAGATGGATTTGACCACCCTATGATAGGTTGCACCTGCATTCTTTAGTCTAAAAGGCGTAACTTTGTGAAAGTAGGTACCTTTGTTTGTAATGAATGAGTTTTTTTTCTCATCTATAGGGTCCATTTTGATCTTGTTTTACCCGGAGTATGCATCAATGAATAAAAGGAGCTCGTGGCCAATCGTGGAGTCTAATAATGTGCCAATTTAAAGTAAAGGATAACATTTCTTAGGGCATGACTCGTTGAGATCAGTGAATTTAACACACATTATCCACTTTTTATTGGCTTTAGGTACAAGAACCACGTTAGAGAGCCATTCTAGGTACTTGACCTCTCTGATGAAGTCAGTCGCTAAGAGTTTATCAACCTCCTCTACTACATGATTATTTCTTTTTAGGGCCAAAGAGCCTCTTATTTCAGCAGACTGGTTTGTGGTTTGTGTCCACGCTGAGGTGGTGGACCATGACCTTAGGATCCACCCCGAACATGTTTGGGTGGCTCCAGGCGAAGTTGTCTCTATTATCCCTAAGGAACTAGATGAGCTCTTCTCTAAGGGAGGAGCTTAGGCCAACCCAATCTGAACTTCTTCAGTTAGATCCTCTATATCAATGCAATCAGTGGTCAGAGCCTTAATTGGCTTTCTCATTTTCTTTTTATCCTCACCCCGAGGATCCAGAGTGTCCACGTTTAGCATTTATATGCCTAGGCTTTCTGGGTGGGGGGGCTCGAGCATTGGTTGGGGAGGAGGCAGGACCTCTGGCGAGACCACTAAGCCCTTTTTGCACTTTATGGTACCTCGTACTAGTCTTGGGGAGTGTCAAACGACCTCCTCCTTTGTCATGTGGAAGTGATATAGCACTCTTTTTCTTTCTTCTAGTCCTCAAACAATTTTCCCCTTCCTTTGGGGGTTGGGAACCTCATCATCAATCTTTGAGTTGAAATGACAACATCTAAGTCGTTGAGTGATGGTCTACCCAAGATCACATTGTAAGCAGAGGGGAGATCCACCACTATGAACAAGTTCCAAATGGTTGTGAAATAATTTTTAGAACCCAAGGTAGATGGAGTGACATATACTAAGGAATAAGTTCTCTCTCCATTGAGTTCGATGAGAGGAGTGGTGATAGGGTTAATATATTTTGCTCCGAGGATCATAGCCTCAAAGTCATATAAGAATAAGATATTTGCAGAACTCCTTATCTCAGTCAGGATCCTCCGCGTGTTAGATTTCCGCATTTATAAGGACAAATTTTCGATGTAGTCAATTTTTATGTATTTTGTTTATAGAACGTGTTTCGACAAAATATTTGAGTCATAGGTTAGGATTTGAGTCTGTTGACCTTCAATCTTATGACGTGTTTGATTTAAGACGTGGCGATCAAGATATCATTTGCATACTATCGTGCCGATTTCATACCTTGTTTTTGTCTTCATGTTCCGTGGATCTCTTAGGTATGAAGCATAAATATTTTGATCCTTGGATATTTTTCTTGGGTGTTATTTTAAAAAATTGTTTTGAATTGATTTAAAATATTATTATTTTTTTAAAAAATAAAGTCATTCTAATGACATCGGGTATGTCATCCGAACGAGTTTGCGCATGATCCAATGAAGTCCAAATGAGGCAGTTTTTTATCAGCACTGGTTTCCCGTTGGAAGTTTCATTAGAAAGGTGTTTGAACAAGAAGTGTAGCCTTGTTCGAACCAGATCCAATTTTATTCAAATAAACCAATGTATTTTTCAATGAAAAATTCATTTTTCAGCCTTGTCTCATTTTTAGAAAACCTATTATAAATAGAACTTCATAGAAGCAGTTCTTTATGAGACTTTTTCATAACCTTAGAATCATAAAACTCTTCCAAAAATTTCTTCTAGGGTTTTAATCTTCCATGATCATGTTTTCCAACTAAAACACTAGTTTACACCCTACTATTTAAAGATCCAAGTTTTATTTATATATATGCATTGATATCTAGTTTTGTGGGGAACCTTAGTTTACCCTTCATCTTATTAAGTATTTATTTTGTGCAATGAATTTTGTGCCTTGTTTGTTTACATACAATGGACTCTGTATGTGATGGTTGATGAGCCTGTATCAGTGGATACCAAGACGTGTGTGGACTCACACATTATGGCACTATGTAGGTAGACTCCTACATGTCGAAGTGGAGGAGAGGTCGATGGATAGAAGACGCATCAAGGCTTGCGAGGGCATCGAGTAGTTGGGTAAGTCATATGTCTAACTTGTGTAATTCCTCATCATAATAAATTGCGTTGACTGGGTCGTCCGAGGTTTTTCCCATTTGGGTTTTTCCCATACATCGGGAGTTATAGTTTTATTTGCTTATTTTATCATGCACTCTCCTATATGTGTGTTTAGATGAATATAACATTAATTGATCTGCTAATCACAGACATTTATTTAAAAGTGGTGCTAAGTTTAATTTGAGTTAATCTTTTTGATTGAACTTGAAATTGAAAAGTTCAAAAATAGTGGTTTACTTGTTTCTACCTTATCCATATTAGAATCCCTAGAATAGGAATTTCTAGTGATATCAGTGCAGGAACACCAAGTTATTGTGTAGATACATGTTTCGTGCTATTTTAGGGTTGTTTGGGTGTGTTTCTCTGTCTTCTGGTTTGTTTCTTTCTCTTAATGGGTCGTCATAGTGACAAGTTTTCTAACTTTTTCTGCGATGATGATGATTTTAATATTCGAGAGGAGTTTAATGAGCTTCGTAATCCTTCTAAAAAATTAACTCGTTTGAATTTGAAGTTTGAAAAAATAGTTAAATTTCTTTTAAAAAAAAATTACTTAAAATATGAAATTGAGTTTTTGTAAAAATTTCAAACTCAAAGAGATATCCTTCATGAGAATCTCAAGGACATGAAATGTGATTCCCAAAACTAAAAGTGTCCAATAAAGAGAGTGATGATAGATTCCGGGTTTTAGAGAATGAATTAAAGGACTCTAAGATGTTTGAGGCCAGGGTCAAAGGACGTGCCTTTGAGGATAATGATACATAAATAAAAGTTTTGAAGTCACGTGAGAAGACTAATAGGAATAAGTTAACTTACTGTAAGGACACAAATTTCCAATTGAGTCCATATATAGTTTTGGCTCAATTCCGGACAAAAACATTTATTCATAGGATTTTATTTAATTGTAATATTCAAGACCTATGAAGTGTTTGTTGAAGACGTAGCGGCAAAGAGTATAAAGCATCATCAACATGCCGTAGTTTATGTGCCTCGTTTGTACGTCATCAACTTAGGTTCCATGCTCCCAAGGTATGAATGTATTTATATGTATATAGGAGTTTGGAACAATTTGTATTGGGTGTTAGGTGAATTAAAACTGCATTTTATTTTTCAGAAAGAATCAATTAGAAACTTAAAAATAAGTATATAAAAGTTTATAAAAGTTTCTGGGCCAAAATCGAATTTTACAAACTTTCTGGACGTTCGTTAGAAATGTCGTTCGAACGAGTTTTTTCGTTCGAACCAGATTTCGTTCGAACGAGTTTTGTCGTTTGAACCAGGTTCGTTCGAACGAGTTTGCCAACGACCCTAATCTGGTCAGTCGTTCGATATGTCGTTCGATATGTCGTTCGAACGAGTTTTCGTTCTAACGAGATATCTAACGAGATTCTAACGAGCCCAGGCTGGTCGCTCGTTAGAAGTCTCGTTCGAACGAGAGTCAAGTTCGTTCGAACGAGACGTCAGGCGGGAACGGTTTTGAGCAGTTTTTGACAGTTTTTTCCCCACTTCTCCACTTGGTTTTCAACCAACTTTTTCATGCATTATTATGTGCGAGAAACACATTTTCCAAGATAACTTTTCCATTCCATATCCAACTCTTAGAGGGAGTTTGAGAGCAAATTTAATTAGGGAAAATGTTCATGTTTTGAGTGTTAATTTTTAATGGAAAATTCATACACACTCTAGTTTACACCCATTGTTGTTTATTCCAAGTTCTATATATACATATCCTTACTTGGAGTTTTTGGCACCGGTTTTCTCTACCGAATTCAAGAGACGTTTCGGGTTTGCTTCTACACCCCATCACAAAGAAGACCTTTGTAGAGATTCTACCCGTTTGGAGAAAGGCTCCATGTTCGGGTGACGGTGACCGTTTAAAGTCCTATCGGTGTATTCCGAGACCACGGTGGAGCTCCGTTGGTTATCCGCTAATTGGAGGTTGATACAAGAAGGAGCATCACGGCTTGAGAGGGTTCGAGTTTAGGAAGTAAGTCTTTTGTCTTGTATTTTGTAATACCGTTTTTAGTGGATTTGAGGCTAGGGCCGTCCCGAGGTTTTTTCCCGTTAGTGGGTTTTTCCTCGTATATCGCGGTGTAGTGTGACATTGTTTATTTTATCTTGCACATCATTTAGAACGCATGCTTTAGGTTTAATTCAAGATAAAATTCGGTTTAATTATCACTCTCATTTAATTTGGGACTTAAATTAAATATTGGGTAAATTTGGTTTATTCAAGTCACTTGCTAAAATTAGTTTCGCCTAACTTTGGATATAATTGTTAATCATGACTTAGGCAAATTCTAGGACTTGAATTATTTTATTTTAATTTGTTTTGTTAAAACCATCTCAACGCTTCCGCATTTATTGAAAAGGAAATTAAATATTTTAATTTGCGATTATTTAAAATCCAGGGTCTTTCAAATTGGTATTAGAGCCAAAAACGATAAATTATTTCGTTAAAGATCCTTTAATTTTTGGCTAAAATGGATTTTTCCCCATTTTCAAAATTTCCTATTTTTGATGGTTCTAACTACGCGTATTGGAAAGCGCGAATGAAATCGACACTTAAATCTATCGATGAACGTGTTTGGATGTCTGTTGTTAACGGTTGGACTCCACCAAAACATTTAATTGAAAATGAACAAGTTCCCAAACCCGTTGATAGATGGACCGAAAATGAGTTTAAGCTTGCAAATTTTAATTCCCGTGGTTTAAATGCCTTATTTAGCGCTGTCGCACCGGATGAATTCCGACGTATTATGACGTGTGAAACCGCTAAAGAAGCTTGGGATATTTTACAATTAACTCATGAAGGAACGAGTGTCGTTAAAGCTTCTAAACTCCAAAACCTCACCACTCAATTTGAAACTATCAAAATGGATGAAAATGAAACTTTTGATAAATTTTATGCTAGACTTTCTGACATTGTTAATTCATCCTTTAACTTGGGAGAGAAAATACCTGACGACCGTGTAGTAAAGAAAATTTTAAGGTCCCTACCCGATAGATTTATTCCAAAGGTGACCATTTTAAATTCTTTACCCACTTTAGCCTCTACAAAATTAGAAGAGCTTGTAGGTGATTTACAAACCTATGAACTGGATATGTTTCCCTCTAAAACTGAAAAAAAAATTGAAAAGGGCGTTGCTTTGAAAGCCCGAAAAGAGGTCAAACAAGTAGTAGAGAGCGATAGTGATAGTGACTCGGAAGATATGGCTTTGTTTGCTCGTAAATTTAGAAAATTTCTTAAATTTAACAAAGATAAAGTTAAAAATGATTTTAAGAAATTTGAATCTTCTAAACATGATAAAAACGAGAAGATTTCTAAAGCCGATAAGATCCCTAAACCTAGTAATGAAAATATTGATAGGGACGAGTCTAATAAATGTTTTGGTTGTGAAGGTTATGGCCATAGGGCTTATGAGTGCCCCACTAAACTAAGGAAAGAGGGTAAACGACCCATTTCATATAATGCGACCCTTAGTGATAGTGATAAGGAAGAGAAGCCTGAATCCCCCATTAAGAAAAATTTTGTGGCTTTTATGGCACATGTGAGTGATAATGAGAACTCATCGGATGATGAAATTATAGCACATGCCACTTCCAAGGTCATTGTACATGATTCTCTTATTTTTGATAATAGTAAGAGTGAAGAAGAAGAAGAAAGTGAAAATGAAGAAGAGGTTGATATGCGTGAACTTCAAAATGCTTTTCATGAATTATATAAAGAATCTATTAAATTGAAAAGAGCTAATTTGAAGTTAGAAGCGAGTTTAAGAGAGAGTGTCAAGGTCATTGATGAAAGTTCCTTAATAGAAGACCTTAGGACACATGAGAGGACTCTTCAAGAGAAGCTTAACTATGTAGAAGGCGAGAGAGATAGCCTTAGGGGTTTAATGGAATCCTTGAAAAAGGAGCTTCTTGGTTTTGAAGAGCGAAATGTTTTACTAGAATCTAAAATTTTAGAATTGGAAAATAAGTTAAAAGATTCTAGTAATGTCAAATTTGATTTGGAGTGTCGTTCGGAAAAACTAGATAAAATGTTAGGAACGGTCCAAATTAAAAATGACACTTTTGGTTTAGGCTTCAATTCTTGTAATGATTTTAACCCTAAAGTCAAAACCAATGTTTTAGGAGAATCTTCTAGGAATGCATTTAATGATCACTCCTTAGATAAATCTTTTCGACATATTCTTACTTGTACACTTTGTGGTCGACAAGGTCATCTTAGGAAATTTTGTTTAGATCTTAAACGAATTCCTAGAAAATCCCATAGTAAAGTAACCACGATAGCTAACGTTCCTACACCCCAAGATAGTAATTCTTCATTAATTTGGGTTAGGAAATCCGACTTGGTTGCCTTACAAAATAGGGATTTTGATTCTCATTTACTTTCACATCCTTCCTCCCTTGCTAAATCTAATGGATGAATGTGTTAGTGTTTGCATACTTTAGCGTTTGTACTTCATGCTATATTCATATGCTAAATGTATGCTTGTTTAGTCATTTTCTAGTCATTGCCTTATTTCATATCACATGCTAGAAATTATGACTTGTTTATCTTTTTGTATTATATTTTGTGTTTGAATCGACTGCATAATACAAAAAGATTTTTGTTTATCATTTGTGTTTTATTTATTTCATTTAAGCTTAATGAAAAATACAAATGATTTTTGTTTGTCCTTTTGAGTAAATATTTATTTTTGATTAAAAATGTTAAAAACTCAAAAAGATTTTGTTTTGTGTGTATTTTTGTTTGACACACTTTATGTGGCATATATTTGTGTTTGAATCCTATCGTTTACGCTTCCATGTGGCTAGAACTTTTGGTTTAGATTTTCAATCCTTAAAATGTTCTTTACCATGTTTTATATGGAGTAGTTGGATTTTGTATTGTCTAAATGGATTCTATTTCTATATGCCTCTTTTCACACATGCACGAGCTCTTTTGAAATCTTAATGTCACATGTTATATTTGAGCTTTTTGAGGTGTTCTCCTATCAATCTAGTCATCTACATATCTATGACCTAGGAGGACTAGTGCATGTCAAAATCCGTTGCATGTGAGATTTGTGCGAAAAATGAAAACATGATAAATTAATATATGCACGGGGAAGGGCTCCGAAAGGATGAATCAAATCCTTTGCGATAGTAAGCCACCGTTGATTGGATCTAAAAGAATTACGTGATCCACAGGCCTAAAAACAGAATATTTGGCATTAAACAAAAAGAAATTGCCAAGGCCTATGTTTGTTTGATATATTCATTCAAAAATAAAAGAATATATATGCTCATTGAGGGAGAATTGGATGGTATATCAACGGTTTGCACAATGTCCGTTTATCCTAGTTGTCTTTAATGTCATGACTCTATTTGATTTGTAGAATCATCATCATGCTAGGCTTGTATGCATTGTGTATGTTTGTTCATTGAGTTCAATCTTTATATTGTCACATGAGGTTATATTTAACTGTGATGAAGTTTGCAATCAAATGAGAACTCCGTGAACGTTTCTTAAGTGTTTGGGTCTAAATTTAATTGTTGCTAGTTCACACCCCTACACTTCCGTTTCCATATGACACATTTTTGCCATACGAGTGTGCAAACTTATTGTATTTTGTGTCATGTGTGTGTTTATATCTATCTATATATGCTCGTACTTATTGGTATATTTATAGTATATATATATATGATATTTGTTTATCTTTGCCTTGCTTTTATTGACCATATGCTTTCATGTCGTTTCACTTTAAGCTTTCACATGGTGTTTATTAGTTCTTTATCCTTTTCCTATTCCCGAACAAAAAGGGGGAGAATGATGATAGGGGGAGAAATGGTATCTAATCCTATTATTATCGTATCTTCGTTTGGGGGAGATTTATCTTAGGGGGAGACGTCTTTCTAAGTAGGTCATGTGTTTAAAAGGGAGAATTAATTTAGGGGGAGTAATTAATTAATTGCATTTAATACTTTGATATTCCCTATGCATTTGATGAGTTTGCTTAAGTGTGCAGGTATTCTACTAAAGTGGCATCTTTCTACGGCAAAGAGTTTGATCCTTGGGTTGAGTCAAGATTGGGCGGGTTATGTTTTGAGTCTAGTAGAGCTTGACGTCCCTTTAGGATTTTTGTTTGGTTTTTGTCCCGGAATAGCCAAAGGGGGAGATTTGTAAGGACACAAATTTCCAATTGAGTCCATATATAGTTTTGGCTCAATTCCGGACAAAAACATTTATTCATAGGATTTTATTTAATTGTAATATTCAAGACCTATGAAGTGTTTGTTGAAGACGTAGCGGCAAAGAGTATAAAGCATCATCAACATGCCGTAGTTTATGTACCTCGTTTGTACGTCATCAACTTAGGTTCCATGCTCCCAAGGTATGAATTTATTTATATGTATATAGGAGTTTGGAACAATTTGTATTGGGTGTTAGGTGAATTAAAACTGCATTTTATTTTTCAGAAAGAATCAATTAGAAACTTAAAAATAAGTATATAAAAGTTTATAAAAGTTTCTGGGCCAAAATCAAATTTTACAAACTTTCTGGACGTTCGTTAGAAATGTCGTTCGAACGAGTTTTTTCGTTCGAACCAGATTTCGTTCGAACGAGTTTTGTCGTTCGAACCAGGTTTGTTCGAACGAGTTTGCCAACGACCCTAATCTGGTCAGTCGTTCGATATGTCGTTCGATATGTCGTTCGAACGAGTTTTCGTTCTAATGAGATATCTAACGAGATTCTAACGAGCCCAGGCTGGTCGCTCGTTAGAAGTCTCGTTCGAACGAGAGTCAAGTTCGTTCGAACGAGACGTCAGGCGGGAACGGTTTTGAGCAGTTTTTGACAGTTTTTTCCCCACTTCTCCACTTGGTTTTCAACCAACTTTTTCATGCATTATTATGTGCGGGAAACACATTTTCCAAGATAACTTTTCCATTCCATATCCAACTCTTAGAGAGAGTTTGAGAGCAAATTTAATTAGGGATAATGTTCATGTTTTGAGTGTTAATTTTTAATGGAAAATTCATACACACTCTAGTTTACACCCATTGTTGTTTATTCCAAGTTCTATATATACATATCCTTACTTGGAGTTTTTGGCACCGGTTTTCTCTACCGAATTCAAGAGACGTTTCGGGTTTGCTTCTACACCCCATCACAAAGAAGACCTTTGTAGAGATTCTACCCGTTTGGAGAAAGGCTCCATGTTCGGGTGACGGTGACCGTTTAAAGTCCTATCGGTGTATTCCGAGACCACGGTGGAGCTCCGTTGGTTATCCGCTAATTGGAGGTTGATACAAGAAGGAGCATCACGGCTTGAGAGGGTTCGAGTTTAGGAAGTAAGTCTTTTGTCTTGTATTTTGTAATACCGTTTTTAGTGGATTTGAGGCTAGGGCCGTCCCGAGGTTTTTTCCCGTTAGTGGGTTTTTCCTCGTATATCGCGGTGTAGTGTGACATTGTTTATTTTATCTTGCACATCATTTAGAACGCATGCTTTAGGTTTAATTCAAGATAAAATTCGGTTTAATTATCACTCTCATTTAATTTGGGACTTAAATTAAATATTGGGTAAATTTGGTTTATTCAAGTCACTTGCTAAAATTAGTTTCGCCTAACTTTGGATATAATTGTTAATCATGACTTAGGCAAATTCTAGGACTTGAATTATTTTATTTTAATTTGTTTTGTTAAAACCATCTCAACGCTTCCGCATTTATTGAAAAGGAAATTAAATATTTTAATTTGCGATTATTTAAAATCCGGGGTCTTTCACTTACATTAAAGGGGAGAGAGATAACCTTCTAAGATTTATTGAAAATATAAAGAAAGAGTCCCTAACTCTTGAAGAGTCTAAATTATTGCTTGAGTTTGGGATTTTTAAGTTAAAAGATGATTTAAGAGACTCAGGTAGTGTTTGTGCTGGCTTCAGTGATTCGGATTTTTTTGTTGCTAAAGCCAATACCAATATTTGTTTAAGAGTGCCAACCGTTGCCCAGGATGCTTCAAAAAGTCAACCCAAGTGTCGTCTTCCTCGTGTTTACACATGTATGCATTGTTGTAGGAAATTTCACCTTAGGATTTTTGTTATGATCTTAAAAGAGGTGCTAGAAAGTCTATATCCCGTGTCACCATTGTTTCTAAAATTTGAGGCATTAAGTGTTCATCTATTTGGGTTAGTAAATTTTTTTTGGAGGCATTAAATGTTAGATTGGTTGATTCTCGCATTCTTTCACATGATTCGTCTTACGTTATATCTTATGGTTGATTTTGTTTGCATGTATTCATACACTAGATTTTGTACTTCGTGTTATATGTGTTTTCTAGTTGTATGTGTTATATGTATTCATGTATTCATACACTAAATACAAAATCTTTTTTCTTGTCTTTTGATTTTGGTTTTCATATGGTGTCTTTCGAAAATTGTTTTAAAACTCAAAAAGATTTTTGTTTGTGTAGTTTAGTTTTACTAATATTATGTGGCATGTTGGTGTGTTTGAATCCACTTCATTCTATATTTCCATGTGTCTAAAACATTTGATTATGATTTTCAATGCTTATTAATCATGCTTGCATTGGGTAGTTTCATATTGATTTTCTTAAAGGATTGACTTTGCATATGCCTCCTCAAACATATGCCTGGGCTCTTATGGATTTTAACTTCATATGTTACATAATCTAAGTGAGGTGTTCTCCAAGCAATATTGTTATATACGTTTATATTTTATTAGGGGATTTGTGCAGGTAAGAACCATTTCCCCTGAGTTTTCTTTATTATTAAAAAATATGAGTGTTCACAAATAAGGTCTATAAAGGGAGAAATATTCCTTGAGTGAAAGGTCACCATTGGAAAGAGCTTTAAAAATATGAGGCAAAAGAAAACAAAATATTGCCACTACTAACTTGTTTCATTAATTCTTCAAAAGGTTAATATCTTCAAACATTGAGAGCAAAAAAAAATATATATATATAGGGTGTTGTAAGTTGAAGATAAATGAATTTACACAATGAGTCACAGTTATTTAATGTTTAATGCTATAGTTTTGAAAATTATAAATGTATTATAGGCTAGTGTGTATTGTGTTTGTTTGTCCATTATGAGTTCACTTTATAGGTCACTATGATGCTAAATCTTTATTTGATAAAGTTAATGCAGTCAAATAGGACTCTTTAAACATTTTTGAGCGATACGGTCATAATTCTTTTGTTTATAGTTCATCCCTTCACTCCGCTTACCACATGTTTGTTTAGACACATCGACACTATGCTAGTGTCGAAAGCTTATTATGTTTAATATATTTTGTGGTGTTTGTGCATATATATGTGTGTGTGTGTGTGTGTGTGTGTGTGCATGTGTCATTGGTATCTTTTGCAAACTTATATATATGGTATCATTTTGTTTTGGATTTTTATGTTTGCATTTAATCACCACATGTTCGGTTTTAGTTTCAAGTATTTATAAGTTGTTATGATGTATGATCATATTGGTATCATTTTTTTTGCTTTTTATCACTGATATCACATTTATGCATCAATATCTGTATCATTTGTTCATTATTTGGATTATTTATGCTTGTGTTACAAATTTGTATGTGTGGTTACTTGTTTCACTTTAGATCACTGCATAATATACTTATTTTTCTTTCATGCATACCCATGTTTCATTTAGGGGGATATTTGGTTATATTGGGGAGAAATGGTTTTATTATGCATCTTTATCTTTGTTTATTCCTGAAGATAAAAAAAGGATAAATGGTATCTCAGTCTTTATAGTACAAGGGATATTTTTGCCTTAGAGGGAGACGTCCTAACTTAGGTAGATATTATTAGACCGGGGGGGGGGGGGGTCATTCTTATGTGGTTTTATATTATTGTATATTTTCTTTTCATTTCATGGTGTGTTTAATTGTGCAGGTTGGAAACGATGCGAAAAATCTACACAAGATCAAAACTACTCAATGTGAGTATGTCAAGTGTCTGCACTTCTTCCTTTTGGGGTTGGGATTGAGTCTTTTAGAGATCTTGACAGCGCATAGGTATTTGTTTTGCATTTTGTCCTGGAATAGCCAAAGGGGGAGATTTCTAAGGAAAAATTCTCGAGAGATTCAATTTGTATGTATTTTTTCTTTGCTCTGTGTTTAGACAAAACCTTTCAATCATAGGTTACGATTTGAATATGTTGACCTTTCAAACCTATGATGCGTTTGACTGAATATGTAGCAGCCAAGATATTATGTTCATAATAGCGTGTCACGTTTCATGCCTTATTTTTGTCTTCATGTTCTGAGGATCACTCGGGTATGAATGCATAAATATTTTCATCCTTGGATATTTTTCTTGGGTGTTGTTTTTTCAAAATTGTTTTAAACTGATTTTAAAAACTATTTCTTAGAAAAATTTTGAAGTCGTTTTAATGGTATAAGGTTTATCATTCGAACGAGTTTTCACAACTCATTAGATCATGATCCAACAAACTTCAAACGAGGTTTTTGGTCCGCACTAGTTTCACGTTGGAGGTTTCGTTATAAAGGTGTTCAAACATGAAGTGTTTCTTCATTCGAAAGATATCCAATTTCTTTCAAACAATCCAACGCATTTTTCAATGCAAAATTCATTTTTAGCCCCATCTTGTTTTTGGAAAACCTATTATAAATAAAATTCGGAGAAGCAGTTTTTTATGAGATTTTTTTTATAACCTCACAAAAATGGGTAAATTGTCACCCTTCCAGTGGTTAGCATTGTCACGGTCATTAACCGTGACAAAAAACACTTGTTTTGTGTCACGGTCAATGACCGTTACAAGCCCGTGAAAGACTTGCCACGGTCAATGATCGTGACAACAGTACTTGTCACGGTCAATGACCGTGACAATTCCTATAATATTGTCACGGTCAAGACCATGACACGTCCGTGACAAATTTCCCAGCAAAAAATTCTTTCCCCTCCTTTTTTTCCCCCACCGATTTCTTCCCTCCTTTTTTCTCTCTCTCTACGCTGCTCTCCCTCTCTCTCTCTCTCTCTCTACTTTCAGGTTAGTTTCTCTCTCTCTCTCTCTCTCTCTCTCTCTCTTCCATTTATATATATATATATATATATATGTGTGTGTGTGTGTGTGTGTGTGTGTGTATGTGCGTGTGTGTGTGCATGTGTGTGGTGGGTGGGGGGTGGGGGAGAGGGGGGTTGGGTGTGTGTGTGTGTGGTGGGGGAAGAGGGTAGGGCAGGGTGTGTGTGAGTGTGTGTGTGGTGGGGGTGGGGAGGGGGGCGAGGCTGTTTGTGTGTGTGTGTGGTGGGGGAAGGGGGTGGGGCAGGGTGGGAGGGGGCAAGGATGGGTGGGTGGGTGGTGGGGTAGGGGTGGGGGGCTGCGCGCGTGTGTGTGTGTGTGTGTGTATGTGTGTGTAGTGTGCGTGTATGTGCGTGTTTGTGTGTAGTGTCCCTTGTAAAAGAATTGATTGATTATTAATTTTTTTAGTAAATTAATATATGATTGCCCCTCATTGTAAATTAGTAAATTAATATATGATCAATTATGAAAGTAGGATTGCCCCTCATTGTAAATTAGTAAATTAATAATTGTATACTTTAATTGTTAGTTTAATTGAAGAAAAATATTAATTGAGTAGATGAATTTGAAGGATTACGAGATACATATTTGTTGTTGACGTTGCTGTTGGATTATAGTGGATCGATGTTGGGTTGGTTAATTTTAAAAGTGGCAAGACCACTGGATTATTGTCCATATGGGGGATGGATTTTTCAACTTTTTTTGAAAATTACTTTGTATATCGAACAATATATATATAGTATGATAATTAAATGAAAATACTTGAAATTACATATAGTGCACATAGATACTAGCCTTCTAGTTCTTATGCATACGCATTCAATAGCCCTTAGACCCGTTCGAGAGTCATTACCCCTGTAATGAGATCTCTTAAATTGTCCCATTTGGACAGTTTGGGATTGCATAATTTCTGTATAATATTCTTAGTGGCTTAAAGTTGTTACTTTTGGAGAAAGTTCTGCAGTCGTATCCTAATGTTCTCTGGGTACATACTAGATTGATAAGTGTGACTATTATTTCAATTGAGTAATTGAAATAACACTCACACTTGCTAATCTACGTCGTGTACTTGGAGAACTATGGGGATATGCTGCCAAATTTTTCTCAAATCGTAACAATGTGCATAAGCTATTAAGTATATTACAGACCACTCGCCCTTTAGAGGAGATGGAGGAAATAGAAATTTCTATTATAAATTGAATTTGAATTTGAATTTGAAATTTAAAAATCGAATATAAATAAGACATAATTAAATGAAACATACAATAAATCTAAGTTTTGTTTACCTTTAATAGGTGATTAGTTGTGGTAGCTGTGATGGGATATCCGAAATACAAAGAGTGGATGGGTGAGATAAATAGAATGGGGGATGTGTTTCGCAAAGGTGCTAACGAATTTGTGAAATACCCAAAGAGATGTCATAATGATGAAGAGTTTTCGTGTCCGTGTGCTAGGTGTAATAATGGTAAGGTGTTTGAGTGGAAAATAGTTGAACTACATTTGTTAAGATCAGGTATGCAAGATAGTTATTGATTTTGGAGTTTTCACGGTGAATGTAAAGTTCCTTTTGTCCCCGACCCACCTTCACAGCAACCTTCAACAAGTAGGATAGATGTAGAAGGGGATGATGTAAATCATAATATGTTAGAGGATTTAGTTGATGATGCGTACTGAGTTTATGAAGCAGAGGAGAATGAGGTTACTGATGATGTAGAAGGTTCAAGTGCTCATGAAGTATCACGATAAAACTTGACAATGACTACCAAAGTTTAAAATTTAAGGCGACCCAACCGTTATACTCTAGTTGTGAGAAGGATCAAACAACTTTACATGCCGTGGTTGGTTTGCACAATTTGAAGACGCAGTACGATTTGTCTAGCAATAGCGTGACAGGAATTCTGAAATGGGTAAAGGGCTTATTACCCAAGGAGAATACGCTTTCAAATAGCTGTCCTGTTGTGAAGAATAGTTTGAAAGGTTTCGGAACGAAGAATAAATCGATTCATGCTTGTGTGTATGACTGCATACTATACCGAAAGGAGTATGAAAATATCGAGCGTTGTCCAGTAAGAGATGAACCTAGATATGTCCAATCTACTAGTAAGGAAGGCACAAGCTCAAAACTGCCTCAAAAAGTGTTGAAATATTTTCCCGTTGGGCCTAGATTAAAGCTATTTTTCACAGTACTATGGATAGCGGAGGCAATGACTTGGCATGCTAGGGCATAAGTAGGGGGTAATATCATGCGTCATCCTATTAATTATACAGCCCGGAGGAGGATGAATTATGAGTATTCCGATTTTGCTCGAGAACAATGCAACATTCGTTTGACTATATCAACAGATGGTTTCAATCCAATTGGAAATCTAAGCACCAATCAGAGTGTATGGCCAGTGATCCTAGACCCAATCAACCTCCCTCCTTCATAGTGTATGAGACCTGAATTTTTGATGATGGCTTTGTTAATACCTGGGCCAAAGGCACCAAGTGTTAACATCGACGTCTACCTGGATCCTTTGGTAGAATAATTAAATGAGTTTTGGGAAGAGGGTGTGCAATCGTTTGACTCCTTTAGAAAATAAGAGTTTACGCTGAAAGCTATGTTGATGTGGGCAATTCATGATTTTCCAGCTTATGGGACATTATCCGGTTGTGTAGTACATGGTTATTTGGGGTTTCCTATTTGTGGAGAGGATACTGAATCTCTTCGTCTATCCTTTAGCTCAAAAAATGTATAACATTGCCACATGAGGTTTTTACCCCCGGCTCATAGTTTCAGATTTGAGAAAGGTTCCATTTTTTTATTGGGCGGGGTTGAACATAGGCTACCGCCGAGATAACTTTCGGGTTCAGAAATTGAAAGTAAATCTTCTTAATGTGGCCCTAATATGCCAGGTAAGAATCCCAAATTTAAGAATGTCAAGCATAAGAAGACCCCAATTGGGAATGAAACTGAGATAAGAAAGGCATGGTCTAGGAGGTCAATTTTATTTGACTTGCCTTATTGGAAGAATAACCCAGTGCGCCATGTATTAGATGTGATGCATGCAGAGAAGAACTTCGCTGAACATATTGTGGGCACTTGCCTTAGGGGGAGTCATTCGAAGGATGGAGAAAATGCACGAAAAGAGCTTAAATCGTTGAAACTTAAGCCACAACTATGGTTGAAAGAAAATAGTAGGGGAAGGACAATAATTCCCCCTGGTGTGTTTACTTTGAAGAGTGCGGAAAGGAAGTAGCTTTTAGACACAATATATCATTTGAAGGGCCCATCTAATTTTGCGTCCAACTTGCAAAGGATTGTGAATTATGCTACTCATGATTTACATAAATGTAAGTCCCACGATTGGCATGTGATCATGCAATTGGTTCCTTTATTGTTTAAGCACTGCTTCTCCAAGCACAAGGATTTGTGGAGGGCTATTATGCAAATTAGTATTACCTTTTCACTCTTGTGTGAGAAGTTAATCAATCGAGGGCCGCAAAATTGGCGGTGATCGAAGCGATTTGTCTGTTAGAGAAGTACTTTGCCCTAGCATTCTTTGATATAAGTGTTCACTTGTTAGTACACCTATGCGGCGAGGCACTTCTTTGTGGTCCAGTTAGATATCTGTGGATGTATCCGTTTGAAAGATTAATGAATTTTTTTAAAGATTACGTCAAGAATACGCGATATATTGCAGGATCAATTGCAGAGGAATACATCACCGTGGAATCATCAGTATATACTCGAGAATATATGCCTGACTCGACCAGCGTTGATGACACTGATGAGTTCGTCGGTGATGGTGGTCATGTGATGGGAAAATGAGTGAAATTAATGAGTTTACAACATGAACAAATATCTCGTTATTTATTTGACACACATGAAGATGTCGAAGAGTGGAAAAGAAAGTTTAGATTATTATAATGTTTAACATTATTTTAGATTGCTTTATACGTGATTAATTTTGTAATATGCAGAAAATATGAAGCCTGTGAGAACAATAAAAGATGAAAACAATGGTACAATCAGACAACGAATTTCGGTTGTGGTTGACACGAGAGGTAATTATAATGAAAATGGTCGTTATATAACGTTACATTAAACTCAAATTTTAAAACTAATATAATTAATTTATCTATATTCTCAACTCTTAAATACGAGTGATGTGACATCAAGGCTTTCTCGTCTAGCCACTGGACCCTTGTTCGTGGCACAAGAGTACTGTAATACCCCGTAATTTTATTGATATTTATTTAAGGGATTAATTAAATTAAATGAGAATTAATTGGGAATTAATCCGGATATAAATACTAGAGAGATGTGAGTTGGTATTTGATTATGATATTGAAATTGAAAACTTCATGAGTATTGAATATTTAAATTGTCACGAGATAGAAATACGATAATTTGGAAATTTAGTTGGGACGCGCGTGTCAGTCGCGTTAGAGATGTAATTATTTGAATTAAAAAGTAAATTTTATTTTTATCAACCGAATGGTCATTTTGAGTGCGTCAACGTGTCCGGACGGGTCAAAATAGTCAGAAAACACTAGCCGGGGGTTTAGTTTGGGTCCCGGGGCATTTTTGGGCCATACCGGCAACCTAGAGGGGTATTTTGGTAATTTTAAAAATTAAGGGATTAAAACCTACGAATTTTAGGAGTTAATTATATATTATTTAGGAACCCACTAAGCCCATTATCAGCATTACATGAGTTAGAGGGCTACGGGAGTTATAGGAGAGTTTGAAGAGATTCCAAAAGAAACCTCCAACCACCATCTTCAACCTTGGGAGAAAATCTGTAGAGAAAGGGGAGAAATCAACCTTCGTTCACCAACATAAATTCTGAAGAACAATCTAAGGCAAGTGATTTGATATTTTTAGTCCATTGAATATGTCTTCCATGTTTAGTGTAGGAATTATCTTATATTGAAATTTTTTGAAGAAAACCCATGAAATTTTTGGAGAAACTTTGAATTTGGGTTAGGATTTTCATGTAGAATGATGATGCACTGATTTAATATTCGAAGAGTTATATATGATGATTTAAAAACGGATTTATGATGGGTAATTGAGCATAAGAAAATTATGAGTTCATGTTCATAGGGTTTGGGGAAATATTTGAAGATTTATATTAAATCCTTGATGATTTATAAGATTTGACCCCTAAAATATGTTAAGGGGTGATCTAGGATGATTAGAAATTGTTTGAAAATGTTAGAACATAAATTGGATGGTCTTAGGGTGGATTTAGAGAAGAGAAAAATTGAGAAAAATGGACTTGGGAATTTCTGGGCTAAAACTGCCATCTCGTTAGAAGACCTGCCCAGGTCGTTCGAACGACCTCGTTCGAACGAACTTCTAACGAGATGACAGTATCCCTTCTAACGAGTTGGTAGTTCGTTCGAAGCCTTTCGTTCGAACGAGACTCGTTCAAATGACCTCGTTCGAACGAGATGTCTAACGAGTTGACAAAATGGCCTTTTTGGCCTGAATTTATTTTTAGTATCCCGTAGACTTATTTAAATGTTGAGATGACCTTCCCTTATTAACTAGTGGGTATAGTGGGGAGATTTGGGGTACATTGAGGAGTAAAACTTAGAATCGTGTAGTAAATCGGATGACATTTGTGGATTGGGAATCGAGTAATTAATCACGACGTGAGAAGAGTTGATAACTTAAATACATATAAAACGGGGACTTGTGAGCTGTGTGACACTATGTGTTGGTATAAGAATGAGAAGTATACCACTAATGAAATATTGTGATATCTAAAATGTGTGAATGCTTAGTATATGTAATTGTCTATGTATAACATACCTACCGTACTTGCTATCAAGGGAGGTCGGCGTTCGTTCAGGGCCATCTAATCTTTGTGTGCCTACGGGGGGATTTAGATTGGTACCTCGAGGACATAGGTCAGAGCAGGAATTATTGAGAAGTTAATAAGTCTGCTGATCATGGGAGCGTAGGTATGTGCGTGACCCATGTGATGTGAAACATGTTCGCCTCCATTGTTTGTGATTGTTTATTAATGAAATGATTCCTGAGAGATTCAGAATACGTGATCCTTATGTACGTGATGTACCGGGATTGGATAGCAGAGTATGTGTGCACCGCAGCTTAGTCTCGGGGTGCTAGTATTTTATATTTATGAGGAGATTAATATACTATTAATTGAAATGAATTGTCATGAATAAATGTGAGTATATATAATAACAACAGTTTGTAAAGTGAAAATGGAAGATCGCTAGTAATTAGTAGTACTAACATGGGAAATTGTGTAGCAAGTTATAACACTCGGTTAATTAAAAGTTGTTGGGAATTGAATTGGTGATCGTGTAGTAATGTAAAATTTGTTATCGGACGAGTTAGATATGGGAACAACTAGAATGGGTACGGGTACGATAGGAGTGCACAATTAGTTGAGAGGTGAGGAAATCATGTGAGTGCACACACTATCATGTACTTTATATTCACTATTTAATGATATTAAACACTTGCAAAAATTTAAATTATTTTCACAATCGGGGTCTGACCCGTTTGCTTTCAAATCTATTTTGTAAAAACCTTTTAGGTGCCCAGCCACAAGGACACCATGCATAGGAGTTCTATTCAGGTGACGTGTTGTAGCTGCTGTGGAAGTTACAGGACATTGACAGTAGACGCCTCCATTTCCGATCTTGACTCGATTATCAGATTTTCTTATTTGTTGGGCATGTCGCCCCATTTCTTTTAGAGACATCTTACATTTCAGTTATTTCAGACTTTGGGTTGTAATTAATTTAGTGATGCAGACTTAGTATTTGTTTTAATTCAGTATTCGGATTGTTGTGAGGAGTATTCCTCCAGATTGATTATTATTTGATGGTTATTCTATTTTGACTATGTTGTGGTGGTTATGTTAGCTTTTCATATTTCACTTTTTGTATGTTAATCGGATTTAATTAAAATTGGCAACTCACTTTTTAAATATTAGGTGGCTAGTAATTGTTAAAACATTTTTCGACAGTGATGCTATGAACTGAATTAACTTGGCATTTTATATTAATTTAATAAAGGAGTAGCTACCCGATATTTAATTAGTCGGGGTGTCACAGGTGGTATCAGAGCATCAGGTTCTAGTGTCCTTAGGATCTGTACGGCTTGTTATGTTTCCACTGAGCTTTCTTTGATATAGAGCCCTATATTTTAGGAATGTTGTATTCTTTTGTGTATGCTTCACTCTTCCGCTATTTTGAGATAATAACTGCGAACTTATAAGACTTTACTCTCATTTAAGATGCCTCCACGACGTGCGCAGCGAGTTCCTAGGGATGCACAACTAGAGCCACAGCCTGCACCTGTCCAGGGCACTATGAATGCCATCGAGGTTGCAGCTATTGTAGCCCAAGCGGTAAATGTCGGCCTAGCCATTGTACAGCAGGCACCATCCCAGGCGTCGGTAGTCGCTCCAGTCCAGGCTCATGCATTCCTATCTGCTTGGGTACGCGTCCGTGATGCTTTTCAGAAAGCACACCCTCCGGAGTTTGCAAGTAGCTCCGATGTTGTGGTATCCAGTCAGTGGAGGAAGGACATTCAAAGGCACTTAAGGATGTACGAGTGCACAGATGTTCAGAAGTAGATGCTGGCTACTTTCCATCTAGTAGGATCTGCATTGCAGTGGTGGGAGTCCATTACCACCGCAAAGGAGAGGGACGCCCTTTCTATTCAGGAGTTTTGGGTGCGGTTCGACCGCAAATATTTTTTGTCAGCTGTTCATACTGAAATGAGGAGGAAATTGATGAACCTCAAGCAGGAGGGAAAGACCGTGGCCGAGTATGAGGCTGAATTTACTAATCTCTTGAACATTGTTCCCGATGAGATTCCGACTGAGGAGAAGAAGATTCAGAAGTTTATGGATGGATTGAATTGGAGAATTCGTCAGCACTTGTTGGGAAACCTCTCTTTGGCCACTTATTCAAATGTGGTTAATGCGGCGCTACTTCACTGCCAGGATCATCGCTTTCACATGACTGAGAGTAAGAAATCAGGAGAGTCCATCCATCAGGGCAGGACAGCGGGTAATGGTGCCAGTGGGGCACAATCTACTCAGGTTCAGCATAGGCAGGGAGATCAGGGCTCCCAGCAGGGGGATTATAAGAGGTTCAGATCTGGGAGTTTTAGAAATGGATAGGGAGGTTCTCGTAATGGCCAACAGGGCCAGCAAGGCCAGAATCAGCAGTTTCAACAGGGCTAGCATGGCCAGGGGAGAAATGGTAACGGCCATCAGGGACGTGGGCAGCAGGGACAACGAGGGGGAAATTTCTCGGGGAAGTGCTTCACTTGTGGCAAGATTGGCCACAAACGCCAGGATTTTCCCGATAGGGGCAGGGCCCCACAGCAGCAGCAGCAGGATGCTCGACACGAGCCACATAGACCTATGTTTCTCGCTGCCCTCCCAGCACTACCACAGATGGCAGCATTACCACCCATTCCAGCGCTCCCAGTTCAGCAGGGACAACTTCAGTATGGGAGAGTGTACCAGCTCCAGCATGCCACAGCCCCACAGTATCCACCGGCCATTGAGGGTATGTTCTCTATTCAGGGGACTATGGGGCGTATTTTATTTGATACGGGGGCCACACATTGTTTCATTGCCATGAGATTTGCACGCACTATTGGGTTATTAGACACTGCCGAGAGCACGGTTACTTGTGTAGATTCACCGTTGAGTAAGGATTCCGTGATTTCCCTTATTTATAGAGGTGTGGGTATAGAGATCGGGAGGTTTACTTTACCCCCTGATATGTTAGTATTAGAAATGACTGAGTACGATGCGATTGTTGGTATGGATTGGCTAGTTGCGTAACGAGCCATGATTGATTATTTCAGTAGGAGTATTATCTTTGCCATTCCCGGGCAGGAGATGTTTTTAGTGGTGATGCCTCGCCCTGAGCGAGGATCATCCACTTACTTGTACTATATAGAGGAGGAGACCTCTAAGGAAGTGGTGATACCACTCGATGCGATACCCATTGTTAGTGAGTTTGCCGATGTATTTCAGGATACACTTGGACTACCTTCGAGTAGTGAGATAGATTTTATGATCGATTTAACGCCGGGCACTCGGCCTATTGCCCGCGCACCTTACCGTATGGCTCCAGCAGAAATAAGAGAGCTACGGGATCAGATATAACAGTTGTTGGGTCAGGGGTTTATCCGGAGGAGTACTTCGTCGTGGGATGCCCCTGGGTTGTTCATAAAGAAGAGGGATGGATCGTTGAGATTGTGCGTAGATTACCGGGAGTTGAATAAAGTCACGATACGGAATAAGTATCCGTTGTCCAGAATCGATGACTTATTTGACCAGTTGAGAGGAGCTTCCTTCTTCTCAAAGATTGATTTGCGATAGGGATACCATCAGTTGCGTATCAGGGAGCCAGGACGTCTCAAAAACTGCTTTCTTGATGAGATATAGTTCCTACGAGTTTTGGGTTATGCCTTTTTGCTTGACCAATGCTCCAGCCGTGTTTATGGACTTGATGAATAGGGTGTTCAGAGAGTTCCTAGATCATTTCGTCATTGTCTTTATTGATGACATTCTGGTTTACTCCCAGACAGAAGAGGAGCATGCCGAGCATTTGAGGAAGGTTTTGCAGACGCTACGTCAGAACGAGCTTTATGCAAAGTATGAGAAGTGTGGGTTTTAACTGAAGGAGGTTCAGTTTTTGGGGCATATTATTTCAGATCGGGGGATATCTGTTGATCCGGGGAAGGTATCCGCGGTGAGGGAGTGGGGATAGCCCATGACACCGACTGAAATCCATAGTTTCTTGGGCCTAGCAGGCTACTACATGAGGTTTATTCGGAGTTTCTCAAAGATAGCGGGTCCTTTGACACATCTGACTCGTAAGGGTGTGCCATTCATCTGGAGCGATGTCGGTCAGTTGGCATTCGATGAGTTGAAGGACAAGTTAGCCTCAGCACCTGTGTTAGCATTTCCAATACCGAGAGTTGAGTATCTAGTCTACATTGATGCGTCCTTATAAGGACTTGGAGGTGTATTACAGCAGGAGAGTCAGGCCATAGCTTATGCTTCCCGTAAGATTAAGCCTCACGAGAAGAATTACCCCACCCATGACTTAGAGTTAGCGGCAGTTGTATTTGCCCTTCGTATTTGGAGACATTATCTCTTGGGGGAGAAGTTTCGGTTGTTCACGGACCACAAGTCTCTACAGTACCTCTTCACGCAGAAGGAGTTGAATATGCGTCAACGACGGTGGCTTGAGTTTGTGAAGGACTATCAGTTTGATATCCAATATCAACCGGGGAAGGCTAACGTGGTAGCAGACACGTTGAGCAGTAGGCCAGTAGATGAGGTGGCCGAGGTGTGGAAAGCTAAGTGGAAGGAGTTGGGACACTAGGATGCAGTGGCTCGATCGTTCATGTCTGTGATGACTATTACACCTCAAATTGTTATGAGAGTGGTAAAGGCCCAGGCAAATGACTCGTTCTGTCAGGGGCAGATAGTTCGATTACTAGCAGAGGGAGTCGAGTCCTATACCGTTAGCTCAGACGGGGGATTATGCTTCAATGGAAGACTGGTTGTTTCGAAAGGGGAAGACTTGCGGCACGAGGTGATGACAGAGTCGCACGGCTCACGGTTCGTGGTACACCCTGGTGGGGATAAAATGTACCAAGACATGAGACGACAGTATTGGTGGAGCGGGATGAATAGAGATATTACCGTGTTTGTTTCTAAATGAGACACTTGTCAGCTAGTAAAGGTGGATCATCAGAGGCCGGCAGGACTTCTACAGCCATTAGAGGTTCCAATGTGGATATGGGAGAGCATATCCATGGACTTTATCATGGGGTTACCTACATCACAGAGGGGTCACAACTCTATATGGGTAATTATGGACCGGTTAACCAAAGTTGCTCATTTTCTACCCGTAAAGACAGACTACACTACGGGACAGTATGCCTAGATTTTCATTGCGGAAATAGTGAGACTTCACGGTGTGCCTCTAAATATCGTGTCTGACCAAGACAAGATATTTGTTTCATGGTTTTAGGAGAGTTTCCAGGAGGCCATGGGCACTGGATTGCGGTTGAGTACAGCATATCACCCGCAGACCGATGGGCAAATCGAGCGTACAAATCAGATGTTGGAGGACATGTTATGTATGTGCATTATAGACTTTGGAGGTGGATGGGAGCAGTACCTTCCATTGGTGGAGTTTACTTATAATAACTCCTATCAGTTCACCATTGGTATGGATCCATTTGAGGCGTTGTATGGTAGACCTTGTCGTTCCCCAGCTTGTTGGTTAGAAGTGGGGGACAACAAACTCCTTGGGTCGGAAGTGATTCAGGATACTTCGGCAAGGATAGAGATGATACGGAGTCGAATTCGGGTAGCTCAGGATCGGCAGAAGAGCTATGCTGATGCAAAGAGGTTCTTTAGAGAATTCAAAGTGGGGGACCAGGTTTTACTCTACGTATCCCCTATGAAGGGGATTGTGCATTTTGGGAAGAAGGGGAAACTGGCACCGAGATATGTGGGGCCATTTCCTATCATCGAGCGGATTGGGCCGGTTGCATATAGACTTGGGTTACCGGAACACTTGCATAGGATTCAAGATGTGTACTATATTTCCTCGCTAAGGAAATATCTTAGGGACGATTTGGCCCATACTCACATTGCTTTGGAGGACATCGATCTCCAGCCCGATAGTTCCTATGAGGAGGGGCCGATTACTATTTTGGACCGAAGCGAGTGGAAACTGAGGTCAAAGATAGTCCCATTAGTACGTGTTCAGTGGCGGCATCATAATACTGAGGAGTCCACATGGGAGCGCGAGGATGAGATGCGTGAGCATTATCCAGAATTTTTTTTACCAAGTACTCTTTAGTTCCGAATTTTGGGACGAAATTTTGTTATTAGGGGGGAAGTATGTAATACCTCGTAATTTTATTGATATTTATTTTAGGGATTAATTAAATTAAATGAGAATTAATTGGGAATTAATCCGGATATAAATACTAGAGAGATGTGAGTTGGTATTTGATTATGACATTGAAATTGAAAACTTCATGAGTATTGAATATTTAAATTGTCATGAGATAGAAATACGATAATTTGGAAATTTAGTTGGGACGCGCGTGTCAGTCGCGTTAGTGATGTAATTATTTGAATTAAAAAGTGAATTTTATTTTTATCAACCGAATGGTCATTTTGAGTGCGCCAACGTGTCCAGAAGGGTCGAAATAGTCAGAAAACACTAACCGGGGGTTTAGTTTGGGTCCCGGGGCATTTTTGGGCCATACCGACAACCTAGAGGGGTATTTTGGTAATTTTAAAAATTAATGGATTAAAACCTACGAATTTTAGGAGTTAATTATATATTATTTAGGAACCCACTAAGCCCATTATCAGCACTACATGAGTTAGAGGGCTACGGGAGTTATAGGAGAGTTTGAAGAGATTCCAAAAGAAACCTCCAACCACCATCCTCAACGTTGGGAGAAAATCTGTAGAGAAAGGGGAGAAATCAACCTTCGTTCACCAACATCAATTCTGAAGAACAATCTAAGGTAGGTGATTTGATATTTTTAGTGCATTGAATATGTCTTCCATGTTTAGTGTAGGAATTATCTTATATTGAAATTTTTTGAAGAAAACCCATGAAATTTTTGAAGAAACTTTGAATTTGGGTTAGGATTTTCATGTAGAATGATGATGGACTGATTTAATATTCGAAGAGTTATATATGATGATTTAAAAACGGATTTATGATGGGTAATTGGGCATAGAAAAATTATGAGTTCATGTTCATAGGGGGGAAATATTTGAAGATTTATATTAAATCCTTGATGATTTATAAGATTTGACCCCTAAAATATGTTAAGGGATGATCTAGGATGATTAGAAATGGTTTAAAAACGTTAGAACATAAATTGGATGGTATTAGGGTGGATTTAGAGAAGAGAAAAATTGAGAAAAACAGACTTGGGAATTTCTGGGCTGAAACGGCCATCTCGTTAGAAGACCTGCCCAGGTCGTTCGAACGAACTTCTAACGAGATGACAATATCCCTTCTAACGAGTTGGTAGTTCCTTCGAAGCCTTTTGTTCGAACGAGACTCGTTCGAACGACCTCATTCGAACGAGATTTCTAACGAGTTGACAGAATGGCCTTTTTGGCCTGAATTTATTTCTAGTATCCCGTAGACTTATTTAAATGTTGAGATGACCTTCCCTTATTAACTAGAGGGTATAGTGGGGAGATTTGGGGTACATTGAGGAGTAAAACTTAGAATCGTGTAGTAAACCGGATGACATTTGTGGATTGGGAATCGAGTAATTAATCACGACGTGAGAAGAGTTGATAACTTCAATACATATAAACCGGGAACTTGTGAGTTGTGTAACACTAAGTGTTGGTATAAGAACGAGAAGTATACCACTAATGAAATATTGTGATATCTAAGATGTGTAAATGCTTAGTATATGTAATTGTCTGTGTATAACATACCTACCGTACTTGCTATTAGGGGAGGTCGGCGTTCGTTCAGGGCCATCTAATCTTTGTGTGCCTACGGGGGGATTTAGATTGGTACCTCGAGGACATAGGCCAGAGAAGGACTTATTGAGAGGTTAATAAGTCTGCTGATCATGGGATCATAGGTATGTGTGTGATCCATGTGATGTGAACTATGTTTGCCTCCATTGTTTATGATTGTTGATTAATGAAACGATTCCTGAGAGATTAGGAATACGTGGTCCTTATGTACGTGATGTACCGGGATTGGATAGCAGAGTATGTGTGCACCGCAGCTTAGTCTCGGGGTGCTAGTATTATATATTTATGAGGAGATTAATTTACTGTTAATTGAAATGAATTGTCATGAATAAATGTGAGTATATATAATAGCAACAGTTTGTAAAATGAAAATGGAAGATCGCTAGTAATTAGTAGTACTAACATGGGAAATTGTGTAGCAAGTTATAACACTCGGTTAATTAAAAGTTGTTGGGAATTGAATTGGTGATCGTGTAGTAATGTAAAATTTATTATCGAACGAGTTAGATATGGTAACAACTATAATGGGTACGGGTACGATAGGAGTGCACAATTAGTTGAGAGGTGAGGAACTCATGTGAGTGCACACACTATCATGTACTTTATATTCACTATTTAATGATATTAAACACTTGCAAAAATTTTAAATTATTTTCACAATCGGGGTCTGACCCGTTTGCTTTCAAATCTATTTTGTAAAAACCTTTTAGGTGCCCAGCCACAAGGACACCATGCATAGGAGTTCTATTCAGGTGAGGTGCTGTAACTGCTGTGGAAGTTACAGGACATTGAAAGTAGACGCCTCCATTTCCGATCTTGACTCCATTATCAAATTTTCTTATTTGTTGGGCATGTCGCCCCATTTATTTTAGAGACATCTTACATTTCAGTTATTTCAGACTTTGGGTTGTAATTAATTTAGCGATGCAGACTTAGTATTTGTTTTAATTCAGTATTCAGATTGTTGTGAGGAGTATTCCTCCAGATTGATTATTATTTGATGGTTATTCTATTTTGACTATGTTGTGGTGGTTATGTTAGCTTTTCATATTTCACTTTTTGTATGTTAATCGGATTTAATTAAAACTGGCAACTCACTTTTTAAATATTAGGTGGCTAGTAATTGTTAAAACATTTTTTGACAGTGATGCTATGAACTGAACCAACTTGGCATTTTGTATTAATTTAATAAAGGGGTAGCTACCCGGTATTTAATTAGTCGGGGTGTCATAAGTACAAAAAGTATCGATTGAACGGTTATATTTTCGGCGCTAAAGTGTACGAGGAAAGTACAAATGTACAGAACTCGGGCATTTCATACAAGGCTCTTACTTTCTTTCGTGCGAGCGCAAAAGATAAAAACCTCGTTGAGGCTGAAATGACTTACTATGGTGTAATCCGAAATATATTTGAATTGGATTATATAAGTTCAAAGAGGTTGTATTTTACTGTGACTGGGTAAGAGTTGAGGATAAAAATACTTGTAAAGTTGATCCTGTTACCAATTTGATCATGGTTGACTTGTCCAAGTTGAAGAGCAACAACCACGTGAGCGATGAGCCGTTTATTTGTGCATTTCAAAAGGTTAACCATGTGTTTTACTCGGAGTATATCAACAACAAGCCGTGGTCAATTGTCCAAAATGCGCCAAAGCGTCTAAATAGTAGTGTGGATGACTTGGCTGCTCCTACCGAATATCAATTCATTTTTTATGATAACCCGAATTTTAAACAAATTTTCAATTTGTAATAAATATTCCAATTTGTATCGAAACATCCATTTTTAATGCTTTTAATTGATTTGTACTTTATCATTTTCGCTCTTGTATAGTGTGCGTGTGTGGGCAGTAGGGGTGGGGGTGGGGGTGGGGATGTGTAGTGTGTGTGTGTGTGTGTGTAGTAATTGTACATATTTGTAGTAACAATTCATTTTGATTTGTACATATATATATGTGTGGGTGGGTGGGTGTGTGCATGTGTGTGTGTGGTGGGGGGGTGGGGGGAGGGGGTGGGGGGGATGTTTAACAGTAACAATTCATTTTTATTTGTAGTAATTGTACATATTTGCATGTCTTCTTCTAATTCATTTTGATTTGTACTAATAACATTTTGTTACAGCAAATGTCTCCTTCAGGTATTAAGGCGAGGATGACGATGTTGGTTATGATGATGTCGTCTGGGTTCGGTGGTAGCGGAGGCGACGAGGGCTCCTCAACCCCTAGGCTCCCTAAATATGGCAAATTGGGGATGGCCGTCGAGAACAAGTCAGGGCTATTAGCGAGATCCCTCGAGCTGATAAAGACGATCATCGATCCGGGGTACATTAGTTGGAATGAGGTGCCATATGAGCTCAAGTTAGTTGTTTGGGTGGCACTAAAGGTAATGTATTTATATTTGAAAAACGTCGCTAATGCCGTTTAATACAAGATTAAACTGTATAAGCAACTCCGAGATGTTTGTTGAAGAAACCCTTTTCTTTTGAAAATAAAAATTATAAACAAGATGTGTTTACAAAGAAACTTATGTACGAGAGTAATTAATAGGTTTGGACATGTTTCAATTGGTCTTTTGCCCCCAGACAAAAACTAAATAGGTTCAAGTTTTGTAGTTTGTGGTTTGTTCTTAGGACAAAATCCAATGCCGGTTCTATCATCAGAATTGGTCTTGGAGTCAACAACAAAGTCAGTAAAACAATTTGAATTGCTTTCAAACTTAGAAAACTTTTTGAAAACAGTAGCTGTCTTCGTTTTTGCTTCCTCCAGTTCAAATAATGTTCCCTTGTATTTCATTTCCAGAGTTTCATTAATTTTAGTCAACTCTTTTAATTTTTGATCAAAAGTTTCAATTTCAGATTGATGAGACAGACAATGGTTAGTGTACTCTTCGGCATTCACCTTCACAATAAGACTTAGATCATCTAATTTCTTAGTCAGGTCTCTAATAGTCTTCTCCAGTCTAGTGCCTTTTTTGAGAGATTTAGCATACAATGTATGAATATCTGGGAGGTCATCTGTGTCTGAGTCGCTAAGTGAAGTGTGTGTAGTGACCCCTAACGATTCAGTTTTAGTACTCACGCACCCATTTGCATCGTCATTATCGAGATCACTTTGACTAAAACACACGGAATTAGAACTAGCAACATTTTCAGATAATAAAGCATCTAGGCCAGTCAAAACAGTATTCACACAAGCAGGAGTAGAAGCATCATTATCACACACAAGCATATCATCATTGTAAATGATCTTAGCATAAAAAGACATGCAATGGTCAAGAACATTTGATGACTCAAGTTCCTCTTCATCAGATTCACTTGAATCATCCCAAGTTTTAGAGACATTGGCTCTATTGTGTGTGTTGGCTTTATTTAGATTAACTCTGCAATCGTGAGCAATGTGACCTAGTTTCCCACATCTAAAACATTCAATCTTTTTAAGGTCTCTAGTGGGTCTGGAGTTGTTGTCCTTAGGATGTTTATCAAGACCTCTCTCATGAGGTTTGGGATTAGACAGAGTATGATAATTAGGCTTGCCTTGTTTAGATGCCTGTTTGTTTCGAAATTTGACAATTTTTTAAAATTGTTTAGACATCAAGGCAATCTGATTATCTAGTTTGTCTATATAGCACTCCTCATCAGAGTCAGAGTTGGTCAAATTAGACTCAAGTTTGGGTATCTTAGAGGCAAAACTCAAGTTAGAGTTGGGCTGTTTTCTTTGAGAATGATTTAATTGTTTCTTAAAGTCTAATTCCATTTCCACAGTCCTAAGTTTGCTACTGAGTAACTCAGGGGTAAGGTTTTGATCATTCATTTCCTCAATAGCATACCTCTTACTGTCAAACTTTTGTGGTAATGACCTTAGGATTTTAGAAACAATTTCATTTCTATCATAAGTAATACCGTTAGCATGCAACTTAGTGACTATATCAGTCAAGTTCATGTAAAAATCATCAAAAGACTCAGAATCAGACATGATCAAAGAGTTGTACTGCTGGATAAGCATTTGAGTTTTAGCAGCTTTAACTCTTGAGTATCCTTCATGGGCAGTGATTAATGTGTCCCACGCTTCCTTAGAAGTGGCACAAGATGAGATTCTCTTGAACTCATACTCATTAATAGACATAAAAATGGCATTCTTGCCTTTATTGTTATTTCGAGAAATAGTTTTTTCTTCTTGGGTAAACTCACTTAAGATTTTCTTTACCCTCTCATCACTTCCTTCAGTGGCTGGTTTAGTAGGATAAGTGTATCCGTTTTCAATAATGTCGCAGACATCATCTCCTAAAGTCCCTTGGATGAAGGCAACCATTCTTACTTTCCAGTAAGCAAAGTTGTTTCCATAAAAGAGTGGAGGTCTGGACAGATTACCAAACCTTTCATTCTTCTCGTCCATAGTTAGGTTATTCAGAAAACGATTTCAGAAACACAAGATCTTTTGAAATAAAAGTTAACAGGGCTCTGATACCAATTGAAAAACGTCGCTAATGCCGTTTAATACAAGATTAAACTGTATAAGCAACTCCGAGATGTTTGTTGAAGAAACCCTTTTCTTTTGAAAATAAAAATTATAAACAAGATGTGTTTACAAAGAAACTTATGTACGAGAGTAATTAAGACCGTGAAATCAGTTTTTAAAACTAAGGCAGTTTCAAAAATGCAGCACACTTATAGAATGAGATGAGTAGATGAAGATAATCAACACACAGTTTTTAACGTGGTAAAACCTTTCCTAACAGAGGAAACATCCACGGTGACTTCTAAGTCACAAAAGTAAAAATCCACTAATAACAAATAATAGTTACAAACAATACAACATGCAAGCACACAAATCAACCTATTCTAAGTTTAGGAATACACCCCACTTGGTGTCCTTCTAACTTCTCATAGATCTGATTTGTTGATGATGTTCTTCCAGTTTGCTAACTTCCTTTGCTTTAGCTTCCTTATGTCGACTCAATGATCTCTGATCTTATACACAACACTTCCAGTGTAGTAGTGTGTTAAGTGTTTGTGTAGTGATTCCTACCAACATGCATGAACTCACACACACTTAGATTTAAAGACAGTCCTAGTAAATTACATGTAAAGACTATATGCAGTGATTTTAGTTTATTTCTTTCTCACAGAACTTGAACCCTTTTTGACCTTTAAATATAACCCAGATTCCACGGATATCTTGCTTTTAAAATCGGTCAAGATCTTAATCAATCTCTCTTTGAAAACATTTGTGAGATTGAAAATCTCCAAGTGTGAATCCAACTAGGTCAGGGTTAAGTTTCGTAAGAATAGAAACCACAAAACATTTTCAAAACTAAATCAGTAAAGATTTTCTTAAATCAAGTAGTAAATATGTAGATCTAGTGAAAATGTAACATGCAGAGTGTAGATCTAAAGTTTCTATGAAAAAGAAACAAGATCTTCACACGAATGTTTAAGTTGTGAATAAGATCAAAGACAAGGAGGTTACAGCTTCGATATGAAAAAACCACTCTCTCTCTCTCAAACACTCAGGGTTGTGTTTGGGGTTGAATATACGAAGGTTTGTTTCAGAGTTGAAGTGTTTAGGGTTAGGGTTAGGGTTTGGCTAACAGTTTTCTTTTCTCTCTCTTCTCTCTTTTCTTTTCTCTCTTCTCTCTTTTCTTTTCTCTCTTCTCTCTTATTTTTTTCTCTCAGAAAGACGAATGCCCGAAAGTCTTCTAAGGCTGAGAAGTGGAGGGTATTTATAGGGCTGAGGGAAGGTTCTGGATGTTCGAGGGAAATCAAGGGCTGAGATCAAGTCTTGCAAACTTTGACTTGATCCAAAGGTTATAAAACAGCGGTGATTAAAAATGACTGTGATTGGTTCATATGGATAGCACCGGGATTAACTAAGAACACATGCAGACCCTCGATTAGGAATGATCCAACGTTCAGCAATCAACCATCCAACCTTCTCACATAACAAACACAAATAGGTACACCCGAAGGATGACAAGTGTTGATATATGAGAGGCTCACACACGCGCGTCCAAAGTAATTACAGAAGGCACCCTGAAGTCTCTAGCGCTTTGAGATTCTACCCAACCAAACATTCGAGTGAGAAATGAAGTTTACAAAATAGAATATTAACCCCACAAATTTTATAATCCCATTTTATTAATAAAAACATTTATTTAAAAAATGTTTAAAAATGTTTAAAAAATATTTAAAAATTCCCAAAAAATTATTAAAGCTCCAATTCAAGGGGAATTAAACACACACTCAATTTTAAGCAATACGAACACATGTATGCACTTCTAATTGTGTGTAGTGTGATTCAATTTATACCTTCATGGATCATTGAAGAGGATTAGAGAGATAAGATCTGAGGCTATTTGGATTCTAAGTTGGACAACCAATTTTGTCACTATTTCCAAACTAGTTGAACACTTATACAGTATAGACTTAAGCAAGTCAAAGGTATAAGGTGCTTCAATCTCCCCCTTTGGAAATATGAGACAAAATCTCCTTTGAGTTAGCTTAAAACTCGTAGGGAACCAAAAAAAATAAAACCTAGTCCTATACAAAAGATACTATCTACCCATTTCCTAGAAAGTCAAAAATTACATAACTCAACTATTTACAAATTTTTACACTAGAAAAGGTAGACAATCAGTAGAAGAGATTCCTGTAAATATACACACTAAGATCAAGCAGTTTAGATGAAATGTGAACAAAATATTGAACTCATAAAACTCAAATTTCTCCCCCATTTTGTCTCAAATGGACAAAGGGTAAAACTTAAGGTCTTAAGAGTTTAATCAGCGCATACCATGCCTATAGAATTTCGCAAATACAGAAATCTGTTATAGTTTAGAGGTTTAGTGAACATGTCTGCAAGTTGCAGATCAGTAGGCAGGTAATGGATTTCTAATTCCTTAGTTTCAACAAGTTCGCGTATAAAATGATGTCTTATTTTAATATGCTTAGTTCGCGAGTGTTGAACCGGGTTTTTAGATATGTTAATGGCGCTTTGATTGTCACAATACAATTGTAATTGATCTTCTTTAATCCCATAATCGCTTAACATCTGTTTTATCCATAATAATTGAGCACAGCAACTTCCTGCTGCTATATATTCGGACTCAGCCGTAGATAAAGATGTGCAATTCTGTTTTTTACTACTCCAACCAACTAAATTATTGCCGACATAATAACAGACACCTGATGTACTTTTACTGTCATCAGTACAACCGGCCCAATCAGCATCAGTATACCCTATGATGGTGCTGCAGGTATCATTAGTGTACCTAAGTCCAAGATTGAGAGTGCCTTTTATGTACTTTATTATACATTTTACACACGATAAATGGCTCTCTTTAGGGTTATTCTGGTAACGAGCACACAGACATACAGCATACATTATGTCTGGTCATGAGGCAGTTAGATAGAGTAGGCTACCAATCATACTACGGTAAAGTGTGGAATCAACTGACTTACCATTTTCATCTTTGCTTAATTTAACGGTAGTACTCATAGGCGTTTTGGCAATTTTGCATTCTCTAAACCAAATTTCTTAACAAGGTCTAAGGCATACTTAGTTTGAGAGACAAATAGACCATCAGAATTCTGTTTCACTTGAAATCCTAAGAAAAGTTGTAGCTCCCCCATAAGGGACATGTGAAACTCCTTGTGCATAATAGCAGAAAAGGATTTAACTTCAGAGTTTGAAGTTGACCCGAATATGATGTCGTCTACATAGACTTGGGCTATAATAATGTTTTTGTCAAAATGTTTGACAAAGAGAGTCTGGTCATTTCCTCCTCTCTTAAAACCCTTATCCAACAAAAAGTTGGAAAGGCGTTCATACCAAGCTCGAGGAGCTTGTTTTAAGCCATACAGAGCCTTTTTTAGACGAAAGACATGGTTAGGGTATTTAGGGTCAATGAACCCTTTGGGTTATTCTACATACGTTTCTTCGGACAGAATTCCATTTAGGAAAGCAGATTTGACGTCCATTTGATAAAGTGTGAATTTTAAGTGACACGCTATGGCGAAAAGAAGTCGAACAGATTCAAGACGAGTGACAGGGGAAAATGTCTCGCTGAAATCTATCCCTTCTATTTGAGAGTAACCTTGAGCAACAAGTCTAGCTTTGATTCTAAGAATCACCCCATTTTCATCATATTTGTTCTTAAAGATCCAACGTGTTCCAATAACATTTTTGTTTTGAGGCCGAGGTACAAGATACCAGACATCGTGAATGACAAATTGTAAAAGTTCTTCCTGCATAGCAGAAATCCAGTGTGTGTCATTCAATGCTTCATTAACATTTTTCGATTCCACAAGGGAGACGAAACATGCATAATTAGCATAATTTCTTAACTGGGATCTAGTACGAACTGGCTCATTAGGATTACCGACCACGTTGTCAATGGGATGGTCTTTAGAGACCCAGCCAGGTACTTCTGGACTCTCAGTAGGTAGTGAGTCATCTATTTCTGGTGAATCAGTTTTGAAATCATTTTCAGATTCAACCACAATAGGTGATTCAGATATCTTATTTTCGATAATAGTGTCGCTTACAATTACATTTATCGATTCCATAAGGGCCTTAGTACGCAGATTGTATATACGATAAGCACGACTGTTTGGGGAGTATCCTAAGAAGATGGCTTTATCACCACATGTCTTGAATTTAGACAGATGTTCTCTGTCCTTACAGACATAACACTGACTTCCGAAGGTTCTTAGATATTTCAGATTAGGCTTCTTACCGTACCACAACTCATAAGGAGTTTGTTTAGAGTTTTTCCTTAGATAGACCCTATTAGTGATATGACAGGCAGTTCTAATAGATTCTACCCAGAAGTATTTAGGTAGGGATTTGGCATGGAGCATGACTCGTGCCATCTCTTGAAGAGTTCGGTTTTTCCTTTCGGCAACACCGTTCTGCTGAGGGGTCTTAGGTGCGCTGAATTCGTGTTTGTAACCATTGTAGTCACAATATTCAACTATTCCTGTGTCTATGAACTCTCCCCCTCTATCGCTACGAATACGATTTACTTGTGTGTCCTTCTCATTTTCAATTCTAAGTAAGATTTTTAAAAAATTCTGTAACGTGTCAGATTTATGTTTCAAGAAGGCAACCCAAGTGAATCGTGTAAAATCATCAACCATGACTAGGATATAACTGTGTCCACAAATACTAACAGTTCTAGAAGGACCAATAAGGTCCATATGGATGAGATCTAGAGGTCTAGAGGTGAGGATGTTTTTAACCTTTTTATGCGAAGTCTTAACTATTTTTCCTTCCTGGCAATGACCACAAACAACACTTGAAATAGGTTTAATTTTAGGAATTCCTCTAACAATCTCTTGACTAGACAATCTACCAATGATATCATAACTTAGGTGACCCATACGATTATGCCAGATTTCATTGTCATCCATTCTGACAATGTTACAGGTTTCAGAACTAGTCTTGACAGTATAACAATTATCAGGTGTTCTAAATCCGGTAATAATGCATTTACCTTTATCATTTAGAATTTTACAATTGTTCTTTGAAAAGTTAACAGTATGGTCAGAGTCACAAAATTGTGATATACTTAGGAGGTTGGCTTTAAGGCCTTTAACTAATATAACATTTTTGAGAACAGGCATTCCTTCTTCTTTTAGGGTTCCTTTACCTATGATCTGAGATGAAACTCCATCACCAAAAACTACTTTCCCACCAGCAAATATGGTTTTGTTTAAAAGTTTGGTTTCATCTCCTGTCATATGTTTGGAGCATCCTGAATCTAAATACCAACCAGATGAAGTGTGTTCAACTTTTAAAGCAGTGATGACAATGTTACACTTCATTTGGGGTAAAAGATCATCTTTTCTAACCCAAATAGCTCTAGTTTTAATTTTGCGTAAGTTTGCCCTCATTTGATAAAACTTTCGAGAAACAGCTTTTTGTCGAAAAACATTTGGGGCAACAAACTGATTATTGTGGAAAATTTGAGCTTTTGGTTTAGGAAAGTTTCTGGGAGCCTTTCTCTTAAATGAACTCTTAGTTTTGGTCTTTCTATTTCTGTAGTTAGAGTTCTTGTCAGATTGTCTTGGAAGGACATAATGGTTACGATTTTGCCTAGAATAGTTAAAGTTCTTGTAGACAGAACTGTTATACACAGGAGTATTTGGACGTCTAGCATAGCAACCTTAAAAGGAATGACCACAAATGTCACAGTACGAGTAATATTGATTTCTTGAAGGATGAATTTCCTTAGGAAAACTTCTAAAAATGGGTTTAACAGCATTCTGTTCAGTAGTGCTATTCCTAGGAGGGATGGTTTTAAAGGTAGATTCAGCCTTTCTGATCAAAGGACACACGTATTTAGTCTTAAGTGTAGTGTCAGCCTTAGAATTACTAGACTCTCCAATGTCTTTCTGTTGTTTCTTTTGATCAAATTCCTTTTTAATAAACAGAAAATCTGGACATGTTTCAATTGGTCTTTTGCACCCAGACACAAACTTAATAGGTTCAAGTTTTGTAGTTTGTGGTTTGTTCTTAGGACAAAATCAAATACCGGTTCTATCATCAGAATTGGTCTTGGAGTCAACAACAAAGTCAGTAAAACAATTTGAATTGCTGTCAAACTTAGAAAACTTTTTGAAAACAGTAGTTGTCTTCGTTTTTGCTTCCTCCAGTTCAAATAATGTTCCCTTGTATTTCATTTCCAGAGTTTCATTAATTTTAGTCAACTCTTTTAATTTTTGATCAAAAGTTTCAATTTCAGATTGATGAGACAGACACTAGTTAGTGTACTCTTCGGCATTCAGCTTCACAATAAGACTTAGATCATCTAATTTCTTAGTCAGGTCTCTAATAGTCTTCTCCAGTCTAGTGCCTTTTTTGAGAGTTTTAGCATACAATGTATGAATATCTGGGAGGTCATCTGTGTCTGAGTCGCTAAGTGAAGTGTGTGTAGTGACCCCTAACGATTCAGTTTTAGTACTCACGCACCCATTTGCATCGTCATTATCGAGATCACTTTGACTCACACACACAGAATTAGAACTAGCAACATTTTCAGATAATAAAGCATCTAGGCCAGTCAAAACAGTATTCACACAAGCAGGAGTAGAAGCATCATTATCACACACAAGCATATCATCATTGTAAATGATCTTAGCATAAAAAGACATGCAAGGGTCAAGAACATTTGATGACTCAAGTTCCTCTTCATCAGATTCACTTGAATCATCCCAAGTTTTAGAGACATTGGCTCTATTGTGTGTGTTGGCTTTATTTAGATTAACTCTGCAATCGTGAGCAATGTGACCTAGTTTCCCACATCTAAAACATTCAATCTTTTTAAGGTCTCTAGTGGGTCTGGAGTTGTTGTCCTTAGGATGTTTATCAAGACCTCTCTCATGAGGTTTGGGATTAGACAGAGTATGATAATTAGGCTTGCCTTGTTTAGATGCCTGTTTGTTTCGAAATTTGACAATTTTCTTAAATTGTTTAGACATCATGGCAATCTGATTATCTAGTTTGTCTATATCGCACTCCTCATCAGAGTCAGAGTTGGTCAAATTAGACTCAAGTTTGGGTATCTTAGAGGCAAAACTCAAGTTAGAGTTGGGCTATTTTCTTTGAGAATGATTTAATTGTTTCTTAAAGTCTAATTCCATTTCCACAGTCCTAAGTTTGCTACTGAGTAACTCAGGGGTAAGGTTTTGATCATTCATTTCCTCAATAGCATACCTCTTACTGTCAAACTTTTGTGGTAATGACCTTAGGATTTTAGAATTTCATTTCTATCATAAGTAATACCATTAGCATGCAACTTAGTGACTATATCAGTCAAGTTCATGTAAAAATCATCAAAAGACTCAGAATCAGACATGATCAAAGAGTTGTACTGCTGGATAAGCATTTGAGTTTTAGCAGCTTTAACTCTTGAGTCTCCTTCATGGGCAGTGATTAATGTGTCCCACGCTTCCTTAGAAGTGGCACAAGATGAGATTCTCTTGAACTCATACTCATTAATAGACATAAAAATGGCATTCTTGCCTTTATTGTTATTTCGAGAAATAGTTTTTTCTTCTTGGGTAAACTCACTTAAGATTTTCTTTACCCTCTCATCACTTCCTTCAGTGGCTGGTTTAGTAGGATAAGTGTATCCGTTTTCAATAATGTCGCAGACATCATCTCCTAAAGTCCCTTGGATGAAGGCAACCATTCTTACTTTCCAGTAAGCAAAGTTGTTTCCATAAAAGAGTGGAGGTCTGGACAGATTACCAAACCTTTCATTCTTCTCGTCCATAGTTAGGTTTTTCAGAAAACGATTTCAGAAACACAAGATCTTTTGAAATAAAAGTTAACAGGGCTCTGATACCAATTGAAAAACGTCGATAATGCCGTTTAATACAAGATTAAACTGTATAAGCAACTCTGAGATGTTTGTTGAAGAAACCCTTTTCTTTTGAAAATAAAAATTATAAACAAGATGTGTTTACAAAGAAACTTATGTACGAGAGTAATTAAGACTGTGTAATCAGTTTTTAAAACTAAGGCAGTTTCAAAAATTCAGCACACTTATAGAATGAGATGAGTAGATGAAGATAATCAACACACAGTTTTTAACGTGGTAAAACCTTTCCTAACAGAGGAAACATCCACGGTGACTTCTAAGTCACAAAAGTAAAAATCCACTAATAACAAATAATAGTTACAAACAATACAACATGCAAGCACACAAATCAACCTATTCTAAGTTTAGGAATATACCTCACTTGGTGTCCTTCTAACTTCTCATAGATCTGATTTGTTGATGATGTTCTTCCAGTTTGCTAACTTCCTTTGCTTTAGCTTCCTTATGTCGGCTCAATGATCTCTGATCTTATACACAACACTTCCAGTGTAGTAGTGTGTTAAGTGTTTGTGTAGTGATTCCTACCAACATGCATGAACTCACACACACTTAGATTTACAAACAGTCCTAGTAAATTACATATAAAAACTATATGCAGTGATTTTAGTTTATTTCTTTCTCACAGAACTTGAACCCTTTTTGACCTTTAAATATAACCCAGATTCCACGGATATCTTTCTTTTAAAATCGGTCAAGATCTTAATCAATCTCTCTTTGAAAACATTTGTGAGATTAAAAATCTCCAAGTGTGAATCCAACTAGGTTAGGGTTAAGTTTCGTAAGAATAGAAACCACAAAACATTTTCAAAACTAAATCAGTAAAGATTTTCTTAAATCAAGTAGTAAATATGTAGATCTAGTGAAAATGTAACATGCAGAGTGTAGATCTAAAGTTTCTATGAAAAAGAAACAAGATCTTCACACGAATGTTTAAGTTGTGAACAAGATCAAAGACAAGGAGGTTACAGCTTCGATATGAACAAACCACTCTCTCTCTCTCAAACACTCAGGGTTGTGTTTGGGGTTGAATATACGAAGGTTTGTTTCAGAGTTGAAGTGTTTAGGGTTAGGGTTAGGGTTTGGCTAACAGTTTTCTTTTCTCTCTCTTCTCTCTTTTCTTTTCTCTCTTCTCTCTTTTCTTTTCTCTCTTCTCTCTTATTTTTTTCTCTCAGAAAGACGAATGCCCGAAAGTCTTCTAAGGCTGAGAAGTGGAGGGTATTTATAGGGCTGAGGGAAGGTTCTGGATGTTCGAGGGAAATCAAGGGTTGAGATCAAGTCTTGCAAACTTTGACCTGATCCAAAGGTTATAAAACAACGGTGATTAAAAATGAATGTGATTGGTTCATATGGATAGCACCGGGATTAACTAAGAACACATGCAGACCCTCGATTAGGAATGATCCAACGTTCAGCAATCAACCATCCAACCTTCTCACATAACAAACACAAATAGGTACACCCGAAGGATGACAAGTGTTGACATATGAGAGGCTCACACACGCGCGTCCAAAGTAATTACAGAAGGCACCCTGAAGTCTCTAGCGCTTTGAGATTCTACCCAACCAAAAATTCGAGTGAGAAATGAAGTTTACAAAATAGAATATTAACCCCACAAATTTTATAATCCCATTTTATTAATAAAAACATTTATTTAAAAAATGTTTAAAAATGTTTAAAAAATATTTAAAAATTCCCAAAAAATTATTAAAGCTCCAATTCAAGGGGAATTAAACACACACTCAATTTTAAGCAATACGAACACATGTATGCACTTCTAATTGTGTGTAGTGTGATTCAATTTATACCTTCATGGATCATTGAAGAGGATTAGAGAGATAAGATCTGAGGCTCTTTGGATTCTAAGTTGGACAACCAATTTTGTCACTATTTCCAAACTAGTTGAACACTTATACAGTATAGACTTAAGCAAGTCAAAGGTATAAGGTGCTTCAATCTCCCCCTTTGGAAATATGAGACAAAATCTCCTTTGAGTTAGCTTAAAACTCGTAGGGAACCAAAAAAAATAAAACCTAGTCCTATACAAAAGATACTATCTACCCATTTCCTAGAAAGTCAAAAATTACATAACTCAACTATTTACAAATTTTTACACTAGAAAAGGTAGACAATCAGTAGAAGAGATTCCTGCAAATATACACACTAAGATCAAGCAGTTTAGATGAAATGTGAACAAAATATTGAACTCATAAAACTCAAATTTCTCCCCCATTTTGTCTCAAATGGACAAAGGGTAAAACTTAAGGTCTTAAGAGTTTAATCAGCGCATACCATGCCTATGGAATTTCGCAAATACAGAAATCTGTTATAGTTTAGAGGTTTAGTGAACATGTCTGCAAGTTGCAGATCAGTAGGCAGGTAATGAATTTCTAATTCCTTAGTTTCAACAAGTTCGCGTATAAAATGATATCTTATTTTAATATGCTTAGTTCGCGAGTGTTGAACCGGGTTTTTAGATATGTTAATGGCGCTTTGATTGTCACAATACAATTGTAATTGATCTTCTTTAATCCCATAATCGCTTAACATCTGTTTTATCCATAATAATTGAGCACAGCAACTTCCTGCTGCTATATATTCGGACTCAGCCGTAGATAAAGATGTGCAATTCTGTTTTTTACTACTCCAACCAACTAAATTATTGCCGACATAATAACAGACACCTGATGTACTTTTACTGTCATCAGTACAACCGGCCCAATCAGCATCAGTATACCCTATGATGGTGCTGCAGGTATCATTAGTGTACCTAAGTCCAAGATTGAGAGTGCCTTTTATGTACTTTATTATACATTTTACACACGATAAATGGCTCTCTTTAGGGTTATTCTGGTAACGAGTACACAGACATACAGCATACATTATGTCTGGTCGTGAGGCAGTTAGATAGAGTAGGCTACCAATCATACTACGGTAAAGTGTGGAATCAACTGACTTACCATTTTCATCTTTGCTTAATTTAACGGTAGTACTCATAAGCGTTTTGGCAACTTTAGCATTCTCTAAACCAAATTTCTTAACAAGGTCTAAGGCATACTTAGTTTGAGAGACAAATAGACCATCAGAATTCTGTTTCACTTGAAATCCTAAGAAAAGTTGTAGCTCCCCCATAAGGGACATGTGAAACTCCTTGTGCATAATAGCAGAAAAGGATTTAACTTCAGAGTTTGAAGTTGACCCGAATATGATGTCGTCTACATAGACTTGGGCTATAATAATGTTTTTGTCAAAATGTTTGACAAAGAGAGTCTAGTCATTTCCTCCTCTCTTAAAACCCTTATCCAACAAAAAGTTGGAAAGGCGTTCATACCAAGCTCGAGGAGCTTGTTTTAAGCCATACAGAGCCTTTTTTAGACGAAAGACATGGTTAGGGTATTTAGGGTCAATGAACCCTTTGGGTTGTTCTACATACGTTTCTTCGGACAGAATTCCATTTAGGAAAGCAGATTTGACGTCCATTTGATAAAGTGTGAATTTTAAGTGACACGCTATGGCGAAAAGAAGTCGAACAGATTCAAGACGAGTGACAGGGGAAAATGTCTCGCTGAAATCTATCCCTTCTATTTGAGAGTAACCTTGAGCAACAAGTCTAGCTTTGATTCTAAGAATCACCCCATTTTCATCATATTTGTTCTTAAAGATCCAACGTGTTCCAATAACATTTTTGTTTTGAGGCCGAGGTACAAGATACCAGACATCGTGAATGACAAATTGTAAAAGTTCTTCCTGCATAGCAGAAATCCAGTGTGTGTCATTCAATGCTTCATTAACATTTTTCGATTCCACAAGGGAGACGAAACATGCATAATTAGCATAATTTCTTAACTGGGATCTAGTACGAACTGGCTCATTAGGATTACCGACCACGTTGTCAATGGGATGGTCTTTAGAGACCCAGCCAAGTACTTCTGGACTCTCAGTAGGTAGTGAGTCATCTATTTCTGGTGAATCAGTTTTGAAATCATTTTCAGATTCAACCACAATAGGTGATTCAGATATCTTATTTTCGATAATAGTGTCGCTTACAATTACATTTATCGATTCCATAAGGGCCTTAGTACGCAGATTGTATATACGATAAGCACGACTGTTTGGGGAGTATCCTAAGAAGATGGCTTTATCACCATGTGTCTTGAATTTAGACAGATGTTCTCTGTCCTTACAGACATAACACTGACTTCCGAAGGTTCTTAGATATTTCAGATTAGGCTTCTTACCGTACCACAACTCATAAGGAGTTTGTTTAGAGTTTTTCCTTAGATAGACCCTATTAGTGATATGACAGGCAGTTCTAATAGATTCTACCCAGAAGTATTTAGGTAGGGATTTGGCATGGAGCATGACTCGTGCCATCTCTTGAAGAGTTCGGTTTTTCCTTTCGGCAACACCGTTCTGCTGAGGGGTCTTAGGTGCGCTGAATTCGTGTTTGTAACCATTGTAGTCACAATATTCAACTATTCCTGTGTCTATGAACTCTCCCCCTCTATCGCTACGAATACGATTTACTTGTGTGTCCTTCTCATTTTCAATTCTAAGTAAGATTTTTAAAAAATTCTGAAACGTGTCAGATTTATGTTTCAAGAAGGCAACCCAAGTGAATCGTGTAAAATCATCAACCATGACTAGGATATAACTGTGTCCACAAATACTAACAGTTCTAGAAGGACCAATAAGGTCCATATGGATGAGATCTAGAGGTCTAGAGGTGAGGATGTCTTTAACCTTTTTATGCGAAGTCTTAACTATTTTTCGTTCCTGGCAATGACCACAAACAACACTTGAAATAGGTTTAATTTTAGGAATTCCTCTAACAATCTCTTGACTAGACAATCTACCAAGGATATCATAACTTAGGTGACCCATACGATTATGCCAGATTTCATTGTCATCCATTCTGACAATGTTACAGGTTTCAGAACTAGTCTTGACAGTATAACAATTATCAGGTGTTATAAATCCGGTAATAATGCATTTACCTTTATCATTTAGAATTTTACAATTGTTCTTTGAAAAGTTAACAGTATGGTCAGAGTCACAAAATTGTGATATACTTAGGAGGTTGGCTTTAAGGCCTTTAACTAATATAACATTTTCGAGAACAGGCATTCCTTCTTCTTTTAGGGTTCCTTTACCTATGATCTGAGATGAAACTCCATCACCAAAAACTACTTTCCCACCAGCAAATCTGGTTTTGTTTAAAAGTTTGGTTTCATCTCCTGTCATATGTTTGGAGCATCCTGAATCTAAATACCAACCAGATGAAGTGTGTTCAACTTTTAAAGCAGTGATGACAATGTTACACTTCATTTGGGGTAAAAGATCATCTTTTCTAACCCAAATAGCTCTAGTTTTAATTTTGCGTAAGTTTGCCCTCATTTGATAAAACTTTCGAGAAACAGCTTTTTGTCGAAAAACATTTGGGGCAACAAACTGATTATTGTGGAAAATTTGAGCTTTTGGTTTAGGAAAGTTTCTGGGAGCCTTTCTCTTAAATGAACTCTTAGTTTTGGTCTTTCTATTTCTGTAGTTAGAGTTCTTGGCAGGTTGTCTTGGAAGGACATAATGGTTACGATTTTGCCTAGAATAGTTAAAGTTCTTGTAGACAGAAGTGTTATACACAGGAGTATTTAGACGTCTAGCATAGCAACCTTAAAAGGAATGACCATAAATGTCACAGTACGAGTAATATTGATTTCTTGAAGGATGAATTTCCTTAGGAAAACTTCTAAAAATGGGTTTAACAGCATTCTGTTCAGTAGTGCTATTCCTAGGAGGGATGGTTTTAAAGGTAGATTCAGCCTTTCTGATCAAAGGACACACGTATTTAGTCTTAAGTGTAGTGTCAGCCTTAGAATTACTAGACTCTCCAATGTCTTTCTGTTGTTTCTTTTGATCAAATTCCTTTTTAATAAACAGAAAATCTGGACATGTTTCAATTGGTCTTTTGCCCCCAGACACAAACTTAATAGGTTCAAGTTTTGTAGTTTGTGGTTTGTTCTTAGGACAAAATCAAATACCGGTTCTATCATCAGAATTGGTCTTGGAGTCAACAACAAAGTCAGTAAAATAATTTGAATTGCTGTCAAACTTAGAAAACTTTTTGAAAATAGTAGATGTCTTCGTTTTTGCTTCCTCCAGTTCAAATAATGTTCCCTTGTATTTCATTTCCAGAGTTTCATTAATTTTAGTCAACTCTTTTAATTTTTGATCAAAAGTTTCAATTTCAGATTGATGAGACAGACACTGGTTAGTGTACTCTTCGGCATTCAGCTTCACAATAAGACTTAGATCATCTAATTTCTTAGTCAGGTCTCTAATAGTCTTCTCCAGTCTAGTGCCTTTTTTGAGAGTTTTAGCATACAATGTATGAATATCTGGGAGGTCATCTGTGTCTGAGTCGCTAAGTGAAGTGTGTGTAGTGACCCCTAACGATTCAGTTTTAGTACTCACGCACCCAATTGCATCGTCATTATTGAGATCACTTTGACTCACACACACAGAATTAGAACTAGCAACATTTTCAGATAATAAAGCATCTAGGCCAGTCAAAACAGTATTCACACAAGCAGGAGTAGAAGCATCATTATCACACACAAGCATATCATCATTGTAAATGATCTTAGCATAAAAAGACATGCAAGGGTCAAGAACATTTGATGACTCAAGTTCCTCTTCATCAGATTCACTTGAATCATCCCAAGTTTTAGAGACATTGGCTCTATTGTGTGTGTTGGCTTTATTTAGATTAACTCTGCAATCGTGAGCAATGTGACCTAGTTTCCCACATCTAAAACATTCAATCTTTTTAAGGTCTCTAGTGGGTCTGGAGTTGTTGTCCTTAGGATGTTTATCAAGACCTCTCTCATGAGGTTTGGGATTAGACAGAGTATGATAATTAGGCTTGCCTTGTTTAGATGCCTGTTTGTTTCGAAATTTGACAATTTTCTTAAATTGTTTAGACATCATGGCAATCTGATTATCTAGTTTGTCTATATCGCACTCCTCATCAGAGTCAGAGTTGGTCAAATTAGACTCAAGTTTGGGTATCTTAGAGGCAAAACTCAAGTTAGAGTTGGGCTATTTTCTTTGAGAATGATTTAATTGTTTCTTAAAGTCTAATTCCATTTCCACAGTCCTAAGTTTGCTACTGAGTAACTCAGGGGTAAGGTTTTGATCATTCATTTCCTCAATAGCATACCTCTTACTGTCAAACTTTTGTGGTAATGACCTTAGGATTTTAGAAACAATTTCATTTCTATCATAAGTAATACCATTAGCATGCAACTTAGTGACTATATCAGTCAAGTTCATGTAAAAATCATCAAAAGACTCAGAATCAGACATGATCAAAGAGTTGTACTTCTGGATAAGCATTTGAGTTTTAGCAGCTTTAACTCTTGAGTCTCCTTCATGGGCAGTGATTAATGTGTCCCACGCTTCCTTAGAAGTGGCACAAGATGAGATTCTCTTGAACTCATACTCATTAATAGACATAAAAATGGCATTCTTGCCTTTATTGTTATTTCGAGAAATAGTTTTTTTCTTCTTGGGTAAACTCACTTAAGATTTTCTTTACCCTCTCATCACTTCCTTCAGTGGCTGGTTTAGTAGGATAAGTCTATCCGTTTTCAATAATGTCCCAGACATCATCTCCTAAAGTCCCTTGGATGAAGGCAACCATTCTTACTTTCTAGTAAGCAAAGTTGTTTCCATAAAAGAGTGGAGGTCTGGACAGATTACCAAACCTTTCATTCTTCTCGTCCATAGTTAGGTTTTTCAGAAAACGATTTCAGAAACACAAGATCTTTTGAAATAAAAGTTAACAGGGCTCTGATACCAATTGAAAAACGTCGCTAATGCCGTTTAATACAAGATTAAACTGTATAAGCAACTCCGAGATGTTTGTTGAAGAAACCCTTTTCTTTTGAAAATAAAAATTATAAACAAGATGTGTTTACAAAGAAACTTATGTACGAGAGTAATTAAGACTGTGTAATCGGTTTTTAAAACTAAGGCAGTTTCAAAAATTCAGCACACTTATAGAATGAGATGAGTAGATGAAGATAATCAACACACAGTTTTTAACGTGGTAAAACCTTTCCTAACAGAGGAAACATCCACGGTGACTTCTAAGTCACAAAAGTAAAAATCCACTAATAACAAATAATAGTTACAAACAATACAACATGCAAGCACACAAATCAACCTATTCTAAGTTTAGGAATATACCCCACTTGGTGTCCTTCTAACTTCTCATAGATCTGATTTGTTGATGATGTTCTTCCAGTTTGCTAACTTCCTTTGCTTTAGCTTCCTTATGTCGACTCAATGATCTCTGATCTTATACACAACACTTCCAGTGTAGTAGTGTGTTAAGTGTTTGTGTAGTGATTCCTACCAACATGCATGAACTCACACACACTTAGATTTACAAACAGTCCTAGTAAATTACATATAAAAACTATATGCAGTGATTTTAGTTTATTTCTTTCTCACAGAACTTGAACCCTTTTTGACCTTTAAATATAACCCAGATTCCACGGATATCTTGCTTTTAAAATCGGTCAAGATCTTAATCAATCTCTCTTTGAAAACATTTGTGAGATTAGAAATCTCCTAGTGTGAATCCAACTAGGTCAGGGCTAAGTTTCGTAAGAATAGAAACCACAAAACATTTTCAAAACTAAATCAGTAAATATTTTCTTAAATCAAGTAGTAAATATGCAGATCTAGTGAAAATGTAACATGCAGAGTGTAGATCTAAAGTTTCTATGAAAAAGAAACAAGATCTTCACACGAATGTTTAAGTTGTGAACAAGATCAAAGACAAGGAGGTTACAGCTTCGATATGAACAAACCACTCTCTCTCTCTCAAACACTCAGGGTTGTGTTTGGGGTTGAATATACGAAGGTTTTTTTCAGAGTTGAAGTGTTTAGGGTTAGGGTTAGGGTTTGGCTAACAGTTTTCTTTTCTCTCTCTTCTCTCTTTTCTTTTCTCTCTTCTCTCTTTTCTTTTCTCTCTTCTCTCTTATTTTTTTCTCTCAGAAAGACGAATGCCCGAAAGTCTTCTAAGGCTGAGAAGTGGAGGGTATTTATAGGGCTGAGGGAAGGTTCTGGATGTTCGAGGGAAATCAAGGGCTGAGATCAAGTCTTGCAAACTTTGACCTGATCCAAAGGTTATAAAACAGCGGTGATTAAAAATGACTGTGATTGGTTCATATGGATAGCACCGGGATTAACTAAGAACACATGCAGACCCTCGATTAGGAATGATCCAACGTTCAACAATCAACCATCCAACCTTCTCACATAACAAACACAAATAGGTACACCCGAAGGATGACAAGTGTTGACATATGAGAGGCTCACACACGCGCGTCCAAAGTAATTACAGAAGGCACCCTGAAGTCTCTAGCGCTTTGAGATTCTACCCAACCAAACATTCGAGTGAGAAATGAAGTTTACAAAATAGAATATTAACCCCACAAATTTTATAATCCCATTTTATTAATAAAAACATTTATTTAAAAAATGTTTAAAAATGTTTAAAAAATATTTAAAAATTCCCAAAAAATTATTAAAGCTCCAATTCAAGGGGAATTAAACACACACTCAATTTTAAGCAATACGAACACATGTATGCACTTCTAATTGTGTGTAGTGTGATTCAATTTATACCTTCATGGATCATTGAAGAGTATTAGAGAGATAAGATCTGAGGCTCTTTGGATTCTAAGTTGGACAACCAATTTTGTCACTATTTCCAAACTAGTTGAACACTTATACAGTATAGACTTAAGCAAGTCAAAGGTATAAGGTGCTTCAATATTTATATTTATATTTATATGAATATTTATATTTATATGAATATTTCAATTTCAATTTCGATTTCAATTTCATTTTATATTTATGTTTATATTTATTCGCAACTAACATTATATTTGTTGGACAGGAACAATTCAGCCCGGGCCCAAAGCTACGTGATTCCGTCTTGGAGCAGTTGAGGGAGCAACACAAGACGTGGAAGAAAAAGATGCAGACCCGGTACTTTAGGAAGACACCAGAGTCCGTTATCCGAATGCATAAATTCGTCCCGTCGAAGGAGCCGATCTCATTGGAAAAATGACAACAATTCGTTGAAATGGGATCGGGGAGCGACAATTGGCATCTCGCCAATCGGGGAGGCAAAAAAGACGGACATGCACTACTCCGGACGGACTTCTTATGCCGAGATGGAGCACAGGATGATGGTAAGATTTAATTTTTGTATAACTACAGAAATATATTATTCTACATTATTTTACATTGCGGGGCCGATATTAATTTTACTTTATTTTATTTCAGGGGACAGGAAGTGGCCCTAGGGGTAGGCCACATAGGCTTGATACTTATGTGTCTCTTCGGACAAAGAAGGGAAGGAAAAGGAGGTGTCCCCGAGCGTCGCGTACACGATTGTAAGTAATTTGACAGTTTACTTTTTGTTAATTACGTTATAATTTTTTAATTTACTTATTTTACTAATCATGTGCTTTTTGTCGTTTCAGACAAAGCTTGAGGAAGTGCATGAGTCGCAGTCTGATGCCGATAAGGCATATTTGTGCACAGACACACTCAGCCAAGTGCTTGGCTCTGATCGCAAGGGGAGGACAAGGGGGTGAGCTCGCGGGTGGATAAATATAGCATCATTGGATTGGAGACGAGCGACACCGAGTTGGCTCGAATGGTGGACTCGCATGACACGAAGCTGTCCCGTTTGGAGGCGACGTTACAAGATATGTTCTCATTCATGAAGCGTTCGTTGGGCAGAAAATGCAAGGGGAAAGGTAATGAGAAGGTGGTGGAGGAGGAGGTACGGGAGGACGAGGTGCGGGATGACGAGGTGAAGGATGACGAGGATGTGGACCTTGCTACTTCATCACCGATACGTGTGAACTTTGATGATCCACATCCCTATTTGGCTCCCTTCGACCAACCGATGTCGACACTTGGTTAGCCAAGCGTGTTTATAGTAGACATATTTCATGTCCAGCGGATAGGGCAGGGGTTAAGGGACCCGAATATCATCCACGGTGGACTAGTTCATGGACGTGAGCTTCAAGACATCGAGTCCAAGGTGCTCATCACGCATGTGATACTCAGAAAGGAGAACTCCCCATTGTGGCGGCATGATGTATATCAGTGGGTGTGTCAATTCGTATATCGTGTGGCCTACTCACCACCTCAGATTTAACCTTACCCAAGACATGTAGTGACATTATTTGAATTGAATTATTTTTAAGTTGGTACATTTGAATTATATTTGGTTTATATCGTGATGCATATTTTTCTCTATTTTGAATGTATATTTGCATTATCTATATTTTAGTTGGATATATGATGCTTTAACAGGTACAACGTTGCTATAACAGGTACAAATATACTGTTGGGCAGTGGCAGTGGCCAAACTGCCTAGCAGATTTTTTTTCAATTCTGCCCAAAATTGTCACGGTCATTGACCGTGATAGGTCCGTGACAAAGGATTGTTGTCACGGGCTTGTCACGGTTAATGACCGTGACAATTTTTTAAACATTGTCACGGGTTTGTCAAGGTCCTGAATCGTGATAAAACTTTTCAAGGTCAAGGATTGTGACATGATTGTGACAAGTCTAACGAACTTATCATGATCAATGATCGTGATAAGTCCGTGACAACAAAAGTTGTCAACCCCAGAATTGTCACGGTCATTGACCTTGACAAGTCCAACTTGTCAAGGTCAATGACCGTGACAATTCGACAGATTTGGTGTAGTAATTAGAGTCATAAAACTCTTTTTAAAATATCTCCAAAGATTTTGATCTTCCATGATCATGTTTTCCAACTAAAACCCTTATTTACACCCAACTATTTAAATATTCAAATTTCATCTCATATATATGCGTTGAGATCTAATTTTGTGGGGCACATTGGTTCGCTCTTTATCCTGCTAACTATCGATTTCATTCGAAGGATATCGTGCCTCGTTTATTTACATACTATGGACTCCACATGTGACGGTTGATGAGCCTGTATCGGTGGATACCTAAGTGTGTGTGGACTCATGCATTGTGGAACTGCACAGGTGGACTCCTACATATCACTGTCAAGGAGAGGTCAAAGGATAGAAGACGTATCAAGGCTTGAAAGGGCATCAAGTTATTGTGTAAATCATCTTTTAACTTGTGTAATTCCTCATCATAATAAATTGCGTTGGCGGGGTCGTCCGAGGTTTTTTCGATTTAGGTTATCCTCATACATGGGGTTTTATGGTTTGATTTACTTATTTTATCCTGCACTCACCTAGATGCTTATTTAGGTTAAGCTAAAATTGGTTAATTTGTTTATCATAACTATTGATTTAAAATTAGTGCTATGTTTAATTTCAGTTAATTTGTCTTGTAGGGACACAAATTTCCAATTGAGTACTTTATAGTTTTGGCTCAATTCCGGACAAAAACGTTTGAGTCATAGGATAGATTATATTGATCATCCTTCAAGCCTATGACGAGTTTGTTGAAGATGTAGCGGCCAAGTGTATAAAGCTTCATCAAAATGCCGAGTTTAAGTGCCTCATTTCTACGTCATCAATAGTGGTTCCATGCTCCAAAGGTATGAATGCATTACATACATATATATATATATATATAGGAGATTGGAATGGTTTATAATGGGTGTAGGTTTAATTAAAAACTGTTGTTTATTTGTCAAAAAGATTAAACTTCTATATAAAGTATATAAAGTTTCTGGGCTAAATTCATAATTTTCAACTTTCTGGTTTCTCGTTCGATATTGTCGTTCGAACGCGATTGTCGTTCGAACGAAGCTGCCAATGAGTTCCCATATTGGCCACTGGAACTTCGTTCGAAATGTCATTCGAACGAGATTTCCAACGAGATTTCTAACGAGTTCACACTAGAACTTCGTTAGAAGCCTCGTTCGAACGAGATGTCGTTCGAACGAGATTTCAGACGGGAAATTTTTTTGCCAGTTTTTGGCAGTTTTTACCCATGTTTCCGACTTCCTTACCCCACTAACTTTTGACAGAACTTAATAATGTGGGAACCAACCTTTTTTGTTTAACTTCTCTATACACATCTATCTCCAAGAGAGAGTTTGAGAGCAAAAATTGATTAAGAAAAAAGTTCATGTTTTAAAGTGTCTAAGTTTTCAAGAAAAATTGATTATACACTTTAGTTTTACACCCATATTGTTTATCCAAGCTTCCATAGATATATTTGTAATTGCTTGAAGTTTTGGCACCGGTTCTTTATCTTTACCGTTTGAAGAGACATTTTGGGTTTGCGTCTAAATCCCACAAAGAAGAAGAGGTTTTCGTTGATTTACCCACTTGGAGAAAGGTTCCTAGTTCGGGTGACGATGACCATATAAAGTTCGATCGGTGGATTTCGAGACCGCGATGGAGCTCCGTGGTTATCCGCTAGGAAGAGGTTGATACAAGAAGACGCGTCGGGGCTTGAGAGGAAGTAAGTCATCTGTCTTGTAAATGTAAATTCCGTACTTAGTGGATTTGAGGCTAGGGCCATCCGAGGTTGTTTCCCGTTGTGGGTTTTTCCTCGTACACCGCGGCGTAGTGGATTAATTGTTTATTTTATATTTTGAAAAATCACCTAGAACGCATGCTTAGGTAAAAAGATAAAATTGGTTTAATTTAATCACTACTTGTTTAATTTGGTGCAAATTAATATTGGGTAATGTTTAGTTAATTTAATTCAAGTCATTTAATTTAATTGATAAAATTGGTTTGGCCTAACTTGATGTAATTGAAAAATATGACTTAGGCAAATTCTAGGACTTGGATTAATTATGTTTAAGTGAAAATGTTTTTTTAATGGATTAATTTAATTTCACTTGGTTTAGAAATTAAAATTTGTTTTAAGTTGAACCATCACATCGCTTCCGCGTCTATTTCATAAAAAGGAAATATATTTTTAAAGAAATTAAAAATTGGGGGGCTCTCAAATTGGTATCAGAGCCAAAACGAGAATTTACTTTGTTAAAGATCTTTTAACTATTTTTGGCTAAAATGGAATTTTCCCCATTTTCAGAATTTCCTATTTTTGATGGTTCTAATTACGCATATTGGAAAGCATGTATGAAATCAGCACTTAAATCTATCGATGAAAGGGTTTGGATGTCTGTAGTTAACGGGTGGTCTCCACCAACTTATTTAGTAGAAAATGAACGTGTTCCCAAACCGACCGATAGATGGAGTGAGGGTGAATTTAAACTTTCAAACTTTAATTCCCGTGGTTTAAACTCCTTGTTTAGCGCTGTCACACCGGAGGAATTCCGACGCATTATGACGTGCGAGACCGCTAAAGAAGTTTGGGATATTTTACAACTCACTCATGAAGGTACAAGTGTCGTTAAAGCTTCGAAACTCCAAAACCTCACCACTCAATTTGAAACTATCAAAATGAACGATAAAGGAACTTTTGATGAATTTTATGCTAGACTTTTCGATATTGTTAATTCATCTTTTAACTTGGGAGGGAAAATACCCGACAACTGAGTAGTAAAGAAAATTTTAAGGTCCCTACCCGATAGATTTATTCCAAAAGTGACCGTTTTAAATTCTTTACCAACTTTAGCCTATATGAAATTAGAAGAGCTCGTAGGTGATTTATAAACCTATGAACTAGACATGTTTCCCTCTAAAACTGAAAAGAAAATAGAAAAGGGCGTTGCTTTAAAAGCCCGAAAAGAGGTCAAACAAGTAGTAGAGAGCGAGAGTGATAGTGACTCGGAAGACATGGCCGTGTTTGCTCGAAAATTTAGAAAATTTCTTAAATTTAACAAAGATAAATTTAAAAATGATTTTAAGAATTTTGAAACTTCTAAGTATGATAAAGCCGAAAGGATCCCTAAATCTTCTAATGAAAATCTAAATAGGGATGAGTTAAATAAGTGTTTTGGTTGTGAAGGGTATGTCCATAGGGATTCTGAGTGCCCCACTAAACTAAGGAGAGAGGGTAAGCTACCCATTTCATATAATGCGACCCTTAGGGATAGTGATAAGGAAGAGGGACCAGATTCCCCCGGCTAAGCCCAACTTTGTGGCTTTTATGGATAGTCATGTGAGTGATAGTGAGAACTCGTCTATTGATGAAACTTTAACACATGACACTTCCAAGGTCATAGTTTATGATACCCTTATTTTTTATGATAGTGAGAGTGGAGAAGAAAGAGAGAGTGAAAACGAAGAAGAGGTTAATGTGAGTGAACTTCAAAATGCTTTTCAAGAATTATATGAAGAATCAATTAAATTAAAAGGAGCTAATTTGAAGTTAGAAGCTAGTTTGAAAGAACGTGTCAAGGTCATTGATAATGGTGTGTTGGTAGAAGACTTTAGGACACATGAGAGGACTCTTCGAGAGAAGCTAGAATATGTAGAAGGCGAGAGAGATAGACTTAGGGGTTTAATGGAATCCTTGAAAAAGGAGCTTATCGAGTTTGAAGAGAGAAATGTGTTGTTAGAGTTTAAAATTATATAATTAGAAATTAAACTAAAAGACTCTAGCAAGGTGAAATTTGATTTGGAGTGTAGGTCCGAAAAACTTGATAAAATATTAGGCACGGTCCAAATAAAAAATGACACTTGTGGTTTAGGCTTCGATACTTGTGATGAACCAAATCAAAAATCCAAAACCAATGTTTTAGGAGAATCGCCTAGGAAAGACTTTAGAGATCACTCCATAGGTAAATATTTTCGTCATATTTTTAATTGTGCACATTGTGGTCGAAAAGGGCATCTTAAGAAATATTGTTTTGATCTTAAAAGATTTTCTAGAAAATCCCAATGTAAGGCAACCAAGGTAACCAAGATTACTACACCCCGAGATAGTCACTCATCATTAGTTTGGGTTAGGATATCCGACTTGGTAGCTTTACAAGATAGGGTATTTGATTCTCATTTACTTTCACATGCTTCCTCCCTTGCAAAATCTAAAGGTTGAATGTGTTAGTTTTTATTTGCATACTTTAGCTTTTGTACTTCATACTATATTTACATGCTAAATGTATGTTTATTTAGTCATTTTCTAGTCTATGCTCCATGCTTAAACACATGCTAGAATAATGATTTTTGTTTATCTTTTGTATTATACTTCTTTCATTTTTGTTTGCATTAAATGAAAAATACAAAAAGATTTTTGTTTATCATTTGCATTTTATCTTTTTAGCAATTTAAGATTAATGAAAAATACAAATGATTTTTGTGTATCTTTTGAGTATATATTTTTATTTTTGGTTAAAAATTAAGAAAACTCAAAAAGATTTTTTTGTGTGTGTCTTTTAGTTTGACACACTTTATGTGGCTTATACTTGTGTTAGAATCCCATCTTTTACACTCCCATGTGGCTATAACTTTTGGTTTAGATTTTCAATCCTTATTATGTTCTTTACCATGCTTACATGGAGTAGTTGGATGTTGTGTTGCTTAAATGGATTCTATTTTTATATGCCTCTATTCACACATGCACGAGCTCATTTGAAATTTTAACTTCATATGCATATTTGAGCTTTGTGAGGTGTTCTCCAACCAATCTTGTGATCTACATATTTGATACCTAGGAGGACTAGTGCATGTCAAAATCCATTGCACATGAGGTTTGTGAGAAATAAAAAAATGATAAATATAAATGTGCACGGGGAAGGGCTCCGAATGGATTTATTATCCTCTGCGATTGTAAGCCACCGTTTGAAATGGACCTAAAAGAAATACGTGGTCCAAAGGCCTAAAAGAAAATATGGAACTAAAAAGAAAAATATTTGCCAAGGCCTATGTTTGATTGATATATTCATTCAAAATTAATAAAAATGCTTATTTAGGGAGATTGGATGGTATATCAACGGTTTGCACAATGTCCGTTTATCCTAGTTGCATTTTCAATGTCATGACTCTATTGGTTTGTAGAATCATCAACATGCTAGGCGTGTATGCATTGTGTATGTTTGTTCATTGAGTTCAATCTAAATTGTCACATGAGGTTATATTCAAATGTGATGAAGTTTGCAATCAATTGAGAACTCCGTGAACATTTTTCAAGTGATTGGGTCTAAATTTAATTGTTACTTGTTCACACCCCAACACTTTCGTTTCCATATGACACATTTTTGCCATACAACTGTGAAAGACTCCTATTATATTTTGTGTGTGTCATTTGTGTGTTTATATTTATATATGTTCACTTGCGTCTATTAGTTATATCTTATGTATACATATATTTGATATTTTTTATTAGTCTTTGCCTTGCTTTCTAGTCCATATATGCTTTAATTCATAATTGGTATCTATCTTGTTGCATTCTTTGTTGATATCACATGCTTAATATTTTATGTATCTTATTGGTATCATTTTCTTGCATCCTAGTTGGTATCCGTTATTATTTATTGGATTAGTTATGATTTTGTTGCCTTCGTGCTTTAATGTTCTCATCACTTTTTGCAAAATTAAATGTTTTAGCTTGTTATCCCATTCTATTTATCCTTTGCTTATTTTAGATAAGTTATTTGGGTGTATATGTTTTATTTGTGGGAGATAAGTTAATTTTTGATTGTTTAGCCTTTGTCTATTACTAAACAAAAAGGGAGAGAATTATAGGGGAAGAAATGGTATCTAATCCTATTGTAATCGTATCTTAATTTGGGGGAGATTTATCTTAGGGGGAGACGTCTTTCTAAGTTGATCATAGTTGATAAAGGGAGAGAATTAATTTAGGGGGAGTAAATACTTTAATGGCATTAAACATTTGATTTGATATTCCCTATGTGTGTAATGTGTTTTCTTAAGTGCGCAAGAATTCTATTCTAAGTGGCAACTTTCATCGGCAAAGATTTTGATCCTTTGGGTTGTTTGAGTCAAGCATTGTATTTTTATTTTGGGTGGGACTTTGTGTCAGTCTAGTAGAGCTTTACGGCCTTTTAGGATTTTTAGTTGATTTTTGTCCCGGAATAGCCAAAGGGGGAGATTTGTAAGGACATAAATTTCCAATTGAGTCCTTTGTAGTTTTGTTTCAATTCCGGACAAAAACGTTTGAGTCATAGGATAGAGTATATTGATCATCCTTCAAGCCTATGACGTGTTTGTTGAAGACGTAACGACCAAGTGTATAAAGCTTCATCAAAATGCCAAGTTTAAGTGCCTCATTTATACGTCATCAATAGTGGTTCCATGCTCCCAAGGTATGAATGCATTACATATATATATAGGTGCTTGGAACGGTTTATAATGGGTGTAGGTTTAATTAAAAACTGTTGTTTTTTTGTCAAAAAGATTAAACTTCTATATAAAGTATATAAAGTTTCTGGGCCAAATTCAGGATTTTCAATTTTCTGGTTTTTCGTTCGATATTGTCGTTCGAACGAGAATGCCAACGAGTTCACATATTGGCCACTGGAACTTTGTTCGAAATGTCGTTCGAACGAGATTACTGTTCGAACGAGATTTCTAACGAGTTCACACTAGAACTTCGTTAGAAGCCTCGTTCTTACGAGATGTCGTTCGAATGAAAATGTCGTTCGAACGAGATTTCAGGCGGGAAATTTTTTTGCCAGTTTTTGGCAGTTATTACCCATGTTTCCCACTTCCTTACCCCACTAACTTTTGACATAACTTAATAGTGTGGGAACCAACCTTTTTGGTTTAACTTTTCTATGCACATCTATCTCCAAGAGAGAGTTTGAGAGCAAAAATTGATTAAGGAAAAAGTTCATGTTTTAAAGTGTCTAAGTTTTCAAGAAAAATTGATTATACACTTTAGTTTTACACCCATATTGTTTATCCAAGCTTCCATAGATATATTTGTAATTGCTTGGTTGTTTTGGCACCGGTTCTTCATCTTTACCGTTTGAAGAGACATTTTGGGTTTGCTTCTAAATCCCACAAAGAAGAAGAGGTTTTAGTTGATTTACCCACTTGGAGAAAGGCTCCTAGTTCGGGCGACGGTGACCATATAAAGTTCGATCGGTGGATTCCGAAATCGCGGTGGAGCTCCGTGGTTATTTGCTAGGAAGAGGTTGATACAAGAAGATGCGTCGGGGCTTGAGAGGGATCGAGTCGACTGTTGTAACTCATCTTGCTTGTATTTGTAAATTTCGTACTTAGTGAATTTGAGGCTAGGGTCGTCCAAAGTTTTTCCCGTTGTGGGTTTTTCCTCGTACATCACGGCGTAGTGGATTAATTGTTTATTTTATCTTTTGCAAAATCACCTAGAACGCATGCTTAGGTAAAAAGATAAAATTGATTTAATTTAATCACTACTTGTTTAATTTGGTGCAAATTAATATTGGGTAATGTTTAGTTAATTTAATTCAAGTCATTTAATTTAATTGATAAAATTGGTTTAGCCTATCTAGATATAATTGAAAAATATGACTTATGTAAATTCTAGGACTTGGATTAATTATGCTTAAGTGAAAATGTTTTTAATGGATTTATTTAATTTCACTTGGTTTAATTTTAATTTGTTAAGAAATTAAAATTTGTTTTAAGTTGAACCATCACACCGCTTCCGCATCTATTTTATAAAATGGAAATATATTTTTAAAGAAATTAAAAATTAGGGGGGCTTTCATGTCTAATTGAACTTCAAATTTAAAAAGTTTAAAACTAGTGATTTACTTTTTTTTACCCTATTTATATTAGAACCCCTAGAATAGGAATTTCACCATGATTACTACGATTACAAAAGGGGTGTCACGAGGCAAATGGACCCCTCTACGGTCTGTTTCTAGAAATACCATCATTGGAACTCCCTTAGGAGACTTATGGGGAGGGAGACATGGTCGGCATGTACTCCATCATATTGGATGCTCCTAATGTGGGCCTTTATGGCTGGAGCCCAGCTCAAACAAAACACCCAAAAATGAATTGGACATTAATCAAAGGGACATCATCCTTATTTTTATTGTTATTGTTGTTGTGTTGACCTATTCTAGCGTCTTTGGCTAAAAATTCTTTGAGGTAACCCCTATTGATCACTCCTTTGATGGCTCCTTTCCTTCTAAAGCAATTGCTGGAGTTGTGTCCATGGTCTCTGTGGAATCAACAGTACTTGGAATTGTCTTTTTTATCATCGGTAGGTCTCTTAGGCTTCGGTTTCGATAAAAGATCTTAAGCCTCTACTACTGCAAAGACCTCCTCTATGGTGGCTACGAGCGGTGTGAAATTCTTTTCCTTTGGAGGGACATTTTTTTTACCTTTGTCTTTCTTTTTCTTAGCCTCAACTACTTCTGAGGTCTCCCCAATGAGGGAGAATACATATATCCACTTCCCCCCTTGGGGAGAGGCCGCGACATGCCTTTTTAACATGGCATCCTCAGTATTCATATACTTTGGAGCTCTTTTGAGCAACTCAAGCATGGACTTTGGTGGCTTTTTGCTAAAAGACCACAACAAGTCTTCTGAAGTAAGTCCGAAAATGAAATAGGCCACGCAAATGGTGTCAGTTAGATCATCTACCGAGAGTGCTTTCTAGTTTAACCTCTTGGCATATTCCATGAGATATTTTCTAATTTTATGTCTTATGTGGATGAAGGAAGTGATAGGCTTACTCATCTTTTACGCCCCAATGAAATAGCAGACTAAGGATATTTTTAGCTCAGTAAATCTTGTTATAGTCTCTAATTTAAGCTTCACAAACCAATGCCTAGAAATTTTTCTTAAGTTGGCGAGAAAATATCTGCATAGGATCTCATATGGGGCGTCCTTAAGGACCATGAGCGATTTGCATGTCTTCAAATTATCAACTAGATCCTTAGATCCATCAAATAGTTCAATAATAGACATATTCCACTTTGGGGGAAGAGCATAATGTTGACTGTCATTTGAGAATGGGGAGATAGTTTTTTGGAGAGCCAAATCTATGGTGCTTGAAGTTTTCATCTTGTACTAGTTGAGGAAGTGACCCAACTGATCTTGCATCTTCTTGATCTCATTGTCTCGGGGCCTAGCCACCCTGGAACTGATCTCCCGTGAGCGATAGCCTTTCCTTGATGATTCAACGGTTTGCACAATGTCCGTTTATCCTAGTTGCGTTTTCAGTGTCATGACTCTATTGGTTCGTAGAATCATCAACATGCTAGGCTTGCATGCATTGTGTATGTTTGTTCATTGAGTTCAATCTAAATTGTCACATGAGGTTATATTCAAATGTGATGAAGTTTGCAATCAATTGAGAACTCTGTGAACATTTTTTAAGTGATTGGGTCTAAATTTAATTGTTACTTGTTCACACCCCAACACTTTCGTTTCCATATGACACATTTTTGCCATACGACTGTGAAAGACTCCTATTATATTTTGTGTGTGTCATTTGTGTGTTTATATTTATATATGTTCACTTGCGTCTATTAGTTATATCTTATGTATACATATATTTGATATTTTTTATTAGTCTTTGCCTTGCTTTCTAGTCCATATATGCTTTAATTCATAATTGGTATCTATCTTGTTACATTCTTTGTTGATATCACATGCTTAATATTTTATGTATCTTATTGGTATCATTTTCTTGCATCCTAGTTGGTATCCGTTATTATTTATTGGATTAGTTATGATTTTGTTGCCTTCGTGCTTTAATGTTCTCATCACTTTTTGCAAAATTAAATGTTTTAGCTTGTTATCCCATTCTATTTATCCTTTGCTTATTTTAGATAAGTTATTTGGGTGTATATGTTTTATTTGTGGGAGATAAGTTAATTTTTGATTGTTTAGCCTTTGTCTATTACTAAACAAAAAGGGAGAGAATTATAGGGGAAGAAATGGTATCTAATCCTATTGTAATCGTATCTTAATTTGGGGGAGATTTATCTTAGGGGGAGACGTCTTTCTATGTTGATCATAGTTGATAAAGGGAGAGAATTATTTTAGGGGGAGTAAATACTTTAATAGCATTAAACATTTGATTTGATATTCCCTATGTGTGTAATGTGTTTGCTTAAGTGTGCAGGAATTCTATTCTAAGTGGCAACTTTCATCGGCAAAGATTTCGATCCTTTGGGTTGTTTGAGTCAAGCATTGTATTTTTATTTTGGGTGGGACTTTGTGTCAGTCTAGTAGAGCTTTACGGCCTTTTAGGATTTTTAGTTGCTTTTTGTCCCGGATTAGCCAAAGGGGGAGATTTGTAAGGACATAAATTTCCAATTGAGTCCTTTATTGTTATGTCTCAAGTCCGGACAAAAGCGTTTGAGTCATAGGATAGAGTATATTGATCATCCTTCAAGCCTATGACGTGTTTGTTGAAGTCATAACGGCCAAGTGTATAAAGATTCATCAAAATGCCGAGTTTAAGTGCCTCATTTCTACGTCATCAATAGTGGTTCCATGCTCCCAAGGTACGAATGCATTACATATATATATAGGTGCTTGGAACGGTTTATAATGGGTGTAGGTTTAATTAAAAACTGTTGTTTATCTGTCAAAAAGATTAAACTTCTAAATAAAGTATATAAAGTTTCTGGGCCAAATTCATGATTTTCAACTTTCTGGTTTCTCGTTCGATATTGTCGTTCAAACGAGATTGTCGTTCGAACGAGAATGTCGTTCAAACGAAGCTGCCAACGAGTTCCCATATTGGCCACTGGAACTTCGTTCGAAATGTCGTTCGAACGAGATTACTGTTCGAACGAGATTTCTAACGAGTTCACACTAGAACTTCGTTAGAAGCCTCGTTCGAACGAGATGTCATTCGAATGAAAATGTCGTTCGAACGAGATTTCAGGCAGAAATTTTTTTTGCCAGTTTTTGGCAGTTTTTACCCATGTTTCCCACTTCCTTACCCCACTAACTTTTGACATAACTTAATAGTGTGGGAACCAACCTTTTTGGTTTAACTTTTCTATGCACATCTATCTCAAAGAGAGAGTTTGAGAGAAAAAATTGATTAAGGAAAAAGTTCATGTTTTAAAGTGTCTAAGTTTTCAAGAAAAATTGATTATACACTTTTGTTTTACACCGATATTGTTTATCCAAGCTTCCATAGATATATTTGTAATTGCTTGGTTGTTTTGGCACCGGTTCTTCATCTTTACCGTTTGAAGAGAGATTTTGGGTTTGCTTCTAAATCCCACAAAGAAGAAGAGATTTTAGTTGATTTAACCACTTGGAGAAAGGCTCCTAGTTCGGGCGACGGTGACCATATAAAGTCCGATCGGTGGATTCCGAAACCGCGGTGGAGCTCCGTGGTTATTTGCTAGGAAGAGGTTGATACAAGAAGACGCGTCGGGGCTTGAGAGGGATCGAGTCGACTGTTGTAACTCATCTTGCTTGTATTTGTAAATTTCGTACTTAGTGAATTTGAGGCTAGGGTCGTCCAAGGTTTTTCCCGTTGTGGGTTTTTTCTCGTACATCGCGGCGTAGTGGATTAATTGTTTATTTTATCTTTTGCAAAATCACCTAGAACGCATGCTTAGGTTAAAAGACAAAATTGATTTAATTTAATCACTACTTGTTTAATTTGGTGCAAATTAATATTGGGTAATGTTTAGTTAATTTAATTCAAGTCATTTAATTTAATTGATAAAATTGGTTTAGCCTATCTAGATATAATTGAAAAATATGACTTATGCAAATTCTAGGACTTGGATTAATTATGCTTAAGTGAAAACGTTTTTAATGGATTAATTTAATTTCACTTGGTTTAATTTTAATTTGTTAAGAAATTAAAATTTCTTTTAAGTTGAACCATCACACCGCTTCCGCATCTATTTTAAAAAATGGAAATATATTTTTAAAGAAATTAAAAATTAGGGGGACTTTCATGTCTAATTGAACTTCAAATTTAAAAAGTTTAAAAATAGTGATTTACTTTTTTTTACCCTATTTATATTAGAACCCCTAGAATAGGAATTTCACCATGATTGCTACGATTACAAAGGGGGTGTCACGAGGCAAATGGACCCCTCTAAGGTTTGTTTCTAGAAATACCATCATTGGAACTCCCTTAGGAGACTTATGTGGAGGGAGACATGGTCGGCATGTACTCCATCATATTGGATGCTCCTTATGTTGGCCTTTATGGCTGGAGCCCAGCTCCAACAAAACACCCAAAAAATAATTGGACATCAATCAAAGGGACATCATCCTTATTTTTATTGTTATTGTTGTTGTGTTGACCTATTCTAGCGTCTTTGGCTAAAAATTCTTTGAGGTAACCCCTATTGATCACCCCTTTGATGGCTGCTTTCCTTCTAAAGCAATTACTGGAGTTGTGGCCATGGTCTGTGTGGAATCGACAGTACTTGGAATTATCTTTTTTATCATCGGTAGGTCTCTTGGGCTTCGGTTTCGATAAAAGATCTTAAGCCTCTACTACTGCAAAGACCTCCTCTATGGTGGCTACGAGCGGTGTGAAATTCTTTTCCTTTGGAGGGACATTTTTTTTACCTTTGGCTTTCTTTTTCTTAGCCTCAACTACTTCTGAGGTCTCCCCAATGAGGGAGAATACATATATCCACTTCCCCCGCTGGGGAGAGGCCGCGACATGCCTTTTTAACATGGCATCCTCAGTATTCATATACTTTGGAGCTCTTTTGAGCAACTCAAGCATGGACTTTGGTGGCTTTTTGCTAAAAGACCACAACAAGTCTTCTGAAGTAAGTCCGAAAATGAAATAGGCCACGCAAATGGTGTCATTTAGATCATCTACCGAGAGTGCTTCCTAGTTGAACCTCTTGGCATATTCCATGAGATATTTTCTAATTTTATGTCTTATGTGGATGAAGGAAGTGATAGGCTTCCTCATCTTTTACGCCCCAATGAAATAGCAGACTAAGGATATTTTTAGCTCAGTAAATCTTGTTATAGTCTCTAATATGAGTTAACAAACCAATGCTTAGAAGTTTTTCTTAAGTTGGCGAGAAAATATCTGCATTGGATCTCATATGGGGCGTCCTTAAGGACCATGAGCGATTTGCATGTCTTCAAATTATCAACTAAATCCTTAGATCGATCAAATAGTTCAATAATAGACATATTCCACTTTGGGGGAAGAGCATAATGTTGACCGTCATTTGAGAATGGGGAGATAGTTTTTTGGAGATCCAAATCTATGGTGCTTGAAGTTTGCATCTTGTACTAGTTAAGGAAGTGACCCAACTGATCTTGCATCTTCTTGATCTCATTGTCTCGGGGCCTAGCCACCCTGGAACTGATCTCCCGCGAGCGATAGCATTTCCTTGATGATTCAACGGTTTGCACAATGTCCGTTTATCCTAGTTGCGTTTTCAATGTCATGACTCTATTGGTTTGTAGAATCATCAACATGCTAGGCTTGTATGCATTGTGTATGTTTGTTCATTGAGTTCAATCTAAATTGTCACATGAGGTTATATTCAAATGTGATGAAGTTTGCAATCAATTGAGAACTCTGTGAACATTTTTTAAGTGATTGGGTCTAAATTTAATTGTTACTTGTTCACACCCCAACACTTTCGTTTCCATATGACACATTTTTGCCATACGACTGTGAAAGACTCCTATTATATTTTGTGTGTGTCATTTGTGTGTTTATATTTATATATGTTCACTTGCGTCTATTAGTTATATCTTATGTATACATATATTTGATATTTTTTATTAGTCTTTGCCTTGCTTTCTAGTCCATATATGATTTAATTCATAATTGGTATCTATCTTGTTGCATTCTTTGTTGATATCACATGCTTAATATTTTATGTATCTTATTGGTATCATTTTCTTGCATCCTAGTTGTTATCCGTTATTATTTATTGGATTAGTTATGATTTTGTTGCCTTCGTGCTTTAATGTTCTCATCACTTTTTGCAAAATTAAATGTTTTAGCTTGTTATCCCATTCTATTTATCCTTTGCTTATTTTAGATAAGTTATTTGGGTGTATATGTTTTATTTGGGGGAGATAAGTTAATTTTTGATTGTTTAGCCTTTGTCTATTCCTGAACAAAAAGGGGGAGAATTATAGGGGAAGAAATGGTATCTAATCCTATTGTAATCGTATCTTAATTTGGGGGAGATTTATCTTAGGGGGATACGTCTTTCTAATTTGATCATAGTTGATAAAGGGAGAGAATTATTTTAGGGGGAGTAAATACTTTAATGGCATTAAACATTTGATTTGATATTCCCTATGTGTGTAATATGTTTGATTAAGTGTGCAGGAATTCTATTCTAAGTGGCAACTTTCATCGGGAAAGATTTCGATCCTTTGGGTTGTTTGAGTCAAGCATTGTATTTTTATTTTGGGTGGGACTTTGTGTCAGTCTAGTAGAGCTTTACGGCCTTTTAGGATTTTTATTTGCTTTTTGTCCCGGAATAGCCAAAGGGGGAGATTTGTAAGGACATACATTTCCAATTGAGTCCTTTGTAGTTTTGTCTCAATTCCGGACAAAAACGTTTGAGTCATAAGATAGAGTATATTGATCATCCTTCAAGGCTATGACGTGTTTGTTGAAGACATAACGGCCAAGTGTATAAAGATTCATGAAAATGCCGAGTTTAAGTGCCTCATTTCTACGTCATCAATAGTGGTTCCATGCTCCCAAGGTATGAATGCATTACATATATATATAGGTGCTTGGAACGGTTTCTAATGGGTGTAGGTTTAATTAAAAACTGTTGTTTATCTGTCAAAAAGATTAAACTTCTATATAAAGTATATAAAGTTTCTGGGCCAAATTCATGATTTTCAACTTTCTGGTTTCTTGTTCGATATTGTCGTTCGAACGAGATTGTCGTTCGAACGAGAATGTCGTTCGAACGAGAATGCCAACGAGTTCCTATATTGGCCACTGGAACTTCGTTCGAAATGTCGTTCGAACGAGATTACTGTTCGAACGATATTTCTAACGAGTTCACACTAGAACTTCGTTAGAAGCCTCGTTCGAATGAGATTTCAGGCGGGAAATTTTTTTGCCAGTTTTTGGCAATTTTTACCCATGTTTCCCACTTCCTTACCCCACTAACTTTTGACATAACTTAATAGTGTGGGAACCAACCTTTTTGGTTTAACTTTTCTATGCACATCTATCTCAAAGAGAGAGTTTGAGAGCAAAAATTGATTAAGGAAAAAGTTCATGTTTTAAAGTGTCTAAGTTTTCAAGAAAAATTGATTATACACTTTAGTTTTACACCCATATTGTTTATCCAAGCTTCCATAGATATATTTGTAATTGCTTGGTTGTTTTGGCACCGGTTCTTCATCTTTACCGTTTAAAGAGACTTTTTGGGTTTGCTTCTAAATCTCACAAAGAAGAAGAGGTTTTAGTTGATTTACCCACTTGGAGAAAGGCTCCTAGTTCGGGCAACGGTGACCATATAAAGTCCGATCGATGGATTCCGAAACCGGGGTGGAGCTCCGTGGTTATTTGCTAGGAAGAGGTTGATACAAGAAGACGCGTCGGGGCTTGAGAGGGATCGAGTCGACTGTTGTAACTCATCTTGCTTGTATTTGTAAATTTCGTATTTAGTGAATTTGAGGCTAGGGTCGTCCAAGGTTTTTCCCGTTGTGGGTTTTTCCTCGTACATCGCGGTGTAGTGGATTAATTGTTTATTTTATCTTTTGCAAAATCACCTAGAACGCATGCTTAGGTAAAAAGATAAAATTGATTTAATTTAATCACTACTTGTTTAATTTGGTGAAAATTAATATTGGGTAATGTTTAGTTAATTTAATTCAAGTCATTTAATTTAATTGATAAAATTGGTTTAGCCTATCTAGATATAATTGAAAAATATGACTTACGCAAATTCCAGGACTTGGATTAATTATGCTTAAGTGAAATGTTTTTAATGGATTAATTTAATTTCACTTGGTTTAATTTTAATTTGTTAAGAAATTAAAATTTGTTTTAAGTTGAACCATCACACCGCTTCCGCATCTATTTTAAAAAATGGAAATATATTTTTAAAATAATTAAAAATTGGGGGGGCTTTCATGTCTAATTGAACTTCAAATTTAAAAAGTTTAAAAATAGTGATTTACTTTTTTTTACCCTATTTATATTAGAACCCCTAGAATAGGAATTTCACCATGATTGCTACGATTACAAAGGGGGTGTCACGAGGCAAATGGACCCCTCTAAGGTCTGTTTCTAGATATACCATCATTGGAACTCCCTTGGGAGACTTATGTGGAGGGAGACATGGTCGGCATGTACTCCATCATATTGGATGCTGCTAATGTGCGCCTTTATGGCTGGAGCCCATCTCCAACAAAACACCCAAAAATGAATTGGACATCAATCAAAGGGACATCATCCTTATTTTTATTGTTATTGTTGTTGTGTTGACCTATTCTAGCGTCTTTGGCTAAAAATTCTTTGAGGTAACCCCTATTGATCACCCCTTTAATGGCTCCTTTCCTTCTAAAGCAATTGCTGGAGTTGTGGCCATGGTCTTTGTGGAATCGACAGTACTTGGAATTGTCTTTTTTATCATCGGTAGGTCTCTTGGGCTTAGGTTTCGATAAAAGATCTTAAGCCTCTACTACTGCAAAGACCTCCTCTATGGTGGCTACGAGCGGTGTGAAATTATTTTCCTTTGGAGGGCCATTTTTGTTACCTTTGGCTTTCTTTTTCTTAGCCTCAACTACTTCTGAGGTCTCCCCAATGAGGGAGAATACATATATCCTCTTCCCCCGCTGGGGAGAGGCCGCGACATGCCTTTTTAACATGGCATCCTCAGTATTCATATACTTTGGAGCTCTTTTGAGCAACTCAAGCATGGACTTTGGTGGCTTTTTGCTAAAAGACCACAACAAGTCTTCTGAAGTAAGTCCGAAAATGAAATAGGCCACGCAAATGGTGTCATTTAGATCATCTACCGAGAGTGCTTCCTAGTTGAACCTCTTGGCATATTCCATGAGATATTTTCTAATTTTATGTCTTATGTGGATGAAGGAAGTGATAGGCTTCCTCATCTTTTACGCCCCAATGAAATAGCAGACTAAGGATATTTTTAGCTCAGTAAATCTTGTTATAGTCTCTAATTTAAGCTTCACAAACCAATGCCTAGAAATTTTTCTTAAGTTGGCGAGAAAATATCTGCATAGGATCTCATATGGGGCGTCCTTAAGGACCATGAGCGATTTGCATGTCTTCAAATTATCAACTAGATCCTTAGATCCATCAAATAGTTCAATAATAGACATATTCCACTTTGGGGGAAGAGCATAATGTTGACTGTCATTTGAGAATGGGGAGATAGTTTTTTGGAGAGCCAAATCTATGGTGCTTGAAGTTTTCATCTTGTACTAGTTGAGGAAGTGACCCAACTGATCTTGCATCTTCTTGATCTCATTGTCTCGGGGCCTAGCCACCCTGGAACTGATCTCCCGTGAGCGATAGCCTTTCCTTGATAGGAGTTCGGGCAACATATAATTGGGGGGCTCTAGGCACAACCTTTATATCATTCTCCGTCGTTAACTGGGGCTCGTGGTTTTCCCTAGCGCTTATATGTTTTGGTGAATCTGGCTCATCTATCGTCAACGGTATTTATGTTATTTATTGGATTATAAAAAGGTTCATCATAATCTAAGAGACGTACTAAGCCCTTGTCAAGAGAGTCCGCGATCTTGTTGATTTTGTCATCAATCGAAAGGACCTTAGGAAGTAACTTATTGATTTCTATAAAGGTTCGTGAGTATTAATTTGGGGCTCAATAAGATATACAAAGTATATGACAACTGGAAGTGGTCCAGGTTAGAAGTTTAGGCTATCAATAGTGGGTTGAGAGATTAAATAATGAAGACTAAACACTAATGAATGTTCTAGCTCTTTGTTATATGGAAGTATGATCTTTTGAATGCCTTCACCTCTTGAAATTTTTTAGATTATTTTCCCTTTAACCATTCACCAGCCTTCTTTTTATATGCAAACTCTTAAAGAGAGAATGAGTATATTGTCACAGCATTAATATGGTGCCTTTGAGGTCTGACGATGTCAGCAAAGTGGTGGATTATTTGCTAAAGGTTTTCTAGGATGTCTGAAGTAGTTGTTGAGTGCATTAAATGAGGATGGGAGCCATAAATGCAAGGGGAGTTGAGTAGTGGTGGTATGTCAAATGGTGTTTTGCTCTCCACCTCCCCGACAGAGTAGCTCCAAGCACTCTGTCGGAGGTCGGGGAGTTCAATAATAGTTGTAGGATTTCCATAAGTTGACCTTGAGGTATTACACAAAAATATACCTCGATGATGTGAGTTAAGAAGCCTTGGGAGGTCATTTCTCCTTTGACAGAGGTTTGTTTTGACCTTCAGTCCTAGCGGAACCTTGGCGTTGTGGTCTCTGAGCTTGGTTGTGGAGATCTATTGGAATGACTAATCCTTATAGGAGGAAAGTATGATGGTTGAGGTTTGTTATAGTATTGTGTCCTTTCATTGATATCAGTGGAGGTCTTGGGAACTAAGTTATGGTCTATCTGAGGTCAGAGGTTAGCCTTGGGACCTCAGTTCTTGTCTGAGGGTAGTCGAGGGGACTAAGAGCCTTTTATATAACAAGTGTTAAATAGGTACTGTTGATGTAAAAACTAGATTACTCTAATTATTCAATCACAGATAAATAAATGAGACAAAAGAATTTTAAAGTGATTCAGCCTTATATGAATGGCCTACGTCCACTGTTATGTTATTGCCAAGTGTTTGGGAATTCTCGATTACAAGTGCTATCAAGAAATTCCGGTCTCCTTGAATGAGGGTGATACAAGGTATTTATAGCCCTTAGGCTGTACATGAAAGGGTGATACATTAAATGATATACATATGAAAGGGTAAGTCATTTAATGCTCTTCAAGCGTGTGCGTCAAGATGATAAGCATTCAATGAATAGTTGAACTATTGATTATCTGGCAATCAATGCTGTGGTCGAGATGCAGCTCGAACCGCCTTAGTTTCTCATCGTCCAAGAGTTCCTCGGAGCACTGGAGTTCCTCGGAGGATAAGAGTTCCTCGGAGGGTTGGTGTTCCTCGGAAGACTGGTGTTCCTCGGAGTACACCTGTTGCTCGGAGTGAGTATGTTGGTCGGAGAAATGATCTTCCTCATTGCTATTGTGTCACGTAGATTGACACGTGTCTTCTTATTATTCGTCCACATCAGCATACTAATTTTGGTATCAACAGAAGCCCCCAATGTTTCATATTTCGAACTTTGAGGAGTATGGAACATTCTTTCTCGGTATATGGCAATATTAAATGACCTTTCTGGGTTTTAGGAGCCTTTTCTTCGTATTTGAATTTCCTTCCAAATTCGCAGAATCAGCCTTTTTTGCATTTTTATAAGCGCTTCGATCTTCTTGCACTTTTTGTCCTTTTAGCCGCCGGTAGCGTACTAGTTTCCTTTTTGTAGTCATTTCTTTCGCCGTTTCCCAAGGCAAAGTATTTAAGCTTCAGAGGCAATCCCATCGTGTTCTACCTTTTCAATTTTTGCTTTCGAGTTTTCTATAGCTTTTCTCTCTCCTATGCGTTCATCCTTTTCTTCGTTTGTTTGTCAACAGATCTCGTTTTTCCTATAAGATTTTATTCCATCTTCTTCATTTCTTTTTATTCACCATGGTTTATATTATCGAATCTCTTGAGAAATACCGTTCTGACTTTTCTATTCCTTCTTGGGTAACTTTGGAGAGTCTTTCTGAGCCTTCAAATTATTTTAATTTGGCTGAGGGACATTAGTTCCCTAGACTTTTTATTGCTGAATGTGGATTTTCTTTTCCACCAAACCCTTTGTGTTTAGAGTTCTGTCAGTATTTCGATGTTGTCCCTGCAAAAATAGCCCCCAACACATGGAGAATCGTTAATGGGGTGCATAGGTTAAATCAAACTCATGGAACTCGTATAGGAATTCTTGAGATTATGTACTGTTACAGATGGGCCGTTTTAGACAATGTTTTTTATTTAAAAACTAGGTTTTTGAATAGGGCCTTAGTAGTCAATCTCCCTGATGCAAATAGGGATTATTTTGAACATAGGGTGGTTATAAAAAAATTGGCAACATGCCCCTTTGGTTGGAGATGCAGTATATGAGGGTCCCAGATACCCCCCATATGGCAATGGGATAGGTTATTTTCATCATATTTTATTTTTGAAATTACGATTTCATTGTGTTTGACAAAATGTATGACTGATATTTCACTATGTATTTGTTTGCAGTTGACAGTAAGAGAAAAACTCCTAAAGAATCAGAAGTTAATATAAAGCATTTGAAACATATCTGGAATTTGCATCGAAGAGTTGCAAATGAGCACATCAGGTCTGCTTCATATTTGTTGCAGTACAGGAGCTACACATCATCCTTTATTGCTCGTCCTGTGGTCAGCATTAGTGAGCCATTGCCAGCTTCTGAGGAATCTTCACCAGAATCTCACATTCCTCTAAGTCAGAAGATGGGCAAAAGAAGAGTTCCTGCTATCTTCGAGGAGACTTCCTCTGCTGGAGATGGAAAGAGAAGCAAGAATGATGTCCCAAAGGGGACAAAGAAAGTAGATGCTGCCCCTTCTGTTGCTCCTCAGAAGGCTGCCGAGAAGCCCCCAGTGGCTCCGAGCAAGAAAAGTGCACCTGTGGAAGTGGTCCCAACCAAAAGTTCTTTGGTTGAAACTGCTGAAGTGCCATTGAGGAGATTGAAGAAATCCTCCTCGGTCGCTTTGACTGAAACCATTCCCCAGCTCCAAGCTAGTGGAGCTGGTGTCCCAACCATTATTCCCCTGAGTTCTGCAATGAGCTCGGTAAAGACTTGGACTATTCCTGAAGTCCAAGGAATTGAAGAAAACATGTCTACGGATATGCTGACATCCCTAGCTACTCGTCACATTGCTTCAGTAAGTTTCTCTTATCCTGAATTTTTCTTTCTTTCAGTCAATATATGTATCTCGGCACTGACTTATCATTATTTTCTTTTTCAGCTGGTGAGTTGCTTTAACACCATAGTGAAGAAAGATGAAGCAATCAAGGCTTCCAGCTCCTCGTCTGGAGTAAAGGATGCTTTCCAGGGCTTGGCCCAATCTTTGAAGGATTCTCGTCAAAAATATGACGAGGATAGGGGTGAATGGGAGAAGAAGATGGCTGCGTCTGAGGCAGAGAAGATATAGTTGGGAAATAAGGTGAAGGACTTGGAGAGAGAGAATAAAAAATATGCCGAGAAGCTCACAAGTTTTGAGGACCTTGAGAATAAGTTGAAATCAGCTGAGGAAGAGCTGACCCTTCTGCGAGAAGTAAATCACCAGAAGGAGGAGGTGGAGGCTAAGTTGAAAGCCACTGAGGATCTTCTATCCGAGAAGCTCTCCTCGGAGAAAATAAAAAGGAAAATGGTTGTAAAGAAATCTTTTCGTACCGGATGGGATAAAGGATGGGACAGGGGGTAGCAGCAATGATGACCCAGGTCAAGTATGGGAGTTTGAAATACTTCCGAGATGGTTGGGTTACTGCCTTACAAGAATTGAAAGTGAGCGAGGACTCTGAATTATTTCAATAACATCTTCCTGGCCCTCCTCCTGTAATTGAAGATGAGGATGAAGACGAAGCTGCAACTGAAGAGTCTTCAATGACAGTGGGTGATCAAGTCCTTGCTCCACAACCCAACCAGACAATCACCGAGGAGATTTCATCCTTGCCTGCTCCTCCTGAACAAGTCCCAGCTTCTGCCAATCAAATCATTGTTCCCACCGAGCAACCAAGCTCCTCATCCCAGCCTCCCGAGAAAGTCTTGGGAGACAAGGAAAAGGTGTGAAGTTGTTCGGTATTCTCTTTCTGTTTTTCTTTTACTTGTACTTTGTCTTCTGAACGATGTACTCTTTTTGATGATGTAATAAAATCACCTCTTTTTGTTCCTCTACATTGTTGATGCTCTGTCTGCTTTTTATTAACTCTTGCCTTCTCTTCTTTACTAGTTTGTGGCTAGAATGGAATTATTATCTGCCAATGATACAAAGTTGATGCATCAATGCCATGAATATTATAAGGCTGGTCACACAGAATTGAGTGTATCAGAAGTTGTTGACATCCTCGGTCATGATGCTTCAGAGCAGGCAGTAGAAGCTTATCAATACCTGAAGGGCTTACTTGATCGAGCTGTGGCCAATAACGTGGCTTACTATGACATGATCGAGGAGCTTCAATATACTCTAGAAAATCTTCAGACTCAATACAAAGAATCAACTGCCCTTCTGCACGAGGGGTATGAAAAGAGGTATCAACAGCTTTCTGCCAAGACAGGACACAAAAAGATCCTTGCTGTGTACGATGTCAGGGAGAGAACCCTAAAGGGTGAAGTTGAATCTTGTAGACAGATTGCCGAGCTGCTAGAGCAAGAAAATAACAATTTGCAGAAAGAGCTGGCACAGTATAAGTCTGCAGCATCTTCTTCAACAACTGTAATCCCAGTGACTGACGAGGGATTTTACTTTCTAGAAGTTAAGAATGCCAAATTAAGGCAAGAGTTGGATACCTTGAGAAGATCTGGTACTTCTGCTGTTACTCGGGGACGAGGAAGAGGTTCTCGTGGTCGAGGAAGAGCTGCTCAAAATGTCATCGAGGAACCAAGTTCTCGACCTGCTCGGGGAGGATCAAGAGCTCTTAGTCATAATGTTGAAGAAGCTCGTACTCGATCAACGTTGGAAACTCAAGCGTTCCAATTGAATGCAAAAAATCGGGCTTTGTCTGAATTGTCCAAGAAAACTAGAGAATTGGAACAAGAACTCTCTGCCAAGAAATTAGAGTTGGAGAACAATGGACTTTTCATCCAGAGTCTTCACGAGAAGATTGAGAGGCTAACATTTCAATTCCATAAACAGCCTAGGGAGTTTTGGATGGCTGGATATAACGAGGCACTATTCCATTTAGATGCTCGTATCCAGAATGCCAATAATGAGGGCTACAAACAAGGCTGGTTGAATGCCTTATGTGTGTTGAAACTCGAGCAGGGACACTATTTATGGGACTACTATGAGCCTGGATTGCTTGACTTGCCTGTGCCACCGTTCAAGTTGGACATGGAATGGATACCAGCTCGTGCCATTCCTCGGAGCTTAATTGCAAATTATCTTGGTGACTACAGTTTGCATTCTCAGTTTGAAGTATCTCATCCTGAGCATCTGCTAGATCGTCCTTCTGTGATGAACGTTAGAATGCTGAAGGACTTGAACTTTATTAACTCTCCTCAGACTTTAAATGATCCGCCTGCTGGCGAGAAACCTATTTCAAAAGCAGAGGGAAAGAAACCAATAGAGTAGGGATCTCAATGTAATAGTCAGTACACATATGTAACTTGTAATTCGTTTTGAATTGTAATGAAAGGCTTTCATTTTCTATTTGCAAATCTGTATTGCTATTGTCTTGTGATTATCAGACATTCTATATTTGTGCTTCCATAACAATATTGTATGGTTCCTCGACCAACTTAGTAATACAAATTTACAAGTATTAGTAATACTGCTCGATCACTTAATAATAAAGTAATGAGTATAAAAATGTTAAAAATTCTTCCAACCAACCAAGGTTGTTAAATTATGTTCGTCGACCAATTATAGTTAGTGAGAGTTTTTATCCCCGACCAACTATACTTGGTAAATTTTTGTCTTTTTCATAAAATGTGCCCGACCAACCAAGGTCGATGATTTTTCCTCGTCGACCAACTACAATTAGTGGGTTTTTACCCCCGATCAACTATACTTGGTTCAGTTTGGAATATTTGTTCTTCGAGGAACTTTTATGTAATAAACTTACTTTCCGGCCAACATAAGTTGGCATTTGAGAGCATATTTTGTTTCCTAACCAACCGAGATTAGCCTTTCGTCGATCATCTTGTGTTCTTGCTCTTTTACCAACCGGAGTTGGTCTGAGTTCGAACTATCATGTCCACTAGCTCTTTTACCAACCTGAGTTGGTCACGCTAGTGTACGCCTCCTAACCAAAGGAGTATATTTTGTTCTCGCCCTTTTACCAACCGGAGTTGGTCGTGGGTTTGAACTATCGTGTCCACTAGCTCTTTTACCAACCTGAGTTGGTCACACTAGTGTACGCCTCCTAACCAAAGGAGTATAGTTTGTTCTCGCCCTTTTACCAACCGGAGTTGGTCGTGGGTTTGAACTATCATGTCCACTAGTTCTTTTACCAACCTGAGTTGGTCACGATAGTGTACGCCTCCTAACCAAAGGAGTGTAGTTTGTTCTCGCCCTTTTACCAACCGGAGTTGGTCGTGGGTTTGAACTATCGTCTTCTTTTTACTGCCGAGCAGCGTAGTGTTAAACACACTAGTATTCCCCGAAAAACTTTCAATAAAAGGAGAGAAGATTGTGAAATATCATCGTTTTATTCATATTGATGGAACTGCTTTACATTTTACATCACTGATAATACTTGCGTAGGTGTTCAGCATTCCATGCATTCTTAAATTCCTCTCCTTCTAGAGCTGCTATTCGGTAAGTTCCTGGTCGGACAACTGCAGTAACTCGGTAAGGTCCATGCCAGTTTGCTTCCAACTTATTGTGCTTCTGAATTACCTTCTTTAGCACATAATCTCCTTCTTTTAAGTCGCATTTTTTCACCCTCTTGTTGTAGAACAGGGCTGTTCGCTGTTGATAAGCAACATTCCTAATGGCTGCCTCTTCTCTAACTTCCTCGAGCATATCCAAATCTAATCTCCTCATAAAGTCGCTGATTGGGGAATTGAAATTTAGCACTCTGTGTGTTGGAAGACCCAACTCGGCAGGTATTACAGCCTCACTTCCAAATGCCAGCATATATGGTGATTCTCCAGTTGCTGCTCGGGGAGTTGTTCGGTAAGCCCACAATACTGACTGTAGCTCATTAATCCAATTAACTTTAGCTTCACTTAGCCTCTTCTTCAAACCATTTAGTAATGTTCTGTTCGTCACTTCAGTCTGCCCATTGCTTTGAGGATGGCCTGGTGCTGAATGAACTTTCAAAATGTTTGACTGATGACAATAGGTGGCAAACTCCTCGTTATTAAATTGTGTTCCATGGTCTGTGATGAAGGCATGAGGGAGACCATATCGGCAGATGATGTTCTTCCAAACGAATTGGTATACCTTCTCGTACGTCATATCAATAAGTGGCTCAACTTCTACCCACTTAGTAAAATAATCCACTGCGACGACGAGGTACTTGAATCTTCCTCGGGTCGTTGGCAGTGGTCACACCAAATCAATTCCCCACATGGAAAATGGCCAAGGGGAGGTTATGGGTGTCAACAATGCTTGTGGAGTTCGTCGAATGGAGGAAAAACGTTGGCATTTATCACATCTTTTGGCATAGGCTATACAATCAGCCCTCATCGTTGGCCAGTAGTACCCCTGCGTCATCACTCTTTGTAAAAGTGTTCGACCTGCTACATGTGCTCCACAATATCCTTCATGGATCTCTTCAATCAATTCCTTCACCTCAGAGGGATGCACACATCTTTGCAAACCTGCCATAATTCCTCGTCTATACAAAACACCATTAGTTAGTACATACCGAGCAACTTTAAACTTCAATTTCTTGGAAGCGATCTTATCCTCCGATGATTCTCCTTCCTCGACATATGCCCTGATGGGATCCATCCAAGATGGTCCTAAATCAAGAGTAATAATATTAATCGTCAGGTCTTCATCTATGCTTCGACTTTCTAACACCTCAATTGGTATCGTTCTTCGTAACTCGGTACGAGTAGCTGATGCTAGTCGGGCCAGTGCGTCTGCTTGTGCATTCTCCATTCTTGGTATTCTGATCAACTGAATGGCATCAAATTCTGCCAACAACTCCATCGCCTTTGCATGATACTTGACCATTAATTCTCCTTTAACTACATACGTTCCCATCATCTGATTCACAATTAATTGAGAATCACTGAATACCATCACTTGTTGCGCTTCCATAATCTTTGCTAAATTAAGACCTGCTATCAAGGCTTCATACTCAGCCTCATTATTGGAAGCTTTGAATTGGAATCGTAAGGCATATTCCACGTCAATCTCGTCTGGGGTGTTCAAAATAATCCCTGCCCCACAACCTGTTGTGCAAGATGACCCATCTACATATAATCTCCATGTAGGTAACTCGTCTTCAAATTTCTTATCTGACAGAGTTCCTCGGTGAAATATCTGTTGTTTCCTTTCATCCTCCCCTAGTATTTTTCGTTCTTCGTCGACCATCTCTTCTCGCCCTTTTACCAACCGGAGTTGGTCTGGGTTTGAATTTGATGATCTTTCTACATCCACAAGCCCTTTTACCAACCGGAGTTGATCTGGACTTATGTCTGTTGATCCTGTAACATCCACAGGTTGGTCAGCGAGAAACTTTTGCTCCTCGGGGGTATCAGGATATGTAAATTCTGCTATAAAGTCTGCTACAGCCTGCCCTTTTAATGACGATTTGGGTTCATACACAATATCATATTCACCGAGCTCTATTGCCCAATACATCAGTCTTCCTGATTTTTCTGGCTTATGAAGGGCTTGTCTCAATGGCATGTCGGTATATACGACGATGGTATGGGCCTGGAAATAAGGCCTCATTCTTCTACTTGCTTCAATTAATGCCAATGCCAATTTTTCCAGCTTCGGGTACCTGATCTCTGCACCTCGGAAAGCCTTACTTGTGTAATAAATTGGCTTTTGGATTCCATTCTCCATTCTGATCAATGCCGAGCTGACTGCATTCTCTGATACTTCCAGGTACAAGTACAATTTTTCTCCCATTACTGGCCTGGACAACAGTGGAGGTGCTCCCAGATATTTCTTCAAGTCTTGAAAGGCTTTTTCACATTCATCATTCCACTCGAAAGTTTTTCGAAGTGTTTTGAAGAATGGGAGGCATCTATCAGTTGCTCGGGATACGATCTGTTGAGCGCTGCGACTCGTCCTGTAAGACTCTGCACCTCTTTCTTCGTCGTTGGAGATCGCAACCCTAAAAGAGCTTTGATCTTTGCTGGATTTGCCTCAATGCCTCGCTGGTTGACGATGTACCCGAGGAACATTCCTTCTCGTACTCCAAAGGTGCACTTCGTCGGGTTGAGCTTCATCTGGTATTTATCCAGTTGATCAAAGGTCTGACCTAAGTCAACTAGATGATCCGCAGCTTTCTTTCTCTTTGTCAGCATATCGTCGACATAGACCTCCATATTGCAACTGATTTTTTCGGCAAAAACCTTGTTCATCAGCCGCTGGTATGTCGCTCCTGCATTTTTCAAACCAAAAGGCATAAAATTATAACAATAAGTTACCCTAGGGGTAATGAAAGAAGTGCTTTCCCTGTCTTCAGGTTTCATTTTGATCTGGTTGTAACCAGAGTAAGCATCCATGAAGCTGAGTAGCTCGTGTCCCGAGGTAGCATCCACTAGTTGATCAATTCTGGGCAATGGAAAATGATCCTTTGGGCATGCCTTGTTGAGATCAGTGAAATCAATACACATTCTCCATTTATTGTTTTTCTTCTTCACCATCACCACATTTGCCAACCAGTCTGGATACTTCACATCTTCAATGAATTGGGCTTTTTGGAGCTTCTCGACCTCCTCTTGTATAACTTGATTCTTCTCGGGACTAAATACTCTTCTTCTTTGCTTTACAGGCTTGATCTCCTTATTCACATTGAGCTCGTGACATAAGAAGTTTGGATCTATTCCTAGCATATCATCATGACTCCACGCAAAAGTTTTCTTCCTGTTTCTCAAGAAAGTTATCAACTCCTGTTTTATTGAAGCATCTAACGACGAACCTATCTTGGTTACTCGTTCAGGATGCTCGTCGTCCAGAATAACATTTTCTATAGATTCCACCACCTGTCCTTTTACAAGTTGGGATTCATCTCTAGGATCGAGTGTTTCGATTTCTGTGCCTTCATCCACCTGGTAGGTAGTAGTCTTTTTCCTTGATTCTTCAAGCTCCTCTTGCTCGGCAGACGAATAATAGCATTCCCGAGCTACTTTCTGATCACCTTTCACAACTCCTACTCCGAAATTTGTAGGGAATTTTAAGCACTGATGTACTGTAGATGGGACTGCTTAGAACTTCTTCAAACTAACTCTTCCCATGATGATGTTGTAAGCTGACTGCACATTCTTATCCATCACAAAGAAGCGTATTTTTTCTGTTCGACAAGCAGGCCAAGTTCCAATGAATATATCCAACTTGATCGTCCCCAGTGGAAAGACTTTCTCGCCAGCAAAACCCAATAGAGGTCTGTGATAAGGTTCCAATTGAGATAATTTCAAATTTAAACTGTCAAAGCATGAATAGTACATGATGTCTGCCGAACTACCATTATCTACCAGCACTCTCAAAATCATTACTTCTTTCATCCTCATTTTGATCACCAAAGGGTCATCGTGAGGGTAAAGAACACCTGCAAGGTTGTTTTTTGAAAAACCGATGACCAGCTTCTCTTTATTTACCTTCCTCGGGCGATCCTCTTCAGCTAAATTTATCCGTTGAATGTATGAGCAAGCCTGAGCCTCACCGAGGTAAGCTTTTCTTTCTGCAGTAAGGTCTCCTCCTCCTGCATCTCCTCCTGTAATGACATTACAGTCAAATGACCCAAAGCGTATTGAAAATACCTCCGTTCTGGCTGTCTTGGTTTCTTGGGAAGATCGGGGTCATCTTCTGTATCATCTTCATGATCCCTTTTCTTTTTCTCCTCTGCTCGACGAGGAGATCTAGACTTTTCTCTAGTTCGGTTATTATTCCTTCTTTCGCCTCCCCGATCAACATACTTCGCTAGCTTCCCTCTTCGGATGAGTGTTTCAATCTCGTTCTGAAGAGCTATGCAATTTTTGGTCATATTGCCGTGATCCTTATGAAACTCGCAATATTTATCCCTGTTTCTCAGGTCAGGGTCTGACCTCATTTTCTTTGGCCACTTTACTTCCTCGTTATTCTTGATTTCCTCCAAGACATGATTAATACCCATTTTCAAAGGAGTATAATTATCGAATTTTTTCAGGACTTCCCATGACGATTTATTATTCTTGGAATGCTTGTCACCGCCATTGCCCTTATGCTCTTTCTTCTTGGATTTATCGACTTCCACCTTGGTCTCCTTATCCATGTTCTTCTTCGCAGCCATAGCCTCCTCGGCATTCATGATTTTGGCCGCTTTTGCCATCAACTCTTACATAGTTGTAGGTGGATCTTTGGCCAAAGTGTAGTACAACTTGTTAGGCAACAACCCACTCATCAAGGCGGTGATTGCTGTCTTTTCTTCATAATCTATGACTTCTAGCTTCTTGTTATTGAAATGAGTTATGTAATCTCTAGTACTTTCGCCAGATTTTTGTCTAACACTTAACAAGTGTGCTACTCGTTTTACTGGTTTTGCCCCAAAATAGAAATTGCCAATGAACAACTCGGCCAACTGAAAGAAAGTTGAAATCTTTCCCCGAGGAAGATTGTTGTACCATATTTGGGCAGATCCAGTAAGAGTTCCAGAGAATGCTTTACATCTCATCTCGTCGGGGACAACATAGATGTCGACAGCAGCCTGATATTGCTCTATGTGTAGAACAGGATCTGTCTTTCCATCATACTTGGGAGTCACCACGGGCGCTTTAAATTTCGATGGTGTAGGAAAATCCACAATGGCCTGTACAAAAGGTGTCCCTCGAATAAATGTTCGTCGTAGGGGATTCTTTGCCTTAGCCATTTCTCCCAATCTATCCTCCAACCGCTGAATGGAACCTTTCCACGCATCATTTCCCTCCTCGGGCCTATTAGTTCGAGCAATTGATTGTTCTGAAGTAGCCTCCTGAGATCTATCTTGTCGAGCAACTGGTCGTGATTGTGCTGATCCTTCTCTTAGATCTGATGGCCGTCGAAAACTCCTCGACATGGTCTTAGGTGGACTCCTATTCCTCCTAGGGCCTAATCGACTGAAAGGAGACACCCTACTCAGTCTTTCCAAGGCACTAGGTCTTTTTGGAGAGAGAGTGATACGTTGATCAGTATCTGTAGCCCTTATTGACGAAGTTCGCCCAGGTTGATAAAAAAAATCATCAGATTCCTCATTACGATATGACTCAGTACGCCTGGATCGTGAAGGAAGTAAATAAGTTTTCCTCTGACCACTTCGCTGTCCTGAACGTGCAGGTGCACCGCCATGAAGGGTCTGTATGAGTTGCCTCATTGTTTCCTGCATGGCGGTTTGGCCTTGAGCCAGATTCGTCATAATCCCAGCCAGATCTGGTGGTGCAGAGGGATTTGGAGGATTTCCAGCATTTCCAGCGTTTCGACTGCTGGATTCCGGGTTATCTGCCATTGATGATGAATGATTTTCGGTGAAAAACGATAATAACAACCGTTTCCCATAGACGGCGCCAATCTGTTGATGTAAAGAACTATATTACTCTAATTATTCAATCACAGATAAATAAATGAGACAAAAGATTTTTAAAGTGGTTCAGCCTTATATGAATGGCCTATGTCCACTGTTATGTTATTGCTGAGTGTTTGGGAATTCTGGATTACAAGTTCTATTAAGAAATTCCGGTCCCCTTGAATGAGGGTGATACAAGGTATTTATAGCCCTTAGGCTGTACATGAAAGGGTGATACATTAAATCATATACATATGAAAGGGTAACTCATTTAATTCTCTTCAAGCGTGTGCGTCAAGATGATAAGCATTCAATGAATAGTTGAACTGTTGATTATCTGGCAATCAATGCTGTGGTCGAGATGCAGCTCGAACCGCCTTAGTTGCTCATCGTCCAAGAGTTCCTCGGAGCACTGGAGTTCCTCGGAGGATAAGAGTTCCTCTGAGGGTTGGTGTTCCTCGGAAGACTGGTGTTCGTCGGAGTACACCTGTTGCTCGGAGTGAGTATGTTGGTCGGGGAAATGATCTTCCTCGTTGCTATTGTGTCACGTAGATTGACACGTGTCTTCTTATTATTCGTCCACATCAGCATACTAATTTTGGTATCAACAGGTACCATCACATATGAATACATATAATTAGGTTATTCTTCCCCTAATTTCAGTTTAATCCCTTTTAATCCCAATTCATATAAAGTTTAAGCCATAAGTAATACAATTAATAATTAAGGGGAAAAGTAAAAGTATACAATGCCTCTAAGACATCCGATTTTGAAATATTAGGAATTATGAAACTATCTTTATTCATCTTTAAGTTTTGACTCTATAAATGAAATCTACACGAAAAATCAAGTCGAGCCCATGTTCTGTGTTTTTTTCCAAAATCCCAAGGGAAAACCTTCAAAGATGGGGCTGAAAATCAAAATTCACATAGGAAAACTCCCTGAAAACCCTCCTGGCACCCTAAATTTGACCCTTTAACCAGCATGGAGTCCTAGGACACTGCTATAGAGTCCTAGTACCCCTCTATAGCGGCCCTAGACGTTGCCATAGCGGATCAAACACTTATTTTCCCTCTACTTTGTTTTCTCTTCCGTTTTATTTAATTTTCTCTATTTTTCTTCTTTTCTCATTTTAGCATCTATTCGAAATAATTTCATCTCCCATCACTAATATATGCCATAATTGGGTAATTCCTTAACTTATTAATATACTTTATAATCTCCAATAATAAAATCATAGATCTAACTTTTCAACCCAGACGATATTACTTATCCCTATAGAATCTTTAACTTCTAAAACACCATAAGTCGTCCATTATTAGGATTTTCATATGATTGAACAAAACCGACTAGAGTATAAATCCAAATATGTATCAAAGATCGAAACACGGAAAAATATGTAATCCTATATTACTCGAGACCTAGGACCATGCTTTGATACCATTTGTAATACCTCGAATAATATTAATTAGGATGGCCATGCTTAATTAATAAATAATAGGAAGTGAAACAAATTCAAATATAACTCTCACCATGTGAGAGAAATATGAGACAATTTAAAACTTTTTCTTAACAAGAATAATAGATGATATGAGAAACACAAGTGCTATTATGGTAAACGGATTATCAAACACCAATTTTTAATTTTTAATTTAATTAATCGAATAAATAATATAACCGATTTTAATAAAGCACCTGTTAAACCAAACGTTGTGTAAAAAAAATATCAATTTCATCTTACCCTAAGCATTCATCTAGGTGATATGTACAAGAGTAACATAAAGCAATAAACTATAATGCCACGATGTGCAAGAAAAACCCATAACAAGAAAAGCCTCAGTTTGCCTAGTTGTAAAAGTCCACTACGATATGGGTCCCAATATAAGGACAAATTAGAATTACTCACAGAATCGATGCCTTCAAGCCTTGACACACTTTTTTGTTCATTGTAACCTTCTTCACATCTTGGTATCCACCGATCATACTTGCATCTTAACTAGTCCAATCAGCATCCAACGCTAAACATGGAATCCATTGCTCAAAATAGTACTAAATGAAGTATAAAAAATCTTATGTAAGATACATGAGATCTCAAATAGACATATGTATGTAGAAATTGGGATCTCATACAATGGGTGTAAACTAGGGTTTGAGATAACCTAGTTTTGTCTATAGAAAACAGTTTTGCAAACCCTATCTTTAAAAACTCTTTTATGGCACTTTAATTCATAGAAAATGTGAAAAGTTAACGACATAAAAATCGAGGCAAACTCGTATGAATGAAAACGTATAAAAAATGTAGGGTTGTATGGAATTATATATATCATAGATTACACACACAAAGGTCCAATTTTTAACCAAATTTTATCTTTATTATAATGAGGTGTGCATGCAAGATAAAGTACAAATTAATTATTCCAATCCAAGAAATCAAACCAAACCACACACACGAAGAAGATGTTTTGAGGAAAAATCCCATTCACGCAAAACCTATATTTCAGCACTATAAAAGAGCTTGGCATACTTAGGGACTTACAGACTACTTAGAGATGCACTAAGTACAATGCACATGGTCTTCAAATCTTTGACTAAAAGTGATGCATTCTAGAACCACCCACAAGAAGCAACTCTTCCCTCGGTATCCACTGATCGATCTCAGGATACGGAATCCTTTCTTCTTCAGTAAATTCGTAACCCCACAATCAGTCGTAGATAAACTGATTAGGCATAAATTCTTCCAAATTTATCCCTTTAATTTAATTACTTTTAGAACCTCGAACAACGTAATCGATTGGATTTTATCTCATAATCTTGCTACTAACTTATCCTAACAATTACACCGAGTTTCTGTTATTTCGTACTAACTTTGCAGGTATTTAATGTCAATAACGAAAGAAAGAAACTAAAAGAATCAAGAAAGAAAAGAAGGAAAATTCAAAAGGGAAAAAGTGTAATTTTTACCCAGAACTCGAATGAGGCATCTAAAGAAAAGTTGAAGAGACTTCAATTACGAGTATAAAGGAAGAAACGGCACCTCAATCGGAGTTTCGGTGTGAAAGTTATGAGCAGTCAAAGTTGGAGAAAAAAAGTCAAAGGCAGACCGATCCGCAAGAGGATCAGATCGGTCCATAATGTCACATTCCAGAGAACCCCAAACCGAAGACGGATCAAAACTGAAGGAAAAATAAAGAACCGATCCGCCCCGGACCGATCTGCCCAAGAAATAAAAGAACCGGTCCGAATTCCAGGCAGACCGATCTGCAGGAGGATTGGACCGGTTCGACTGTCGAGATTTGAATTTTTTATCTTTCTCTAATGGAGAGTCCTAGTGCAGCTAAAACTCTTGGAGTTTTGTAGGGTCTTTAAACCCGAGTTATTATCGTTTTTAGTATGGAGAATTAATATAATTTTCCATTCTTTATGTAAAACCCTAGTTTTGAAGGTAGATTACAATTTTAATTCCAAGAGTGAAGATTATTCAGATTTCTGTGATTACAAGTGTTCTTAATTGTTGTTTTTACTGATTTGGTAAGATTAGGAGTTAATTTTCTTCAGTCTAATTTGTTTCTACATCATTCTACAAATTTTCCTTAGTTTAATCATGGGTTTCTGTAATTCAAAAATTGTTTTCATTAGTTTCAGCATGGTATGCTAGATTTTCTAAGGTCAGGATACATGAACCCAGCCTGATGTGATAGTTGCATGTGTATAACATTAATCCTATGAATTTAGTGATTTATTACGACCGTATTGCGTAGGAACACGAGAATTGTAGATCTTTGGATCTCGTTTGCTTCCGGGTAATTGTGATGCTTTAGAATCCAATTCGAGTGTAACTATCATAATACTGATTTACTCATCCTCTGATTAGGTATGGTGCGGGCTTGAACCTCATATACGTAATGCTTGGGAGTACTAAATTTTGGGTCTAATTAATCAGTTAAATTTACGATTAGTATTATACCTATAATACACTAGGGTTGGGGGATTGTATTCTAGTCCTGTTTTTCTTATCATTTAAGTTTACAGCTTCAAATCATTCTTCATTAGTATTTTAGGTAATTTAGTATAATTGCAGTCTTTCATAATTTCATAATTGCATCTAGTGTAGTTATTCCACAAACCAAATCACTTTTCTTTCTCTTTAGAGTCAGAGTTAGGATTTCCTTGTCTATACAACGTCGTTACAATTTCATTGTCCTATTTCCCTGAGGATACGATCCCGACTTATCGGGTTTATTACTAACGCGACAGGCTTGCACTTGAGCCTAGAAGAGAACGCACATTAGAGACACTTTCTGAGTCGCGTCAAGTTTTTGGCGCCGTTGACGGGGATTTTAAGTAGACTTAGGATTAGATCGAGTCAATCTAAAACTTTGACCAAAAATTTAAAAAAATCCAAAAACATAAAAAAAATTAAAAAAAAAACACACAAAGATCCATCATCATCTCTCATAAGCTGTTAATGCAAAATTCTGAACTCACTCCCACGCCCCATAATACTCCAACCCGCATTCACGAAAATCCAATAGTTGAGTACGACCCTGATAGCCCTCACACTCCTAACGCCCCACAATTCTGGATTCCACCTCCCACACCATTACACTCAATATCAAATAACACTCCGTTTTCCTTCTTAGGACACACCTCCGATCACACTTCGAGAACACCATGTGAGGACACCGAGTCTTTAAGAGAGAGACAAATGTCGCAACACGGTAGTGCAGCCGTCGGTGAGAAAGAGGCCCCATACCGCTTGCTAAGAGAAATCTAGTATCCATAGTGCAGTGTCACTCCGGGATGCATTATACTCCCGTATAATGCCGGGCAATTTCGTTTTAAAAACGGGATGATCCAGATTTTACCCCATTACCATGGTATGGATTCTGAAAATCCATATCTTCACATTAGGGAATTTAAGGATATGTGCGATACTCTCAATGATCAAACTTGCACACAAGAGGTGATCCGCCTCAAACTCTTGCCCTTCTCGCTAAAAGATAAAGCTAAGACCTGGCTATGGTCTTTACCTCCAAGCTCGATTCCTTCTTGGAATGAGTTGCAATCTAGATTTCTCAAGAAATTCTTTCCACCACATCGAACAATCTCCATAAAGTCTCAAATCCAAGCTTTCAGACAATCGAAAAATAATCCATTTCATCGATGTAACGAGCGTTTCAATGAGTTAATTACTTCATGCCCCTATCATGGATTTTATACAGCGCAAATCATTTCCTTTCTCTATAATGGGCTGAATCTTAATTCCAAACAACTCGTTGAAACCATGGGTAGTGGTACTTTTGTCGAACTAGACGCCCATGGTGCTGAGCTTCACCTGAGGTATGTCACCGAGACTACCCAATCCTGGGATACATCTGATCCTAATGCTCAAAATCGAAATCGTCAAGTGACCACCACTCCATCGGCGTCCGGTCTATTTCATGTAGATAAGAATTCTATGACGGACAGTCGATTGGATATACTTGAGAAAGGATTGTGAGACCTATGTGAGGTATATGGAAGAGGACCAATTGGATCCATACCAAACCCCGTCGAGAAGGTGTGTGAGATTTGTGAGGCGGATCATTCAACTGAGGAATGCCCGACTATACCCGCCTATAAAGTGATGCTTCAAGAGCAAGTCAGTGGTATAGGAGGATTTAAGGGTAATTTTGATGCACCGCACGAGAATTCTTAAAACCCTTCATGGGAAAACGATCCTAGTTGTAACTATGTGCAACAATATGCTGCGATGAACCCTACTTCACATGTTGCCCCTCCTCCACCACAACACTTTCAATAAGCTCCACACATGCAAGGACATGTGCAAGCACCACCACCTCAAGGAGCATATATCCCGCCACCACGGAGAACTCTCGAGGATACTATGAATTAATTTATCAATAGCCAGACTGCAACCAATGCTAGATATGATCGTCTGATCAGCGACATAAATGAAAATCTGTCAAATATACAATCCTCGTTGAGTGTCCAAGAGAAGGGAAAGTTTCCTTCCCAGGGAGAAAGACCTCCCCAAGGTCAAACTAGTGTTAGATCCACCTCTACTGAACATCAGGAGCAATGTCAAGCTGTGACCACTCTTCGTAGTAGGAGAGTCGTTGATTTATCACCTCCCCCACATAACACAACGAAAGATAAGGGGATTTCGCCCGGCACGAAAGAGGTCAAAGATGTCCCCTTCAATGAGAGTGACAAAGAAGACACTAGTGAGCCCGAGGTAGTATTGAAACCACCCACCGCGGCACCGTTTCCTCAAAGGTTGATTCCTTCCCATAAAGGAAACCCACTTGATGACGTGCTAAACGTGCTAAAGAAAGTAAAGCTCAATTTACCTTTCCTCGATGCCATTAAGAAAATTCCATCTTATGCAAAATTCATAAAAGACTTGTTGACGGTAAAGAGAAAGATGAAGGTAAAGAAAAATGTTTTTCTAGCACAAAATATGAGCTCCATTCTACTTAACGATCTCCCGCCTAAATTCAAAGATCCCGGTGCACCCACCATTTCCTGCATCATTGGAGAAAATAAAATCGAAAAAGCCTTACTTGGTTTGGGAGCAAGTGTCAATATCCTCCCTTACTCCATCTATAGGCAACTTGATTTGGGCGACCTCAAGCCCACAAGAATCACTCTCCAATTAGCGGATCGAACTGTGAAGATCCCACGAGGTGTAGTTGAGGACATGATCGCCCAAGTTGAAACTTTCTACTTCTCGATAGACTTTATCATTTGGGGCACGGATCCTTACTTCGCCTTGAGCAATCATGTTCCCATCATTCTCGAGCGCCCATTTTTAGCTACGGCTAACGCTATAATCAACACTAGGAATGGGCAGATGCAACTCACATTTGGGAACATGACCTTAGAGACCAACATCTTCCATATAGCCCAACATACGGGGGAAGAAGATGATCTTCACACGGTGAGCTTCATAGATGAGATAGTAGAGGAGTAATTTGAGGAGGACTATTGTGGAGACGCCTTAGGGTCCTGTTTAGTGTCGAGACACGAGAGTGAGGGGACGTACACATAATTCAAAAGGGAGGTTGAGGAGTTGAGAGAGTTACTCAATGAGAGAGCGTCGAACGAGGATGCGAGAGAAATAAGTTAGGTTTCTAGATTCGAGGAGTTACCTCTGAGGGATACACGCATGGTTCCCTCCAGCGATAAATTTCCAACCCTTGAATTGAAGAAACTTCCCTCCCATATTAAATATGCATACCTAGGAGAGGATGGGACATTTCCTGTTGTTGTCTCCTCTAGCCTAGACGAAGAGCAGGAGGGTAAACTATTAAAAATTCTAAGAAAGCACCAAAGTGCTTTTGGTTGGTGCATTGCCGATTTGAAGGGGATAAGTCCTTTGATTTGCACTCACAAGATCCATCTCGAAGAGGATGTCAATCCCTCAAGATAAATGTAAAGAAGGCTAAATCCCAATATGAAAGAAGTAGTGAGAACCGAAATTATCAAGTTATTGGATGTCGGGATTATCTACCCAATCTCGAATAGCAAGTGGGTGAGACCGATTCAAGTCGTCCCGAAGAATTCGTGCATGATAGTGATTGAGAATGCTAAGGGAGAGCTAGTTTCTTAACGTACCACCACCGGGTGGCGCGTTTGCATTGATTACCGAAAACTCAATGCGGGAACTAGGAAAGACCATTTCCCCTTGCCATCTATTGATCAAATGCTTGAAAGAATAGAGGGCCACCCTTACTACTGCTTCCTTGATGGTTATTTTGGATATAACCAAATTAAGGTAGATGTATTTGACCAGGAGAAAACGAACTTCACTTGCCCTTTTGGTACGTTTGCCTACAAACGTATGCCATTCGGCTTGTGTAATGTACCCGCGGCCTTTCAAAGGTGCATGTTGAGTCTATTTAGCGACATGGTCGAGAGATGACTTGAAGTGTTCGTGGACAATTTCAGCATTGTTGGCACCTCTTTCGATCTTTGTCTAGAAAAACTGGAACAAGTACTTGCCCGGTGTGTGGAAAAGAACTTAGTGCTGAATTGGGAGAAATGCCATTTCATGGTCACAGAGGGAATAGTTCTTGGCCATATAGTATCATCCAAATGGATAGAAGTTGATAGGGAAAAAATAGATGTCATAGCTGATCTTCCCCCACCAAAATCTCTCAAAGACGTGCGCTCCTTCTTGGGCCACGCGGGGTTTTATCGAAGGTTTATTAAGGACTTTAGCGTTATCACTAGACCCTTAAGAAACCTACTCATGAAGGCCAACCTATTCGAGTGGACGGAAGCATGTCAAAACTCTTTTGAAAAATTGAAAACCATGCTTGTGTTCGCTCCCATCATGCAAGTTCCGGATTGGTCTTTACCATTCGAACTTATGTGTGATGCTAGCGATTATGCGATAGGGGCTGTTTTGGGCCAAAGAAAAGATAAGCAGGTTCACGTCACTACTACGCTAGTCGGACTCTTACCGGACCACAACTCAACTACTCTACCACGGAGAAGGAGTTGCTAGCGGTAGTCTTTTCCCTTGATAAATTTCAGTCATACCTTATCGGTTCTCCCATTACTTGCTTCATCGACCATGCAGCATTGAAATACCTACTTGCAAAGAAAGATGCAAAGTCGCGCCTCATAAGGTGGATCCTACTCCTACAAGATAAGAAAGGGTTAGAAAACGTCGTTGCCGACCACTTATCACGGCTTTCATCCGACGTACCTAGTGATCCCATACCCATAGATGAATACTTTCCAGATGTGCAACTTTTTGCTACCTCTTCATTGCCTTGGTTTGCGGATATAGTGAACTACCTTCTCACGGGAGCCGTCCCTCCCGATTGGACACCATAAGATAAGAAGAGGTTTATTACTTGGCTGACCAAATCATCCGACGATGTGTACCGGATGACGAGATCCCGAAAGTCATCCAGTTTTGTCATTCGAAAGCTTGTGGAGGTTATTTTTCGACAAAAAAGACGGCCGCTAAAATTCTGCAATGCGGCCTCTATTGGCCCATAATATTTCGGGATGTAAACGCTGCTTGTAAATCTTAAAATAGGTGCCAACGGATGGGATCCATTACACGACGAGACATGATGCCTCTTACCCCCATACTCATTATTGAGATCTTTGACTGTTGGGGTATTGACTTCATGGGTCCTTTCTTCTCGTCCTTTGGTTTCCTATACATCCTTGTCGCGGTAGACTACGTTTCTAAATGGGTGGAAGCTATAGCTACCAAGACAAATGATAACAAAGTGGTGATTAAGTTCCTGCAGGAACACATACTTTCTCGCTTCGGTGCTCTGAAAGCGATAATCAATGATAATGGCACGCACTTTTGCTATAGGCCATTCGAGAAGCTAATGAGAAAGTATGGCGTCGTTCACAAGGTTGGAATGACTTATCACCCGTAAACGAATAGGAAAGCCGAACTAGCAAATCGAGAAATCAAGAACATTCTTGAAAAGACCATCAATCCTACCCGAAAAGATTGGTCACTAAGATTGAACGATTCGCTATGGGCCTATCGCACCGTATACAAAAATCCACTAGGAATGTCCTCTTTCCTCTTTGTGTATGGCAAACCTTTCCATATTCCTGTGGAGTTAGAACACAAGGCGTATTGGGCGATTAAGCAGTTGAACTATGCCATGGATAAGGCCGGTGAATCTTTCAAGCTTCAATTAAATGAGTTAGAAGATATACGCAATGATGCGTATGAGAATGCTAAAATTTCCAAAGAAAGGATGAAACTCGCTCACGATAACATCATTCATCGCAAAGAGTTCCTTCCCGGGCAAAAAGTGCTCCTCTATAACTCTCGGCTTCATCTCTTTCTGGGCAAGTTACGGTCACGATGGTCTGGCCCATTCATTATGAAGAATGTTTTCCCTCACGGAGTTGTTGAGTTAGACGATTTGAAAGGGGGAAATACGTTCAAAGTAAATGGACAACGCCTAAAGCCATATCTAGAGGCGTGTGTAGAAGAAGTCGACAACGTTTGGTTATCGAACCCCATTTACGGGGTAGAGTGAGCTGCTACAGTAAGGTCGTCACACCCCAGACGCGTACGGGGTGAATTTCTTATGTATAGTAGATGAGAGTCGTGTGCGTAGTGAGAGTCCATAGTATTAGGGTATAATAAGGTGAAAGCATTCACATGTTTCGAGAAATTGAGTCAAGTTGCGTTGAACATTGATATCGAGAGGTTTTTAGTCCAAAATTAATAGGGAGTATGCTGTGAAAGTGAAATTTTTGGAGAAGAGTGATCGAAATTAAGTTAGGGGAAGAAATCCATCTCAGTCCAAGCCTCGGACCGGTTCCTTTAATTTTGGGCCGGACCTGTCCGCCCCGGACCGGTTCCTTTATTTTTTGGCCGGATCAGTGTGGTAGTAAAAAAGGCTTGCATATTAAAGGACTGGACCGGTCCGGTCCTATACCAACCGGACCAGTCCTCTTTCTGCAAAAATTCCCCCTTTCCCAAGGTGCACCCCCCCTTCTCCCCAATCCCCTCCCTTCCCTCCCAATTCGTCCCCCCTATACCCAACCCTTCAATTTCCCTCCCAAATACACCCCCTTTTCCCTCCAAACCCTTTCCCTCCAATTCCAAACCTTACCCACACCATTCCACCTATAAATAACCACCCATAGCCTCCCTTTCTCTCCACACCTTCAACCACATCACTCATCTCTTCTCTCTCTCTAATTTTCCAGCAAAACCTCTCCCTGTTATCATGGCCCAACAACCCGCCCCCACCAAATACGACTCCATGGAGATCCTACCCTCCGACCATGAGGAATTTTGTTCCCGCCAAGAGGAGCGTTGGTGCAATCGGTTCTTCGATCCGGATTGCAAACTCCACATGGAGCTTGTTGTCCAATGGACAGGTCTGCCCAACTCCGTCCCGCCCTCTTCATGGTCAGGGGTTGGTGCCAATTTCTTAATGAACCATACGAAACGGTTTGGGTAGTCTTGGTTCGCTCCTTCTATGGCACCCTCGTGCGGATGGGCCAATTCGAATCTCAAGCATACATGGATGGTAACTTTATCCCCTTTTCGTTGGCCCTTCTCACGACCAAGTTGGCCGAATAAGACGTTCTCGATGTTCAAGAATTCACATACCCAAGTAACATCGCCCCGGTTTCCAAAGAATTGATCATGGAGCGCATTGCCCCCGATGTTGCATGGAGGGGGCAAACTGTCGATGTTGGCCATCTCAATGAAAAGTCATGCCTCACCTTCCAAATAGTGTGTGCAAACATTTTGCAAACGTCCAACGATTCAGTGATGTGTCCCCGTCAGGCCACATTGACCTACCACCTCTTCGATCCCCACATTTCCATTCACCTGGCTCGCACCCTATACGCCGACATCATGGTCGCAGCCGTGGATGAGAAAGGTGCAACACGACTTCCATATGCACGTTTGATTACCTCCATCCTCAAGGATGCTGGCATTGAGGCGCCGCTCGATCGTACTCGCCTCCCCGATCCTTTTGGACAGGGAACCCGCACTAAGAACGCCAAACAGCTAGCCATCCTTCGAGCGAGGCGGGGAAGTGATAGCGAGGACGATGCTGCCTTGAGTGAGAGCGAAGAAGAGGAAGAAGAAGCAGTCGGTGATGATGTGGAAATGGGTGACGTAGGTGCGAATGAAGAGTCGGTGGAAGAAGAAAATGACCCTAATTTTGAATGGGAGGATAGCAACCTCACGAACCGTATGTCGGCCCTTGAGACGAGATTCGGCAACTTTTTGACCAACTACCGTCGCGATACGAGCATGATGTTTCGTTTCCAAACGAACCTGAACCGACGCCAATGGGACCCCAACGCGCCATTGCCATCCTACTATGACCCCTATGGCCCCGACGCGCCCAGATCTTCCCAACCCCCACCTCAGTGAAGCTTTATTTAGTTGTGGCAGTATTTATTTGTTTTCCCTGTTTCACATGGTTGTATGTTTTTCCCTGTAATTGTACCACAGTCCTGTTTTATATCAAATCTGCATTTTCTCCATTTGTTTGTTTTAGTTATCGCACTTCTTATTTTGCCTTGTTTAGATTTTAGTCCTTTTTTACTTGAGGACAATGCAAAAGTCTAAGTTGGGGGGGGGGGGGGGGATAAGTGCGTATTTCTAAAACTCCACAAATTTTTAAAAATGCCCAGAAATTTCCATAAACAAATCATAAAATTTTGAAAAACCCAAAAATATTTTTGTTCAAAATAAATAAAAATTGGAATTCAAAATTTTCAAAAATATCATTAAAAGTCGGATTGAAGTCTCAAGTTGTAAAATTCAACATACACAAAGCCAAAATTGACTAAAGATGGAAATTGAGCGAAAATTGACGACTTAACGAATAAATGTGGAGATTAACAAACTCGGGGAGATTCAAGCCTATCACTTTTTGCGAGTTTTTAAATCAATTCGAGTTAATTGTTAACTCAAATTTCTTTTCAGTGCCTAAAAAGTCGTCGAGGATCTCAATCCTTTCATTTTGATCGGTTATGAAAAATGTGTTCGATATTGCTTTGAAAAACGTGCAAAAATTGATCGCTAAACTTAATTCATCTCGAAACGCATATGGTAACGCAATTGGTATTTTGGACAATGAAGTAGGCCCTCGTTTGTCACCCAAAAATATTGGCCAGAAAAAGATGCAAAAAATCACCCCTTTTGTAACCCAAATTGAGCCAAATAGATTTTCCCTTTCATTTGACAACCCGAAAAACTCAAATAGCCTGGAATTGCGAAAAATGAAAAAATTCAGAATTTAAGTCCGAAAAGTGCATATAAAGGGGCAAGAAAAAAAATAGATATGCTCAACAAAAATAACAAGAAAAGAAAAGAAGTGAAAAACAGAAGAAAAAAAATAGAGAAAAAGAAGGAAAAAAATGAGCCATAGCCCGAAAAAAGCACAAATGGACATCATAAATAACTTTTCCAATTCCACCCTTCCCTACCATTGTCATTTTACCCCATATACCTTAAAACCCGAAAAAGTCCTAATCGAGTCTAAATTGAGAAATTGGTTACCTCGTGGAGAGCTAATACACCTAAAGATAATAAAAGAGATTGAATGCGCGAATTAGAGGCAATGTTCTCGTTTTTAAAATCGTATTCCATTGATGAGATCCTATCACTCTAATTTTTTTGTCTTTTTACTTGTGTGCGTGACTTTGCATCCATTGTATTTACTCTTTATATCACGCATACCGAGAGAATAGTCCCATTCCGAGTGATTCGTTTGAGAGAGCATTCCGTGAGAATTTGAATTCAAAATGAATATTTGGATAAGTAACGAAATGGTCAATCGGTGGAAATTCGCGGTTAAATTTTTGGCTTTGCACACATGCACTACGGTTTGAGACTTGTAAATATGGCTTGATGATGACTATTTTCTAGGAAAGTTTGAGTTATACAACTTTTGCGTATTTTGATTTTTCCTTGAGTCGAATTTTGTGGGTATATTCTCTACAAACCCTCACGAGACACAACTCGTCCTACTAGGGTAACCCAGGGATTTAAAGGCTTGTTGCATACGCTAAATGCAATCGCTTGCCCGCAAAAAAGGTATTCTATCCCAATAAAATGTTTTTTAAGATTTAAGCCTTGCCAATATTCTTTTATGTTGCTCGGGACGCGCAACGTTTTAAGTTAGGTGGATTTGATTAGGAATAAATTCTTCCAAATTTATCCCTTTAATTTAGTTACTTTAAGCACCTCGAACAACATAATCGATTAGATTTTATCTCATAATCTTGATACTGACTTATCCTAACAAGTACATCGAGTTTCTGGTATTTCGTACTAATTTTGCAGGTATTAAATGTCAATAACGAAAGAAAGAAACCGGAAGAATCAAGAAATAAAAGAAGCAAAAAGTCAAAAGGACAAAAGTGTAATTTTTACCCAGAATTCGGCTGAGGCATCTAAAGAAAATTTGAAGAGCCTTCAATTACGAGTATAAAGGAAGAAACGGAACCTCAATCAGAGTTCCGGTGTGAAAGTTATGAGCAGTCAAAGTTGGAGAAAAAAAGTCAAAGGCAGACCGATCTGCAGGAGGTCCGGATCGGTCCGCAATGTCACATTCCAGAGAGCCCTAGAACGAAGACGGATCAAAACTGAAGAAAAATAAAAGAAGTGATCCACCCAAGAAATAAAAGAACCGGTCCGAATTCCAGGCAGACTGATCCACAGGAGGACCGGATCGGTCCGATTGTCAAGATTTGAATTTTTTATCTTTCTCTAATGGAGAGTCCTAGTGCAGCTAAAACTCTTGGAGTTTTGTGGGGTTTTTAAACCCAAGTTATTATCATTTTTAGTACGGAAAATTAATATAATTTTCCATTCTTTCTGTAAAACCCTAGTTTTGAAGGTAGATTATAGTTTTAATTCCAAGAGTGAAGATTATTCAGATTTCTGTGATTACAAGTGTTCTTAATTGCTGTTTTTACTGATTTGGTAAGATTAGGAGTTAATTTTCATCAGTCCAATTCCCTTCTACATCATTCTACAAATTTTCCTTAGTTTAACCATGAGTTTCTGCAATTCAAAAATTATTTTCATCAGTTTCAGCATGGTAGGCAAGATTTTCTAAGGTCGGGATACATGAACCCAACCTGATGTGATAGTTGCATATGTATAACATTAATCCTCTAAATTTAGTGATTTATTACGACTGTATTGTGTAGGAACACGACAATTGTAGATCTTTGGATCTCGTTTGCTTCCGGGTAACCGGGATGCTTTAGAATCCATTTCGAGTGTAACTATCATAATACCGATTTACTCACCCTCTGATTAGGTATGGTGCGGGATTGAACCTCATATACGTAGTGCTTGGGAGAACTAAATTCTGAGTCTAATTAATCAGTTAAACTTACGATTAGTATTATACCAGTAATACACTAGGGTTGGGGGATTGTATTCTCGTCCTATTTTTCTCATCATTTAAGTTTACAGTTTCAAATCACTCTTCATTAGTATTTTAGGTAATTTAGTATAATTGCACTCTTTCATAATTTCATAATTGCATTTTGTGTAGTTATTCAACAAACCAAATCAATTTTCTTTCTCTTTAGAGTCAGATTTAGGATTTCCTTGTCTATCCAATGTCGTTACAATTTCATTGTCCTATTTCCCTGAGGATACGATCCCCACTTACCGGGTTTATTACTAACGCGACAGGCTTGCACTTGAGCCTAGAAGAGAACGCACATTAGAGACACTTTCTGAGTCGCGTCATAAACTATTACAAGGGATTGATGTAATGTCTGGAAATTGGGTTTGACAAAGCTCAACAAATCATATTTAAGTATGTATGATTTGGAAAAGTAAGTGTTTCTACGAAACAAAAGGAAGGAAAGTTTTGGTGCAAGTATAATAATTTATTGTTGCCGAAAATTTTGTGTAAAAGTCCAAAAGAATCATTTTTATAGAAAAACATGTTTTTCAAGGCAAGGAACTCGTTCAAATGAAAATGGGACTTCGTTCGAATAAAAACCTATGTTTCTTTCTCTTAGATGAGTAGACTAAATCCATGCATTATGTAATAATTTTAGTTATGGACTTATTATTATAAAAAATAGTTATTTTTATTTTAATGAGAATCGTGTATGGACATAATGTTTGCAGTATTTTATACATTGTTGATGTCTTTTATTCTTCCCATAAGATGTTCTGGTGTGTAGAGTTTGACTTACACACAGAGGAACAGATCACCAGTTCTAGTGGAATATAAGTTTTATCGTTCACAGTCTTAGATGGAACTGGACACACCATCAGTAGAACTGTAGCACAATATTTTAGTAGTTCTATCTTAATTATAGGAAACTATATAGTTTCAACTTATTGTGCTAGTACACGTTGTGTGTATTGAATGAGACCAATTTGAGTTCATTATTTTTATACTGGTTTTATAAGACAATGTACACCTCATGATTATTAGGTTTACTTAAGGATCTTAATCCGGATATGATTGATGGATACAAGCACTAGTTATTTATAACTTTGACTTATCGGGTGAGATTCATTATTGGATCAATAATCTTAATAAATTGGGTAATGGTGATTAATGTACGGTGAAAGTATTTTATGGATGGAATCCATGTCTCGGTATAAAGACTGGTGATACCCCCTTGAGATACTCATAAGTTTTGTATGTGTCAAACCCTGTAAGTGGATTATGTTAATCCGACACTACAAATAAGTTAATTCGAACCGCTCAAGGACTTAAGAATGTTAATCAAATAAATTATCAATAATTTATATTATTAGCGAATATTTGTAACCTTAACGTCCGGAGAATTAAGTAATTAATAACGAGGAGCTCGAAATATAATTTTGAGTTAAGGAGTGAAGTTGCAATTATAATTATTTAGTGGTATTAATTATAATTAAGGGACTTAGATTAGGATCGAGGAAGGATCATATTTTCTCAGGTCTATTAGGAACCACATCCTTATCTCTCCTTAGGGCCCCTACTGTAGCCTATATATGTGCACCTAAGCCTCAATCTTTCTTAACCTAGCTGTCACTCTTGGATACTCAAAAGACTCGAGTTCATACTTGTGAGAAAGAGAGATAGCGGATAAGAAAGAGGAGACAAGAAGGTGGTTATGAAATAGGACCCCACCCTCTACTCGTGGTTGTCCATATCGGGAATACAGTAGAAGATCGTGAGGTGAATCAAGCCATCACATATTATGTTCGTGATAAAACGAGATCAAATCAAAGAGATCTCGCAGGTAAATCCTAAATCTACCTCGTAAGATTTCACATATGTGTAGTTTTTTTTTTATAGTTCGATCTATACGCGTTTTCAATAGACCCTTGGACTTTCGCTCCAAAAATTGGTATCAGAGGCCTGCTGATACCATGTATAGTTTGAATTTAGCTATATTTTCCAATTAAGACAATCGTATATATGCATGGATGTTGGGTAAAATATATATCTTTGCTAACTTCTGTTTTATAGTGATCTTATCCCACTATTATGGTCACGTATTTCTCGATTTGTTTTATGTGATTGGATCCCACGATGGTTTATTTGTGATTTTTTTACTGGATTAATGTAATATTGATGTAGAATGTGAACTCCTTCATGGAGGCATAGCACATCTGTAATTTGTTACTGTTTTTCAATCGTAATTATCAATGGAGGAGTCTGAAGAAAGATAGACGATCGGAGACCGTTTTTGGCACAGAGATTAGTTTTGAGAGTGTTAAATAGTGCTTGGAGGAGGGGACGCTGCCCCTAGACCCCCGCGAGGGTGCCCCCCCTCGACCCCACCACATGGAATCCCGTACCATCCCAGCGTAATGGCAACATGAAGTCTTTGGGTTCAAGGATGACTGTTGAGTTCAAGGATGATCGTTGAGTTAAAGGATGACTCTTGAGAACTCTAATCTACAATAGAGTTGTATCTTGACCCTAATAGTCGGGAATCCTAATTTGTCTCGATTTTCTTATTTACGTTGATTTATGTATATATTATTCATGTTTTAATTGTTGGGTTGTTAATATGTGTTAACGGTTCCCTTAGAATTATGGACAACATGGAATACGGACCTGAATTAAATCATGTAGATGCTTAATATGAATAATTAATAACTATTTTGAATTGTGGACATCAATTTATGTGGTTATAGAATAAAGAATGAGTGTTTTTTTAACGATCAAGGGTATTTGAAATTTTTTATTTATCACGCATTAGCTTGATATATTAAAATGGGGATATCTAGGTATTTTTGGAAATATATCAAATGTCCTAGATTTTTCAAATTAATTAAGAATTGGATACATTTCTTTAATCCTCACAATTTTTTTAAAATTACTAAGTGGGAGAGGTAATTTTCCAAGAGAACTCCATCAACGATTTGTAGACTTTCAATAATAAGTAAGTCCTCCAACGAGGAATGCAAATTGTTGTGGTAGTCAGTATAAATTTCCTTAAGGGTAATTTTTTATTCATTATTCACATAGTCATACCCAAAGGAGGAGTCTATGTGATATGAGATAATCCAAAATTAGTTGGTGGTATACACTTAGATATAAAATAACGGTAGATTCTCTAAAGAGGAATGCTATGATTTTCTGGGATAAAAGTCTTGGATATTTAATATTGTTTGACATAGGATTTGTCTAGATAATAAAATTAAAAGGAATAAGACTGCCTATTTTTTTTTAAAATTAGGTTCTCTAAAGAGGAATACTATTCAAATGCTAATCGGGATGCCGACGAATTCTTTTAAAACTGATAAACGGTACATTCATTTTATTTTAGAATTCAAAAAGTTTTATGCCCTATAATGATTCATTTTATTATTTGATTCTCAGTATTAATATGGGAAGCTCTTTCAATCCATTTGTTGTCATTCTCAAGAAAAACAAATTAACTGGACCTAATTACATTAACTGGAAAAATGAATTTGGATATTGTGTTGACTGTTGAAGGGTAAAAGTTTGTGCTCTATAAGATCTATCCTGAGAAACCTAGTGAGGGGAAAATCGAAAAGGAAACCCAAAATTTTAAGAAATAGATCAAGGCTGATGAGATGTCATGGTGTTACATTTTGGTATCTATGTCAAATGTTTTGCAACATCAGCATTAGCCGATGGACACTGCCTATGGCATGATGCCAAACCTCAAAGATATGTTTGGGGATCAGAATTGTGCTATAAGGCAAGGTTCCATGAAAGAACTCATGAACACAAACATGACTGAAGGGATCCCAGTGAAGGAACATATTTTAAGGATGATGTTTCTTATCAATGAGCTTGAAATCCTTGGAGCAAAAATTGGTGGGGAAAACCAGGTCGATATTATTCCCCAGTCGCTGTCTGACTCCTTTAAGCAGTTCCGTCTAAATTACAACATGAACAAACTTTCTTACTCTTTGGCGAAATTACTTAAAGAACTACAAGTAGCTAAGGGTCTCATCAAGAAGTCAGTAAGTTCTTTTATTGCTAAGAAATGTTCTACTTCTAAGCCTATGGGAAAGAATAAAAAGAATAAGTCTCGAGAACAAGTTATGGTCCCTCGGGTAGCTCGTGGGCCTCAGGGAGGTGTGAAAAAGCCCAAGGGAAAGTGTTTCCACTGTAAGCAGTCAGGACACTAGAAGAAAAATTATCCGATTTTCCACAATAAACAGAACAATGCAGGTAAATTCCTTTCATTAGTCATTGAGTCTAATTTTATGGTTCGTACTACCGGTACCTAGTGTGTAGATACGGGAGCCACTAATCATGTATGAAATTCTTTGGAGGGGTTCTAGGAAACCAGGAAACTAAGTTATGGAGAGATTTATTTGACTATGAGAGATTCTACGAGAGTAGTGCTAGTTGTTGTGGGAGACGTTCATTTAAGCTTCAATAATAATAGGAGTTTACTTTTAAAAGATTGTCTTGATGCACCTTACATTAGAAGGAATTTAATCTCATTTTCTTATTTAGCCTTCTATGGATATTCAGTTTCTTTTAATAAACTTATGGTTATTAAGAAAAATAAATCTTTTATCTGTTTTGGTACATTAGTTGATAATCTTTATAATGTTAATCATATCTCTCCCACACAACAAATTAATATTTTGCATAATTCGATTGGTCCAAATTTAAAGAAAAAGTAACCCTCCTCAGTGAACCAAATGCATCTTTAGCACGTATGCCTAGGTCATATTAATATAAAAAGGATTCGTAGACTGGTAACAAGAGGGAAATTGAGCTCACTAGAAGTGGAGGCACTTCCAGTTTGTGAATCCTATCTAGAAGGTAAAATGAATAAGAGGCCTTTCTCGGCCAGGGGATATAGAGCCAAAGAACTATTAGAATTGGTTCATTCTGATCTATGTAGTCCAATGACAACCCGGTGAAAATAGGGCTTTGAGTATTTTATGACTTTCATAGATGATTACTCAAGGTATGGGTATATTTACCCAATGCACCATAAGTCCGAAGCTTTGAGAAATTCAAAGGGTACAGGGCATAAGTGGAGAAGCATCAAGGTAAAAGTATCAAGACACTACGATTTGATCGTGGTGGTGAGTACCTATTAAGGGAGTTTAGGCAGTATCTAAAAGATCAAGGAATTATATCCCAACTATCTTTATCTAGTATGCCTAAAAAAAATAGTGTATTAAAAAGGAGGAACAAAACTCTTTTGGATATGATTAGGTCCATGTTAAGTTATACAAGTCTACCAGGTTAATTTTTGGGACATGCTTTAGAAATGACCACTTATTTACTAAACTTCGTACCTTTAAAGGCGGTCTCTACTACACCCAAGGAATTGTGGATTGGGCACAAGCCCAGGATGAAACATATTCGAATCTGGGGCAGTCGAACACATGTGTTAAAGAGAGATCCTAGTAAGTGGGAATCAAGATCTAAAGTATGTTTCTTTGTAGGATATCATAAGGAAACTAAGGGTTTTTTATTCTATGATCCTAAGGATCAGAAGGTCGTTGTTAGCACCAATGCCCGATTCTTGTAAGAGGATTATATTATGGATCATAAACCCAGAAGTAAAGTTGTTCTTGAAGAATTGCAAGGGAACCAATAAGATTATTCAACACCACCAATACAGAATGAAATAACACAACGTGATGACACTAGTACACCAGCACAGGGACTACCTCATCGTAGTGGAAGGGTTATACGTCAACCCGAATGGTTTATGTTCTTGGGAGAGTCTTATAACAAGGTCCCTGATGAACTCAAAATTGATCCATGTAACTACAATGAGGCTATCCAAGATAAATATGCGAACTTTAGCTTAAATCTATGAATTCTAAGATGGAATCTATGTATTATAACCAGTTCTAGAGTCTTGTAGATCCACCCAAAGGGATAAAACCCATAGGATACAAGTGGGTCTATAAGAGGAAAATAGGGGCGGACAAGAAGGTTGAGACCTTTAAGGCACGGCTTGTTGCAAAAGGGTTTACTCAGAAAGAGAGAATTGATTATGAGGAAACCTTTTCTCCTATAGCTATGATGAAGTTCATCCGAATTCTCTTAGCCATTGAAGCTCATTTCGATTATAAAATTTTGCAAATGAACATTAAGATTGCATTTCTTAATGATAATCTTGACAAATGTATCTATATGTTGCATCCAGACGGTTTAATTTCCCAAGGCCAAGAGCATAAATTATGTAAGCTTAAGAAATCCATTTATGGACTTAAGAAAGCATCTAGAACTTGGAACATTTATTTTGATCAGGCGATCAATCTTTTGGTTTTGATCAATGTCCAGATGAGTCTTATGTGTACAATAAATACAACGAAAACGTAGTGGTGTTTTTAGTATCATATGTGGATGACATTCTGCTCATGGGAAACGATATTAGAGTGTTGTCTTTGGTTAAAATGTGGTTGTCTAGCCAATTCGATATGAAAGACCTAGAAGAAGCTAGTCACATCCTTGGGATCAAGCTTATGCATAATCACAAGAAAAAGATGTGGGTTTATCACAAATAACTTATATCGATTCCATTTTTTCCAGATTTAGCATGAAAGATTCCAAGAAAGGGTTCATCCCTTTCAGACATGGAATATCCCTCTCCAAGGATCAGTGTCCTAAGACACTTGATCAGATAAAGAAGATGAAAGGCATCCTTTATGCTTCGATAGTTAGGAGCCTTGTGTATGTTATGCTATGCACTAGACCTGATATAGGCTTTGTTGTTGGCATGGTTAGTATATATCAGTCTAACCTTGGGTAAGAACACTGGACTGCGATAAAGCATATACTCAAATACCTGAAAAGAACATGAGATTATATGCTAGTTTAATAGGCAGAGAGTTTAATACCCATTGGGTACACCAACTCAAATTTTCAATCTAATAGAGATTCCAAGATGTCTACCTCTGGATATGTGTTTACCCTAGGAGGTGGAGCCGTTATTTGAAGGAGTATCAGGAAAACTTAAATTGCTGATTCCACCATGGAAGCTGAATATATGGTGGCCTCTGAGGCAGCCAAGGAAGCAGTATGGATTAGAAACTTCCTAATGGAGTGTTACCTTTAGTTCAATCGACCAATACACTTAATTGTGATAGTAGCGGTGCGGTTGGTAACTTAAAGGAACCTAGGAGCTATAAGAGAGGTAAACACATTGAGCGTAAGTATTATCTCATTCGAGAATTTGTATAACGGGATTGATACGACACAAATATTGCATATTTTCGCCCTATATCTTTATGCATTCTAGCACTTTTACATTCTTTAATGCCTATATTTATTCGCATTAACCAAACAACCTTGGATTTGGATATATACATGCTTTGCAGGGGTAAATTGTGCCTTTGAAGGTATTGGAACGCTTAAACTGAGGTTCGGTTGCATTTCGGAGAAGTTCCATCGCTGGACGCTACTTCAAGGGAATTTTAGTCAATTCACATTTCATCTCTAGCTTATGGAAATTCCACGAATGCATAGTTCGTCGAGTTAGCATCGCGTTGATGCAAACGGCGCATCGTTTGGAGTTCGGACGAGGAAGATATAGCCATTTTTGTTTGTAACCCATTTCCCCCCTCTTCATGGACCAATAGCTGCTTGAAACAGAGTGCCGGTCGACCGTCCTTGGGCCCCCAGTCGACCGCGGTTTGAAGTTAAGCCTACGAATTGAGATAGAAGGTTTGGACCTGCTCGATCGATCGATCGATGATTTTGGTCGATCGATCGATCCTGCCAGATATTTGGCAATTCTTTCCTTTTCTTTTTTTTTTCCTTTATTTTCTTTTCCACTTACTATATAAACCAATTTTTGGTTTCTATTTTCATTATCTTACATTTTACGTTAGGTTTAGGGTTCGTAAGGAGATTTTTCCCTACTCCATTTCCTTTGGGTGTTTTACCCACTTTGATGTATGTAAGCTTATTAATTTAGTTATCTTCCTTTAATTCTTTATTTGTTTACTTGCTTCCACTAATTTCCATGCCTAGTTAATATTTATTTCTTGCTTTTTATTGCTTTCACAATTAGGTTTACATGCTTTCTTTAGTTTCTTTCTAGTGTAGATTTATCGCGTTTATTTACCGCGTTTGTAATATGCGTTCTAGCTAAATTAGTCTAGGTTGTGTCGGATTGAACTCATTCCGGGTTGACATGTTACTCTGCTTTGGTGATGGAGTTTATGGGTCTATTTTGAGTACGTTGTCCTAGTTATTACACCTAGGATATTTGACGGGGTATATCATGTATGGTCCGTGCTTACGACCTTGAGGGAGTAATTTTCGGGGTATTTGTTGACGCCGAAATCTTATTAGTCTTTTATGCGAATTTAGGGGTGTGACAACCCTTGATTTAATTAACTGTCGAAACGAGACACATTCGTAATAACTCATCGACCCATGTAACCATTTTATACTAATTAACTCGGGTGAGGGATATTCGACGCAACCTAAAGTTTTTACCACTTTATTAATCTAGTTTAAATCCACGCTGTTAACGCAAAAATTCTCCATCTACGAGGACCAATCAGAAAAGGACACATGTCATCCTACGTGGAAATAGTCGACATCCAGGAGAGTTGGTCGGCATGCGAGGAGAGTTTGTCGGCACCCGAGGAGTATTAGTCGGCACTCGAGGAGAGTTGGTCAGTACCCGAGGAGAATTAGTCGGCACCCGAGGAGAGTTGGTCGGCCCCCGAGGAGAGTTAGTCGACACCCGAGGAGAGTTGGTCGGCATACCAACCAGGAAGATCAAGGGATAACTATGCATTTAATGTGAATTAATGAAGATGACAACGCATTTAATGAGCCTTAATGTACATTTATACTGTATTAATAGATGACAACACATAGCATACCAAGCAATTCAACAATTAGATTCGTTGAATGTGGACATAATGTATAAATGTTACATATAATGAATCTCTTTATCTCCCATCACTATAAATACATGTATTCCCTTAGCAAAAAGAAAGGGAGGGAGATCCAAGAGAACCTAGAAACCCCATACACAAGATACACATCCTTTCTCTCTCTACACCCTATGGTGCTATTATAAACCCCTGGGAATAAAATAACAGTGGACGTAGGCTTTATTCATAGCCGAACCACTTTAAAAATCTTTGTTTCTCATGTGCTTGATTGGATTGCTTTCATCTATTTATCTGTGATCATAAAAATGGGATTCGGTCCAGTTTTTTGCATCAACAGATTGGCGGCGTCTGTGGGAACGTGTTACAAGCATTGTTCTCCATCAAAAGCTAAGTTTTTATTTTCTATATGTATAATAAATTATATATTATACATACATCTGTTGATTCAATCATGATTTTTATGTTTATATACATAAATTAATTGTCCAATTTTTATTTGCAAAATATTCCATATCATGATTTTAAAATCATAACTGTTAGATTAATTCTTATTTAGAAATCGAAAAAATAGTGTATTTCATAAATCATAACTTTTCGCTTGATTCTCAAGTTTCAATTTTATATCATGGAATAAATATTTTAAATGATTAAATATACCAATATATACGATGATGATAAGATTTGATAATTTTCTTTGTTGATTTTGAAATAATTTGTGAAAGATCTTTGATGACTATTCAAATTCCCATTATATTTTTGTTCAAATCATGATTCTCATATGTTTATATCCATAAAATTAGAGATCAAATCAATTATATATTGTGCATACATCTTTTAATTCAATCATGATTTTATATTCACAAGTTGTTGAATCTAATTTTACAAATCTGCATAAATGTACATTTCATAATCACAAAGTTTGAGAAATTTGTGTACATATTATATTATTTCTTCTTTAAGGAGATAAAATAATTTCTCTATATTTATAAATCTCTTTTATATGAGTATATAAAAATTTGATTCATTTGGAAATCTTTTAATTTAGTCATAATTTTTATATGCACTAACTGTGTGATCGATTTCAATTTGGGGATCTGGTGAATTTTAGAATCATAAATATTATACAAATCCTTGCATCTATGGATCCACTTGATGATTTTCTGAACAAATATGTTAGGATATGGATAAGCATCAAGAGCAATTATGTATTTTTCATTCCGATATTAACATGAATTGAATCAGACCCATTTTCTCTCTCTTCAAGAAAACTATGTTCTCTGCACAAATAATCATATTATGTAATTGTGTTGATACGATCAATTTTATCAATATATGAATAATCAATTATATGTTGTACATACATACATACATACATCTTTTGATTCAGTCATGCTTTTTATGATTATAAACATAAATTAGTTGTCCAATTTTTCATTTATCAAATCTGCAAAATATTGCAAATCACGATTTTATTAAATTAGTGGATCGGTTTTTATTTCAAATATGAATAAACGAAAATTTCATAATCACAAGTCCGTTAAATATTTTTATGGAGACGCGTTTATGTACATCATATTTTTATGAGAACACGAGATAATTTTGATTGTTATCTCTCATATTATTATCTGGAAATTTAAATTGTCCAATATTGAAGCCAGTGCATACTATATATTGGTCGGCTGAATAATTATTCTAATCGTAATTTTTATATGATTCAGCCTCAACAGGTGCTCAGGAAAAATTATCTGCCCAGTACAATTCTTGGATGCTCATCAACAGCACATAGACCCTAAAAAGGTCAATACCGAACAAAAACAACGCAGCTAGACTGCACACAACACAGTAGCAAGACTACAAACAACAATTCAATTGGCACCATCAGATTCATTTCATACATGCCCCAATCCTGGGCATAGAGCTTCATACTTGACTTAATCGAGTTAAGAGTAGGATTGAAGAAGTTCGAGGCAGTGCCATCTACAGTACATCAGTGCCTAAAATTTTCAACAAATTTTGGAGTAGGAGTTGTGAAAGGTGATCAAAAAGTAGCTCGGGAATGTTATTATTCATCTGCCGAGCAAGAGGAGCTGGAGGAGTCGAGGAAAAAGACTACTACTTATTAAGTGGATGAAGGTGCAGAAATTGAAACATTGGATCCTAGAGATGAGTAGCAACTCGTGAAGGGTCAAGTGGTGGAAGCTACTAAAAATATCATTCTGGACGACGAGCACCCTGAACGAACTACTCAAATATGTTCGTCGTTGGAAACCTCATTAAAACAAGAATTGATAACTTTCCTTAGAAGCAGAAGACAAACTTTTGCATGGAGTCATGAAGATATGCCAGGGATAGACCCAAACTTCTTATGTCACGAACTCAATGTGAATAAGGAGATCAAGCCTGTGAAGCAGAGAAGAAGAGTATTCAGTCCCGAGAAGAATCAAGATATACAGGAGGAAGTCGAGAAGCTCCAGAAAGCTTGTTTCATTGAAGATGTTAAATATCCAGACTGGTTAGCAAATGTGGTGATGGTAAAAAAGAAGAATAACAAGTGGAGGATGTGTGTAGACTTCACCGACCCCAATAAAGCATGCCCAAAGGATCATTTTTCGCTGCCCCGAATTGATCAACTAGTCGATGCTACCTCGGGACACGAGCTGCTGAGCTTCATGGATGCTTATTCTGGTTACAACCAGATTAAAATGAAACCTAAAGACAGGGAGAGTACTTTTTTCATTACCCCTAGGGGAACTTATTGTTATAATGTTATGCCTTTTGGTTTGAAAAATGCAGGTGCGACATATCAGCGACTGATGAACAAGGTCTTTGCTGAACAAATCAGTTGCAATATGGAAGTCTATGTTGAAGATATGCTGACAAATAGCAAGAAAGCTGACAATCATCTAGTTGACTTAGGCCATACCTTTGATCAACTGGATAAATATCAAATGAAGCTGAACTCGACGAAGTGCATATTTGGAGTTCGAGAAGGCATGTTTCTCGGGTACATTATCAATCAACGAGGCATTGAAGCAAATCCTGAAAAGATCAAGGCCCTATTAGGGTTGCGATCTCCAACGACGAAATAAGAAGTACAGAGTCTCACAGGACGAGTAGCAGCACTCAACAGATTTGTATCGCGACATGGAATACGCCCTACGATTCCAATTCAAAGCTTCCAATAATGAGGTTGAGTATGAGGCCATGATTGCAGGTCTTAATTTGGCAAAAATTATGGAGGCGCAGCTGGTTATTGTCTTCAGTGATTCTCAATTGATCGTAAATCAAATGTTGGGAATATATGCAGACAAAGGAGAATCAATGATTAGGTATCATGCAAAGGTGATGGAGTTGGTATCAGAATTTGTTGCTATTCAGCTGGTCAGAATACAAAGAATGGAGAATGCGAGAGTAAACGCCTTAGCTCGATTAGCATCAGCTAATCGTACCGAGCTACGAAGAATAATCCCAATTGAAGTTTTAGTTGGTCGGAGTATAGATGAAGATCTGACGATGAATTTTATTACCCTTGATTTAGGACCATCTTGGATGGATCCCATCAGGGCCTATATTGAGGAGGGAGAATTACCAATTGACAAGCTCGCAACCAAGAAATTAAAGTTTAAAGCTGCTCGGTATGTATTAATTAACGGTATTCTATATAGACGAGGAATTATGGCAGGTTTGCAAAGATGTGTGCATCCCACCGAGGTGAAAGATTTGATTAAAGAGGTCCATGAAGGGTCTTATGGAGCCCATATAGCAGGTCAGACGCTTTTGCAAAGGATGATGACGCAGGGATACTACTGGACAACGATGAGAGCTGATTGTATAGCCTATGCCAAGAAATGTGAGAAGTGCCAGCACTTTTCCTCCATCCGAAGAACTCCACAAGCATTGTTGACACCCATCACTTCCCCTTGGCCATTTTCCATGTGGGAAGTAGATCTAGTCGGGCCATTGCCAACGACCAGGGGAAGGTTCAAATACCTCGTCGTTGCAGTGGATTATTTTACTAAGTGGGTAGAAGCGGAGCCTCTCTTTGATATGACGTACGACAAGGTGTACCAATTTATCTGGAAGAATATCATCTGTCGATATGGTCTTCCTCATGCCTTCATCACAGACCATGGAACACAATTTGACAACGAGGAGTTCGCTGCCTATTGCCATCAGTCCAATATCTTAAACATCCACTCGGCACCAGGACATCCTCAAAGCAAAGGACAGACTAAAGTGACGAACAGAATACTACTAAATGGATTGAAGAAAAGACTAAGTGACGCAAAAGCAAACTGGATCAACGAGTTATAGTCAGTACTGTGGGCTTATCTTATTACTCCCCGAGCAGCAACTGGAGAATCACCATATATGTTGGCGTTTGGAAGTGAAGTTGTTATACCTGCTCCTTTTATTGAAATTTTTTTTGGGGAATACTAGTGCTACACACTACTCGGCAAAACTCGGCAAAGCTCAGACTACTCAGCAAAAATATTCCTAAAAATGCCAACCTCGGTTGGTTAGGAAACAAAATATTCCTAAAAATGCCAACATGTTTGGCTAGGAAACAAAATATTCCTAAAAAGGCCAACCTCGGTTGGTTAGGAAACAAAATATTCCTAAAAATGCCAACCTGTTTAGGAAACAAAATATTCCTAAAAATGCCAACCTGTTTGGGTAGGAAACAAAATATTCCTAAAAATGCCAACCTGTTTGGTTAGGAAACAAAATATTCCTAAAAATGCCAACCTGTTTGGTTAGGAAACAAAATATTCCTAAAAATGCCAACTTATGTTGGTTAGGAAGTACATACACTACACCAAATCCTGCGAATGGTCACACCAAGTGGGTCACGGCCTAAGTCCGCGACCAGCTGGTCGCGGACTTAGGCCGTGACCCACTCAATATTTGGCGTGACCAATTTTATTACCACATTAAATTATCCATGCTCTGGAAATGGTCACGGACTAAATCCCTGACCATAGAGGGTCACGGCCCGAGTCCCTGACCAGGTCGTGACTAGTTTGGCACCAAAATTCCCTCCAAACTGGTCGCGGGTCGGTCACGGCCCAAATCCGTGACCAGGTCGTGACCAGTTTGGCGCCAAAAATCCCTCTAAACTGGTCGCGGATGGGTCACGGACTTGGGCCGTGACTAATGGCGCGACGAAGCAGAAAACACACACATTAAGGGTCACGGCTATGGGCCGTGACCATTTGTGGGACTGGGTCACGGCTATGGGCTGTGACCATACATCATTCAAACACCAAGGCTGTTGGAAAAGGGTCACGCATTATGGGTCACGGCCCATAGCTGTGACCATATCGAAATCCCCATTGTTTTGCAAGAAAGTGATGGGTCACGCGCATGGGTCATGGCTCTTGGCCGTGACCAGTTTGGATTCGCCATTGCCAAAGTCATTAATGGGTCACGGCTCTTAGCCGTGACCAGGTCGAAATTGCCAGAAATCATGCTCATTAATGCGTCGCGCACATCGGGTCAGGGCTCTAGGCCGTGACCATAGTCTGGTCTTAAAAAGAAATATTCCCAGCTTCTCATTTATTACGTCCGACTTCGTTGCTGTTAGGGTTTTTGCGATTTCGAGCTCCTGCGATTTCAGTTGGATTTCTATTGGATTTGCATTAGGATTTCAGTTGGATTTGCATTTGGCTAATCGATTTCAGTTGGTATGTATTGATTCATTTGGATTTCGTGATTTCTAACTAAAGCCCTAATTTTTGTGTATGTATATGTAGATTTATGTTTGTATATGTGTATGTGTGTGTATGTATAGATTGTATGTATGTGTATGTATAGATTTATGTCAAAAAAAATATTAGGGTTTAGTAAACCTTAAATAGTATGTGTGTGTATGTATAGATTATGTCAATAAACCCTAGCTTGTATGTGTGTGTATGTATAGATTATGTCAATAAACCCTAGATTGTATATGTGTATTTTTTTTACTCAAAATATGCCTGTGTCTTTTTTTTTTGAGAAAATATAATTAAATGATTTTTTTGACATATGAGTCGCAAACACGTGTACACATTACTATAGTGAGATATTGTTGGCTTGGTTGTTGGATATTATGTTGAATTTATTGAATTGATACTAGTGTCGATAAATGTATATGTTATTAAATTTGTTGGGTGTGCTCTTGATTTGCCTATGAAAAAGTATATCACATATGCTTGTCTTGTTTATGTGTATATGTATGTTTAAACTCTCATAACTTTCAAACCTAAACCTTAATAGCAGGACTCGTATTCATGCCCTCGTATACTTTTCTCAGGAAAAATGAGGCACGGTGATAAATATTGTCAACAAGAGTGGGACAGGTTGCAATTAGACTGCACACACAACTCTTTTATTAGCGTGCGTCATATAGAGGGTACTCCTATTTATAGGTACGGAAATAAAAAGATCGAACAATTTAACTACCTTATAAATCATGGCTTTGATATCCAGCAAGATTACTTGTTCGATCGTATTCTATTTTCTCTACCAGAAAACTGGGATGACGTTATACAAAATATATTTCACACACATAATCCCGACATAGCCCTGACCTTGGTTACGTTGTTGGAGAAGGCGGAAAAAAAATCCACCCGTTATGGATACAACTACGTACAGAGAGCATTGACATAGACTGTGATGTCTCGCGCCACATGCACGTAAAATTGAATCTTGCCAACAAGTTGAGAAATAGGGGATTCCGAGTTCATGTCACTGACATCTACACATTAATCATAGATACCCTTCCTTCTAGTTGGCCACGTGCAAAAATTCATAGGTTCTTAAAAACTAATACCGAATGGATGGAGATCAGACACATTGAACTTATTCTAAAATCTTACTTTGAAAAGGTATCTATCTATATATATATATATATATATATATATATATATATAACTAATTAAGATTGATTAATTAGTTATAATTTCATATTATTATAATTATTTAGTCACTTATATTTTTTAATTTTTGTAGATAATGTCGAGAGGAAACAACCCTAGGGTACCAAGTGCCGATGTGACACCACAACGAGGTTCACCATCTCGTGCAGAACCCGGATTCTCAACACCAATGGCTGAGCAATTCACAACTCCACCAATGGTTCACTCCTCACCAAGTCCAACCCCAAGTGCTATTACGCCCCAATCCAGCACTCCCATTGCTTTAACGCCCCAATCCAACACTCATGATGCCTCCCGCTCAAATAAAAAGAAGCCTATTGGCTTCTCCATTCTCGGGAATAACCCGACGGGTGATAGGAATGACGTGCTGAACTTTAAAGCCCGGTGTTTGTCGCTGGGAAAAATGAACGTGGGAGTCGGTGGACCAGAAAATTGGAACCTTGTTGATCAAGCTGTCAAAGATGACATATATGACCAACTTTGCAAGCATTTCTCATTTCCTGACCGTTCCAAGAATAAGGTTCTATCTCGGGTTGCTGAAGGATTGAGGACATACAGGAGAAACCTTCGGAAGAAACATTTCCCGAAAGAGGCAGCGAGCTTCGATATTTTGGCTTTGAAAGAGAAAGTGCCTCCCAATGTTGAAATGCCGGTGGACCAGTGGAATAAGTTTTTGGAGAATGAGGCGAAGGAAAACAAGTTGGTCCAGAGGGAGAAAAACAAAAAAAATAGGGCACAAAAAACTGATGTCCATAGGCTGGGATCCAAATCATATGAGGATTTGAAGAATGAATGGGAGAGTAGGACAAAAGATGGTCCAGATGCCGGTAAAAACCGAAATCGGTCCAACTTATTCCTTCATGATCGACGGGACAAAGATAATAAATTCCCGCTGCACTTAGCTAAGACACTGGAATCAATAGAGGCCATCAGCAGTCAATCAGACTCGAGCCCTACTGATGACTTTGACCTTGAAAATGATGCCCTGACTAAGACCTTTGGAAAGGACAAAAGGGGGAGGATGAGAGGTGTTGGCTCACATATGCCAAAAATAAAACTTCAACACATTGCACCTCTTGTGGACAAGCTTTCTTCGGTCAAGAATTGTATCTCATCCCAAAAGGAGCACCAGTTGAAGACCGATGGGGATGTCCATGAGATTAAAAATTCCCTGGGATTATTGACAAATCAAATTGGGAAACTTGTGAATCTTATTGAAAGTTATAGGCCCCCAATGCCTCCTCAAGGTTTCACACATCCTTCCCCTCCAACATTCCCCTCTCAAATGCCTCATCCTCCAACATTCCCCTCCCCTTCACCTCCGCCAATCACGGGGCTCGGATCATCGTCAACAATGCACGGTGACTATGGCGAAGAGTACTATATCAAGGACATGAGCAATTCGAGGTTTATTGGCGTGTGCATACTCATCTCCAGGGTTCCTGGAACTCTAGTACATCACCGACCTTTGGAGAAGGGTGAGGCTAAAATAATGGTCGATGAAATATACAACGGCTGCGGAGATGTACCTATGTACGTTAACAGCGGGGATGGGATGGAATTGAGGAATTATGCAAAATCTTTTATTACTTGGCCACTTTATCTGTTGGCCAAGATTTAATAATATTTTCTTTCGTTTCAGTTGTAATAATTTTTTTTGTTTTAGTTGTAAGAATATTGTTTTTGCTTCAGTTGGAATGATATTTTTTTTGTTTCAGTTGTAAGAATATTGGTTTTGTTTCATTTGGAATGATATTTTTTTTTGTTTCAGTCGTAAGAATAATTTTTCTGTTTCATTTGTAATAATATTTTTTAACCTATTACCACAGGACTGAAATTTGAAGATTATTACATGGATTTCCCACAATACAAAGAGTGGATGGGAGAGACTAACCGCATATCAAATAATCATGTAAAGGGCGTTTATGAATTTGTTAAATATGCTTCCAAAAATCTTAAAAGTGAGAAGATTCCGTGTCCGTGAACTCATTGTATTAACGGAAAATATAAGTCATTGGAAGTTGTTGAGTTGCATTTACTAAAGTGGGGAATCTGTCAAGACTATATAATATGGACATACCATGGTGAAAAAGTTGTACCTTATGTTCCAGAAGAATTACCGGGAGCCGACCGTGTAACGGAACCTCAAGGAGTAGAAGTGGTACATGATTCACCAACACATCGTCCATTGACCGACTTAATTGATGATGCTTACAGACTCCACAACCAACAAAACCACCAACCTATGGATACAAATAATGCGCATTATGACCAAGTAAATGAACAAATTGATGCTGAAATACTAGGAGATCGGGAATACATACGGTTGAAAGCCGATGCGGCTAGACCGTTGTATAAATATTGCGATGAAGATCACTCGGTATTATATGCAATGATTGGTTTGCATAATTTGAAGAGTCAATTTGGTTTGTCTGGAAACAGGGTAACCGGACTTCTTAAGTGGGTTAAAGAAATTCTCCCAAAAGAGAACATGTTACCAGACAATTATCCTACCATGAAGAAGAGTTTGAAGGGTTTAGGTTTGAAATACAAATCTATTCATGCTTGAAAGTATGATTGCATATTGTACCGAAATGAGCACGAAGAGAAGGATGAATGTCCTGTATGCAATGAGCCTAGATATATGGTTTGTGAGAATGGAAATGACAAACATGCAAAAAATCGCAAGTGCTCGCAAGTCCCACAAAAGGTTTTGAAGTATTTTCCACTTGGGCCACGGTTAAAAGATTTTTTTACTGTACCGTGGATAGCGTAGGCCATGACATGGCATGCTCGATGCGAGGTGGGTGGGAATTTGATGCGTCATCCGGTTGATTCACTCATCTGGCAAATTTCAAATGCACAACACCATGAATTTGCAAAGGAACCGCGCAACGTTCGTCTTGCAATCTCAACCGATGGGTTTAACCCTTTCGGTAATTTAAGTACTAGTCAGAGTTATTGGCCAGTTCTTATGGCGCCTTTAAGTCTTCCTCCGACGTTATGCATGAGAAAGGAGTTCACATTGTTATCTCTGTTGATACCCGGGACGAAGGCTCCCAGTGATGATATTGATATATTCTTAGCACCATTAATCGAAGAACTTAAAGAGTTGTGGGTTAAAGGCGTGACGGCGTTCGATTCTCATAAGGGTGAAGAGTTCACACTTAAAGCAATGGTGATGTGGGTGATCCACGATCTTCCTGCTTATGGGACCTTGTCCGGTTGTAATGTTCATGGTTATTATGGATGTCCCATATGTGGGGAGGAAACTGAAGCCTGTTGGTTAAAACATAGTGGTAAGTTGAGTTACACGGGTCATCGTAGATTTCTGCCGACCAGTCACCCTTTTAGGAACGACATGTCTAACTTTTTGCCTGTCGGTCACGAGCGAAGAACGGCACCTATTCGACTTTCTGGTCAGCAAATTTAGGAGAAGGCGGTGGCTGCGACTGCGGGGAATAGGTATGTAGGCAAACACCCCCAGTTTGTAAACCTGAAGCGTAAAGCTAGGGAGGATCCGAACGACCCTAGTAAAGCGAAGCCATGGTCCAGGCGATCAATATTTTTTGATTTGCCGTATTGGAAAGATCATCGTGTAAGGCATATAATTGATGTGATGCACACAGAGAAGAATGTTGCAGAACATTTGATAGGAACATGTCTGGGTGGATCTCATTCCAAAGATGGCGAGCGTGCCCACCGAGATTTACAGGATATGAAAATAAAGAAGAGACTGTGGTTAAAAAATGATCCAACGACAGGAAGAATTTCTATCCCCCCGACTGCTTTCACTTTGACTACTAATGAGAAGAAGATCCTCTTAGACACGTTGTTCAACTTGAAGACTCCAACCAGTTATTCTGGTAATTTACGTAGGGTAGTAAACTACCAAGCAAATGACTTGAAACAGTGCAAGTCTCACGACTGGCACGTAATCATCCAATTAATCCCGTTGTTATTTCGGCATTGCTTCTCTGAACACAAAGATCTCCGTCGGGCAATTATGCAAATCAGTTTGTGTTTTACCCTACTTTGTGCAAAAGTGGTAAACAGAAGACACATTAAAGCTGCGAAATCAACTTTAGCCGAGGCAGTTTGTGTGTTAGAGAAATATTTTCCTCCGTCATTTTTCGATATCAGTATCCACCTGCTTGTGCATTTATGCGATGAAGCTTTATTATGTGGTCTCGTGAGGTATCGTTGGATGTATCCTTTTGAGCGCTTGATGAAAACCTTCAAAGATTATGTAAATAATACACGGTATATTGGAGGGTCAATTGCGGAAGAATACGTAACGGTGGAATCATCGCTATACGCTAGGGAACATATGCCAGAACAAGAGGTGAGGAGGTTTAATCCTCGTGGAGAATGAGTGATAGAGGAACCTGACGAGTTTGAGGACAAATTATCGTTTGGGAACCCTAAAGATGTGAAACTCACAAACCTACAATACGAGCAAGCAACTCGTCATGTCTTCGAATCTCAAGATGAAGTCCAAGACTGGAGAGAGTGAGTATCTACTGAATTCTTCTTCTTTGATTATATGTATTTTTTATTTTATTATCTAAACTCTATAATTTTTTGGTAGGAAGTACGAGAACGAAATTATCCAAAATCAAAGGATAAATTTAACGACAACTGACTTTAGGGCATGGGTGTCAAAAGAGGTACTTTTCACATCTTATGTGTGCGGTTATTTATTCATGTGTGGTAAAAACATGCCCTAATACAAATTCATTAATAAATGCAGCTTCTAAAAAGAGGTGATGTCTCTTCCAGACTTGCACGCCTAGCAAAAGGTCCTAGTTTTCGTGCAAAAGAGTTTAAGAAATTCCGCACCAACGGTTTTGATTTCATTTCATATCCATATGAGGAAAAGCTTTTAACGCAAAACAGTGGAATATCAATTTCTGCCTTGACCACCTGTATCGCTAGCAAAAGTGATAAAAATCCAAAGAATACGGTGCTAACCTATTATGGGATAATTCAACAAATCCTAGAACTTGATAACTTGGATTTCACAAAAACCATATTCTATTGTGATTGGGTAAAGGTGGAGGATACAACGAATGCTTTCAAAGTTGATCTCGACTCCAAACTTATTATGGTAGATTTATCAAAGCTGAAGACTAAAGACCGCATAGTCGACGAGCCTTTTATTTGTGCCTTTCAGAATGTAAACAAGGTATTCTACTCGAAGTTCATAAACGATGGCAATTGGTCTATTGTTGTGCATGCACCAAAGGGTATGACTACTGAAGTAGACGCATTAAAGGCTCCAAAATAGTTCCAGTCAGCTCTTGATGACAACCCTAATTTGAAGGATATTTTAGTTGATTTAGAGGAAGATTGAGTATCAAAATATTATTTTATCCTCATCAATCTTATTTGTATCCTATTATGATATTGACATTGTATTAGCACTTTACATTAATTTATGAATTTCATCTACTTTTAAATGTAATGTCCCGCTATTGAACATAACAGTTTGCAAAATATTTTTTGGTTCTACCATTTTTTTAATTGAACATAACTGTTTGCAAAAAATTCATTATTTCTTCACTGTCATAGGATACATTGATGTTGGGGTCGAACTACTATCAAACATAATCTGAAATTGCATCGCTGCTGGCATAGAGAAGGTTCTGATTGGCGTTGGGTGTAACAAAATATCCCGGTAATGGATAGACCTATGATGAACTTTATTTTAAGGATTAATATGCATTGATTCAATTTTTTAATTATTTTGGGTTTGGATAACTTTTGAACAATGAATAGTTAGGGTGAACACTAGAAAAAGAAGTCATTATCCAACGGATTGCCACTTTCTATGTTTAAGGCGCTCCCGGTTTGATTGTACGACGTAAATTTGCAAAAAATTAGACTTAAGCATAAAAACATGCCATCGAATGGTGAAAACATAAAATAGCCACAAAACAGTCCCATAAGAGTCACGAACACCTCGCACGAGACCAATGTCAATCACAGGAACTGACCGTGTAGTCACGGCGCTCCCGGTTTGAGTGTATGACGTAAATTTGCAAAAAAATAAACTTAAGCATAAAAACATGCCATCGAAGGGTGAAAACGTAAAACAGGCTTAAAACGGTCCCGTAAGAGTCATGAACCCCTCGCACGGGACTAATGTGACTCGTAGGAACCGACCGCGTAGTCACGGGGCTCCCGGTTTGAGTGTATGACGTAAATTTGTAAAAAGTTAGACTTAAGCATAAAAACATGCCATCGAAGGGTGAAAACGTAAAATAGCCATAAAACGGTCCGGTAAGAGTCACGAACACTTCGCACGGGACTAATGTAACTCATAGAAACCGACCGCGTAGTCACGGGGCTCCCGATTAAAGTGTACGACGTAAATTTGCAAAAAAAAATAGACTTGAGCATAAAAACATGCCATCGAAGGGTGAAAACGTACAACAAGCACAAAACGGTCCCGTAAGAGTCACGAACACCTCACACGGGACCAATGTGACTCGTAGGAACCGACCGCGTAGTCACGGCGCTCCCGATTGGAGTGTACGACATTAATTTGCAAAAAATTAGACTAAAGCGTAAAAGCATGCCTTAGAAGGGTGAAAACGTAAAAAAGCCACAAAACGGTACCGTAAGAGTCACAAACACCTCGCATGGGAACAATGTTAATAGTAGGAACCAAACGCGTAGTCACAAGGATCCCGGTTTGAGTATACGGCGTAAATTTGCAGAAAGTCAGACTTGAGAATAAAAAAGATGCCATCGAAGGGTGAAAACGTAAAACACCCACAAAACGGTCCCGCAAGAGTCACGAACATCTCGCACGGGACCAATGTAAGTCGTAGTAACTGACCGTGTAGTCACGGCGCTCCCGGCTTGTGTGTGTGTGTGTGTGTGTGTGTGCATGTTTGTGTGTGTGCGCGTGTGAGTGGGAAAGGGGGGAGGGGATGGGCAGGGGGCGCGTGTGTGCATGTTTGTGTGTGTGCGCGTGTGCGAGTGGGGAAGGGGGGAGGGGACGGGCAGGGGGCGCGTGTGTGTGTGTGTGTGTTTGTGTGTGTGTGTGTGTGTGAGTGGGGAAGAGGGAGGGGACGGGGCATGTATGCATATATGTAGTGAGAGTGTGTGCATATATGCATATATGTATATATGTAGTGAGAGTGTGCGTGTGTGCGTGCGTGTGTTTGTGTGCGCGTGTGAGTGTGTGCATATTGGTGATAAAATCCAAAATAAAATAGAGAGTATACCTGATCTAGGATGAATCCAAGAGTGGGATCTACAAAACAAACCTCCTGACACTCATATTCGGTCATCTGATCCGTTACGGTTGCCTCTGGTTCCGGTATCACGTAGGACTTTAAATAATTGTCACCTGAAAGAGAAATAACATATCTGCATATATAATTATTAATATGAAACTAATATATATGCAGGGGGCGTAGTAACGGGGCAGGGGGCGGGGCGAGGCAGTGCTGCATATATATGCAGTGCATATATATGCAACTGCTGCATATATGTGCAACTGCATATATATGAAGTGCATATATATGCAGTGCATATATATGCAACTGCTGCATATATATTCAGTGCATATATATGCAACTGCTGCATATATATGCAGTGGGGGGAAGGCGGGATTGGCGCATCTACAAGTTGAGAGTGTGCTCGGGCAAGTGGGCTAACCAGAACTACTAGTAACGGGATTTGCCTGCAATACGAGTAAGGGGAATGGAACTCTTGTTTGAGAACTTTAGCTACGGACTTAGGTTAGCTAGCTCAGCTTCTCCTATGGCTATTTGGATTAAAGAAGTAGGGTAATGCGCAGACAAAGAAGGCCTAATATAATAATGGTGAGTCGAATCAGGCGCGACAGCCGTTCGTGCATATATATGCAGTGCATATATATGCAACTGCTGCATATATATACAGTGCATATATATGCAACATATGCATATATATGCAGATGCCGCTTACAATCGACTTTTGATGAAGGTTTTCCTGCGTATAGAACGCAAGTTCGTGTGCCAGGTCATCATTCACGTCCACCTCTTGCTCTTGGTCAATGTTAACAGATAGGTTGTGTATCCAATCCACGTTTTCAGTAGACCATCCTTGTTGTATAGATCTAATAAATATTTATAATGTGCCTACCTCTATTCAAACTGTCCAAAATTTCACCCTTTTTGTGACAAAGAAATCCACATTGACCTGGGGCTTTATCCTCCATAATTGCCTCCATGGGTACATAATATCCCTCCTACCAATAAGCACCGGGGGTACGCTTATTTAAAGTAAAGAAAAGTAATTATTTGTCAATGAATCGAAATACCTGGAAAATAAAACCAAACAATCATGTCAAGTATGTAATGGGTTTGAAATCCTAAATGTTTTCGAGACTATCCAATATCCTAACCATCTACAATAATTAAGGCTCTAAATCAATCAACCGTCCATAACCGCGGGTGAAAACTCGAAAACTCAAAACAACCCCAAACGGCCCCGTGGGTGGCACTAACACCTCCCACGGGACCAACGTAACTCGTAGGAACTGACCTCGTAGCCGCGGGTCTCCCGGTTTGAGAGTAATACGGTAATTTGCATATTTCAAGACTTAGGTTTAAAAACATGACGTTAGAGGGTGAAAACTCGAAACAGCCCCCGAACGGCCCCGTGGGTGGCACCAACACCTCCCACGGGACCAACGTAACTCGTAGGAACTGACCCCGCAGCCGCGGGTCTCCCGGTTTGAGAGTAAGACGGTAATTTGCTTATTTCTAGACTTAGGCTTAAAAACAGGACGTTAGAGGATGAAAACTCGAAACAGCCCCCGAACGGCCCCGTGGGTGGCACCAACACCTCCCACGGGACCAACGTAACTCGTAGGAACTGACCTCGTAGTCACGGGTCTCCCGGTTTGAGAATACGACTGTAATTTTCGTATTTCTACACTTAAGCAAAACATGGCGTTAGAGGGTGAAAACTCGAAACAGCCCCCAAACGGCCCCGTGGGTGGCACCAACACCTCCCACGGGACCAACGTAACTCGTAGGAACTGACCTCGCAGTCGCGAGGCTCCCGGTTTGAGAGTAATACGGTAATTTGCATATTTCAAGACTTAGGCTTAAAAACATGACGTTAGAGGGTGAAAACTCGAAACAGCCCCCGAACGGCCCCGTGGGTGGCACCAACACCTCCCACGGGACCAACGTAACTCGTAGGAACTGACCCCACAGCCGCGGGTCTACCGGTTTGAGAGTACGACGGTAATTTGCTTATTTTTAGACTTAGGCTTAAAAACATGACGTTAGAGGGTGAAAACTTGAAACAACCCCCAAACGGCCCCGTGGGTGGCACCAACACCTCCCACTGGACCAACGTAACTCGTAGGAACTGACCTCGCAGCCGCAGGTCTCCCGATTTGAGAGTAATACGGTAATTTGTATATTTCAAGACTTAGGCTTAAAAACATGACGTTAAAGGGTGAAAACTTGAAACAGCCCCCGAACGGCCCCGTGGGTGGCACCAACACCTCCCAAGGGACCAACGTAACTCGTAGGAACTGACCCCGCAGCCGCGGGTCTCCCAGTTTGAGAGTAATACGGTAATTTGCATATTTAAAGTTTTAGGCTTAAAAACATGACGTTGGAGGGTGAAAACTCGAAACAGCCCCCGAACGGCCCCTTGGGTGGCACCAACACCTCCCACGGGACCAACGTAACTCGTAGGAACTGACCCAGCAGTCGCGGGACTCCCGATTTGAGAGTACGACGGTAATTTGCTTATTTCTAGACTTAGGCCTAAAAACATGACGTTAGAGGGTGAAAACTCGAAACAGCCCCCGAACGGCCCCTTGGGTGGCACCAACACCTCCCACGGGACCAACATAACTCGTAGGAACTGACCCCACAGTCGCGGGACTCCCGATTTGAGAGTACGACGGTAATTTGCTTATTTCTAGACTTAGGCCTAAAAACATGACGTTAGAGGGTGAAAACTCGAAACAGCCCCCGAACGGCCCCGTGGGTGGCACCAACACCTCTCAAAACGACGGTAATTTTTATATTTCTACTTGGTTACTGATAATTTTAACTCATATATGCAATTTTTCAGCTTGATTAAATTTTTTGTAAAAATACTTGGTTACTGATATTTTTGTTTTTTGTATCCTATCATTTGTAGGATTTTTGCACGTGGATCAAATGAAGGAGGCAATGGTTTACAACATGATGATTATTTATATGTTGTGGACATTCAGGATAATGTTTTTTTATGTGTTATAGCCGTGCAGGCTTTTATTGTTTAGTTTTATGGCCGTGCGGGCTTTTATAATTTGATTGTTGAATTTTATAGCCGTGCGGGCTTTATAATAAACAGGTTTTTCATTTACAGGTTTTGAAATGTCAAGAAAATAGAGGAAACTCTGCCCAATTTTTTTTTTGTCTGTGAATTATTAAGACGTGTAATATTTTTAAGTTTGTATATATATTTGTTAATTAACAACATTCGCAATTTGTGAATTTTTTTATTGTTTTGCCTATAATAAATATTTGTAACACCTCGTAGCAACCGACGGTGCACTCACAGGACCCCCAATTTTAGGATTGGACAAAAAAAATACATTTTTTTTAAATTATTGATAAATATGGTCATGGACTTTGTCCATGACCATTTTTATTTTTTTTTGTCGCGCTTAAAAATGGTCGCGGCCAAAGTCCGCGACCATTTTTTTTAGTTTTTTGTCACGGTTATGGGTCGCGGACTAGGGCTGCGACCAATTTTTTTAATTTTTTTTGTCACGCACGTGGGTCGCGGACTTTGACCGCGATCAATTTGTCACGGTTGTGAGTCATGGACAAGGTCCGCGACCAATTTTTTTTAATTTTTTTTGTCACGGCCGTGAGTCGCAGACTTTGGCCGCGACCAATTTGTCACGGTTATGGGTCACGGATAAGGGCCGCGACCAATTTTTTTTTAATTTTTTTTGTCACGGACGTGGGTCACGGACTTTGGCCGCGACCAATTTGTCACGGTTGTGGGTCACGGATAAGGGCCGCGACCCGTCAAGGCATGGTTCACGGCCAAAGTCCGCGACCATCTGCCGTGACCCCTCTTGGCGGTGACCATTTTTTGGTCACGGACTTAGGCCGCGACCCACGAAAATGGTCACGCCAGAAATGGTCACGACCAAAGTCCGCGACCCACAGTTTTGGTCAGGGATTTTTGCCGTGACCAATCGCCAGTTTTGGTGTAGTGATATATTCTCGAAAATGCCAACTTATGTTGGTCGGGAGGTAAATATATTCTCGAAAATGCCAACTTATGTTGGTCGGAAGGTAAGATTATTCCAGAAAGCGCCAAAGTTGCTCGTAGAGGAAAAATCCACTAACTATGGCTGGTCGGGAATAAAAACCCACTAACTGTAGTTGGTCGAAAAGGAAAATTTACCGACCTTGGTTGGTCGGAAACATTTTATGAAAACGAGAAAGTGATCGAGCAACATTTTTGACACTCGTAACTTTTTTACTAAGTTGGTCGACAAACAAAACATCATTTTTTATCAAATGGTTACCAAAAATTCAAACTAGTCGACAATAAGTTGATCGACAAACAACACAATATTGTTATCTTTTTAACAGATACATATGCACAGATGTAAAGTATTTTACAAGACAATAGTAATTAAGATTGCGAACAAAAATGAAAGTCTTTCATTAAAATCAAAAACAAAATACATCAGGAATGAAATACAAATTTATTACATCAATATTATCATTCTATTGGTTTCTTCCCCTCTGCTTTTGAAACAGGTTCCTCGCCAGCAGGTGGATCATTTAAAGCAAGAGGAGAATTTATGAAGTTAAGATCTTTGAGCATCCTAATATTCATCACGGATGGTCGATCTAGGAGGTGCTCGATACAGTATTTATTCATTTGGGGGCTTCTATTACAGATATATTTGTTCATTTGGTGGCACATTCTTATAACATCATGCAGTCAAGCACCAAATTCAACTTCACAAACTCACACGGAGGCGTATTCAGAAGTTCAGGAGGTGCATTCAGAAGTTCAGGATGCATATTCAGGAGTTATTATGCACATACTATTGAAGTTCAGAAGTCAAATTTAGCATCTACAGCACTAAGATCTTTACTACTACTATCCTGACCAATATTGAAGAAGAAGTTGTATGAAAATGTTTCGAAGTCCATCACTAGCTTGGTACTAATCAGATTGAAGAGTTGGGTTCAAAAGCTAGTATGTTACTCGACAAAGTATTCAGAGGATCATAAATCAGAAGAATCAAGCACGTGAAGTTAGCACTCAGTTACTCAGCACAGGAGGCAGTTGGTCGGCCAGCGAACCAATCAACATACTTGAAGATTATGACAAGCTACAAGTTGCATACTATGGCATGGCTGCATCCAAATTCCCAGGGGTGATACATAGCACATGGAGTTCCTCAAAAGAAAGATTAGCAACCGTCGATCAGCCTGCATCATATGTCGTCTAGGAGATAATGCACTTTATGTTGAACAAATCAAGAAGGTAGATCAAGAATTTCATGAGCATCGAGCAACACTGCAGAATAAATACTCCATCCTTTCAAGTAAACCATCAAGCATGGAGCATTGGGGTTTTCTGTTAATGCAAAAAATCTCCATCTACGGGGACCAATCAGAAAAGGACACATGTCATCCTACGTGGCAATATTCGACATCCAGGAGATTTGGTCGGCATCCGAGGAGAGTTGGTCGGCACCCGAGGAGTATTAGTCGGCACCCGAGGAGAGTTGGTCAGTACCCAAGGAGAATAGGTCGACACCCGAGGAGAGTTGGTCGGCCCCCGAGAAGAGTTAGTCGGCACCCGAGGAGAGTTGGTCGGCATACCAACCAGGAAGATCAAGGGATAACTATGCATTTAATGTGCATTAATGAAGATGATAGGGCATTTAATGAGCCTTAATGTACATTTATACTGTATTAATAGATGACAACACATAGCCTACTAAGCAATTGAACAATTAGATTCGTTGAATGCAGACATAATGTATAAATGTCTACATAAATTGAATCTCTTTATCTCCCATCACTATAAATACATGTATTCCCTTAGCAAAAAGAAAGGGAGAGAGATCCAAGAGAACCTAAAAACCCCATACACAAGATACACATCCTTTCTCTCTCTACACCCTATGGTGCTATTGTAAACCCCTGGGAATAAAATAACAGTGGACGTAGGCTTTATTCATAGCCGAACCACTTTAAAAATCTTTGTTTCTCATGTGCTTGATTGGATTGCTTTCATCTATTTATCCGTGATCATAAAAATGGGATCTGGTCCAGTTTTTTGCATCAACACACGCCTAGATTAATCTTTCCCTTTTCCAATCTTTTCCTTTTTGTGTATATTCATCTTGTACACTTTTATTTTAGGAATATTAAACCTTATAAATTCTAGCAACTCGTCTATGTAGATTTTCGATACCGGACATGGCCACTATACTCACCCGTTGAGTGTAGTCATAAGTTTAGGTTTTTGGAATAAGGTGGTGAACAGAAAATAACGATCGGCGTTTTGACACACGCTACTTTTTACCCTTAATCAAAATGGTGTCGTTTCCGGGGACTATTTTGTTTTAGAATTTATTTGATTTAGTATTTCGTAGTATTTTCTTTCTATTTGTATTATTTGGCTAACATTTTGCAGGACTTCTACATCTGAGCGCCAAGAAAGGCTTGAATTTATCGCGCGCGCATATCTTTGTGGATTTTGCTACTTCAAGCCATTTTGGGGCTAAGCATGTCTTATTCCAATTCTTTCGGTAATCAATATTATAATTCTCAAAATTTCCATAATCCTATGGCTTTCGGTCAATACTAAGAGTCCCAAAAAATTACAAATTCAAAAATGACTTTGGGCGAGTATAACGACAGTCAAAACTTGGGTTATTGGAATTTTGAGGATGATGATAAATATCTTGGTCCTCTAACTCCTTATAATAGGAATTTTAAAACGAATTGCAATAGTTTTCAAAATTTTTATAATAATGAGTTTAAGTTTAAGTCCGATGGTAATTTTTAAAGTACTCATTTGCAAGTATCCGCTCCTCGACCTATGACATCCAGTAAGGGCTTGCGTATGCCCGAGAATGAGAAAATTGAACATCGTTATCGAGAGGAAAATCGTTGTTAGGAACATGAGTTGGATTTATTATTTGAATCCGACGATGATTTTTCTTTTGAGACTTTTGAAGTCGAGGAATGTTTTGAACCAGATGAGGACTTTGTCCCTACTTTGGAAGAAATCATTGTCGACTTTGCCTATTGCATAATAGATATTGAAAGTGAGGATGAAATGGAAGTAATATCCATTTTCAATGAAATGATTTCTTCTTTGGCCCCCAAAGAAGAACATTGTATTGAAAATGATCTTATTTCCTTCGAAACTCAATCTTCAAGCGATGATGACTCATCTCTTGAGTTTGAATTTCTTTCCTCCCCATTTTCATTCTCTGTTATCACACGTTACAAGTACCCGATGAATCGGTTTCAAACTTTAATGTGTTAAACCTTTTTGCCGACGAGGAGTACTTGCTCGATTCGCCTTCCACGATCGCATCTTTACCTTTGTGTGCGCCACCTCCCATTCCAATTTCAAAATCCTTGGGAGGATTTTTGGCTTTTCATGGTCCCCACATGTTTTTTTCAACCATTCAATCCAAATCGCCCATCGTCCCTCCAAAACTTTTAATTGGCGATGGTTCATTTCTTCCGCCTTACACATGCCTTTCGTAGTTCAAACGGAATTCATATTTTTCAGAAGGCATGCTTGAGAGTGAGGGTACACCGATTATCCTCCAAAGTCAAATCGTTTTCATAGTGGACCCTCAGCTATTTAGACTTCTTGTGTACAGTTACTGTGAAGCCTAAATAGTAGGTTATATATAGTTCGCTTTTTATTTATATATTTCTTTTTCATTTGAAAGGGTGCCCAATATGTGTGTTTTAAACAAAACCAATTTTTCACCAAAAATTATCCAATTTTTAATTATGCACCAAACCAAGTTATGAAAAACCCAATTCTTACTTTAAACCAATTTTATCTTGATTAATCCAAAACTTACATCTAGTGATTAAAGCAAGTAAAGTAAAGTAAAGAATATTCACAACGCCGGATGTATGAGGAAAAAACCCAAAACGGGAAAATAACCTCGGACGACCCAAGCCAGACAATCACTATGAATAATGGTTTTACAAAGACAGATTAGCCTTACTCAATGACTCGATCCCCATGGGTCTTGACGCTCCTTCTGATCTTCAATCGTTCTTCAATAGTGCCCACGTAAAAATTCCATCTTCCACGATACCTGTCCACAACACACGCGTCCACGTATGTCTCGGTGTCCACCGATTAGCTTTGATTCATCTATGATGTCGAATAAGAAGTCCTTTTCTTTTCTTCACCGCAAAACCCTTTGATGTTCAATGTGTAGAACAAACTTCTTGGTGCAACAATATCACTTAAACATATAAGAATGATATCTCGGATCTTTGCAAACTTCTAAGGATTTTTTTATTCTTTGTAAACCTTAGAAAATATGTGCAAACAAGTTTCTGGTTCGTATACTGTTTTGCAGAATGCACACTTACGAAACTCTGAGAAAATCACGCTTTAAATAACAATTTAGCGCCGCCTCAAAAAATGTGTCGTTCGCATGACTTAGGCATCTCGTTCGAGCGAGATCCCTATGTCGTTTGAACGAGCTAACGTGGCAGTTTGACTTTTTGACTTTTAGTTCAAAACGTCTCTTTTAAAGGAGATCCAAATAAGTCAAACTCTATTTCGATTATATCAGAATAAAACGTAGTGTAAACCTTTAAAACACTTTTAAAAACATTTTAAAACATTTTTCTTTATAAAAATACATCTTTATCTTTTATAAAAACAATTTCGAGCACCATTAATTATACTCATTCATATCTGAGTGGTCTCGAAATGCAATTAACTTTGAAGACGATTAAACTTGCACCAATTAAACTTCGTCATGATAAATTCTTTGAAGATCTGCCGCAACGTATTTAATTTTCTTCAATATGCCATAGACTAAGTGGGATCGTGACAAAATAAAAATCTCCCTATGACGTATTACAAACACAGTTTTGTTCACGGAATTAAGTCAAAACAATACAGGGACCTAATTGGAAATTTATGTCCTTATAAATCTCCCCCTTTGACTATTCTAGGACAAAACTAAGCCAGTGAAATGCCTAACCGGGTCGTCAAGCCATAAGACGCCTAAATCCCATCCCATAAACCCAAAATCAAAAACACAGGACACGAATTAGTACATGTAGCACCGACAAGCATGAACTGTTTGAATGTGATGTAGACTTGAAATCTCGAATCACTGAAGCATACCTACACACATGAAACAGATAAATAAATACCAAGTGAAGTATAGAGGAACAAATGAAACCAATATATATATATATTCAAATGATATCAAACAATAATAGATACCAATATGTAGGAGGGTAGTGAGACTGGGGTCTATGAATAACTGGAAAGGGTGAGGCGTGACCCACTCCAATGGACGCTACCTGCAAGGTCTTCAAGGTCTCCTGGTGCAACTTCTTAAGAAAACTTCTCCTTCTGGTAACAATGGAACTCAAACTTCAACTCACTCCCTGCAAGAAGATGAACTTTCACAGCAAAAATAGTAATTTTCTCAAGAGAAACACCTGAGAATGATGGCTGGCAGTGGGGAGTGAAGGAACAAGGCACTCAGCACTAAGAGAATGAGCAGGGAGCGAATACTAGGTAGGTCTGGTGATATTTTAGCAGAGTAAGAGTGTAATTTTCATTTTTTTCTCTCCTTTCTTGACCTTGCCCAGAGGTTTATTTATACTAGGGCATTTAGGGATGAGTTGGCATTTTTGGGCGCCAAAATTGAGAGGGTTGGTGGGGGACAATGTCTGAAGTGTACCATCTGTCCCCACATACAGGCAGTCCGCCTGTCCCCTCCTGCAGGAGCCACCTGGCGCCGACCAAAGTCAAAAAGCACATATGTCCCCTAATGAGGACAAAATATCAGATTTGGTAGTTATCTTTTGAAACGGTAACTTGTGGTGCAATTTTGCAAATCTTTGAGAGAGGAGACCTTAAGGACTCCTTTCCTCTTAAAATTTTGTTTTTCTTAAGAGGGACCTCGAGGACCCCCTCTTCTGGAAAAGTCATTTTCTTGTAAAGAGATTATTTCTTATGAGTAGCCAGCTCTTTGGCTGCTCACTTCACTTGTGACCAAACGTGAAGTGTGTGTAGTCTTGAGTGACTTCTGGGTCTTCCTAATAGTATTCTCTCAATCCTATAGTGCTAAGTGGTTGAGATTTCTCAACATACCTTATCCCTCAGCCGCCAAGCCAAAACTCCCAGGAGGTTCCAACTAGCATGTTCGAACCCTGCTTGCTCAACTAGGCAACATGTACAAGAAAGAAAAGTGTTAATAGTGTTGTTTCTTTTAAAGAATGACATTTCATGATGAGGAGTTGCTTGTGGTAGCTACTCCCTCATCCTGGCCGCCCTGGGCGGGTTCCTTCTCGATATGAGCTTCTGCCGGAACCCTTGCAGTGGCACTTCTCAGATAACATTTCTGCAGTGACTCTTGCAGTGGCGCTGACCCTTGCAGTGGCACTTCTCCATCTTGGACTTCTGCGGTGACCCTTGAGAGGCACCTCTCGAATGTCATTACTGCAGTGACCCTTGCAGTAGCGCTGACCCTTGCCGTGGCACTTCTCAATCTTGGACTGCGGTGACCCTTGCAAGTCACCTCTCGAATGTCATTATTGCAGTGACCCTTGCAGTGGCGGTGACCCTTGCAGTGGCACTTCTCAATCTTGGACTTCTGCGGTGACCCTTGCGAGGCACCTCTCGAATGTCATTGCTGCAGTGACCCTTGCAGTGGCGCTGACCCTTGTAGTGGCACTTCTCAATCTTAGACTTCTGCAGTGACTCTTGCGAGGCACCTCTCGAATATCATTACTGCAGTGACCCTTGCAGTGGCGTTGACCCTTGCAGTGGCACTTCTCCATTTTGGGCTTCTGCGGTGACCCTTGCGAGGCACCTCTCGAATGTCATTGCTGCAGTGACCCTTGCAGTGGCGCTGACCCTTGCAGTGGCACTTCTCAATCTTGGACTTCTGTGGTGACCCTTGCGAGGCACCTCTCGAATGTCATTGCTGCAGTGACCCTTGCAGCGGCGCTGACCCTTGAAGTGGCACTTCTCCATTTTGGGCTTCTGCGGTGACCCTTGCGAGGAACCTCTCGAATGTCATTGCTGCAGTGACCCTTGCAGTGGCGTTGACCCTTGCAGTGGCACTTCTCAATCTTGGACTTCTGCGGTGACCCTTGCGAGGCACCTCTCGAATGTCATTGCTGCAGTGACCCTTGCAGTGGCGCTGACCCTTGCAATAGGACTTCTCAATCTTGGACTTCTGCGGTGACCCTCGCGGGCACCTCTCGGATATCATTAATAAAAAAAGCATTTTTATTTTATTTACTTTTTTATTAGTGGATACCCTTCTACATTAGCCCCTCGTGCAAATATTTTTTGGTTGGGTAGACTAAAAAAACTTTGTACACCATAAATTTGATTTCCACAATTATATATATATATATATATATATATATATATATATATATATATATATATATATATATATATATATTAGGGACCCTAGGATCATTAAGTGTGGTGTCCCTTTATCCGAGGTTTTTAATTTTTTTGAGAACCCACGCGTCAGTGTGGGAACCGTCATCTCATCATTTGGGGAAAAAAGGTCATCACCTTTTTTTCCTTCCTGCACGTTTTCCCATTTTGATGTAAAAAACATAAGACCCTTTTCTTGGGCTCTTTCATCTTCTTCAAAAAAAATAAGACCCTTTGGATTTGTAGTGAGAGGAAGTGAGAGAAAGGGAGTTTAAAACACCATAACCTCCCCTCTTTTTTGCTTTAGCTTTTTTCAAACATCCCATTAATGGATTCTAACCCATCCAATACCTCTTCCAATGTGAATATCCCCAAAGCTCCCATGAACTTTGGCTCCATGTCCCCTTCGATGCCCCTCCCAACCACTCCGACCGCCGGTATTACCGTCGTCGGCGATCTCTGGTCTCATTCTACTAGTGGCGTCGAGGCTTCGTTCGTGCCGCCTGCGTTTTCATATTTTGGGTCGAGAACCCTCATGGTCTCCTCACCCTTCCACTCATTAAGTACGATTTTTTGTTTGAGTTCTTCCGTAGTGAGGGGTGTCTCGATCGAGCCTCTGTTGACAGTGGGGGGTGTCTCGACCGGTTGCCTTTTGCATAGGGAACAGGTTATCTCGTCCAATCCGGGCGTGGGTTTGGATTTTTCAGTTGAGACGGCTACTGACAAGGGCTCCTCATGAGTGGACCCCCCATCCGAGGGTCTCTCGCCAGTCAACTTGGACTTTTAAAAAAAAACTAGTTGCTTTGGGCAGGGTATCTCGACCTCGGTTCACGAAACTTACCCGGTTGGTTTGGGTCAAGGTGTCTTGAGCTCGGTTCATTAAACTTACCCAGTTGGTTTGGGTCAGGGTGTCTCCGAATATGTTGGCATTGACGGTGGTTCGTTGCACGTTGCTTTAGGCGCGGGGGGTTCTTTGTCTATTGAAAACAGTGTTGGAGGGAGGGGGTCTCGACGCCCATGATTTTTCTGAAGAAGGGGGGTCTCGACCCGTGGTTTGCTGCGAGGCGACCCTACGTCCGATGATCTCTCGCCAGTTACCTTAGGGTCTTCAAAAGCCCTAGTTGCTTTGTGCGGGGGTGTCTCGAGCTTGGGTTCCGGAGATTTGCAAGTCAATTTGGGTGGTGGTGTCTCGACGCCTTCGGACTTTTTAGGAATGGGAGTCTCGACCTATGACAGTATGGTGGCCTCTCATCAGCGTTCGGGGGTCTCGCGGCTTGGCATCGCGTCTACGGGTCCCTCGTCATAAACTGGGGGTGTCTTGACATCTTGTCACGTTGAGGGTTCCTCGGCCCAGGGTGTCTCGACCCCTTGTGTTGCATTTGGGGAGATGCACAATTTTTTGACTGGTTGTGTTGTGTTTGGGGAGATGCGTGATTTGCCATTTGTTTCTGGTGGGGGGGTCTCGACCTCTTATCACGTCGAAAGTTCCACGACCCAGGGTGTCTCTCCCATTGTTGGAGTTATGGAGAGTATGCTGTTAACCAGGGGCTCTTCACATGTTTTTGTGGGGGTTGCCACTTCCACTTCTTTTTTTGCGACAGGGGACACCCAGGGTCCCTCACTCGGAGTCCCCACTAGGATGAGTTCTTTTCTTGAGCTAATGGCTCTTGGTGGTTCATCAGCTACGTCATCCTCTTCTCAGGCATGAAAGGACTATATGCACATTCGCCAAGGGCGGGATTTTGGTATATATCGTCGGGCTCCTTTTATTGGTCCTGCTGACAACTTCATGGTTTCGCTTTCCGAATTTGAGAAAAAAAAATTTGATGCTGTTCTCGAGCGCTCTCATGTGGGGTTAAGTGAGTCTGCTGACCTCTCTACCATTTCTCCGGATTCCATTCTCTGAGTTCGAGTAGACCGCGGTGACTTTCCTTATTCCAATGTTGAAGCTAAAGCCCCGGGGGGGTCCCACGGAGGAGTGGGCTAGCTGGGTTGATTACGTTCTGATCGTTCCTGATTATGTGGCTATTCTTAGGGAGGTAGGACTTTTTACCGCCGTCAGCAGCCTGAAGTCCTGCACCATATCTAAGCATATGTCTTCGCTCAATATTTTATTGTCTCGATGGAGTATGGAGTCTCACACATTTGTCACGGGCTGGGGCGAATTTACCGTTACCCTAGAAGATGTATGTGAATTGTACGCTCTTCCTTTCTTTGGGCAACAGGTTTTTTCTGATGGCTGCGAGGATTCTTTAGAGCAGGAGATGGTGGGGGAACTACGGTCCACTCTGGGAGAGTTCTCGAAGTATGTGACTATAAATATAACTGGTCATTCCAAGCATTCCTTTGCCAAATGGCAAAGATACTGGTTCAGAGATTTTGAGCAGTTGCAGAAGGGGGAGACTTCACACGCAGCCCCCAGATCCCAGGACGGTCCTAAGCTCCACTCTCCTGCACATTTAGTCGCTTTCTTCGTTACATTTCTGACTCGGTTCCTTCTGCCAGGTAAGCCCAAAGATTGTCCTCGCGAACTTCTTTTTAGATTGGCTGTACGGTTGTCTCGCGGTAGGTCGATACCTATGGCCGCCTTGACTCTGGGTTCTCTTTACACCTGGATGGACCGAGCACACATAGATGTAGAGAGGTCTTGCGGTCGGTATGATGTCGCTAATCATGCAAACGCCGCTCTCTTAGTGACCTTTTTATTTGAGCATTTCCCCCACTTTACTTCAGGGGCTCACGCTTGTCATAGCGATGCTGCAAGACTTCTCCGGTGGCATAAGAAAATTCTAAAGAAATCTATGGGAATGTTGATTGAAGATATTGAGGATTTTCAATTTCGGCCTTATACCAAACGCCCTGGGGGAACTTTCAGCTGGCTTTCTTTCCCTGGCGATGGCGGGAACTTCTATTGCCCTTCAGCAGTGGGGTCTATTTCCACCTGTCCTCATATTAATGTGGTGACGATGCTCTTACCATGTCACCTCCCTTCTTGGACCGAGTTAGGTCCGCGTGCTGAATCTTATCATTCCGAGAGGGCAAGACGGCAGTTTGGCTATGATCAGGGCATTCACATCCCTCATCTTCCTACCTACAGTCTGAGGCATTTACAGAGGCGTGTTCTAGCTTTACTCTTCAGGGATTATTCCATAGGGTCAGTGGTTTGGATGGTCTCTATGTGCCTCCCTATGATTATCATTATTCATTCACTTCATATTTGTTCCTTCTTTGGCAGCGGCAGGTTCGTCTTATTCAAGAATGTGTAGTTGGCCCCCCTCATGAGACCAACCCTATTAAATACACCAAACCCCAGTTTCTGGTCAAGTGGACATAGAAAGATCCTTGGTTTCTCAGTACCACTTCCACGCCACCTTTGGAGCAGGCCATTCCCGTTTTAGTTAAGCTTCTCATTGACGAGTCACTTCAGCCTCTGTCGACTGAGCTTCCCCCTGTGAAGTCTAAGAGCCGATCAAAAAGCAGAGGGAAAGCGAGCGCCTCTACTACGACCAAAAGGAAACATCCTAATACAGATGTATCTAATTTTGTTCCTTCTACTATCGCTTATCCTCCCTCTTCTCCTGTGAGGACCCGGGTTGCAAAGAAAAAGAAAGGAAATGGTGCTGTCATGTTTACTTCCTCTATGGTGGATCAAGAGTACGATACTGGCGATCTTGGGGTGGATGAGGCTTCCCAGGTAGTGAAAGGGAAAGGTTACTCCTCATCGAGCCTTGCTTCCCCGGAGGCGTGGGTCGCGTCTATTCCCATTACAGAAGGTACTATATCACGACATTCTTTACTTAGTGGAACTAGTTCTCTCGGAGTTTCTTTATCTCCCTTCCCTTCATTGGAAGAGGAACTAGTTGATTATGGAAGCACCCCTTCCTATGACGACCATAGTTCTTCTTCGGGTGATATGGGCGGCCTGGGTTTCCATAGCGAAAGCACTACTGACACTTATGCTTTGTTATCAGTCTCGAGAGAGTCTTCTAGTGATGATGAGGCATCCCATTCTCCTAGGGGAGTTAGCCCCACCCATCTCCCTTATGGACAGACCACGCGCCCTGCTACTGTAAGCGTTCCCCCTTTACTCATCTATTTTTTTTTTGCATATGATTTTCTTTCTTCCCCCTCATTATTATTATTATTTTTATTTGTTAATGAAAGCATTTTGTCATATTTTGTAGGTCATTTCCGTAGAGGCAAGTAGTTCTCCTCTTCCCCCACTACGACTGACGCCCTTTCAGTGGGAGAGGAACTCTATGCTCATTTCTTCCCGAGGCCTTTTTAGAGAGGTTTGCTGTCTCCCTAATTCTTTTACCATCTGATGTAATTTGGTAGTCTTCCAATTACATCTTGGTTGTGTACACTATTATTTCCATGCAGATTTCCTCTGTGCACTTTACCGGCACCAGGACCACTTTTGTGACTTCTCCTTCTCCTCAGGTATGCCTCATTTTTCTCAAAACTTTCATTATGCCATTTTCCTCTTTACCTCTTCCTTTTATTTACCCATTTACAATGCGTAGAGGGTTGTGTCTTTCGGCGTTGTCACTTCATCTTCTCTTATTTCGGCGGTGGGCACTCTTGTAGCTGAGCCCCTGGGCACCTCTTCATCTGAGGTATGCATTTTTTTACTTTTGAATATTTGTTTCTTTTCAGTAACGAGTCCTAATTCCTTTTGGATTTTCTTCTCAGGGAGGGACTCTTCCCTCTCCTGATGTTGTTATCCCAGGTTTATCCTATTCGGGGAGGATTTCTATCCCTCGGGTTCTCATATCTATGGACGGTAGACCTTTGGTTCAGGCAATTTCTCGTTGCCCAATATTTACTGTGCCTTCAACTAGTGAGCCCACACTTCAGGTCAGGCCTTTCCATTAGAGCATGGAATCTCTTTTTCCTCGGACATGTGATGAATAACATACTTTCATTCTTTGCAAGCCATCAACGCAGGCTCTACTGCGCCGACCGTCCTTTTCCGCTCTTCCCCTCTGGATGGAGCTCAGGTGCTTTCCTATTTTCTTAGTTACATATTTCTTTTCTATCCAGCCTGTACTTATGGTAGCCCTCTTTTACTTTGTTGCAGGTAACCCTTGGCGTTGTTTCGAGTGCGGCTCCTGCTGTTGTCTATTCAGCAGCCCCTATACATGGGTCAATTCGTCCTGTTATCGCACCCCTTCAGGTAGCTATCTCTGTGGTGCCTTTTGAGGAGTTTCCCTATCACTCTTTTTAATTGAGGTATTTATCATTCATGAAGTAGATGATTTGTTACCTCTTGCCCTTTCTTCTCACTCGCAACCTAGCCTACCCCTTGCGGCCTCCATCGTCAAGGTTGTTCTTCCGGAAGTGCCTGAGGTTGAGGTAGCTTCTTCAGAAGCACTGGTCACTAAGACAGCCCCTTCAGGAGTATCGACCAATGTGGCGGCCCCTATGGGAACCCCTGCTACTCCTTCTTTAACCGTTACGGAGGGCATTATTCAGGTTCAGTGTATAAGGGTATCTACTTCCCTCATGTCATTCTTATGTCTTTATTATTTTATTTAAATTGCGCAAGCATTCCCATCTTTATCTTTGTTGCATTGTCACTAGGTGAGCGAGGTCGCTCCGATGACTATGGAGCCTGATGAAGTTGCTCCGATATTTGTGGAGCCAGAGAGTGGGATAGCTGTGAGAGAGGTATTAAACTAGCATACTCCCTCTTTTTACTATTTCCCTTCTTTTCTTCTTGCGTATATTGTGCAAGCGTTCTCATTTCACCTTTGTCTTATTGTTTCCAGGTGCATGAAAGTACTCTGATGACTGTGGAGTCTGGCAGTGGGGCATCTGCGAGAGAGGTATTAAGCTAGCATCCCCCCTCTTTTTACTATTCCCCTCTTTTTCTTCTTGCGTATACTGTGCAAGCATTCTCATTTCACCCTTGTCTCATTATTTCCAGGTGCATGAGAGTACTCCGATAACTGTGGAGTCTGGCGGTGGGGCCACTGCGAGAGAGGTATTAAGCTAGCATACCCCCTCTTTTTACTATTCCCCTCTTTTTCTTCTTACGTATACTGTGAAAGCATTCTCATTTCACCCTTGTCTCATTGTTTCCAGGTGCATGAGAGTACTCCAATAACTGTGGAGTCTGGCGGTAGGGCCACTGCGAGAGATGTATTAACCTAGCATACCCCCTCTTTTTACTATTCCCCTCTTTTTCTTCTTGCGTATACTATGCAAGCATTCTCATTTCACCCTTGTCTCATTATTTCCAGGTGCATGAGAGTACTCCGATGACTGTGGAGTCTGGCGGTGGGGCCACTATGAGAGAGGTATTAAGCTAGCATACCCCCTCTTTTTACTATTCCCCTCTTTTTCTTCTTGCATATACTGTGCAAGCATTCTCATTTCACCCTTATCTCATTGTTTCCAGGTGCATGAGGGTACTCCGATGGCTATGAAGACTGGTAGTGGGGCGACTGTGGAGAGAGATCATAGTTTTGAATTCACTCCTTTGGTCGGTGACACTGATTCTGGTGGAGAGTCTTCTTTCCTTCCTTCTAAGGCGGGGTCTCACCACTCCGATGGCATCGATGAAGTAGAGGATACTGCGATTATTGTGAGTAGGCTATGACGTGAGGAGTTACCAGGACGATTCAGGGCACATGAGCGTCATCTCTTGGATCTCATCTTAGAGCACCATCCCGAGACATTCACTTCTCAGAGTGTACTTCAGATTGACAGTCTTATGGCCTTCAACTTGAGGTCTCTCACCAGCCACGTTCATGAGTTCTTGGCTACCTCCCCTGCTAAGCTGACTAGCTCTTCCATTTTGTTGTTCTTGGATGCTCTCCGCGACTTGCAACAGTTCTATCATTTTCGTTTGGATTGGCTTGACATGGGGATTCGCCCTTTTCTGAGTGTTCCTTTGTGAAAGATAGTGAGATTTCATACTTCTCGACAGTCTAGAGTTGAGCAGCATCACACTGAGGCTACGAGGATCCAAAATCAGATCGCCCTACTGCAGGTGAAGCTCGCCAGACTCGAGTCTGGCAATGAGGAGGATGAGGATAAATTCATCAGGTTGGAGGAAGAGTTTCTGCGGGAGGCTGGTCCGTCATATGCTGGTGCCATCGCGCCTGATGATTTATTTTTTGTGGTTTCTAGCAGATAGGCTACTTCTTGCTTTGTAGTGCTCAAAATTCTATGTGTACATCACTTATGATTCCTGTATGAGACACTTTGTTTCTTCTGCACTTTCTTTTTCCTTGTTCTCCGCTTAGATTGTGGGTGTTTGTTTTATATGACTTGCTCTAATTTCTGTGAGCATTTATTCTACTGATGGTTTCCCCCATATACTGCGGGGTACTTGAATTAATATGAAAAGTTATGTGTATATATATATTATATATATTTTTCACAAAAATGCACCTCTTGTAACTGTGAGGTATTTGCATGTTACTGTCTGGGATTGCCCTACTTGTCTGTGGGGGCACTCATGCGAACTACTACTTATAGTCATGAAGGATAGGTTGGAGGGGGGTGACCCCTGTCCCCTTCCCGAAAGCCTGATTTTGTTGAAAAAAACTATTTGAACTAGCTAGCCCCTAGTCTTTGGGGTCCTTGGTCCATATTCTCTTTAAGAGTTTCACTGTTCTTTGTAATATTAAAGAGGAGCAATTTAATCTCCCCTCTATATTTTCAATTAATTTATGTATGGGGGACTTTGCTCAGTATACTTTCTCTTAGGATGGACTTACCTCCCAAGTGTAGTGAGCAAAGTTCCTGATTTTTGTGTACTCTCTTCTAACTTAGTAAGGAGTGTATATATATATATAGATGAGTGAACAAAGCAAACATCAACAGTGATCAAAAGTGTTGCTATTTCATTTCTGTACTTTTGTGTGTTGTTTACAATGTAGTACTGCTCTAAAAAAACTTTTACAAAAAAAACTTTTCTGGTATAGGAGCAATCCTTGAAATCCATTATAGACATGACAAATGCAAAGAAAAAAAATTAGTTGTTACTAAGCATAGTACCTCTTCAACCACTTGCAGTTGATGGACTGGAGGCAATCACTCTCAAATTCTGATATTTGGCAGTAGCCCGACTTCCCCACTCCTCTGACGACAAAAGGGCCTTCCCAGTTGGGTTTGAATTTTGATGTCGACATGCTACGAAGATGGTGAGTTGATGCTCGCAGGACTAAATATCCCACCTGGAATTATCTAGGCTTGACTAAGTTCTCGTAGGCTCTGGACAGTTGCTGAGTGTAGACTTTGAAATTCTCTCTCGCCTTGTCCCTATGCTCGTCCAGCGCCTCCAGCTGCACATGCCTTGGGTCAGAGATGAGCCCATTGCTAAGAGAAATTCTGGCTGAAGGTACCGCCAGTTCCACTGGTAGGACAGCTTCGATCCCATATACTAGAGAGAAGGTAGTAAACCCTGTTGACTTTCTTTTCGAAGTACGATAGGCCCATAACACCCTAGGCAACTTCTCATCCCATTCTCCCGGCATGTCCTCTAGCATTTTCTTCAAGATGTTTATCAGGGTCTTATTGGTAGCCTCTGCCTGGCCATTGCCCTTAGGGTAGGATATGGTTGAGCTATTATGCACAATCTTATACCTGTTTGTGAGGAGGGACATCTCCTTGCATACAAATTGCTTACCGTTATCCGTTAGGATCACTTTGGGTATACCAAACCTGCATATGATATACTCCTTTATAAACTGGGTTACCACTTGGGCGGTGACTCTCCTTAAAGGAATGGCCTCCACCCATTTGGTGTACAATTCTGTAGCCACAATGATAAAAGCCTTGCCGTGAGATGTCGGGGTGATCTTTCCCACCAGGCCGAACGCCCATGTGTGGAAGGGATAAGGAGTTTCCATGCTTTCTAGACTGACGGAGGGAGCATGCACCATGTTTCCATGCACTTGATATGCTTTACACTTCTTCACATGCATAATGGAGTCAGCCTCCATGGTCGGCCAGTAGTATCCCAGCGTCATCAGTTGAACATACAGCTTGGCGCCTCCCATGTGGGAGAGCTCATGGGCTTCTTTTAGCACCTTTTCCACCTCTTGTTTGGCTATGCACCTTAGCGCCTTCTCATTATACCCCTTCCTATATAACTTTCCCTCGACCAAGTAGAAACGGGCTATCCTTTTTCTAAGGTAAATTTCATCCGCTCTCTTAGCGGGCAGTTAACCATCTTTTAGATATGCTAGGTACGGCTGTCTCCAATCTTCGAAGGCTTCCAAAAAGTTAGCCTCCGTCGGCTGGTCAAAATTAGCATGGCACTTTAAACAACTTTGTTGCAAATGAGCCGCTTCTATGCTCATGGTATGCCAATAATACCCGCTTCGCTGCAGTCGTCAGTAAAGGGGGATATTCGTATCTCCGTAGTGCTTCTGGTGCATATCCATTAATCTTTCCTTGGCTTCTTGTTCCCCTACGCACCTTGCTAGAAACCATCCAGGACTCTTGAAGTAGAGAGTTCCCTGCAGCACATGATAGTTGGCTAACTCTAATATTTTCATTGTCCCTTCCCTGGTTTCAAGTTGCTTTTCCACCAGACGCCTCCAATCTTCTGGATCATTACTTGGGAATAAGGATTTTACGGTAATCGGTACCGTTCTACGCCTTACTGTGATGGTTGCTTCTGACTCCTCTATGTCCAACTTTTGCGCTATGGTGGCGAGCGCGTCAGGGTGCTTGTTCATTGTTCACGCCTGCCTCTCCACAGTTACTTTTAAGAACTGTTCCAGCAGCCTTTGGATGATGTGTCTGTACGGCGCTAAGTTGGCATGTTTAAGGGAAAACTCTCCATTGACATGCCTTACTACCAGATTGGAGTCCCCTCGTATACACAATACCCTGACCCCTCTTCTGAGCGCTTCCAACATCCCTAGAATGGGGGCTTCATACTCGGCTTCATTATTTGAGCATTTAAAATCTAACTTGAAGGAGAGGGTGATCTTCTCCTTCCCGTCTGACAGTATGATGCCGTCTCCACCTATTCCTTGAGCACTGGAACCATCAAACTTTATAAACCACTTATTCACTTCCTCCTCTGTGCATGCTTAAAAACTTTCTCCGGGTAAATCTTCACTAGGTGGTTCGAAAACTCCACTTGGGAAGTGGGCAAGCAGATCTGCTACTGCTTGGCTTTTAATGGCTTTAGGCACTACGCATTTTAGATCGTATTCTGACAGGATCAAAAACCACCTTGCTGCTCATCCCACAAGTATAGTCCGTGCGAGGAGGTACTTGATGGGATCACACTTGGTGACTATGTGAACTTTGAAGGCTAGAAGATAGTGTCTCAACTTCTGGGCTACAAATACCAACACCAGGCAGTGTCTCTCAATGCTGGTGTATCTCGATTTTGTTCCAGATATTACTCTTGACAAGTAGTAGACCGAATTTTCCACTCTTTCTTTCTCTTGTGCCAAAAGGGCCCCTATCGATCTCTCTATAGAAGTAAGGTAGAGCAGCGGCAGCGCTCCGGCTTTGGGGGGAATCATCGTGGAAGGAGAGTTTAGGATTACTTTAATCTTCCCGAACGCTTTTTCCTGTCTCTCTCCCCAAACCCACTTGGATTTATCTTTTAGTAGAGGCGCGAACGTATGAGTTACTTCTGCCAGCGCAGGTATAAACCTCCGCAGGTAGGATACCTTTCCTAGGAAGCTCTTAAGTTGCCTCTGACTTTTGGGCGGTGGGATCATCACAATGGCTTTCATCTTTTCTGCATCCACTTGTACCCCTTGTCTATTTACCACAAAACCTAAGAATCTCCCTGCAGTAACCCCAAAGGCACACTTTGAGGGGTTCATTCTCATCTTATACCGACGACACCTCTCGAATACTCTCCTGAGATCCTGATATGCTTGCTTTCTTTCTTAGACTTCACCACTAGATCATCCACATAGAATTCTAGTATATCATGAAAAATTGCCATCATGGTCCGCTAGTATGTGGCCCCAGCGTTCTTCAATCCGAAGGGCATGACTGTGTAGTGAAAGTTCCCTAACGATGTGCAGAAGGCAGTCTTCTCCGCGTCGGCAGGGTCCATTTTAATCTGGTTATAGCCAACATACCCATCCATGAAGCTATACATCTCGTGTCCCGCGGTGGCATCCACTAAGCTGTCTATACTTGGTAGTGGGAATTCATCCTTAGGACATGCCCTATTCAAGTCACGAAAATCTACACAGATGCTGATTTGGCTCTTGTCTTTCTTCGCCACTGGCACTATGCTGGAAAGCCATATGGGGTGCTGAATAGGATTGATGAACCTTGCCGCTAACAACTTCTCCACCTCAGCTTTTATCTTCAAATCAAGGTCTGCTTTGTATGTGCGTGTGGCTTGACTTACCGAAAGGGCATTGGGAAGGATGTTCAATCTATGAGAGCTCACTTCTGCATCTATTCCTAGCATCTCCATGTACTTCCAAGCAAATACATCCGTGAACTCTTTAAGTAGCCCAACGAGCTCTTCCTTCTGCTTTGGTTCTAGGCACTTGGAGATTAGAATGGGTCTACTCTTGCCCTCTTCTGGCCCCAAATTGATTTCCTCTAATTCTTGCAGCTGCTCTCTGGGTCCATCTTGCATGAACTCTGGAGCTGGTTCCTCAACATGCTCAACAATATGGGATTCATCAACGATAAAACACTCGGGCGTCGGGTCGATTCTCTCATCCCAGAACACCGCCCGCGCAGACCGTTATGAACGGTAGATGATCTTTCCGTCGGGCAACAACACATTCTTGCAAGTTCGAGGGGGTCTAGCTACCTCCTCTACTTTCCTCTTCCCTTTTGCCATGTGGGGATTATCCTCCCCCCTAAACTGTCATGAACGGACTTCTTCTGCGGAACCCTTCCCTCAGCTACCTTAATTCCTTCTAGTTTTCTTACAGAGACCTTTCTTTCCTCATCTAACTCAGTGTATAAGGCAGCATCCACCAGGTGGGCCTCCTCAATGGCGAAGGGTCTCTGCGTGGCCTTGATCACTATCTCTCTACCTCTAATGTTTGCCTTCGCGCATTGATGGTAGGTGGAAGGCACTATGCTATGAGTGTGCATCCATACCCTTCCAATGAGTAATTGGTAGCTGGTGTTAGCATTAATAACGTGAAATTTGATGTGGGAGGTGAAATTTCCCAACTTAATTCTCACATTCACGTATCCAATAGACTGCATTCTGGCGATGTCAAACTAAAAAATTACTAGTGGTACCGGAACCACCTTCTCCTGGTCAATTCATGTTTCATATAATGTACTGATGGGCATGATGTTAATGGATGCTCCTCCATCCATCAATGCCCTGGGAAATTAGACTCCATTAACCATGGTTGTGACATACAACGGGCGATTGTGGAAGTAGGGCACCAACCTATCTGCTTCTGAAAACACCACTTCAGAAGTATACTTCTTAATCATCCTTCCGATTGGCCCTTGCCAATTTAGCTAAGGGTCTCCCCGCTATTGCACTTCCTCCAAGACTTTCCTCGTGATGGACACCCTTGTGTTGTACTTCACCCCTATCTGGTCAAAAAAACACTTGAACTAGGGGCTCCTTGCTATGGCCTCACATTCAAAATCTAAGTCTACCTCGTACGTCTGGGCACTACAAACATACTCTCCCTCAGAGGTCCCTCCCTTATTTAGGGCGAGAATGACATCTACCTCACCTTCCGAGAGGGACGCTTCTTTAATTTCTTTGCTTCCATCTTCTTGCTCTGGAGTGAAGAACCACTCCTCTCGCTTTCTTTCTAGCTCAAGTCTGCTTTGTGATAGATTTTCTAACTCTTCGCATAACTGCTCGCCGCTCTCCCACTTCATCAGACTTTTTGCAGCTTCTTCATTATAGGCAACTACCATGTTGACGGTGCCAAAGTGATGCGCAGGAAGCGGGTTCTCGTTAACGTCCACAGGGGGTATCTGCAAGGTACCGCTGGCCATCTGCTCGCCAATTATCCGACGCAAATAGTAACAATCCTTGGTAGAGTGTTGCACTCGTTGGTGCAACTTGTAGTACTTTGGATTGGCCTTGTCAGCTGCAGTTGGGGTTTCTCCTTTTAGGTGGGGAGGTCCTGCTACACCTTCTCATAGTAAGGTGCGGTAACAATCCATAGCCTCAGCTACGCTGCATGGTAGTGGCGGCGGGGAATCTTCCCCAAATTTTCTCTTATTGCCGGGACTGTCAGTCTTGGCCCCAGAGCCTCCCTTCTTCCCTTTGTTACTCCCATCCACATAGTCAACCGCTTGCCTACTTGAAACTTAAAACCTCCCGAAAGTCAGTGGAACTTGCATCCTCCAACCCGGGGCTCTTGGTTTGATTATCATAGCTATGTTGCTAGCAGCCCTGGTAAATTCTCTAAAAGTTCCATCTCCAGTTTCGTTGATCAAGTGCAACTTGTATTCTTCTAAGAGTCCTTCCACACATATCTGCAGTAACCTGGCCTCCGCCAAGTCCTCATGGACATCTAAGGCCCTCTCAAGAAATAACTTGATGTAGTGCATCAACTCTTCTCCTGGCTTCTGGACCTCTTGTGCTAGGTGCCTCAATGTAAATTCGTCTTCCGCTATAAAGAACTTCTGGAGGAACTGCATGTGCATATCTTCCCAGGTAGGGACACTGTTAGGCGCCAAGTGGGAATACCATGTATAAGCCTTCCCAGTGAGGGTCTTGGAGAACTCCCTCAACCTTATGTTCTTGTCGCCAGCATGTATTCCCAGGTACTCGACGAACCTCTTCACATGTTCTCTAGGATTCTCCCACCTACCGCCAAACTTGATAAATTTTAGCGAAATATACCCCTTAGGGTATGGCTTCTCACTTACTTCCTACGGATAGAGGTCTTGCAATTCCTCATATAAGTGGGAACCCTCCCTCTGAGAGGAGGAGAGGAGCTTCCTCACTTCCTCCATAGTAACAGCCTTAAAGGGTGACTCCTCCAAACACGTGATTTTAGCAGCTGGAGAACCATTTGGCTCCAGAACCTGCTTCGGCGCCGCCTTTCAAGATGGAATTTTCTCTGCCGGAATCGTAATAGGGGTGGCTACCCCTCCAGAAGGGGCAGCAGCAGGTGTCACACAACCTTGACCCAAGTATGATATGTCCACGTTGTTTTACTTTAAAAAGTCGAAAAACATTGCCATAAGATCCATACCTTCCATTGGATCCACCGCCAGAGAACTGGTATGCCCTCCCTGAGGCGCGGGCGCCTTGGCTCCGATCACCACCACTTCTTCCTGAGTAGTCTGGTCACTGTGAGATCCATTACCAGACGGAACGTGCTCAAAAACCAATTGCTTAGAGACATTGAAACCTTCTTTGTCCATTAAAGAAAGAATACCTCCCCAACAGAGTCGCCAAATGTAGGAGGGTAGTGAGACTGGGGTCTATGAATAACTGGAAAGGGTGAGGCGTGACCCACTCCAATGGACGCTTCTTGCAAGGTCTTCAAGGTCTCCTGGTGAAACTTCTTAAGAAAACTTCTCCTTCTGTTAACAATGGAACTCAAACTTCAACTCACTACCTGCAAGAAGATGAACTTTCACAACAAAAATAGTAATTTTCTCAAGAGAAACACCTGAGAATGATGGCTGGCAGTGGGGAGTAAAGGAACAAGGCACTCAGCACTAAGAGAATGAGCAGGGAGAGAATACTAGGTAGGTCTGGTGATATTTTAGCAGAGTAAGAGTGCAATTTTAATTTTTTTCTCTCCTTTCTTGACCTTGCCCAGAGGTTTATTTATACTAGGGAATTTAGGGATGAGTTGAAATTTTTGGGCGCCAAAATTGAGAGGGTTGGTGGGGGACAATGTCTGAAGTGTACCATTTATCCCCACCTACAGGCAGTCCGCCTGTCCCCTCCTGCAGGAGCCACCTGGCGCCGACCAAAGTCAAAAAGCACATATGTCCCCTAATGAAGACAAAATATCAGATTTGGTAGTTATCTTTTGAAACGGTAACTTGTGGTGCAATTTTGCAAATCTTTTAGAGAGGAGACCTTAAGGACTCCTTTCCTCTAAAAATGTTGTTTTTCTTGAGAGGGACCTCGAGGACCCCCTCTTCTGGAAAAGTCATTTTCATGTAAAGAGTTTATTTTTTGTGAGTAGCCAGCTCTTTGGCTGCTCACTTCACTTGTGACCAAACGTGAAGTGTGTGTAGTCTTGAGTGACTTCTGGGTATTCCTACTAGTATTCTCTCAATCCTATAGTTCTAAGTGGTTGAGCTTGCTCAACATACCTTGTCCCTCAGCCGCCAAGCCAAAACTCCCAGGAGGTCCCAACTAGCATGTTCGAGCCCTGGTTGCTCAACTAGGCAACCTGTACAAGAAAGCAAAGTGTTAATAGTGTTGTTTCTTTTAAAGAATGACATTTCATGATGAGGAGTTGCTCGTGGTAGCTACTCCCTCATCCTGGCCGCCCTGGGCGGGTTCCTTCTCGATATAAGCTTCTGCCGGAAACCTTGCAGTGGCACTTCTCAGATAACATTTCTGTAGTGACCCTTGCAGTGGCGCTGACCCTTGCAGTGGCACTTCTCCATCTTGGACTTCTGCGGTGACCCTTGAGAAGCACCTCTCAGATGTCATTGCTGCAGTGACCCTTGCAGTGGCGCTGACCCTTGCGGTGGCACTTCTCAATCTTGGACTGCGATGACCCTTGCGAGTCACCTCTCGAATGGCATTGCTGCAGTGACCCTTGCAGTGGCGCTGACCCTTGCAGTGGCACTTCTCAATCTTGGACTTCTGCGGTGACCCTTGCGAGGTACCTCTCGAATGTCATTACTTCAGTGGCATTGTCCCTTACAACGGCACTTCTCCATTTTGGGCTTCTACGGTGACCCTTGCAAGGCACCTCTCAAATGTCATTGCTGCAGTGACCCTTGCAGTGGCGTTGACCCTTGTAGTGGCACTTCTCAATCTTGGACTTCTGCGGTGAACCTTGCGAGGCACCTCTCGAATGTCATTACTGTAGTGACCCTTGCAGTGGCGGTTCTCCATTTTGGTCTTCTGCGGTGACCCTTGCGAGGCACCTCTCGAATGTCATTGCTGCAGTGACCTTTGCAGTGGCGCTGACCCTTGTAGTGGCACTTCTTAGTCTTGGACTTCTGCGGTGACCCTTGCGAGGCACCTCTCGAATTTCATTGCTGCAGTGACCCTTGCAGTGGCGCTGACCCTTGCAGTGGCACTTCTCAATCTTGGACTTCTGCGGTGACCCTTGCGAGGCACCTCTCGAATGTCATTACTGCAGTGACCCTTGCAGTGGCGTTGACCCTTGCAGTGGCACTTCTCCATTTTGGGCTTCTGCGGTGACCCTTGCGAGGCACCTCTCGAATGTCATTGCTGCAGTGACCCTTGCAGTGGCGCTGACCCTTGCAGTGGCACTTCTCAATCTTGGACTTCTACGGTGACCCTTGCGGGGCACCTCTCGAATGTCATTGCTGCAGTGACCCTTGCAATGGCGCTGACCCTTGCAGTGGCACTTCTCAATCTTGGACTTCTGCGGTGACCCTCGCGGGCACCTCTCGAATGTCATTAATAAAAAAAGCATTTTTATTTTATTTACTTTTTTATTGGTGGACACCCTTCTACACAATATGAATAATCTTTGAAAAATCATTTGTTTAAACAATTTGAGCAGCAAAATGATACCAACAAACAAAATAATACCAATATGTACTACCAATTTGAGATACCAATTTGTAAACATATGTAAACCAAAACATGCTCAAATCTCCCCTACATCACATACATCTCTACCCCTTTTGTCTCGAAAGACAATCCGGTGAAAAGATAAACCAATTTGAAATATCTAGCATGAGAATATAAACCAATTTGAATCAATGTGAAATCGCTAGATAATCATGAAACAACCAGGTAAATATGATCAAGAAATGACAAATTAGTAGCTAGTAAACCCAGAATCACACAAAAAATATAGCAATCTAATAAGGTGTGATAAACGGACTATATGCAAAAATATGAATTTTGAACCAATAAATCCTGCATATAAACCAGTCAGTCCAGAAACACTTCTCACAGTACCAAAAAAAAAATACCAAATTAATCCAGTGAACTATAAACCAATCAGAAGCCAACAAATCAGCCTGTCGTTCGAACGAGCCAGGGACATCGCTCTAACGAGATGAGGATGTCGCTCGAACGAAGTACAGCTATCGTTCACGCGAGATAGATATGTCGTTTGAACGACTTCGTGCGACTTGTCAGAATTTCCCATATTCCCATAAATATTATATAATATTGCCCAGTGAAATAATTTCCGCAAAAAAATTCCAGGAAGGGCGTAACAGAAGCAAAATAGTGTTAAAACATTAGGCTTTTAACACAAAATGAAAAAACTCATAAAACTAAAAATGTGAGTTACATGCAAGCATAGTACCGATGTGCCTAACCATGGATATGGAATGTATAGGAGTGAAACTAAAAACAAATTAGTCACAATTCCAACACACCGAAACGATCAAGAAGCTCTAATTGACAGCGATAAATCAACAAACTTTATTATAACCATATGACAATAAAAGTGTGAGCTTAATGAACTAAACATACTACATGCACACAAATCCAGAATTTTGACGATTCAACAAATAATAGCGTCAAATTGCAATATTTCAGCATTAGGATTAGTTGTGCAAACCCATTTAAATTTTTTAATCCATCTAAACTCCCTCGATAATATCATATTTTCCTTGGAATGAACTAAACTAATTTGGCCCTTTTCTTAGCATATTGCATTTTCTTTTGGGCTCTTTTAAACGGTGGCTTTCACGACGAGTTAATTTTGAACTCTCGCAGCCCTTTCTCATGAATCACTCATCATTTTTACCAATTTAGATCCTCACGGTAAACGGTTCTTACATGCACACTTCTCCTTAAGTCTACTTAAGCATAGATGATAAGATTGAGATAAGAACGCCTCACCAAATTCAAATATGCAAAAGAAGTCAAACATCCATATAAACTCGTGCATGTGTGCAATGTTGGCATATATACAAAGTCGAATCAAAATACATATCAACTTCGAAACAACCCCATATAAACAATGGCTAAGATCATTCTAAGCATCGATAATAACGACCAAATGTCCTAGCCACTTGGATAACGAAACGATGGGGGATTGGGGGTCTAAGCACACCAATATGCCACATCAAACATGTAAACATAAAAACAAAAACCTAAAATCTTTTTGGCTTTTCAAAAGTTTTCTCAAAAACAAAATCTTTTTGTATTTTTCAAATAAGACTCAAACAAATGAAAAATATAATACAAAGAGATAAACATGTCATAACACTAGCAAATTATAAACATGATGCAAGGGCTAGCATATGACAAAACATGCAAGCTACTATCCATAAGAAATAGCAAGAGATGAATCATGTGCATGCATGTGAGCATCAACCAACCAAGCATTTAGCATCTCCAAAACGGATTTCCTAACCCAAATAGGTGTATACCTAAAAAAAATGGGTTTTGGGAACCAATGGGACACTACGTTTAAACTTCCTAGGGTCTTTTCTAAGATCAAAACAAAAACTCCTAAGGTGACCTTTCCTACCACAATACGAACATGTGAAAACACGATGAGGAATGGGACTTTTAGGTTGACCTTTTCCAATACCCTCGGATGTGGTGGACGCTATAAAACAAACTATGGTTTTGGCCTTTACATTCAAACCACTAGAACAAGATAAGCCACTACCAACACTACTCTAGTCATTTAAATTATTTTTTAACTTCAAAACTTTCGACTCAAGCAAACGATTAGACTCCTCAAACTTTTGGGACTCCTTCTTTAAATTTTCTGTTACCCCTAGAAGGTTATCTCGCTCCCCCTCAATTTGAGTAAACTTATCCCTAACAGCCTTTTCTCGTGCCACAAAATCATTAATTGAATTATTTTCCTCAACGGTACAAACTTTAGAATTTTTTAAATCCTCTAACTCTTTTTCTAAAACGAGGACTCTATTATCACTCTCCTTTCTACCCAATTTTAATAAAGTAAAATCTTTAAACAAGGAACTAAACTTCTCATGAAAAATATCTCTTTGAATTTAAAATTTTGCAAATATTCAATCTTATTATTGAAACCATAATTTTCTTTCTCCAAAACTTCAATATGTTTTGCAAACTTTAAATTCAAACGATGTAAATTGTCAAAGCTTAGAGAATCCATCGAGAGAAAACAAACACAGGGGAGATAAACAAACACACGGGATCACAAAACAAATAATTTATGTTTTCTAGCTCTGATACCAATTTGAAAGGGTGCCCAATATGTGTGTTTTAAACAAAACCAATTTTTCACCAAAAATTATCCAACTTTTAATTTTGCACCAAACCAAGTTGTGAAAAACCCAATTGTTACTTTAAACTAATTTTATCTTGATTAATCCTAAACATGCATCTAATGATTAAAGCAAGTAACGTAAAGTAAAGAATACTCACAATGCCGGATGTACCAGGAAAAAACCCAAAACGGGAAAACAACCTCGGACGACCCAAGCCAGACAATCACTATGAACAATGGTTTTACAAAGACAGATTAGCCTTACTCAATGATCCGATCCCCACGGGTCTTGATCTCCTTCTGATCTTCAACCGTTCTTCAATAGTGCCCACGCAGAAATTATGTCTTCCACGATACTTGTCCACAACACACGCGTCCACGTATGTCTCGGTGTCCACTGATTGGCTTTGATTCGTCTACGATGTCGAACAAGAAGTCATTCTCTTTTCTTCATCGCAAAACCCTTTGATGTTCAATGTGTAGAACAAACTTCTTAGTGAAGCAAGATCACTTAAACATATAAGAATGATATTTAGGATCTTTGCAAACTTCTAAGTATGTGTTTATGCTTTGTAAACCTTAGAAAACATGTGCAAACAAGTTTCTGGTTCGTATACTATTTTCCAGAATGCACACTTATGAAACTCTGATAAAACCACGCTTTAAATAATAATTTAGCACCGCCTAGAAAAATGTGTTGTTCGAATGATAATGCCATATCATTCGCGCGACTTAGGCATCTCGTTCAAGCGAGATCCCTATGTCGTTTGAACGAGCTGACGTGGCAGTTTGACTTTTTGACTTTTAGTTCAAAACGTCTCTTTTAAAGGAGATCCAAATAAGTCAAACTCTATTTCGAGTATATCAGAATAAAACGTAGTGTAAACCTTTAAAACACTTTTAAAAACACTTTAAAACATTTTTCTTTATAAAAACACGTCCTTATCTTTTATAAAAACAATTCTGAGCACCATTAATTATACGCATTCATACCTGAGTGATCTCGGAATGCAATTAATTTTGAAGACATTTAAACTTGCACCAATTAAACTTTGGCATGATGAATTCTTTCAAGCTTTGCCGCAACGTCTTCAATTTTCTTCAATAAGTCATAGAGCAAGTGGGATCGTGACAAAATAAAAATCTCCCTATGACAGATTACAAACACAATTTTGTTCACGGAATTAAGTCAAAACAATACAAGGACTCAATTGGAAATTTATGTCCTTACATTTTTTATTCTTTCTTTTAATTTAGTCTAGTGTAATTAGTTAACTTTTTGTTATTTGTTTTTGCTATGCTCGGTACTAACTTGTTTTGTAGATTCTTTAGACTTGTTCTTATGGGAATCGCTCCAATTTTGGATAATATCGCTCGTTTCCTCTCTTTAACTTGTTTCTTAATTCACATTGAGGACAATGTCAGGTTTTAAGTTAGGGGTGTGGGATATTATATCCATTTCTTTATTTAGTCCTTGTTTTTTCTCACATGTAAGTTACTTAATATGTTTTTTTTAGAAAAATTAAAATTTTCAAAAAGATTTTCTTTCTTTTTTCTCCTTTTTTGGGCATTTTGCCTTTGTTTCTGATGATAAATTTCAATAATTGCCCAATCCAATAGACAACTCAACGATGCATGTTCTCTATTTTAGAAGTTATTAGACTTTAGTCCTTGATCATTGATATTATGAATAACTTCGTGAATTAAACTTTAATCCCATGAGCACATGCACTTTTCTTGTTATATTGATTTGGTTTAAGATTTTTATAACTCGGTAATCTTTTGTTGCATTGTATATTCTTTCATCGAGTAAGCTTTGTACCTTTCACCGTTTGTGAGTGTATACACTATTCATTCCTCTTTAAAAATATTGAATTCATTGGTAATCTCTCTATTCTTTCATATGATCGTACATTAATTGAGTTTATATCTTTAAATGTATTACTTGATCATGATTTTCAATGTTTGTTTTGACTCGAGAATTGCATAAACTTTAGGAAATGATCATAGGCAATGTTTGTTATATCACCCATATTAGCCTTGACCTCACCTTATATGTTTCCCCTCGTCAACCCCTTTGAGCCTAAATACAATCCTTTCATTTCATAACCCAAAATTCCCATAACGAACTCCTAATTGGAGTTTTAAACCATACATATTACCTTCCATGCCTTTGTTTTGGAATGTTGCTTGGGATTGAATGATGTTGTTGTGTTGCGATTGCAATTTAGGCATATGAGAGTGAGAAAAGTAAAGAAAAGAAAGAAGTGAAAAAGAGAAGAAAAAGAGAAAGTGAAAAGTAAAAGAAAATGAAGTTGAAAGGTTATATGAACTAAGTTTATTTCATGGAATACACACACACAACCCAATTAAAATTAGCTAAGAAGAGATATTTTCCAATTTTAATTTCTATAGCAGATTTATAAGTTAGCAAGAACAATTTCCAATTAATGCGATGAGATTGGTAACTTGATTAATTAAAATAAAATTATCCAATTTTATTCATTTCATCCTAAGCGTACATCTATGTGATTCAATAAAGTAAATTGCGAAAATCACAACCACAATGCGCCAATGTACAAGGAAAACCCAAATGGGAAAAACCTCGAACAGCTGGGCCTAGACAAAATCCACTACAAAATAGGTTTTATAAGAGACTCAAAAAACTTACAGACATTGACTCACTCAAGACATGCTTATGCCGTCCTCGACCTCCAAATTTGTAGTATGCGAAGCTCCAACGCATTGCTCGACACTCCTCGTGTCGCGATATCCACCGAAGCCCAAAACCACCATCTCCACTAAGCTTGAATGCAGAGATATATCGCAAACTTGCTTGTTGAATGTCAAGTTGATTGTAAGGGGTTTTGTTTCAAAAGTTGGAAATGGTGTTGGATATTGATTTTACCAAAAAGAGGGAAGTTATGGAAAATGCTCTCAAGAGGATATCAAACTTCCTTAGTTAAAATAACTGATTTTCGTCCATATTTTATATCATGTAAAAGTATTGGACCAAAACAGTTTTTTGTAAAATAACTGCTCGAAAATAAGTTAAAATTTTCAAATCTGGCAGATCTCGTTCGAACGAGGTCGTTTGAATGACATGTCGTTCGAACGAGTTATCTAACGAAATTCTAGTGTCCAATTAGATAGGTCGTTAGAAATCTCGTTCGAACAAGGTCGTTCAAAAGACATTTCTAACGAGCTTCTAATGAGTTTCCAGTGTAGCCTGGGGAATGTCGTTAGATCCAGGTCGTTCGAACGACCTGGAGAAATATCAAACGAGATGATAGATTTTGTCCAGAGAAGGTTAAAATAAATTACAAAAATACTTCTTTATGAAAATTGAATTTTTGAGAACTTTACTCTATGTGAAAATTTCTCATTTATAAAAAATACTCCAACACTTAAAAAGATTTTGGTCATATACCTTTTAGAAGAGAGAACATGGCGGGCATAATGATGTCGCGTGAACTTTGGATGAAATGCTTGAATCTTTACGGTTGAATGATGCTTGATGAGGAATGAGCCAAAAATGGTTTGTCCAACTGAATGTAGCCAATTTTATAAATGACTCGATTGGAAATTTATCCTTACAGAAAACAAAAGAGAAAACATGAGAAAAATGAGAAAAGAAAAGAAAGAGAAAGTTGTAAATGTTGTATATAGTTCAATAAGGTTTTATTACTCTCCAATTGTTATATTTAATACTTGTTTGGAAGTTATTTTACAATTTTTAATATTGCCCGCGTTCTTCCCATTATCCCGAGTTTTCATTTCTGAACACTTTGAACCCGTACATACATATTCTTCGTTTCGTACCCAAGCCAAACCTACATTATAACCCTATACAAGTACTATGTGATCTTAGGGTGCATTTAATTTAAAAGTTGAAATAGTTTTTATAATCTATGAAAATGCATTTTGCCTCCTTTAATGTGCGGTATCTTTCATTGATTCATTTTATATATAGCGTTCTTCATTTGTGACATGTGCATGGCCTAGTTTCCATTTACATTTACTCATTATGCCCGCATGTCCCGTGTGTTAACTCCCTATTTTGAGTGAATTCACTTGATGAGTGTAATGCCCGTGAGGATTGAATATATGTTTACTGTAATGTTTATTCGATTTATATAAGTTTTTGCGAAATCACACTTTTCATGTGCTCGCTCCCCTCCCACATTTTAAGGTCTTAATTCTATGAGGTGCATTCTATAATGTTAATGATTTGAACTTTTGTTTAAATTCGTTCAATGTGCTAATAATGTGTATGAAATCTTGTCCGCTATTGTTGGGATTGTCGCATGTTGGTTTGGGCATATTTTGAGGAAATCGTATGATGTTTGTGGGTTTCATCCATAAAAACCCTCATGAGACGACACTCGTCCACTAGGGTAACCTAGGGGTTTAACGGCTTATTGTATATGCTAAATGCAATCGTGCTCCCTACGAAAGTGGCATTTATATTTCTATACATATATAAGTTTTGTACTGCCTTCTGTGGACTGGTTTTATTTTTCATTACTAAGGACTAGAAATGTCTAAGTTAGGGGGTGTGATACGACACAAATATTGCATATTTCCACCCTATATCTTTATGCATTATAGCACTTTTACGATTCTTAATGCCTATATTTATGCTCATTAACCAAACAACCATGGATTTGGATATATACATGCTTTGCAGGGGTTAATTGTGCTTTTGTAGGTATTGGAATGCTAAAAGTGAGGTTCGGTTGCATTTCGGAGAAGTTCAGTCGATCGACACTACTTTAAGGGAATTTTAGTCACTTCACATTTCATCTATAGCTCATGGGAATTCCACGGATGCATATTTCATCGAGTTAGCATTGCGTGGCCGCAAACGGCGCGTCGTTTGGAGTTCGAACAAGGAAGATACGGCCATTTCCATTTGCAACCCTTTCCCCCATCTTCATGGACCAATAGCAGCCTAAAACAGAGTGCCGGTCGACCGGACTTGGTCCCCCGATCAACCGTGGATTGAAGTTAAGCCTACGAATTGAGACAGAAGGTTTGGACCTCTCGATCGATCGATCCTGCCAGATATTTGGCAATTCGTTCCTTTTCTTTTCTTTTTCCTTTATTTTCTTTTCCACTTACTATATAAACCAATTTTTGGTTTCTATTTTCATTATCTTACATGTTACATTATGTTTAGGGTTTGTAAGGAGATTTTTCCCTACTCCATTTCCTTTGGGTGTTTTACCCACTTTGATGTATGTAAGCTTATTAATTTAGTTATCTTCCTTTAATTCTTTCTTTTTTTATTTGCTTCTATTAATTTCCATGCCTAGTTAATATTTATTTCTTGCTTTTTATTGCTTTCATAATTAGGTTTACATGCTTTCTTTAGTTGCTTTCTAGTGTATATTTACTGCGTTTATTTACCGTGATTTTAATAATCTTTCTAGCTAAATTAGTCTAGGTTGTGCCAAATTGAACTCATTTCGGGTTGACATGTTGCTCTGCTTTGGTGATGGGTTTATGGGTCTTTTTCGAGTTCGTTGTCCTAGTTATTATGCCTAGGAGATTTTACGGGGTATATCATGTATGCTCTGTGCTTACGACCTTACGTATGTAATTTTTGGGGTATTTGTTGACACCAAAATCTTATTAGGCTTTTATGTGAATTTAGGGGTGTGACAACCCTTGATTTAATTAACTGTTGAAACGATAATAACTCGTCGACCAATGTAACCATTTTATACTAATTAACTCGGATGAGGGATATTCGACGCAACCTATTGTTTTTACCGCTTTGTTAATCTAGTTTAAATACACGCCTAGATTAATCTTTCCCTTTTTTCATCTTTTCCTTTTTTTGTATATTCATCTTTTACACTTTTATTTTAGGAATATTAAACCTTATAAATTCTAGCAACTCGTCTCTGTGGATTTTTGATACCCGGACTTGGCCGCTATACTCACCCGTTGAGTGTAGTCATAAGTTTAGGTTTTTGTATTATGGCGGTGAATAAAAAATAACGATCGGTATTTTGACACGCGCTACTTTTCACCCTTAATCAGGGATGATCTCACAGTTATGAAGATTGCATCAGAGAACAACCTGGCCGGCCTTCACAAAGAGCTTACTATCCAAGACTTTTGACAGTCACGTTAAGGGGATGGGAGTGAGATGCAATGCAGCATGGATTTGAGTCTAACTGGGTTTTTGTTAAAGAAGTAGACTAGAACCATGCTTTTTGGAATAATTTTAATTATTTATTTATTGTTATAATAAAATCAGTTATTCCTATTTTAATGAGAATCATGTAGGGACATAATGTTTGCAATATTTTATATATTGTTGATGTCTTTTATTTTTCCCAGTAGGTGTTCTGGTGTGTAAAGTAGGACTTACACATAGAGGATCAGATCACTAGTTCTTGTGGAATATAAGTTTTATCGGTCACAGTCTTGGATGGAACTGGACACACCATTAGTAGGACTGTAGCACAATATTTTAGTAGGTCTATCTTGATTACAGGAAACTGTATAGTTTCAACTTATTGTACTAGTACACTTTGTGTGTATTGAACGGGACCAATTTGAGGCCATTATTTTTATACTGATTTTATAAGACAATGTACACCTCGTGATTATTAGGTTTACTTAAGGCTATTAATCCGGATATGATTGATGGACACAATCACTAGTTATTTATTACTTTTTCTTATCGGGTGAGATTCATTATTGGATCAATAATCTTGATAAATTGGGTAATGGTGATTATTGTACAGTGAAAGTCGTTTATGGATGGAATCCACGTCTCGGTATAGAGATGGGTGATACCCCCTTGAGATACTTATAAGTTTTGTAAGTATCAAACCCTGCAAGTGGACTATGTTAATCTGACACTGCAAATAAGTTAAGTTGGACCGCTCAAGGACTTAAAGAAGTTAATCAAATAAATTAGCAATAATTTATTTTATTAATGGGTATCAATAACCTTAACGTGGGAAGAATTAAGTAATTAATAATGAGGAACTCGAAATATAATTTTGAGTTAAGAATTAGATTTGCGATCATAATTATTTAGTGGTATTAATTATAATTAAGGGACTGAGATTAGGATCCGGGAAGGATTGGGTTTTTTCAGGTCTATAAAGTGCCACATCCTTATCTCTCCATAGGGTCCCTACTGTAACCTATATATATGAACCTAAATCCCATTCTTTTTTAACCTAGTTGTCACTCTTGGGTACTCAAAATACCCGAGTTTATACTTGTGATAAAGAGAGACAGCGGAGAAGAAAGAGGAGACAAGATGGTGGTTAAGAAATAGGACCCCACCCTCTACTCGTAGTTGTCCATGTTGGGAATACAGTAGAAGATTGTGAGGTGAATCCAGCGATCACATATTCTGTTCGTAATCAAACGAGATCAAATCAAAGACATCTCGTAAGTAAATATTAAATCTACCTTGTAGGATTTCACGTATATGTAGTTTTTTTGTAGTTCTATCTATACGCATTTTCAACGGACCCTTAGACTTTCACTCCAACACGTTCTAGCGAGGTCCAATATCGTTGGAAAAAAAGGCCTTGTTCATCCAAATGACTTTTCGAGGAACTTCCAACCAGTTTGGTTATGTCAAATAGATACCACTTCGTTAGATGGTCATGAGAAGTTCATTCTAACGACATTGATACTTCGTTCTAACAAACAAAGGAGTTTGTTCTAACGAGAGACACATCTCATTCTAACAAAAAAAATATTTTCAAAATTCTTTTATGAAAAAATACCTCGAGTAAAAATAAAACATCCAAGAATATATATGACTGAGTAATAATCAAAATCTCAAATTCGTTTATCTCCATAAAGTGTTCGTGACGATTCCAATGGCTTGAAATTCAAAAACGATGCTCGATCACTAACATGTCTTCAAACGATAAATCTAGTTCTTACAAATCTCCCCCTTTGGCTATCCTCCCAAACCAAAAAACGGAATGACATTAGGGACTGTATCGTCAACTAAAATCTTCATCTTATGTAGTCCATGAGATTATCATCAAAGCGGAAGAGACTTACACACATGAAACAACAGAATACCGTGACGCATAGGAGTTTAAGGAAAATAAAAATCCCCTTCAATTTTTTCTCCCCCTTTTTGTCCGCAACGGACAAGGGTAAAAAACTAAGCATGAATAATAAGCATCACCCGAATTCAATAGAAATAACATCACAAAAATGATAAATTAAGCACATGCAATGAGATTTTCAAAAGGCATATCAACTATTTTTAAAATTTGTCAAATTTTATGAAGTGTAACCAGTATAAGTATAAAAAGAATATATAGGTACAAAATACATAACACCGTGGAGTGTCATGAAAATATTCGAATCATGAAAGCAGAATATAATTGTGTGAACATTTTCCACGGGAAAATCAACATAGCCATTCATAAAATAAGCGCAATAATTCAATGAGATACTTCTAAAGAAAGAAATCAATTTCAACCTTAAGTGTAAGAGAGTTGAACAAAATGAAATTGGCTCGACTCAGGCAAAATTCCATGAATTTAAATGTTTCTCACATCAATAATGTCATACTATTGTTTTTCAAGAGAATCCGTTGTGTAAAACCATTGATCTTATACTTTATAACACCCTCAAAATCTCACCTATATAACAATTCACTCTCAAATTTTTGAAGATATCATAATGCTCATGTATAACAAAACATAAAGGAAATAAAATGGCCTTGGAACTTCTATTTTTGTGTGCCATTTATCTATTAGGCTCTTTTTCAAATGGTGGATATTAACACAAAGAGAATTTTGCTCTTTCGTAGCCCCTTTCTATTGCTTACCATATAACAAATTTTTCAGGAAATGAAATTTGGGCAATGATTTTTACAAGCACAACTTATCTCTAGTGCATTTCGTTCATTTTTATAAACTATTAAGATGATAAAATCGTATTCGACATATGATAAGCTAGTATAATGTTTAAAATGTCAATGCACATGTGCAATAAAGGTGATAAAGAGTCTAGCATTAAGAAAGTACTCATCAATGAACAATGAAATGCTATACACACCTTATTGAATACAGAAAATAAATGAAGCTATGTCTCAAAACACCATGAAAAAGTCAAATTAATGGATGGAAGGTAGGATTGATCCGAATATCTTAAACGCACATCCATATACGATGAAAAACAAAAATACAAAACTCATTTTATCTTTTTCAAAAAATTTATCAAAATAAAATTTTTTTGGAATTTTTCAAACTTTTCTTAAAAATCAAATATCTTTTTGGATTTTTCAAAACATATCAAAAAACATAAACAAGTAAAATAAATCAATACAATAAAAATACAATCTAGTAATAAGGATAAAAGATATAAACATGATAATCACCCAATACTAGATAAAATACCCGAACCCAATCAACGGAATAAATACCCAAAGACTTCCTAAGATTCTCGAATCGAAGTGCATCTAAAGATTTCATGAAAATATTTGTTAATTGATGTTCGGTGCTCTCAAGCCTCAAGGCCACGACCTTCTGCTCAACGAGATCATGAATAAAATGCTCACATATCCTAATGTGCCTCGTGCGGGAATATTGGAATGGATTAGAGGATAGATTAATTGCACTTATATTATCACATGAAATAGTCATTGTGCCTTGGAAAATCCCATAATCTTCCAACATTTGCTTCATCCATAAGAGATGTGTGCAACAACTCCTAGCGGCTATATACTTGGCCTCCGCTATGGACAAAGATATGAAGTTTTGCTCCTTGCTCAACCAAGAGACAAGATCAATCCCAAAGTAAAAACACCCACATGTGGTGCTCCTACAACCATCAATATTCCCGGCCCAATCGGAATCCAACTAGGTGGATAAACAATCATCCGTATCAAAGGAATACCAAATACCATAGGAAAGAGTGTCACTCACGTATTTGATGATACGTTTACATGCGGGCAAGTGAGACTCTTTCGGGGATGCTTGATATCAAACACAAAGTCCAACGCTAAAGGCAATGTCTGGACTACTAGCGATCAAGTAGAGAAGACTGCCTATAATTCTCCTATAAAGGGTTCGTCTACGTCCTTGTCTAAAGTGTCTTTTCTAAGCTTAGTTGATATACTCATAGGGGAACGTGAGTGCTTAGTGGAGTCTAAGCCAAACTTCTTCACTAGGTCCCTAACATATTTTGATTGAGATATGAATATCCCATCCTCATGTTGACGCACTTAGAGACCTAAGAAGAACATAAGATCACCAACCATGCACACCTCAAACTCGCTCATCATCTCCTCCTCAAACGTGTGAGCGTGTTAGGAACTAGTGGATCCAAAGACTATGTCATCCATACAGACTTGGTAACCAAGATCGTACCACTCTCTTTCATCACAAATAACATCGTAACCCCTCCCACTCTCTCAAGGCAACGTGCTAAGAGATAAAAAATGATCCCCTCGTACCAAGCATAGGGTGCTTGCTTTAAACCATACAGGGCTTTCTTAAGACAAAAGACGTGCCCCCGGTGCTTTGGATATTCGAACCCATTTGGTTATTCCATATATAGTTACTCCTGAATAATTCCATTAAGAATGTCACTCTTAACATCCATTTGGTATAAATTGAAGCTAAGATGGCATGCTTCAATGAGTAGTAAGCGTACGAATTCAAGCCTAGTAAAAGGAGAGAATGTCTCATCAATATTTACACCCTCAATCTATGTGTATCCTTAAGCGACCAATCTATCCTTATTGTGAACTATGGTACTATTATCATCCATTTTATTCTTGTAAATCCACTTGGTACCTATTATATTAGTCTCTCTAGGTCGGGGACTAACTCTTAGACATCGTTCTTGCAAAATTGAAGAAACTCATCTTGTATCACAAATATTCAATGTCCATCCTTGAGTTCTTATTTCACATTCTTGGGCTCTACTAAGGAGGTGTAGCAAAAGTAGCGAACCATATTCTCAAGTTGAGCGTGAGTCCTAACAACTAGTGTGGGATCACCAAGTATAGCAGAAAAGACATGACTTTTTTTAACCCAAGAGGGTGCATCCTTCAAATCAAGAGCGGGGTCCACCCGAGTAGTTTTTGGAATAATAGGATTGTCACTAGGGGAGCATAATTCTCACACTCAAGGTCCGGGTCAACAAGTGTCGAAAGTTTTTCTTCTCCAATAATGACGTTTAATGACTCCATAACCTTAGAGCTTGCAAGCTCAAACACTCTATAAGCCCTACTCGATGATGAATAACCTAAAAATATCCCCTTATTGCTTCGAGAGTAGAAATTTCCTAAGTTGTCTCTATCTCTCAAAATGTATCAAGGACTTCCAATAATATGAAAATATGACAGGTTAGGTTTCTTCCCTATCCAAAGATCATATGTCATGTGTAACGTGTGTGAACAAAGATATACCCAATTCACTATATGGCATGCGATATTAACTACCTCTCCCCAAAAATGTCTAGGCACGTTTCTCCTAATATGCACGAATCTAACCATATCTTAAATCGTCTAGTTCTTCCTCTCAATAATTCTATTTTATTAAGGATTAGAAATGGCTGAAAACTTGTGTTTGATGCCCAATCCATCACAATAGCTATCTATTCTGGCTTTTTAAATTCAATTTCATTGTCACTACGCATCCGATTAATAGTGACAGCATGTTAGTTTTGTAGGACATGACACTTGATTGTTAGGAACTCAATTGCATCGAACTTTTATCTCAGAAACCCCACGATAGAGTATCTCAAAAAGTCATTGACCATCATGAGAATGTATCTCTTACCATCAATGAGATTCGTACGTGTAGGACATATAAAATCTATATGTATTAACTCCAACACATGAGACGTGGTAATGAAATTTAACTTCTCATATGGACTTCGAATTTGTTTTCCTTATTGCCAAGGACCATGAATCGAGGAAGTTAGTTTAACAAGCGATGGTAGGATGCAAACTAAGTCTTTCTTCACTAATCTCTCAAGATCTCTAAAGTTTACATAATCTAGTCGTTGATGCCCAAGGTCCACGGAGGAGATCGTGGAATTTTTGCACACAAAAGAGGACATGGGAATGATCCTATAGGAATTATCTTTGGTCCTCGCCCCTTGTAGTAATAGTTCACCTGATTGATCATATACGTCACACTCGGACCGGTCAAACTTTATCGCAAAGTTTACATTACAAAGTTGGCTTATGCTAATGAAGTTCACTTGCAACCCTTCGATGTACAAGACATTATCTAGCGTATGAAATTATAATATCTTCACATAACCACGTCCTAAAATTCTATACCTTCTCCTATCTTCAAAGGTGGCTTTTTCTTTCTTGCGATCCACAAGGTTGGTAAATGTCACCGATCATGTTCCTACAACACCCACTATTAATATACCATTGGGAAGTGTTTTGAACCTTAAGAGAAACATGAACAATAAGGTTTTTGTCATCTTGTATAGGTACCTAAGTGGAGGTAACCTTTTGTTTTCCCTTATCATTATTGTCTTTAGTCTTAGTGTTATAAGCATTCCCAAAAGGCATAGACTTCCTTTCAAATTCTTCCATTAAGCTTTGAAAAGTTATGACTAGGAACGCAACTTGATCTCTAAGACTAACAAAGTCCCTATAGCGGCGCATGGGAGTGTGTGTACATTGAGTTTTTCCTAACTTGTACCAAAATTCCCTAAGGTGACCCAGTGGCGGATCCAGGATTTTTATTCAGGGAGAGCGAAATTTGCGAGTGGTGGCGGAGGTTCGGGGGTGGGAGCCTCCGAGGTGAATTTTTTTGGATTAACTCAACTTTAATTCAAGATTTATACAAATTTTTGGGGTTATTTTTTTTCCAATAATTTTTTACCCCTAATAAATATATACCAAAATTAACGTTAAGTTATTAGACCCCACAATATTCTGTGTAAATAATTTGAACAACATTAAAAATGAACAATATTAAAAATGAAATTTCAACATTAAAAATGAAAACTTTTCAATATTAAAAAATAAATGAACAGCATTTATGGATAGAGCTGAAATCTCAAATTGAATAGAACTCAAATCTCAAAATGAACAGCATTTAACAATATTAATAATGAACAAAACTCAAATCTCAAATTGTGAACAGCAAAAATGAAAACAAAACAACAAAAAAACTTACCTTTGGAGTTGGATCGGAATGAGCAGCGGGGTGAGGAGGAGATTACCAGCAGGCATTGGTCGGACCGGAGGCAGGGGCGGAGAGAGAAGTGCGGGAGAGAGAGAGTCGTGAGAGAGAAATTTGGAATGAAAATGGAAAAAGATGCGTTAGATTAAAACAGGAAGCTATTAGGGCTTTTTAAAGTTTTTAAAATATTTACCTTTTCTTACCCTGAAATTGGGAAAAACTCATTAACTTAACCTCTGAGTTTCCATTTTTACATACTGCACCCCTGAAAAAAAATACTCAGTAATTTTTTTCAAAAATCTCAGGAGGAGCGGCTGCCCCTCCTCGCCCCCCCCCCCCCCCCCCCCCTGAATCCTCCCCTGAGGTGACCTCTTTTTTTGCAATGGGTCAAATATAGACATGTTTGGGTCTACCTTGGTTAGCTCATTTAGGTTTAACTTTCTTTGGTGGGTTAGGTTGAGACCTATAAAGATCTACCATAAATTTAGGAACCGATTTTGGTGCGGCGTGGGAAGTGGATGCACCATCGTAACCTATTCCTTGTCTATCCTTAAAACCTAAGTCGGGATCGAGGAACATCCTCCCTACTTTATCTGATGTATCTTTTATAGTAACCTTGACCTCTAGGGCATGTTTAAGATCTTTCTCGAGTTGGGATACAAGGACTTTAAGTTTCTTATGAATATTCAATGAACCTTTATATCTCTCATAAGAATATCCACTTTATTGGTTAATTCACCATTTTCCCTCTCCACTAAAATGAATCTCTCTCCCAAAAAACTCTCACAAAGGACTCGCCCTTTCTCGACTCTCTCAACTCCTTATCTAAACCTAACGCCCTTAGCGCCAAATTTTTATTTTGCTTTTTCATTTTAAAGGAGTCGGTGTAAAGCTCGGCGTAGGCATGTTGTGGGCCACTTTCACCCTCACTCAAAACATCATCTCCCTCACTCTCTTCGAAATGACTATACTCACTGTCGAGTTCATTATTTTTGGAAACGTCCTCATCAGTGTGAGACGTATTCGATGTACTAACATGACTCGACGTGAAAGCGATAAAGTTACTCCCATGCATTGATTCATCCTAGAATCCACGACTCGAAATTTCTATCACTAAGAGTGGCATTGAAGGTAGCTTTGACCTTTCCCTATCTCTTTAACCTTGTAACACACTCGTGATCATTGTGACCTTTACCCTCGCACTCATATCATCTCTCCTCATCTTTCTTAGGTACTCTCCTCTTGATTTTTCAAAACATTTATTGCCCGATTTCCACTTTTTATCTTTCTCAAAACCTTTATTATCTTTGGAAGTATTTTCTTTTCTTAGCTTGAGAATTTTTTTGTAAAAAGGGCAAGATCATCTAGATCAAAATCATACTCAGTGTCAGAAAAAACCTCCATTTTATTTTTTTATTGATCTTTCAAAGTAATCCCTGTTTCCTTTGGCTTACCAGTTTTGGGAAATATATCGATTTCATAAGTTTCAAGGTCTCTTACGAGTTCTTCTAACCTAAGCATATCTAAAATTCTTAACGAATTAAGGTCAGTGACCTTAGAAATATAGCGGGACGGAAAGGTTCTCAAAATCTTTTTCACAATGCGTGTCTTAATAATTCTCTCACCTAAATTAAAACTAGAATTGACAATATCAGATAATAAAGCATAAAAATCATCAGAAGTCTCTAATTCTAGCATGGTAATGTCTCAACAGTGTGGTGAGATTTTGTAGCATAGAAGCTTTCATAGCAATGGTACCTTCATGATTGAGTTGAAAAGTATCCCGCGCATCCTTAGACGTGGTGCACATCATGATGTGGTGGAACTCATCAGGGTAACATCTCCATAAATAGGACTTAAGCCCTGGGGTTTAAAACTTATCCATTTAGTTCATCATTCGCCCAAGTGATTATGAGTGTAGGACATATGACATCACCATTAGTCATAATGGGTGGTGTCTAGCCTCTTTCACAAACAAGTCAGACACGTTCGTCAATCGCTTTTAAAGCTGACCTCGTACGAGTTTTCCAATATGCATAATTCGACCCATTAAAAATAGGAACCCTTTTATTCAAATTATCAAAATAAACCCAATTTAAATATTAAACAATTAACTAGGGCAACCCGCTCTGATATTAATTTGAAATGCGGGGTTGTATGGAATTATTTGTATCTTAGGTTTCACACACAAAGCTCCAATTCTTAACCAAATATTATCTTGATTATAATTAGGTGTGCATGCAAGATAAAGTCAAAATTAATTATTCAAGACCAAGCAATCTAACCAAATATACGAAGATGATGTTTTGAGAACAAATCCCTTTCGGGCAAAATGTATATTTCTGCATTGTAAAAGAGTTTGACAGACTCGATGACCTACAAACTACTTAGATCTCCATTAAGTATAATGCACAGGGTCTTCAAACTTTTGATAGAAAGTGAAGCAGTCCAGCCCCACCCACAGGAAGCAGCATTTCCCTCGGTATCCAATGATCAACCTTAGGACACGGAATCATTTTTTCTTCAGTAGAGTCGCAACTCCACAATCAACCATAGAGAAACCTTTACAAAGGTTTGATGCAGTGTATGGAAATTAGTTTTGACAAAACATTACAAATCATATTTATGGATGTATGATTCGGAAAATGAAAGTGTTTCTATGTAAAAAGGAAGAAAAGTTTTGGTATAGGTATAGTAATTGATTTTCGCTAAAAGTTCTATATACAATAGTCCAAAAGAATCCTTTTTATAAATAAATACATTTTTCAAGGTCAGAAGCTCGTTTGAATGAAAATGGGACTTCGTTCAAACAAAAAACTATGTTTCATTCAGACGAGGTCTAATCTCATTCGTATGAAAGTCCTAGCTCATTCAAACGACCTTCCAATGAACTTTCAACAAGTTTGGTTCACTCAAAAAGATACCACTTCATTAGATGCTTGTTAGAAGTTCATTCTAACGATTTTAGCACTTCGTTCTAACGACATTGATATTTCATTCTAACGAACAAAGGAGTTCGTTCTAATAAGAGCCATATCTCGTTCTAACGAGATCAAAACAATAAAAAAAATTCTAAATACTTTTATAAAAAAATGCCTCGAGTGAAAATAAAACATCCCAGAATATATATGACTAAGAAATAATCAAAACCTCAAATTTTTATACCTCCACAATGTGTTCATGAAGATTTCAACGGCTTGAATTTCAAAAATGATGATTGGCCACTAACATGTCTTCAAACGATCGTGGAAGTATATGAGGATGCAGTGTTCATTTTATAATGGGATATGCCAAATAATCTATACTATGAGAAATTACCTTAGGAAGTCCCAAATCACCCTGGGCACGTCTACTATCTTAAGAAGGCTCTATATGGTTTGAAGCAAGCACGTCGTGCTTGGTACGAGAGGTTCACTTCTTATCTCTTAGTTGGTGGCTTCAAAAGAGAGAGAGTGTATAAGATATTGTTTGTGAGGAGAGAAAGTGGTGTTATAATGGTTGCCTCAGTTTATATGGACGACATAGTATCTGGATCCATGTGCTCCCTACATGCTCACACCTTTGAGGACGAGATGAACGGAGAGTTTGAAATGAACATGGCTTGTGATTTTACATTCTTCTTAGGTCTCCAGGTGTGTCATCTAAAGGATGGGTTATTCATATCTCAATCCAAATACAGTAGGGACCTAGTTAAGAAGTTTGGTTTAGACTCTACTCATCACTCACGCACCCCTATGAGTACTTCGACAGCTTAGCAAAGAAACTTTAGGAAAGGACGTAGAGAAACCCTTTTATAGGAACATGATAGGTAGTCTTATCTACTTTACCACTAGTTATCCCGATATTACATGTAGTGTTGGAGTCTGTGCGCGATAAACGTCCCCGAAAGAGTCTCACTTACTCGTACTTAAACGAATCATTAAATGGTAGTCATTCCTACGGTATTTTGTATTCCTTTGATACTGATGATAATTTGACAGCCTATTCAGATGTCGATTGGGCCTTGGATGTTGATGGTTGTAAGAGAACCTTAGGTGGGAGCTTTTACAATGGGAGTGCACTTGTCTCTTGGTTGAGTAAGAAGAAAAACTCCATATCATTGTTCAAGATGAAGGCTGAGTATATAGATGCCGGGAGTTGTTGCACGCAACTCTTATGGATGAAGCAAATGTTGGAAGATTATGGGATTTCTCAAAGCACAATGACTATTTTGTGTGATAATATCCATATATCCCGTAATTCGGTCCAACATTTCCATAAAAAGCACAATAGGATACGTGAGCATTTTAATCATGATTTTGTTGAGGATAAGGTTGTGTTCTTGAGATTTGTAGCACTAAACATTAATTAGCCGATATTTTCATGAAACCTTTAGATGCACTTAGATTTGAGAACCATAGAAAGTCTTTGGGTATTTTCTCCGTTGATTAAGTGCGGGTATTTTATCTAGTGTGGGGTGTTTATCATGATCATATCCTATATCCCTATTGTTAGATTCTATTTATATGTTTTTCTTTTTATTGAATATGAAAAATTCCAAAAAGATTTTCGATTTTTATGAAAAAAAATTTAAAATTCAAAAAGATTTTTAATTTTTGATAAAAAGTGTGAAAATTGAAAAAGATTTTCTTTTTGAATAAAATTTTTGAAAAACACAAAAATATTTTTGTATTTTCATTTTTCACCGTATATGGAGCAACATTTAAGATATTCGGATCACCCCTACATTTTATCCATTCACATGACTTTTTCAAAATGCCATGAGACATGACTTTGTTTTTTTAGTGTGCTTAATAATGTGTGGATAAAATTTCATTGATCATTGATGATTAATTTCTACATGTTAGACTCTTTATCACCTTTATTGCACACGTGCACGGAATTTTTGAATAGTGTACCTGCTTATCATGTGTCGAATATAGTGTTCTCATTTCAATCATGCTTAATAACGAACCAAATGTAAAAAGAGATAAGTTGTGGTTGTAAGAACCATTTCCCGAATTTCATTTCTCGAAAAATAACTATATAGGTTAAGCAATAGAAAGGGGCTACGAATGAGCAAAATTCTCATTGCGTTAAAAGCCACCATTGGCAAAAAGAGCCTAAAAAGATTAACGGCACATAAAAACAGATGTGAAAAGTCCATTAATTTTATATTCATTGATATTTCGCTACATATGAGCATTATGATTTCTTCAAAATGTTTGAGAGTGAATCCTTATATATGTGAGATTTTGAGGGAATTATAAAGTAAAAGATCAATAGGTTTGCACAACGGAGTCTCTTGAAAAGCATTAAATAGCTTGGCGTTATTTATTTGAGAATCATTTGAATTCATAGCATATTGCATAAGTCATGTAAATTTCATTTGAGGTTAATCTTTTTACACCTAAGGTTGAAATTTTCTTCTTTCTTTAGAAGTATCTGATGGCTTCATGCACTTAGGTTATGAATGTTTATGTTAATTTGCCTATGGAAAAAGTTAACACAATTACATTATGTTTTCACGATTCAACTAGATTAATGTTATTCCATGGTTCTATGTGTTTTTACCTATATGTATCTTTTATATACATATACTTATACTTGAAAAAAAATTAAAATTTTAAAATATTGATTTGAGAGAGAAATAAACACATTATGACGTTTACATTAACATTACATGTGCTTTATTGATTATTATCTTTGTGTTGATATCTTTATGTCTTTATGTAATGTTTATTATTCATGTTTAGATTCTATCCCATTATCTATTACAGACAAAAAGGGGGAGAACAAATTGAGGGGGAGCTTTATTTTTCTTTAAAACTCACACGCGTCATGGAATTTCTTCATTTCATGTCTGTAGGTCTCATCCGCTTTGATAATGATTTTCATGGCCCACACCAGATGAAGACAAAGATGGCCAATGGGAGAACAACTTTAGTTGAAGACAAAGTTTAAAATGTCTTTCCATTGCTTGGGTTTGGGAAGACATTAGGATCATTATCTTAGAGGTTTTTATTTTAATTTGGTTTTTATTTTGTACTAGAATTGCCAAAGGAGGAGATTTGAAAGAGCAACATTTTATGAATGCTCATAGCTTAGGCATTTTTGTATTTTGGCGTATCCTGTTACAAACTGTAGTTTTAAACCGAACACTACATCCTCATTGCCTCCACGATCATTTGAAGACATGTTAGTGATCGAGCGTCGTTTCCAGACCTTCATTTTAATGGTGATATATGACTTGTGGTTTTATTTTTCTCATACAAATTATATTCTAGGATGTTTACATTTTTAAATCGAAACATTTCGTTAAAACGAATTTTTAACAATAAAAATTTATTTTTTTAATCTCATTCGAATGAGATTGATATCTCGTTAGAATGAAATTAAGTTTTCGTTTGAATGCCAATAAAAAAACTTCGAACGAGAATCCACTACCAAGGATTGCACATCTCGTTAGAAGCTCGTTAGAAGGACAATCGAATGAGAAAGCTGTCTCGTTTGAACAAACTGGAGTTTCATTTGGACGAAAAGCTAATCTCGTTCGAATGACCTTAAATTTTCGTTCGAACGACTTCTTGGCCTCGAAATTTGTGATTTCTTTATAAAAACTTGTTTTGATGAAATTTTCTCAGACATTTGGCAAAAATGAATTCCCGGTATCGAAACCAAAAGTTCTCATCTTTGTGTTTTTCAAAATATTTTTTCTTTTCCAAACCATACATCCCATATATAATTTATTGAGTTCGTTCAAATCCAGGTTTACATACACTTGCATAAACCCTTGTGGAGTTCTACTCTACTGCTGACTTATGGAGCTGGGCTCTACATGTGAAGAAGAAGGTCGATCGGTGGATACCAGTCCTCTGCACGTTATACTTAGTGTTGCTAAGTAGTTTGTAAGTTGATTGTCTTTGTCAAACTCTTTATAGTGCTGAATACTAGGTTTTTCCCCAAAAGGATTTTTCTTTACTTCTTTGAATGCTTAGTTTGATTATGTGATTTATTAGTAATTAATTTGGACTTGATCATCGCATGTACACCTAATTGCTTATCAAGTTAAAATTTGATTAAAATTTGAATATGTATGTGCGTAGAAAAATGTACGAATAAATCCATAGAATACCCCCATCATGTTTACATAATCTCGAATATTGCCCAAATGAAGATACCTCTGGAATATGATCTGAGACATGATCAGACAATAATTTCCAAACTTGCGGAGATATAGATCCAATAAAAAGAATCGCACCCATACCAATCAAAGAAATAATTATGTGAACATTTCAGTCCTCATAATTCTTGGACATAATAATTTATGAAACCTTTTCTAACATTGTAAGACTATGCATGTCTAATCTAGTCAGAATTTCACCGTTGGTCTTATTCAATACATTCATATTGTATAAATACGATCTCCATTGAACTATCAAACAAGTTTAAAAACCATAAGACTAATTGGGATTGGCATAAATGAAGAAAACCTTTTGACCTTAAAAACTTTGGTCGGTCATGCATTGGAAAGTAAAAGAAAGAACTGAGTTTAAATCATAAGCCTATGGTTTTGAATCACGATACCTTTTCGCATCTTGTAGGTGATCCGAATGAGGAGAAATTTGTTGATAAAGATGATGATCTTTTTGTCCTCACAAGGTCTCTAAAAACCTTACTAGAGTCCATCAAAAGCCTCGAATCTTCTAATATATGATCCATAAGCAAGCCTTATGTGTGGGCACTCCTACAGAAGAAAAGTTTGTGAAAATGAGAGATATCACGTTCTCTCTCCTCACCCCTTAACAAAAACATGAATAGTCTTTTTCCTCTCCCTCTCTAACCCACCATAATGGATATCTTACTTAAAACTCTAGCTTACACCAATATATATATATATATATATATATATATATATATATATATATATATATATATATATAGGTATCAGACATGGGCTGGGGAAAAATAGGGTTTTGGAAGAGTTTGGGCCTACCACTTGGGTAATGGACTATACTAAGGACCCATGACTAAATAATTAAATTATCTATCAAATAAATCCTCAAAAATCCTAAATTACATCCTAGTAATTTATTCATATTATTTATTTTATCGTAATTAATTCCCTTAAATAATCACGACTGCACTCCAATTTAATTATCTCAAAATCACTTGGAATAAATAGGTCTTTGTTTGCAAAGTTTCTATAGTACATAATATGATTCACCACGTTAAGTATACAATACCCCCATTGTCAAATCAATTTGTCGTTAATCAATTTTAACGAACTTCTTAGGGATTCCTTGACTCTTAAACTTAACTTATTTAATGCTCTTCCAGATTATAAAATCCACCTGTTGGGTTTACTTGTGGAATGAAAACTCTTAGGTCTCAAGGGGTATCACAATCCAAGATCTCTCTTGGATGAGGATTCCTCAAAATTATGATCTTATACCTACTTACACAACAATTGTCCAACCTCTGGAGAATGAGATCCAATAACTTGACACTTTTCCATAATTGTTAAAGAAATAATTATGCAAGCATTCCAATCCTCATGATCCTTAGTATTAAGAACATACTCGCCCTTTGCAAACATTTTCAGATCTCTTGGTCTAATTTAGTTAATGCCTAGACTTGAATCTCACTGATACTCATGTTCGGTACATTCTTGAATGTAATCGTCACAATCCTCTTTAAACTATCAGATAAGTTCCTAAATAATAATACAGGTAGCTATAGTTTTAGATAAATTAATAGGATCGCACTCACAACTATAATGATAGGATGTCAAGTCTCTATCTAAGTTGTGAACTAATTTATTGTACCAGAACTGAAATTTCGATCTTGTGACAACCCGTAAAATTTGATAATATATTGATCAGTTCTAATACAAACTCACGTGAATAAAACAATTGAATATCATTCTAAGCATGATTTTAATAAAAACAATGCATAAAATAAATGTTTGAAACATACCATGTTGAACCACATAACTCAGATACCAAATAAAGCAACAGTACTAGTACCATTACGTAACTACAACTATATCAACATAAATCAAACTACTGAAATAATATCAGGGTGGAGGCGATACATTTGCCCATGTCCTGAAAAGTAAAGTCAACACTTACGTTAACAACAAGCCTACAAAGTATAAGAATATAACTGAGTTTGGATTATAATAAACTACACATCTTCTTCTCATATTTTAATTTATTTTAAGTCATCCCAACCCAAACAACCCAACATATCACATGCATCTAATTCCAAGTCCATATTTCCTAATGATTAAGTCTTATTAATCTTAATGATCTTATTCTTACAAATTTTGATTTTTATTCATCTTATATATTTCAATTGTATCATATCTCAATATAAGTATTCACTAATTAATCATCTTATACATATAAATTTTATAATATATTAATATAAGTATTCTGTACATCTATATCCATATAATGTAGGCATGGTCCAACACTCATATCTTAAATAAGGTCCCTTCACAAGCTCGAATATAACAAAGGCCTACCATATCGCCTTCGGGGACTATTCATGCATATTAGTCATAGTTATAGGTTACCCCGCACTTATAACCACCAAATTATTTCTAAAGGGATAATCATTATGCCTTCGCACCAGTCATCTAGTCCCATACCTAAAGCCATATGAAAGGATCAGCCTGAGCTTCAAACTTTATTCACCGAGAGTTACAATACCTAGGGTCTAGAATAATCATAACCAAGGTAAACTCGTCTCATCACATCAGGGTACCCACGCAATCATCATCACTCCATCATGGTAAATTTGTCTTTTGCATCAAGAAAGCAATGTAATCATCGTCCCTCATGCCCCATACAATAATCCCCTCTAGTACATATCCCATGAGTGCACATGCCCAGTATGTGGCAAATAAGACACAAAGCAAGTAAACCTACTACACAAAGGTTACAATTTTGTCATTTAAAAGCTAAATTACTTATATCCTGGTTAACTAATTAGACCCACATAATTAAAGTTCTTTGATAAATATCATACTATAGTCTATGTCCCAAAGACCATCCCACCCTCCCTTTTCATCAAATTAGGGAAATTACTAAATCTTCCTTGGTCGTGCGCATGGCCCTAAAATATAATCATTCACATGGACCGTGCGTATGAACCATAATAGTGGTCATTCACACAGTTAAGTGATGAAACCTTTCAAAATTCTATTTTTCTTTATCCTACATCCCTTGTCACGACTCATATGTGCAGAACTATCATTTTTGTCTATCATAATGTCATAGCACCACCAATATACCCCACCAAATAATCATTCTAACTCTACAAACTTCAAGTATTAACCAACCTTAACAATTTTAATTATTTTATATAGCAATTAGAGTTTATACATCAAATCTAAAGGCTTAGGACCCTGAAATTCCATTTCATTCTTAAATCCCCAATTTCCTAACTGTTTCATAAAATATCAAAGGGCTTTTCTTCAATTACGTAAATCTAACATTAATCAAACACTAATTTTTACATACAAATAATTTCATATTCATTTTAGTCAATTACTCTAGAAACGTGGAGTTTAATCTAAATTTCCTAACTTAAAGATTCCTAATTTTATATATTTAATATCAAACTCAAGTTATACTAAATTTATATTTAGAATCCAATGAGTAATGATACAATAACGCAAAATCAATTATATTTTTACACAACGTAAACTTTCCTTGCACAAAGATGTGAGATTCCAAGCCCACTTGCCCCCAATCGTTTCTTCTCCAAATAGTATCTTATCTCTAGCCTCTCCTTAGATTTAGGGTTTTATCTCTAAAGTGTTAAGAATGAATTAAGATAACCCTAATCTCCCTTTTATCTTGTTAGACATGAAACTAGGGTTGGGCCCCTTATTAACCTTGACTCATTAAGTCCAAAATCATCTCTAATTTGTCTAAAGTCTAGACCAAACCATTTACTAGCCTATGGGACTTAAAACCCAACTTTTTAAGTCCTAAACAAAAATTCTATATGTCTCAAACGTCATTCCAAAGAACCCAACTAATATTCTAAATCTTTTAACCGTTACGAGTCTAAGACTAAATGTCGCATCCGCGAAGTTTATGTGCTTAATAGTAAGTAAGGAGTAAAAGTAAATACAATAGATAAATTAAAAGCATCAGAACTTAAATGATTTTTTTATTATGGGGATGCTTGGCATCCTATTACATAGATGAGTCTAAAATAAACTAAAATACATTATTATTCATTCATTTCGTACATAACGAAAAACTTATAGAAAACATTCGGGAATCATAGGAGTTGAAAACTTGTCATGTAGATATTCCATCCGGGGATACCATCCTTGTGTGTTATTGCCCATACGTACGTAACCAAAATATTTTTCGAAGTAATATAGAATAAAATTTCAAGCGCACGGGTGGTACCTCAGCTTCTTCGAGTTCATCTCCCATCTAGAAGGAAAAAAATTAAACAAATATGCTAATTAGATAATTTGATTTCTATACAAGGTAGGAAAGAAAAAAATTCTACTAGAAAATAGTTGGATTTAATAATGATATTAGTAGAGTCTAGAAGCAAGGTTGAATATCTCAAGTTTAGGGACGACTGAAATATCAAAAGAATCAATATAGGGAATAAATATGAACTACACAAAAGAATTCGTAATTGAAACATGATTTCAAAGTTATCATAAAGTGATAAAAATAAGTACTTTGAAAGACATAAGCTCAATTGTTTAATAGTGAAATACAAACACCTACTTTGAAATTACGAATTCTTGGTTTGTGTGTCTAATTCACTGGGGTTTACTGGATAGTCTGAAATAATGGGGAGTATAAGTAGGTAATATAGGCCTAAAATAATGATTATGTGATGCAGTTTGATGATAATTTGTGATAAATTCCAGTGTAAATATAATTAAGAGGGTATAATATATAAATTTAAAGAGCTTTAACAGTAAGATTTTTCTTGGTTTCTATTCGGATTTGGGTTTAGTGGAAAAGGACAAAATAGCTTTATTTGAACTAAATAGTTTAAGGAAAAAGATTAGGAGTGTTTTGAATACTTGGAAATCGGGTCAGGGAGTTATATGTAAAGTAAAACTTGGAATTTAAAAAAAATTAAAAAGAGGGGCAGTACCCCGACAAATTTTATTAAAATATTAGAGAAAGAGCCTCTCTAGTCGAAAGTACAAGCTCTTAATAACTAAGACCTAGGAGATATCTCGAAGAGCCAGAACAAGATATCTAGACAAAGCTGAAAAAGAGAAAATTCTTTCCAGGGATCCAAACAGGGTGATGTAATATACCATTTTGTTCAGAATTTAAAAATAGAAATTTTGGGAAAATCAGATTTTTCTAATTGGACACGCGCCCTCACGTGTTGGGTCAAATATTACACGCGCCTGGTTTGACCCTCACTCGCACGCGTTTGACTTTAGGTTTTTAAACCTTTGACCTCATACACGAGACATTATAGAAATCCATTAAAGTTGGTTCCTGAATGAAAGTTGTATAACTTTTGAAGAGCAATGCGACCATATTGGTTTTAATTATTTTTGGGGGCTAGTTTGAGCTATTGGTTTCCTATAAAAATGGCAGGATTTTGACTAGGGCGTGACTAAAAGCTATGATTCGTATTAGGGCATAGTAATAGTTTTCTTCTATGTTGAAAATGTAGTAAAACAAGCCTGGTTTGAGGGATTTTGGTGGAATAAAACTCTTGAATTTGGATTTTGAAAATTCCAGGCCCAAAACCTTTAAGCTTCAAGTTAGGGTAATAAAACTCATTTTTGGTTCAATATGGTTCAAAGTCAAGGAAGCATAATCCACCATTGAATCTCAAACTTCAATGGAGTTTTTTGGGTTTTGAGGTATTTTAGTGCTTCCAGTCGTTAAAATTCATATGCAAACACATGATTATACTCCATATAAGTGCTGAAACATAACTAAACTGAAGAAACAAACATTCATACATAAAATGACATAAATACAAAAACTCTCAAAATTTTACTTTGTAATAGCTATCAGCTGAAGTGAGTTTATACAAAGGTGAAGGGGGCCTTTTATAGGGTTCGTGAGGAGGAGTTTATTGGTGGGTTTGGAAGGTGAAGTTTATCCTGGTTTGCACAAATTCCACCATGGTATATGTGGATGAAAAATGGGTACCATTGGTACTCCACATGGTACATGCCATATTGGCTATCCAGTTGGTCCCATATCATCAAGGGAGAAAGTATAAATGAGTTTAGATTTTGGGTTGGGTCGTTGGATAGTTTTTGTTTAGATTTTAGGGCTTTTAAAGTTACTTTGTCAAATTTTAGGGTCTTAAGTGCAATTTCTCAAACCTAGTGGATTGTTTCATCATATTCCTACAAAATATAAGTCATTTGTCAAACTTTGAGTGAAAGTTGAGTTTTACTTAATATAGATCTTCCTTTAAGGGTATTTTGGTAATTTGGCAAATGTTTAGGGTTTCTTGGGATTTATTGGATTTTAGAGGAACTAAAGGTCTATTAGGGTGTGTTGTTACATTAATACTACTTAAATACATAGCAATTACTCTTTCATATAACTGGTACACAGTAAGGCCTCTCGGCGTAAATCACGTTCAGCTAACACTCAACAAGCTAGTCCAATCGTTAAAATATCAGTATGTCTTGCAAGAACTTCATTTGTTGTATACCTATAACAACATCGTCTATCCACTGATGAAGATAAGTTGAAATCAAAAAATATTTTCCTCACCCAATCCACTAGTATGGAAAAGGATTCATACCTAGGAATGCCAACTTCCTTTTTGAATCCGACTTCACAATCTCCATCCTCGAGGAGGTCTTAAAAAGTACTTGACCTACCTCTAGGTACCCAAACCATGTTCTCATTCATCATAAAATCTCTTTTGCCTATTCCTTCAATCTTCATGCACCCTATTATGAATTACACTTCATCCAACTTTTCCTGAATACTTTCTTATACAATAACTTGTTAACTCTTACCTCTTCATCCACTTGGTCAATCTAACTCAAATGATCTTAACTTTTTATTTATCCTCATTGGAACTCCTACAAAATAACGAAACCCAATGGTTCTTGATGATAGGGGGAGAAATGGTATCTAATCCTATTATTATCGTATCTTCGTTTGAGGGAGATTTATCTTAGGGGGAGACGTCTTTCTAAGTAGGTCATGTGTTTAAAGGGAGAATTAATTTAGGGGGAGTAATTAATTAATTGCACAATTAATATTTTGATATTCCCTATGCATTTGATGAGTTTGCTTAAGTGTGCAGGAATTATTCTAAAGCGGCATCTTTCTATGGCAAAGCGTTTGATCCTTGGGTTGAGTCAAGATTGGGCGGGTTATGTTTTGAGTCTAGTGAGCTTGACGGCCCTTTAGGATTTTTGTTTGGTTTTTGTCCCGGAATAGCCAAAGGGGGAGATTTGTAAGGACACAAATTTCCAATTGAGTCCATATATAGTTTTGGCTCAATTCCGGACAAAAACATTTATTCATAGGATTTTATTTAATTGTAATATTCAAGACCTATGAAGTGTTTGTTGAAGACGTAGCGGCAAAGAGTATAAAGCATCATCAACATGCCGTAGTTTATGTGCCTCGTTTGTACGTCATCAACTTAGGTTCCATGCTCCCAAGGTATGAATGTATTTATATTTATATAGGAACTTGGAACAATGTTTATTTGGGTGTTAGGTTTAATAAAACCCTGTTTTATTTCAGAAATAATTTAAAAAGAACTTTATATTAATATATATAAATGTTTCTGGGCCAAAATAGAATTTAACAAAAATTTATGAAACTCGTTCGAAATTTCGTTCGAACGAGATTTTTCGTTCGAACCAAACTTCGTTCGAACGAGACTGCTTTCTAACCTAACTGGTCAGTCGTTAGATAAGTCGTTCGAACGACTTTCTCGTTCTAACGAGGTATCTAACGAGGTTCTAACGAGCCCAGGCTGGTCGCTCGTTAGAAACCTCGTTCGAACGACAGTCAAAGTCGTTCGAACGAGAATGCCAGGCGGGAACAGTTTTGAGCAGTTTTTTGGCAGTTTTCTCCCATGATCCCCACTTGTTTTTTAACCAACTTTTTCCAGCCTTATGAGGGACGGGAAACACATTTTTCCTTCTAACTTTTCCAACTTAGTTTATCTCCTAGAGAGAGTTTGAGAGCAAAAATATTTTTAGGAAACTGTTCATGTTTTGAGTGTAATTCTTTCATGAAAAATTTCATACACACTCTAGTTTACACCCAATTGTTTATCCAAGCTTCTATATAAATATAAATACATTCATACCTTGGGAGCATGGAACCTAAGTTGATGACGTACAAACGAGGCACATAAACTACGGCATGTTGATGATGCTTTATACTCTTTGCCGCTACGTCTTCAACAAACACTTCATAGGTCTTGAATATTACAATTAAATAAAATCCTATGAATAAATGTTTTTGTCCGGAATTGAGCCAAAACTATATATGGACTCAATTGGAAATTTGTGTCCTTACAGTTCTAATCTTCCACTTCTACACTAGGATATCGAACACTACAACTCTTTGAATATCTTCGGTTCTCAACCTCTTCTACTAGCAGGAACCCTTTCTCTACACAAACTATACACATAGCGGCTTCGTCTCATTAACCGTACAAATATCTCAAATTACTTTGCACCTACTTGTTTCTAAAATGTAAAGTAGCCCATGAAACATTCTCCTTGTCCAAAATCGATCGCAATTTCTCCACATGCTCCTTCTTCGATCATGATTATATCAAAATGTCATCAATAAATACGATGATGAACCGATCCAGGAATGGCAAAAAAACCCAATACATCATGTCCATGAACAATACTGGTCCATCTTTAAAATGTCCTCCTTTTGAATACTTAACTCATGATACACTGAGCATTAGTCAATCTTAGAGAAGAATTGAGCACTCCTCAACTGGTCGAATAGTTTATCAATATGCAATAACTAATACTTGTTATATATTGTGACCTCTTTAAGATATTCCACATATAATCGGGGTGAACCTTACTTCTCCTTCACAATTAAAATTGGATATCACCATGGAGACATGCTCCTCCGTATGAACCCTGGATTGAAAATTACTGAACCTGCTCACTCAACTGCCTCATTTTTAAATAATCCATTAGGTATGGGGCCCTAGCAATTAGCTTACTACTCGACACTAAATTTATACAAAAATATATCACTCTAACTAGTGGTATGTAATGCCCCGTACTTTTATTATTATTTAATTTCTTTGTGACTAATATTATTTATTTAATTTGGAGAAAATAATCGTGGTTTGGGCCGGGTTTGGATCGTTGAAAGGTTCCTAGAATTTTTATGAACTCAAAAGAGTATGTGGGAGGTTATCCAAGTGAGTGGATATTTAATTAAAAATAATTTTGTGTCTCTATCTATTAGTGGGAAGTTATAATTAACTAAGGTCCTCAGGTAAGGAACTAGTTAGATAAATAAATCGAGAAGTTGGGATGAACTTCGGGATTTGGGTGAACCGTGTGTGGTGGGATATGTGTACAACTTTGGTAATTATTATATATAGAGGGACGTGTGTGTGTGTGTGTATATATATATATATATATATATATATATATATATATATATATATATATATATATATATATATATATATATATGTGTGTGTGTGTGTGTGTGTGTGTGTGTGTGTGTATTCTACTTATTTATTTGAACATAACTACTCGATAGTGCTATCGTAGGAGGTTGCGCATAGTGGACAGTCCATCCTGGCATTGATCAGCAGGTGTTGGATTGGTTCCCAAGGTCATAGTATTATTGCATGGACACTATCCGGGTGTGAGGATAGGTGTTAGTTTGGAGATCGATAGGGTGAGATGTGATATGGTCGCGATCCCCAAGACGTATGTCTAAGATCGTCTCCATGATATGTGTATTCATTTGGGACCGATGGTCAGATTCCAACCCAATGGCTCGGTGTGAGGCATGATGCTTGGAGAACAATAACACATGAGGAATGCATCTGCGAGTTCCAAGATCTATGGATACGATTATATATATATATATATATATATGCTTAAATGATAGAGCATGTATAGCTATTTATAGTATGAGTGTATTTATGTATGTTTAATGATAGCAAGTGTGTCACTAAAATACTGTTTATAAATGATTACCTAGTGAAGGTAGTCAGACTTAGCTAATATCGAGTATCCGCAGAGTTTTGGGATTAAATAGAAGTTATGCATCGTAGTTAGACTCAGTAGTTTAAATAGGATAAATAAAATGAACACATTAGTTGTGCACTGTAATTGAGAGGTGAGGTTTATCTCAAGCGATTGCGACCGATTATTCTTGAAAGTAATACACTACTATTTTAACAATTTAAAACAATTATTTACTTGTGAAATTATTTTCTACTCTACGGGCTTTGACCCGCCGTTTTCTTTTTTATCTTTCCTTGTTTTCCTTTTTACACCCTAGGTGTGCAACAGCAGCAGTCAGGACAGCAAGGATAGATTCATTCTTGCTGACAGTAGTTGTGGATGCTAAATCCTCGTTTAGATGCTTCACGCTTATACTCTAGATATGATCAATTATTTTCATTTATTGTTGGGTGTGTTTCCCATAGATGATAGATTTTATCTTACCGCAAACCTTTATATTTTGTCAGACATTTACTCTTTCGTATTTTGTTATTATTCGACTTATATTAAGGAGGTTATTTGGTGACCGATGGTATATTCAGTTCACCCTTATTTCTTATATATGCATGGCGATTATTTCAATCATTGTGGTTATGTGGATTGTTCTTATCATTTATGTTATACTATTATTTGTGACAGTGATGTTGAGAATGATCCATACTGAGATTCTTGTTATATTTTAGTAAAATATTGGACACTCAGTTTTAAAATAGGCGGGTTGCCACAATTTGTATCAGAGCATTAGTATATATTGTCCGTAGGATCTGCGTGGACTTGCTCTGTTGTCAGCATTGCATTTTTTTTACTTAGAGCCCTATGATTAGGATTGTTGGTTCATGTTGTGCGTTTACGAGTCTAATATTAATACTATTTAAGTTATCTATTAAATAACTATTAATTCATTGTCGTGTATTAAGTCCAATTTCAATTTAGAATAATACACACACAATCACAAAACATACGAAAATATAAATACTGACATCACGTGCACTATAGGCACATATAATCATAAATAATAAATTTCACCATTTAATTAATGCATTAAAATTATGAGGTATTACAAATCTCTTGTGATCACGCTACACCCAATTCATCGTAACTCCTACTAAGTCCACTTGATAAACATGGTATACAATATATTTAACCATAAATGTAAGTGTTGATACAAAAATTAGTCAGATGATGTGGACCAATTATATGACAACACATGTAGTCCTACGTGGAAAAAATATATATTTACCGAACAACTTAACTGGGTGAGCAACATAGCGCATCGAGCTACTTAGCATTCTGAGCTACCTAGCGTATCGAGCTACTCAACGTGCAGAGCATCTAGTCAGGAAGATCAAACGACAATTATAGATGCAATGAACATCGGATTCAATGAACATTCTTATTATGTACAGATGTATATGTCTATTAAATAACTTCGTATTGGCTTTTCATATGGACAGCCTAAGGGATATAAATGCATTATAATCCCCTCCATAGCGGGGCGATTGAGAATTGATCATTTACGATCATCATCAAGATTAAGGCAAAAAAAACACCCAGCAATACAAAACAGTGGATGTAGGCCATTTTCCTAAGGTTGAATCACTTTAAAAATATTTTGTCTTATTTCTCATTTCATATTTATCTGTGATTAATTAATTAGATCAAGTCTTGTTTTTTACATCAACAGATTGGCGTCGTCTGTGGGAATGACTATACGTAGCGTTTTTCACTAAAACATTCACCAAACATGGCTGAGCTCCCAGAATCTAGTAATAGGAACAATAACAGAGTTCCCCCAACCCATCTGTTCCTCCAACTGTCAACGAACTCACTGGAATAGTGGCCAACATAGACAGGGGACAAACAGCCATGCATGAGCCCATGTGACAACTCATTCAAATTGTTCAAAATGCAACGCCTGCCCAGTCAGGCCAGGGAAGCGTTCATAGAAACACTCACCTGCCGTCTTCGAGATTCAAATGCACTCTGTTTCCCCATGCTTCCCCGTCCAGGCATACTGAATCGCATCCTACTGAGAGGTCCAGTGATCCCTCCTATCAGCCTGGTCGTATATCTCCCATAAGAGTCGTGGACTCTCAAGCAAATGTTACTTTAACTCCGGAATGAACCAGCGCTCTGGAGAGGTTGAGTAGAGTCTCCCCCTTTGACCGTTTGGGCCCTAGGAGGAATAGAAATTCCCCTAGGATTGCGTCGAGAAATTCTTAACGACCAAACGATCTAAGGGAAGGTTCTGCCCAATCACACCCGTCAGCTCGCACAGAAAGATCCCAAGAAGATAATTTAGCACAATCTGTTATTCGGGCAAATAGGTTGGAGGCTGGAAATGACGCGTGGAAGGTCTCCATTCAGAGGTTAGAAGATAGGTTAGGGGAAATGGCTAAGGCCAAAAACCCTCTCCAAAGAACGTTTATCAAGGGATCACCCTTCGTACAAGGAATTATGGACTTTCCCACACCATCAAAGTTTAAAGCTCCTGTAGTTACACCGAAGTACGATAGAAAAATGGATCATGTCCTCCGTATGGAGCAGTACCAAGCTGTTGTCGATATCTATGCAGTTCCTGATGAGATGAGATGCAGGGCATTCTCAGGAACCATCACTGGGTCAACTCAAATATGGTGCAACAATCTTCCTCGGGGGCAGATTATTGCTTTCCATCAACTGGGAGAGCTCTTTATAGGAAATTTCTATTTTAGTGCGAAGCCATTTAAGAGGGTATCACATCTGTTGAGTGTAAGGCCGAAAGCAGGAGAGAGCACCAGGGATTACATCACTCGTTTTAATAACGAGAAACTTGAGGTAATTGATTAAGAAGAGAAGACATGCATTACAACTTTGATGAGTGGTCTTTTACCAAACAAGTTGTATTATACTTTGTCCAAAGATCCCCCCAAATCCATGGCAAATTTGATGGCGAAAGAAGCAAAGATCATGAACGCAGAAGAAGCCATGGCTCCGAAGAAGAACTCCGATACAAAAGTGGAGACTAAAGTTGAAGGTAAATCTAAGAGGAAAGATCACAACCATAATGGGGGTAACAAGCAGTTGAAAGGCAAAGAGACGATAGAGCACTTAAGGAAGTATGGGAATTATACTCCCTTAAAGGTGGATATAAACCATATTCTAGAAGAGATAAAGAACAATGAAGAACTAAATTGGTCGGAGAAGTTGAGGACAGCCCCTAAAAGGAGGGATAAGTCCAAGTATTACGAGTTTCACAAAGACCATGGCCACACGACCAAGAAGTGCATAGCTCTTCAGAATGAAATTGAGGCACTCATTCGACGAGGGAAATTAAGCAGGTTTATTGATCGCCAGAATGATGGGAAGACCAATGATAGAGCAAGGCCAAGTTCTAAATCTCCTCGTCGAACAAGAGATAATAAGAAGAGGGGCCATGAAGATGATCTGAAGGATGATCCCGACCTCCCCAAAAAGCCAAGGCAACCAGAACGCGAAGTATTTTCAATCCATTTTGGCTCATTCGAATGTAATGTGATTACAGGTGGAGATGCAGGAGGTGGGGATCATACTGCTGAAAGGAAAGCTTACCTCAATGAGGACCAAGCTTGCTCCTATATACAGCGAATAAATCTGGCGAAAGAGGATCACCCGAGGAAGGTTAATAACGATAGACTAGTCATTGGTTTTTCCAAAAGTGATCTGGAAGGCGTCTTGTATCCTCGCGACGAATCCTTGGAGATCAAGATGAGGATGAAGGATGTGATCATCTCAAGAGTATTGGTAGACAATGGTAGTTCGGCAGACATCATGTTCTACTCTTGCTTTGACAGTTTAAACTTGAAACTAGCCCAATTGGAGCCATATCACAGGCGAATCCTCAGTTTTACCAGTGAAAAAGTCTTTCCACTTGGGACGATCAAGTTGGACATGCTTATTGGTATCTGGCCTGCTTGCAGAATAGAAAAAGTATGCTTTTTTATAATGGAAAAAAACGTCCAATCAGCCTACAACATAATCATGGGAAGGGTAGGCCTGAAAAAATTCGAAGCACTGCCATAAATAGTACATCAAAGCTTGAAGTTTTCGACCAACTTTGGAGTTAGAATTATGAAGGGTGACCAGAAAGTAGCTCGATAATGCTACTATTCATCTGCCGAATAGGAAGAGGTGGAGGAAGCTAGGAAGAAGACCACCACCTACCAAGTGGACGAGTCTGAAGATGCAGAGATTGAGACATTGGACCCTAGAGATGAGTCAGATATCGTGAAGGGTCAGATCATGGAAGCAACGAAGAATGTTATTCTGGACGATGAACGACCAGAACGAACAACTCGAATTGGCGCTTCACTGGACCCGTCAATAAAGCGAGAGTTAGTGGCATTTTTTAGGCATAGAAAGAAAAATTTTATATGGAGTCAGGAAGATATGCCAGGGATATACCCAGCCTTCTTGTGCCACGAGCTCAATGTTAATAATGAGATAAAATCGGTAAAGCAATGAAGAAGGGTCTTCAACCCAGAGAAGAATCAATCTATTCAGGAGGAAGTCGAGAAATTACAAAAGGCTTTTTTTATCGAGGATGTGAAATATCCTGATTGGTTAGTCAATGTGGTGATGGTAAAAAAGAAAAAGAATAAATGGAGGATGTGCGTAGAGTTCACAGATCTCAATAAAGCCTGCCCAAAAGACCACATCCCTCTGCCCCGAATAGATCAGCTGGTAGATGCTACCTCGAGGCATGAGTTGCTAAGATTCATGGACGCTTCTTCCGACGATAACCAGATTAAGATGAAACCAGAAGACAGGGAGAGTACTTCTTTTATTACCCCAAGGGGGACATACTACTACAATGTTATGTCGTTTGGTCTTAAAATGCAGGTGCAACGTACCAGCGATTAATGAATAAGGTGTTCGATGAGCAAATCGGTAACAACATGGAGGTTTATGTCGAGCTAAACTTTCGATCAGCTGGAGATATATCAGATGAAGCTGAACCCGACTAAGTTCGTATTTGGCATACGAGAAGGAATGTTCCTCGGGTATATTATGAATCAGTGAGGCATTAAGGAAAATCCTGAGAAGATTAAAGCTTTGCTGTAACTATGATATCCAGCTACGAAGAAGGAGGTGAAAAGCCTCACAGGGCGGGTTGCAGTTCTCATCAGGTTTATATCACGAGCAACGGACATATGTTTTCCATTATGGCAATAAACTAGCAAAGCAAATCAGAATCAATCAATAACAGTGTAACTACATATTGAGCAAGTAAGGTAGAAAACTCAGAATAAATAACAAAGTCCATTTTATTAATCACAGGAGGAGAATGTACAACCAGATTTACAATGAAAGGGAAAAACATAAGAACAACATAATTAAAGAACCTAATAACTCTACACCTTCTCCTTATTTCCTACAACATCTTCAGTCAATTTTGATGAAGGAGTTAGTTGCTCGGATGGCAGTTGAGGTTGTTCGGTAGAAGTTGCCACCTGTTCAACTTGCTCGAAATATTGAGGAAGGGTAGCAGCAATTGCTGGTTCTACTATTACCATAGAAGATTTATTAGATGCAATTTCATCTTCCTCTTCTTCTTCAACAGTAGGAGGAGGGCCATGGGTGTGTTCCTAAAATAGTTCAGAATCCTCAGTAACATTAAACCTCTTTAAAGATGCTACCCATCCATCTCTGAAGTATTTCAAACTTGCATACTCTATCTGGGAAGAGACAGCAGCTAAGGCCTTATTCCATCATTTGTCCCACCCAGAGCTAAATGACTTTTTCACAACAGCTTTCCTCTTCGCTCTCGCCGAGGAGGTTTTCTCCCTGAGAAGATCTTCGGTGGACTTCACCTTCTCTTCAAGATCTTTCTTACTCTATTCAGCCTCTTTAAGCTTGGCATTAGCTTCCTTGGAGGCATTCACAGCCTGCTTTTGAGTTATATCATCTAGTTGAAGTGCTGACTTAGCAGATTTAATCTTCTTCTCCCAAGAAGCTTTGCCATCTTCATACTTCTGTCGGGATTCCCCCAAAGACTCTGACAACCCAGCAAGGTCTTCCTCAACACCATTGGATGAGGTTGAAGCTTTGATGGCTTCATCCTTCTCCACGATATTGTCGAAGCACACCAAAAACTGTAAGATGAAGAAAGCCAGAAATCAGAGCATGAACACAGCAATGAAAAATTAGAAAGATAAGTATAATGACCACTTACTGATGCAAGAAGTTGGGCTGACACATTAATAACCTTATCCGGAGGAGTTAAAGTATCAGCAGCTCGACAGTCGGGCAACATCCCTGACTTGATAAATTTCTTGGCCAAGTCAGGGGTAAGGATAGCTAAAAAACTAGCCCTCAGAGAAGAAATCCCAACTCCAGAAGGTTGGGCAACAGTATCTACAGGCCTTTGAGCAAGACCCCTCCTCAAAGGAGCATCTTCAATCAAAGGTGTTATCTCTTTCGGGACAACAGCTTCAATCAAAGGTGCTGCCTCTTTAGGGGAAACAGGGGGCTCATTGATGATATTTTTTGTAGGAGGAACAACATCCTTCTTCTTAGTTCCATCAGTTGGAACGTCGTTTTTACTTTTCTCGTCGCTTTTGCTCTTCTTCGCTCCTTCAGCACCAGGTGCGAACTTGGTAAAGAACTCGGGTACACTCCTCTTCTTCGTCATCAAATCACCAATAGAGGTGCCAAAGTCAGAAGAAGATTCTCCTACAATTGCTGGAGATGTCGATGCTTGATCAAGATCAACCACCACTAGAGGAATGAGAGGTCGGGCAATAAAAGATGAAGTAGTATTTTTATATCTCAGAAAGTAGGAAGCAGACCTCACATGCTCCCCCTTAACGGACTGATGCAAACCCCAGATAAGTGCCAATTTTTTTATATTTACGTCACTCTCTTTTGAAGGCTTCCTTTTGTTATCAGCTATAAAATAAAAATGTACATGTCAGTGACGCATTTTATCGAACAAAAATAGAGATAAATTGAAAACAAAATAAAAACAACCTATCCCATTGCCATAAAGTGGACATCTGGGACCTTGGTAAACATCATTTCCCTTTAATGGTGGGTGTTGCCAATTTTTCATCACCACCCAAAGATCAAAATAGTCCCTGTTAGCATCGAGAAGATTGACCACTAAAGATCTATTTGAAAACTGAGTTTTTAAATAAAAATTGGTGTCGTTGGTAATCCATTTATAACAATACATAATTTCAGGAATACCTAAACGAGTTCCATGTATTTGATTTAACCTATTTACGTCATTAACTACCCTCCATGTATTTGGAGCTACTCTTGCAGGAACAATATCAAAATATTGGCGAAAACTCCAAACACAAGGGATTTGGCGGAAAAGAAAAACCACACTCCGCTACAAAAATGAAGGGAAACCAATGTCCCTCAGCTAAAGAAAATAAATCAGAAGGGAAAGGAGGATCCTCTAGAATAACCCAAGAGGGAATTGCAAAATCAGCCCGAAACTTATCCAATGACTCGACAAGATAAACCACGGTGGATAAAGCAAATAAAGAAGAAGGAAGAAATTCTTACAGAAAAACTGAGAAATATGCTAAGGCGGATGACAGAAAGAACGACAGTACAAGGATAGAGTGAGAAGACAAAGAGTTTAGAAATTTGGAACTAAAAAGTTGAAGATGATCTGTTTCTATCTCATTTAAATGCCCTGCATCGGGAAGCGAGAAAAGAAATGATTATTAGAAAAGATGATTGCGTTTTTGGCGGCTAAACGATGAAAAAGACGCAAATACCCAAGCGTCTGCTGAAAATTCAAAATATTTACAAGTTTGCCATTTCGCGCTCAAATGACTAGACTGGGTAAAACACGTCCGAGCAACTTCTGGGTATAATGTTCCACATTCTCATATTCAACCTCAACTGTGAAACATTGGGGGCTTCTGTTGATACAAAAATTAGTCAGATGACGTGGACCAATTATATGACAACACGTGTAGTCCTACATGGAAAAAATATATATTCACCGAACAACTCAATTGGACAAGCAACATAGCGCACCTAGCTACTCAGCATTCCGATCTACCTAGCGTATCGAGCTACTCAACGTGCAGAGCATCTAGCCAGGAAGATCAAACGATAATTACAGATGCAATGAACATCGGATTTAATGAACATTCTTATAATGTACAGATGTATATGTCTATTAAATAACGGCGTATTATCTTTTCATATGGACAGCCCAAGGGCTATAAATGCATTGTAATCCCCTCCATAATGGGGCGATTGAGAATTGATCATTTACGATCATCATCAAGATTAAGGCAAAAAAAAGCACCTAGCAATAAAAAACAGTGAACGTAGGCCATTTTCCTAAGGCTGAATCACTTTAAAAAGCTTTTGTCTTATTTCTTATTTCATATTTATTTGTGATTAATTAATCAGATCAAGTCTAGTTTTTTACATCAACAGTAAGGCATCCTCACAAACATGATTCTTATTTCAAAATGAACTAACACACCTTTATTAAAAATAAATGGCATACATGGTTTTTAAAAAAAAAACAATCTCCCATTTAGTCTTAACGTCATATACCTATACATCCAAATCCCAGTCCATAGAATTAGAAGTCTATGTCCATAATTATAGAATGATTAACCAGGTGTTATCCGACGAAACTTTGGCCGTAAACATATTACATCCCGCGTTAGATCTCTATAAGTAGGTGAAACCTATGCTCAAAGCTTTAATTAAGGAAAACCCTGCCACGATCAAAGACTTAATCGATATGAAGTATCCTTGAACTACAAAATAAGTCCAGTGAATGGTTGGGAGAGTAAAATCCCTGAATAATTTCATTTCAAAATTTACTAACAAATAACCACCCTTTTTAAAATCCCGAAGAACACATTCCAATGGACTGCATAAGCAAAAGAGGCCTGTCAAAATCTTAAAAAAATACTTGGGCACCCCCTATTTCTCTTTAGAACTATCACAGGTGAAGAACTATAACTCTACATGGAAGCCTCATCGACCACTATAAGTTTCGCCCTCGTCCGTGAATAATTAACAATCTAATATCTAATTTATTAGTTAATTGAGCCCTTTAGGGAGATGAGAGTCAATACCCCAAGGTAAAAATGTTATCTTTATTTCTAATTATATATTCTAGATAGATAAGGCATTACTTTCAAGCTCACATAGTCAATGTTATGACATATCAACCCCTGAGGTATACCCTATAGAGGCCCAAAATATCAGGAAGATTGGTAAAGCGTTAACTGGAGCTCAGAGAGTTCGACATCAAATATTTGTGGACACCCTAATGCGTAATAGGGGCTTGAGTATGTCATCCTTAAAAATAAGAGTAATAAAAAAATTTGAAATTCTAATAGACCCCTAAAAATTTTGGGAGTGCAATTAGAAATTTCTCTAAAAACCAAGAAAAAAAGAAAAATCAGCAAGGATGGGTCCACTACTGAACGGTTAAAAATCCTGGGTAATCATTACTAAATCTACACTATTAATTGAATGATTAAACAAAAGGGACATATGTCGCTACAAAATCAACCCAGCCCTACGCATGTCCCAAAAAATTTTGATCCACCTTACATGTGTCATTATGATTAACCGAATGATTAATCAATCCCTTAATCGAACGGTTAATGGACTCGCATCAGAAACTATGAAAAGGGGCTTCCACCAACTTAGAAAAGCACCCCAAAACCCAACATTGATTCCGTTTTCTAACTTTCTTCAACCTCAAGCATCTCTGAATCTCGAGTTTTGTGAAAAATCTGAGCAAAATCTCAACTTTTCAAAAAGTGGCTTCCTTCAAATTATAGATTCAAATCTCTACCCGCACCCTATAAAAGTTATCTCTTTTAAACAAAACTCTGCTCAATTGAACAGTGCCATCTCATAGGTGACAGTCCCTCATCCAAAATTTAACTCGTGGTACATGGTTAAAGAAACTATACATAAATTTTGAGTCAATATTATATATACAAAATGTGATATAGAATTGACCGTATCTCTCTAGGCTATCTAAACTCGACTCCCAATAGGGGTCCGAGTATGCACTTTATAGCGTATATATTTTAAAGCCTAGTTTTTACCCAACACCTCTACCAGATGATCTAGATAAACATACTCATATGTTACACAAAATGCTAATCAACTGGCACAATTTAGTACATGTGGACACCCTAATTTGTAATTTGGGCTTGAGTCCTTCTCCTAATCACACTCCTATGAACCAGAGAGATAGAAATTGGACACCACCAAAAGAATAGGGTTAAACTATCCCTAGAAAATATTGGGGGGAAAAGTGAAGTTTTCCTAAAAAAAATGCATCAAAAAACACGGAGCAGCTTTTGTAGAACCTTTAAATCTTTTTAACTGAATTATTAACCAAATTCGCAATCATGACCATATCCCCCCTTTAACCGAACAGTTAATGGAGGGGGACACCTTTCCCTATTTTATATGGATCATCCCTATGTGTGTCGCTATACCCTTGGTCCGTCCTATATGTTGCACTGCATTTAACTATTTGGTTAAAGGATCCGAATCAGACTTTATAAAAATGGATCCTTAATAACCTTAAAAAGATCCCCAAAACCAAATATTGATTATGTCTTCTCTCTTTATTCGACCCCTAGCATCTCTGAATCTCGAGTTTTGTCAGAAAACTAGAGTGAAGTTCAAACTTTAGAAAAGTAGTTTCCTCCGATAAACAGAGGCAAACCTCTACACACAGCAATGAAAGTTGGCTCTTGCAAATGAAGCTTTGCCCAACGGTGCCACTCCATAAAAGAAACTACCCCGGGAAACATTAGGCTTACGCTACAAGGTTAAAGAAACTCTATAAAAATCTTAGGTCTATACCCAAAATATATAATGTGATACAAATTTTTTATATCTGATTAAATCACTTAGACCAACCCCCATTAGGGGACCGGGTATGCACTTTACAACGTTTATATTTTAAAGCCTGTTTTTTACCTATTACCTATGTTTGTTGAGATGAAATGACATACTCATGTGTTAAAATAAGGTTAATCAAAAGATATAACTAAATACGACATCAAAACATATTTATCAAAACTGTTCTCGGGAAAGTCTTCACGAACCTAGTTACTGTAAAACTTTGCTAAAAACTAAAGTCTAAAATTAGAATGGTCTCATAACTTCTCCGAGCGAAAAAATTATGTCTCAATGGTGACACCCTCGAATATGTGTTTTCTTGGAATACTTATTAAACACAAGCCTTTGATCAACGTATGATTAACATATCAATATGATATTCCAACTCATAACTAAAATGTTATATTAAGGACAAGGCTTCATAAATACCATAATATTTTATTTTGTATACTCGGTATCCCGTCGTCTACTCCCGTAAATATGTCACGTTTGTTAGAATTATGTTGGCTTTTATACAAAGTCCTCTTGCGTAAGTAGGCGCAAAACCGAGATAAACTCATGAGCTGAAGCCTTATAATACATCTCATGGCATATTATTTATTTAGGATGCCTCCATATCTAGTCCAAAACACCTTTCTCAAAAGAAGTCATCATTTATATCACTTCGAATCAGCTCGAGGTACATAGATCTCTGTATGTGACTTATGGTCCTCTCTAACCCTAAATAAACCCCATCCCTTCTACACTTCCAAAATAGTCTGAAGGTTCAACAACACCTTCGGACTAGTGATCATCCGATAATGATAACAAAATTGCCTTTGTCACTAAAATTGGGTTAATTCCCATTCTGAACCTCCATCAAAGCTACCATATGTCTCACAGATAGCTCTTATGCCTCTCAAGACAAGTCCTCGCACTTTCACACACATCATGTTAGAACCTCACCATGCAGATTACTACAACAACCAAACTATGTAGACTTTTATCTCGTGGATACACGTGTACGTAGGCAAAATACTGAGTCCTTCTCATTATTACATGCCTCGATAATATATCTATAGATATGTTGTCACCATAGAGATGAACCCATCTCTCGTATAACCTTTTAAACCCTCTCTTGCACCCCAAACGAGATATCAAACCATCTCATGACATGATTTCTCATGCAAATGCACACACACAAGCACTCTTGCTTACCATTATACAAGTTGAGCTTTCTCATGTGAAATGATTTCTCATGCATACACACACACAAAATCACTCTTGCATACCGTTATGCAAGTCGAGCTTTCTCGCGAGCTTACTCACATATTAATGGCCACCCGATATACAAATACGCACCCTGACACTAGAATTATTATGTAACTGCACCGGTTTAAGTGACATTCCTACACATATCACTAATACCATTTTTTCATACCTAAGTATTTATCTGCGTTTTAAATGATTCTCAAATTAAGGTGTCTCAGAATGTTCTAAAATAAACTAAAAGGTAATCACATACTGAATTTGCCATAATACGTATATAGAGAAGCATAAAGAACATGTGGGAATACCTTCCCCACTCGTAACTTGGTTCTCGAATCCACAACAAGATTTTTTGGATCACTTACTAACCACAACTGGCTTTGGGATTTACCCAAAAGAGCTAACCCTAACCTTTTGTTGTTTTATATAAAATAAACCAAAGAACCTAAATAATCGACAACCCCTTACACGAAGAATTAGGCTTAGGCCTAAACAAGGGTGTGCACCAAAAACTGGATATGATGTCGAACAGTTTCCAAGGGCAATCATCAATCACTAAACCAATAACCCAACCTCATAGAGAAACAATGGATCGAGAGACAAGCACTCTCGCATCCCAATAGGATCAACAACTCATGAATCATTGGTCGGATGTAGCATCCCTCTATCCCCCCGAGTTTCATCCAGGGTCCATAACACCAAAGTGGCGACTTCACTGGGGATACATCAAGCAAGTTGAACTATCCTTATGCTTCCTTTCTATTTTATCTTAGTATCGCTCCCCCACATGACTACTTTACGTACATTTTAGAACTATTTAGAGGCTTTAGTTTTATAGTTCCTCTAAATGTAAATACATGCTTCGGCACACAAGAAGGACTTTATATAAAACAAACATCAAAGTATGTAAAAATAAAGATTACCTATTTTGCATCACGCACTACATAGTCTTGATTTTCACATTGTTTAAACCCTATAATCTCCACTCCAAAAGTGGTCAACTGAAAGTCTGGTCCCTAATGAATATTCTCACTCTTATCTCCCACCCGTCTGGTATTTCGGCCATTTTCTCTCTCGATCATATAGTCTCGGTGAAAGGGAATGTTTGGAGCTCATCCAATACCGGGGTATATTGAATAGGCTGTCATAGATATTTAGTATGAGGGTAAAGTGGTTTCACACATACTTTAAAGGTTGTTCATTCCAATCAGGTTGGCATCTCGTGATCCATGGCAATGAAAAGCAATCCATAGATCACTGAGTTGCATCACCTTTTTTGCATGTATAATAGGGCTTTAGGAAACACACCATATTGCATAAAGAATAAATACTTAGAGGTCAATCGCTTTGACTGATTTTTTCAAAATTATCAGACGGTCGGAGGTTATTCTTAAACCCCTCAGATTTCATGATAAATGTTTTCCCTATTACACTAAAGGGAAAACATTATGAATCCGAAAGTCATCTCGAAAACATAATTCCTTGACGTCAGATACACTTTTCCACATCTTACTTTCAATAAAATAATAGACCACGGTCTATTACTTCACGCTCCTCATTCAAAAAATGATACCTCACCCTAGTGAACCCGAATCCAATGGGACTTTGTTCAGTTCTTCCCCTTTGAATATACTACCAAAAAAATATAAAAAAATACCATACACACCATGTAATAAAAAAATTAGGGCACTAGGTTGAGCATAAGTCTTCCTGCAAGAGAATACTACTATCCCCGGAGTTTGAGAGAACATAGCCCCTATTCCTAACACTAGTACACCACCTGCGGCAGCGATCTATACAATATCGACTAATCCTCAAGATCCATCCACACCAATTCTAGCACCAACTCCCCCTGCTAATGCCGACTCCCCGCCACTTCCAAGTGTCATTCACCCCTCATGTTTAATTTTAACCATACCATCAGTACCCAGAGTACCCTAACCCTGCTATGAAGTCCCCCCATGAACTGAATTTGTAGCTCCTCCATCAATACATGAGGTTGATCCTCCTCCTCTGAACCAAGAGATAATGTAGGTCCTCTATGAATTGTGTCTCCTCCAAGAAGCCATCAATAAGTTGTAAACCACGGATGAGTTTACGAATATCAAGAAAATGGCCCTCGACCCTAAAGACTGGTTACCAGAAAAATTAAAGATTCATATCTTTAAGACACACAGAGGATTGGGCTCTCTATATTCCCATTTTTCCAACTACCACATGCAGATGCGAGATGTAAATACAGATCTCAAGGTCCTAGATATATCACTCTCATCCACTGTGTCTAGAGGATACCTCACCTAGTATATGGGTCCAAAATGTGAGGGAATAGCCAAAACCTAGGATGATCTATGATGTGTCTTTTTTAAGAAGCATTAATATAATAAGGAGATTGACATCATACGTAAGAACTTATACATGTTAAAGAAAAGGGAAGGGGAGGCAGTTGGCACTTTACTCGCTGGAGATAGAAAGTCAGTCAAATGGTCAATTGCCATTGGAAAATGATCAGATTGAGATCATGATCAAATACCTCTGAAATGAAGTATAAATAAAACTAGGGCTCACATGGATCCCAAACTTGAAGGCTCTCAGCCACATAGGTGCAAGATTGAAGAAATTTTGGCCGCTCAACTACTAAATCTACATAAGAGTCCCGTCGACCAAAAAATCATCTATTTTCCCGTAAGAACTAACTTGGAGCCTCCATATCTCATATCACTACCCTTATAGTCAGTTTGCAACCAGAGATACTAACACCTCCCAAACTATGGTAGCCATCGATGCACCTTTTTAGCCAAGATGCCATGAAAAACTCTCAAGTCGTTCCCCTCTCAAAGAGTAGACACCTCATATATCTCTAAGATCCTCTCGATCGGGTCTTCATCGCACTAAAATTGAATGGTAGTCTTAAAACCCTCAATCCTAGGCCACCTCCTACCATCCCAAATAGGAACTGAAGACCTACTCACATTGCGAGATCCATCAGCGATCGAGTCACGTCATGGATAACTGTGGGGCATTGAGATATTCCATCCAAGGCCTCATTGTTATTGGGAGCCTCATCCCACCAATTCCAATGTTTCATAAAAATCCCTTCCATATCATCCCAACCCACACACCATTGCCTCATCAGACACCCCATACCCCAAACGCTGACCTGTCCACCCTGATAGTCCCCATCCATCAAAAATCGAGGATAAGGACACACTCACCCTTCCAAATAGCAACCCCTTTGGGCACGGCATCGATCGCCATTAAAATCATTGTCGAGACTAAGCACACTATTGACCATATGAAATTATTCATCGTTTCCATACACTTATTACAAATTAGCCATTGTACCCTGAACTTTAACCTAGTCAAGAATTTTGTGCTCTCTAAAGAGTCGAGGCTTCTTAATTCTTTTATGGAGAAAATAGATCTCTCAACCAACAGGGAAAATATGTATGATGAGTCCCTTCAAGAAATTGATTATATCACATTCACAGTACCAATACAATCCACTGGTTAGGATGGATCGACTTTTGAGGTACACATATTTTCCTTCATAGATTCAGGAAACAATAGTGATGCCCACTCACCCATTACTTCAAACACATTCTCGGTCGGCTTTTTGAAAAACCATAGGAGCGCTAGATTTTTAAGTTTCTAAAGAAAGGAACTCATAATTCAAACATTCCTATATCTTAACCCCATGTACAAATGAGTGAAAGCGATTGTGGACATCCCGATTTCCACGTTGCGCTCACTCTCTCCTTCCTCTCCTTCCTCCCATGAACGGGGATCGGGGAAAGAAAATAGGGGATGAAAAAAGGCATCGCGAACTCGTGCAATTCTTCGGTCGTCGTCGTTGGGGGGTGAATGTAAAGAGATGGAGTCGCCGGCCTATTTTACACAAAAAAAGGAAAAATAACATGTCGTCGCCCGGAGAGAGCGGCATCAAAGATAAACTGATGCTTACGAAACTAATAGTTACGAAATGGGAAGGTGTTAGGCACCCATCCCGCCCTTTCGGTCTATCATGGGCTTGTGTTATTATTTTCCTTTATTTCTCCTTGAATTGTGTGTGCGTGTATATATATTGGAGATCGAAATCGCCCAACTCATATCATAGAAAAGATAGAGTGAGGTCATCCATAGGAATGTTTCCAAAATATTCTATATAAAATTCGATTTTAAGTGTTTATCCCAATATTGGTCGTTATTGTGAAACGATAATATATTTTGGATAGAACGCTAACGAAGATAACAAATAGAATATGTATTAAAATAATGTATAGATGCAGAAATGGGGATTTGGAAAAATTAGAAATTTGGAAAATTGGGAAATTGGACTCGAGTCTCGGGTTTTAATCCAAAACGCCTACGTAGCCTATAAAGGCGTCAAAGTCCACATAGTTTGCATGCGGCATAAGGGTGGGCTTTATACCATAGATTTGAACGGGGTTTTATTATATGTGCGTGGGTAGAAAATGTGTTTTTAGTTTTGAAAAAGTGTGATGGAAAATCCCGTTCGGAATTTATAGGCGCAACCCTCTTTTTGTTTGTTTTGGATTTTTTATAGAAAATAAAGTATGTGCAATATACTAATGAATTTTATGCAAAAACAAGACATTTAAAGAGATAGGAAAGGATTTGGACCTTCTTTCAAGCTTGACCTTTGATTAGATGAACTAACTTGAAGGTGAGATGAATGTTGGATGAGAGAGAAAGAGATTTTTCCAAATTGGGTATGAAAAGTGATGATACTGAAAACATCACCACCAGTATGAGGTATTGATAAGATCAATTTAGCAATAACAATGGCAGCACAAGAGTAGATATATGGTAGAGGGAGGTGAGGAGAAGAGGAGAAACACTAGCATATAAGTGGTTTAGCCAATCTGGCCGACGTCCATTGTGAGTGTGTGTGATTTTCACTATAATGAGGGCACTAATGGCCTGTGATATAATCTCTCACTTTCTCTCTCTAGTGTGTATTCAAACAGATCTTTTGCTAGGGTTATAATTCTAGATCCCCCTCCAAGGTAGGGGAAGATATGTATATATAGTACTTGGGTGGTGTAATGTCCCCCTCCCCCCCAAACATGTAATAAGCATGTATATGATAATCTAACGAGTGTCCTGTTGGCACCTGGATGATCTCATGTAGATAATGATGACCAAATATTCCCTCACATGAGGGGAATGATTTAGTTATAACTGCCTAGACCACGTATTCCAAGTCTTTCATGTGTTTGCGTATGCTCGGACCTGTGACGTTACCTGTTGTTCCCTCGGCCTGGACAAGTACGAGGTTGGGGAAGTTCGATAGTGTTGCTTTGTCATATCAGTAATCAGAATGATCTCATGGAAGACTAGCTGAGGTTAGGCATGAGGTAGGATGCAATGTCGACTGAGGCTGAGTACGATGTTGACCATAGCTTGACCCATAAAATGCTATTGACCTCGGCTACTGGCCAGTCGAGGTTGGTCAATGAGGAGCCAACCTTCCAGGAGATAACCTTTTCGATGGCTATTGTAAGCTTCCTGTCAAACTTGTTGTGAGACAGGCCGAGGTTAGTGACCCTGAGTACGAGGGTACACTTTGGGCATATCAATCACCCCTAGCCCTTAGTCTTCTATATGAATATGTGACTGAGGAGTACGAGAGTCAGGTCAATGAAGGGACGTTTTTATGTCTTGGGGTTTAGAGTGGTTCCTTGAACACATGTCATTTACTGAAGTGGCTAGCATTTTTCCCAACATATGCAGCTCTGACAACGTCTTTTAGACTTTCTAGGGCAATGATGAGTGCCTCGCACCTTATCATTGCAAGGATATTTAAACCCTTTTATCTTTTCATTTTCTTTCTTCTTTAGCTCTCCCGCCTTTAGCCCTTCTTCAAATTTTATCCTCAAAACCTCCAAGCTTTGCTGCAACTCAAGGTTCTAGCTTCTAGTTTCTTCTTCCTTCCTTAGAATTCTTCCAGGTATTGCTTTTCAACTTCAAACTTTTCATTTCTGGGTATTATTTTACATTTTGGTTTTCCGATGGCCTTTTTTCTTTTTCGGTGAGAGTTTCCACCATTGCTAAGTGGTTGTTGGGATAAGGTTGTCATGTTTAGGTAGTATTGGAGCCATACCATGCTACTCCGAGGTGGTTTTAGCCATAAACTTCCCTCTTTTAGGATTTTTGGTGACCTTTCGACCATCTTCTCCGGTGACCTAGCTTAGGGAGTTCTTGGTGTTCTTATTTGAAACCCTTCAACTTCCAACCTTTGATTTTTAGCTTAGGTAGAATAACATGTGTACCTATTTGTAGTTTTTCCCTCAAGTGTAGTGTCATCCACCATATGCTCAGACCTTTGTATAAGCTTGATGAAGAGCTTCCATCTCTACATGAGAAGACCTTTGAAAATATTAGGCAGATAGAGTTAGCCCAGGATGAGGCTCATAGGGCTGAGGCCTTTCCCCTCAGACCAATTTTCCTTCCACCCTTGAAGGTCGTATACCCTGAGCCTACTGAAGTTCCTGAGTCGATGTCTGAGTCATCTTCCTCAGAACCTATGTCTACCTCTGAGGCTGCTGAGTTTGTAGACTCTTTCCAAGAGGTTATGGATTGCTCCCCCAAGGTAAGTGTTGTCTCTGAGGGAGAAGAGGTTTCTGACCGTTCCTCCTCCCATCAAGAGGCTATCACCTCTCGTAGGTCTTAGTCCATTGAAATCTTAGGGACCAGTGTGGAAATTCACCCTCTTATTGATGTCACACCTCTATCGGCTGCTACTGGTGCTGAGTTTGTGAAGAGGTTTCCTGTTAGCACCCCCTTTGAGGCACAACCTCAGACTATTAATGATAATGATGGTGATGAAGGGAGTGAACTTGACACTTCCAAGGTTGATGGTCCAGATACTTCTGTCACTGAATACGACCTTCTCATCTTCAGACATCTGTATGCCATTCCTTCCTCCTTTACCTTCTTAAAGGATGAGAAGGCCTTTGACGGTCGAAAGGGATAGCTCTGCGTCAATGAGCAGATATCCAAACTCGTCTTCCGTCTCCCAATTCACCCCACTATTTGAGCTATTCTTTCTTTTATCAACCTCGCTCCTTCTCAGCTTTCCCCCAACGCCTGGAGGGTCTTGGTTGGGGCTATCATACTCTGGAAGGTGGTTCATCATACCGACCTTCCAGGTAAGGAATTATTAGCTTGTTACATACCCTCATCTACTAAAAATCACCCTGGCGACTATCACTTTGTTGCCAGGAAGTCTGAGAAGAAGATGTTATTGGTGACTCAGACCTCCAACCACAACTGGAAGCCACGCTTCTTCTTTGCCTTAGGGGCCTGGGAGTTTGGTCCTAATGAGGCTTATGGAACATTCTTTCCAAGGACTCCTATGAGGTGGGCCAAGGTCTCTTTCTTGGACAAATTAGACCCCGAATTAAGCCAAGATAAACATAAGAATGTTGAGGATCTTCGTAGTCAAGGTGAAGATGGAAATTTTATCAAATACGAGCATCTGATGACCCCTTACTATTTGTCTCAGACCGGTCTTGGGAGTGGCCCCTTGGCCGAGCTTCATAAGTGTTCTAAAACAAATTTAAAACCAATACCAGTCTCATACTTTTCAAATGTCTAATCTTCTAACTCCAATGTTTTCTTTTTACAGAGAGACCAGAAGGAATTCCTGAAGATCTATGGAATATATCTGTTCCCAATATCACAAAATGACTAGAGAAGCGTGGTGGAAAGACTGCACCACCCCGAAGACCCCTGCTGACGCATATAAGAAGAGGACAGCACCTGCAGACCCTTCCCATACAAGGCCCAGCAAAGCTCCCCACACTGAGTGTGGTATCCCCATTTCTTCAGAAGATTCTTTAACGGCTCGACTTTCTCAGGTGAAGATTGGTGATAGCCTCATTGGCAGCAGTGTCCGGGATTCTGATACCCTCGGCCATGCCATGACCGAGGATAATAAACACTTTCTTCATTCTATGTATGTCCCTCTGCTGGCAGAGTTTGAAGTTTATAGGGTAGTTCAGGTATTTCTATGCTATCTGTGTTACCTCTGATCTTAACTTTATTATTACTAATATGTCTTATTCTTTTTTTTTGCAAAGTGCCCTCTTTCTTCACCACCTGGTCGATTACACATGAAGATACGACCTCTGATCCAGAAAGGAAGGGATGCTGAGAAGCTTGAGGAGGATCTGAAGAAGCAGATTGATGTCTTGAAGAAAGATCTAAAGGAAAGATATGGTGAGATCTACCGCACGAAATCTGATCATGCCAAGGCTCTGACGGCAAAGGATGATAGCCTTCAGTCCAAGGTTGATGTGGATGTTAAGGCTGCCCTCGAAGATGCTTCATAGATAATCATCAGATAATATCAGACCTCTGATGAGTTTTTTAGCTTCAGCCTTGAGTACCTAGAGAGGGGCATCAAGGCAACCAGCCAATGGATTGCCATGAAGCAAGAAAGTTCTTGTAGTCTATCGACTAAGGACTTTATTGGCCTCGTCTTTAGAAATGCTCAGCTTGCTAAGGCTCCGCAGGAGGTTGAAGAGGGTGGCCCAGCCGAGATGATCCAGCTTGAGGTGACTGAGACCGAGGATGGTGGACATCATGATGACGAGATTAAAGTTACCAATCAAGTCCAAGATCCAAACAACCCTGCTGCTGGTGGGTCAGCTGAAGCCTGAGTGTTTGAGAGTCTGAGTGTCTCACCATCATGTTATTTTTGTGAAGATTTTGTGTAACCCCTTTTATTTGATGAACTGTAACCTCTTACCTTAGACTTATATAACACTTTTTGGTTTGAATGAATTCAATTCCATTCCCTTCACTTGTGTTGCTTTACTTTATTTATCACTTTGATAATTCACCAAATAAATGATGTCAAAAGGTTTGAGATCATCAAGTTAAGGATGCTTCACCTCATAATTCACCAAATTAATGGTTTTAAAGGTCTGAAGTCACCAAGTTAATGATGTTTCACCTCATAACTCACCAAATTAATGATGTTAAAGGTCTGAGGTAACTACGTTAATGATGTTTCACCTTATATTTCACCAAATTAATGATGTTAAAGATCTGAGGTCACCAAGTTAATGATGTTTCACCTCATATTTCACCAAATTAATAATGTTAAAGGTCTGAGGTCACCAAGTTAATGATGTTTCACCTCATATTTCATCAAATTAATTATGTTAAAAGGTCTAAAGTCACCAAGTTAATGATGGTTCACCTCATGTTTCACCAAATTAATGATGGTAAAAGGTCTGAGGTCACCAAGTTAATGGTGTTTCACCTTATGTTTCACCAAATTAATGATGTTAAAGGGTCTGAGGCCACCAGGTTAATGATGTTTTACCTCATGTTTCACCAAATTAATTATGTTAAAAGGTATGAGGTCACCAAGTTAATGGTGTTTCACCTCATGTTTCACCAAATTAATGATGTTAAAGGTCTGAGGTCACCAAGTTAATGATGTTTCACCTCATAATTCACCAAATTAATAATGTTAAAAGGTCTGATGTCACCAGGTTAATGATGCTTCACCTCATATTTCACCAAATTAGTGACGTTAAAAGGTCTGAGGTCACCAGGTTAATGATGTTTCACCTCATGTTTCACCAAATTAATGATGTTAAAAGGTCTGAGGTCACCAAGTTAATAGTGTTTCACCTCATGTTTCACCAAATCAATGATGTTAAAAATATATATACATTGTAACCAAAATATCAGCACAACATTGCTATTTTTTTCATTAACCTCCTCTGTGTAAACTAATACATGTATTACAAAAAGATAAGAACAATTGCAACATCATAAGTAGTATTTCTTTAAGTTATCGTCATTCCAAGGATTGGAGAAAGGTTCTCCTTTAAGATTTTCTAGCCGAAAAGTACCTAGCACAACCTCATCAATGACCCTATAAGGACCATCCCAATTGGGATGGAGCTTATTGGTTTTCTGCCATGTTTTCTTGAGGACTAGGTCTCCTGTAACTATTGGCCTCGACTTTACCCTCTGATGATAGAACCTCACAGTTCTCTGCTGATAGGTTGTTTATCTTATATCTGCATCTTCTCTTCTTTCCTCAATCAAATCAAGACCAAGTCTTCTCTCTTCCCCATTCCTCTAAGGGTCATATGTCTGAACTCTATGAGTGGGTAGCCCTATCTCTGTTGGGATAACATCCTCTGAAACGTGGGCTAGCATGAATGGAGTTTCCTTTGTGGGTGTCCTCATTGTCGTCCTGTAAGCCCAAAGCACGACATATACTTCCTCTATCCATCTTTCTTTGGCCTCTTCCAGACTCTTTTTTATCCCATCAAAGATTGTTTAATTTGTGACCTCAGTCTGGTCATTTTCCTGGGATCTTCCAGGAGAAGAGAAGAGCTGCTTGATGCCTACTCTTTTGCAGTATTTTTTCAAGGAAAAATTCTTGAATTGGGTTCCATTATCTGAGATGAGGGTGTTTGGAAGACCATACCTGCATATGATGTTCTTCCAAATGAACTGGAAGATCTTCTGCTCAGTGATTGTGATCGTTGGATCGGCTTCTACCCATTTGGAGAAATAATCAATTGCCATTATTAAGAACCGATAGTTATTTACAACTCTTGGAAAGGGTCCTACCAAATCAATGCCCCATACTGAAAATGGATAAGGGGAAATTATAGAAGTTAGAGGTTGGTGAGGCGGATGGGTAATGGTGGAGAACCTCTGACACTTATCACATCTCTTCACATACGCAGCTGCGTCATTGACCAAGGTCGGACACCAGTATCCCTGAGTAATTATCCTCTTAGCCAATGTCCTCCCTCCAATGTGGCTTAAACAAGAGACCTCATGCACATCTTGTAAAATGTGTGGAACCTCTTAAGGGTGGACACATCTGAGGAGAAGGATCATGAATCCCTTTTTATACAAGACATCACCTACAATAGAGAATTTTACAGCTCTAAACCTTAGCTTTCTCCTTTCCAGCTTTGATTCTGGTAGTAATCCCTCTCTGATGTATTTGATAAGAGGTTCCATCCATGAGGCCCCCAAACTCAGATTTAAGTAAGGCTTAGTAACCCCTTCCTCTTCGATTGTCATCTTGAGCAGAATCTCGACTGGCCAGCCTTATGTCTATTTTTGTTGTTGATGCCAACCTCACGAGTGCATCATCTCGATTGTTGTCTAGACGAGGTATCATCTTCATCTTTACTTCCTTGAAGCTTTCTAGTATCATTCTCAGTTTCTTCAGGTATCTGGCCATCCTTTCATCTTTAGCCTCATACACCCCCAGGATTTGGTTCATGACTAATCTTGAGCCACTATGGAGTAGGAGTTGGCTGACATTAAGGGCTTTAGACAAAGAGAGTCCTGATATTAATGCCTCATACTCTGACTCATTGTTGGAAGCTTTAAAGTTGAACCTCAGCGCATATTCAATATCTGTACCATCTGGTGTCGACATTATCAGCCCTGCTCCACTTCTTCTTTCACAGGATGACCCATCAACGAAGAGGTTCCATATGGTTTCATTTGAAGAGAAGTTTCCCTCTGCTAGGGTCCCCTGCTTGAAGAGGTATCTCTCTTCTTCGTTCTCAACTGTTCTTTATTTGGCAGTACTTGTCATGTCCTCGTCTGAAGTTTGGTCGACGTTTCTCTCTACTGTCTCATCTGTAGTCTCTTGATTCTTCTCAACCTTGGCCTCATCCCAGGTAAACTCGGCCATAAAATCTTCGAGTGCTTGTCCCTTTATGGTAACCCTGGGTTGATAAATAACATCGTATTCCCCCAACTCGATTGCCCAGGTCATTAGCCTTCCAGACTTCTTAGGCTTATGGAGGACCTATCTTAGTGGGGACTCAGTGGGGACAATCATAGAGTGGGCCTGGAAGTATGTCTTCATTTTCCTAGAAGCATGTATCAAAGCATAGGCTAACTTTTCAATTCGAGGGTACTTCTGCTCAGACCCTTTGAGTGCTTTGATGTTGAAGTACACTGGTCTCTGCACCCCATACTCTTCTCTTACTATTACAGTAATGATGGTTGACTCTAAGGCAGCTAAGTATATATATAGCTTCTCATCCTGACTTGGTCGGGATAGGAGTAGGGGGAACTAAGGTAAGACTTCAGCACTTTAAAATCTATGTCACATTCATCATTCCATTCGAAGGCCTTTCTAAGAACTTTAAAAAAATAAAGTTGTTTATTTGTAGCTCTAGATACGAACCTGTTAAGTGTAGTCACTCGTCCGATCAGCCTCTGAATGTCTTTGATGGTTCTGGGTGTCTTAATTTCTATCAAAGCCTTGATCTTCTCAGGGTTAGATAACTACCGAGGGTATATATCGGTGAAGTCTACACACATCCTCCATTTTTCATTGCTTTTCGGTACTATGACAGCGTTAGATAACTACCGAGGGTATATAACTCCTCTGATGAACTTAGCCTTTGTAAGCTTTCGAACCTCATCTATGATGACTTTTTACTTATCTCATGAATATATCGTTCTTCTCTGCTTAATAATCTTGGCGTCCTCTACAATATTGAGTTTATGACACATAATCTCAGGATTAATACCTGGCATGTCTGCATGGCTCCAGGCAAAAGTACTTTGTCTCTTCCTTAACAGTTTCACTAATTCCTCTTTGATCTCAGGCTTTAGGGATTCGCCGATTTGGACGGTTTTTTTTGGCTCGTCCTCATTGAGGACGATGGATTATACCTCTTCCACAGCCTCTCCCTTCTTGAGTTTTATTTCGTCTTTGGGATCAAGGGTGTCAATATTGTAAGTTGTTGTTGCCCTCTTATGAGCCTCTCTCTCTTCTGCAGAGTTGAACTAGCATTCTCGTGCCGATGTTTGGTCACCTTGCACTTCCCCTACTCCCTAGAGAGTCAGGAATTTTAGCATTTGGTGGACCATTGAAGGCACGGATTTAAATTCCTTGAGGTCCCTCATCCTATGATGAGGTTGTAGGCTGAGAAGACATTTTCATCATTCACAAAGAAATTAATTTTTCTGGTCAACCTCTTAGGCCATTTATCTCCCATTATCACATCCATTTCATACATTCCCAGTGGATGGACCTTCTCCCCGCTGAAGCCAATCAAGGGGTGATGGTAAGGGGTAAGCCTTGCTTGGCTGAGACCCAAACTCTTGAAACAGGGACAAAACATAACGTCTGTAGAGCTACCCCCATCTACAAGGATCCTCTAAACTTCGCATCCATGCACACTTATGGTGATGACAAAAGGGTCATCGTGGGGAGCTAAGATACCCTTGAAATCAAGTCGTGAGAATTCGACTACGAGGGTGTCCATATCTACCTTCTTTTTTTTCTCACGTTTAACCTCTGCAGAAGACAAATTCATAAATTCAACCTTAGTCACTGCTTTGGCCTCTGCCACGTGAGCCTTGCGATCAGCAACCTCTGAGCCACCCTCTGCTAGTCCTCCACAGATAGTATTCACACCAAATGAGATCATACTAACTCTCTTTATCAGGACAATGTCATCCTTTGGTGGGAGGTTAGGGTCATCATCATCATCGTCTAAGGAATCAGCTCTTCTGGCAGGGGTATCTTCTCGGCATTTGTCATTTCTTTTCTTTTTAGGATCGTCTCTTACTTTGAATCTCTATCATCCACATACTTTCTGAGATTTTCGAACTTTAACATTTTTTCAATCTCATCCTTCAGAGTGAAGCACTTCTCAGTCAAATGGCCATGATCTTGATGGAACTCACACCATAAGTTCTTATTTCTCTTATGTGGAGAGCTTTCAGCCTCTCTGGTCATCTCAAATATCTATCATTCTTTATTTCGTTGAGGATGTGTTCACAACTTACAGATAGAGGAGTGTAGTCTGAGAATTTATCATCTGCAGATCTTTTCTTACCGTCTTTATTTTTCTTATAAAATTTGCCTCCATCGCTGCTCCCCCTTTCACCCTCGTATTTTGTAGCCATAGCTTCTTCTGTGTTCATGACCTTTCCAGCTGTTTCCAATAACTCGTCCATTGACTTAGGGGGATCCTCGACTAGTTTCCATAAGAGTTTTCCCTTCTGCAGTCCCCCAATGAGAGTTGTCATGGATATGCTCTCTTCGTAATCTTCTACCTCTAACTTGTCCTTGCTGAACCTCGCGATGTAATCTCTGAAGCTTTCATTCTTCCCCTTCTTGGCGTACAGCAGATGGGTTATTTTCTTCTGAGGTCTTACCCCAAAATAGAAATTTTGAATGAACCGTTCGACCAGAAATTTAAAACTCTCAATTGAATTTTTAGGAAGATAAGTGAACCAGATATGCGTAGCCCCAGTCAGAGTGCTTAAGAAACCTCAGTACCTCATCTCATCAGGGATGGAATAGATGTCAATTACAGACTGATACATCTCAATATGATGGACTGGGTTGGCACTTCCATCGCACTTAGGAGACATCACTGGAGGTTTAAATTTTGTAGCGGTTGGGAAGTTGACAATCCTTGCCACAACTGGAGAACCCTCTGAGTACCCCATCTGAAACGGGTCTCGACTTTTCAAGAGATCGCTAATTTTGTTTTTCGGCCTTTAAATAGAGTAGTTCCATGGTTTAGCAAAGTCTGCTTGGCTGAGGTTGTCCCCATCCACCTCCAAAGGGTGAACTGAGGGTTCCCCAGCTGCTGCACAACGTCGGCTATTGACATCCCCTTGACCACAGTCTCGACCATGTGGGGGTCGTCCATTACGAGGATGACAGTAACTGAAAAACGTTGCTAATGCCGTTTAATACAATATTAAACTGTATAAGCAACTCCGAGATGTTTGTTGAAGAAACCCTTTTCTTTTGAAAATAAAAATGATAAACAACAAGATGTGTTTACAAAAACTTATGTACGAGAATAACCAAGACTTTGTAATCAGTTTTAAAACTAAGACAGTTTCAAAAATTCAGCACACTATAGAATGAGATGAGGAGATGAAGATAATCAGAACACACAGTTTTTAACGTGGTAAAATCTCTCCCAATAGAGGAAACATCCACAGTGACTTCTAAGTCACGAAAGTAAAAATTCACTAAAAACAAATAGCAGTTACAAACAATACAACATACATGCACACAACTCAGCCTATTCTAAGTTTAGGAATATACCCCACTTGGTGTCCTTCTAACTTCTCTTAGATGTGATTGTTGATGATGTTCTTCCAGTTTGATAACTTCCCCTTTGCTTGAGCTTCCTTGCGTTGACTCAATAATCTTTGATCTTATTCACAACACTTCCAGTGTGGTAGTGTGTTAAGTGTTTGTGATGTGATTCCTATCAACATGCATGAACTCACACACACTTAGTTTTTACAGACAGTCCTAGAAAATTACATATAAAGACTATATGCTGTGATTTTCTTTCCTTTCTTTCTTACAGAACTTAAAACCTTTTTGACCTTTAATATATCCTAGATTCCACGGAAATCTTGCTTCAAAATCGGTCAAGACCTTAATCAATCTCTGTTTTAAAAATATTTTTGAGATTGAAAATCTCCAAGTGTGAATCCAACTAGGTCAAGGTTAAGTTTCATAAGAACAGAAACCATAAAATATTTACAAAACTAAATCAGTAAAGTTTTTCTTAAAACGAGAAAGAAATATGCAGATCTAGTGAAATATAACATGCAAAGTGTAGATCTAAGATTTCTATGATAAAGAAATACAGATCTTCATAAAAATGTTTAAGTTGGTAATAAGATCACAGATCAAGAGGTTACAGCTTCAAATGAACAAACCAGTAACACAACTCTCTCTCTCAAACACTCAAGGTTGTGTTTGGGGTTTTGAATATACGAAGGTTTGAATCAGATTTGAAGTGTTTAGGGTTAGGGTTAGGGTTTGGCTAACACAGTTTCCCTTTCTCTCTCTTCTCTCTTTTCTTTTCTCTCTTCTCTCTCACTTCTCTTTTCTCTCTATTTTTTTTTCTCAAAAATGACGACTGCCAAAAGTCTTAAAAGGTTGAGAATTAGAGGGCTTATATAGGAGTGGAGGAAGGTTCTGGATTGTCGAAGGCAATCAAGGGCTGAGATTAGGTCTTCCTAATATTGACTTGATCCAAGGGTGATGATATAGCGGTGGTTAAGTCAAAGTTGATTGGTCCACAGTGATGGCACATGGATAAGTTTAGAACACATGCAGGCCATAGATAAGGTTTGATCTAACGATCAGCTAACGACCAGGCAACCCTCTCACATAACAAACACAAATGAGTTAACAGGAGCATGACATGTGTTGGCACTTAATTGGCTTGCAAACGCTCGTCAAAAGAAATTACAGGTTGTTCCCTAGAGTCTCTAGCGCATTTACATTCTACCCAATCAAACATTCCAATGAAAAATGAATTTTTCAAAATAACATATTAACCCCACAAAGTTTATAATCAAACTTTTATTAATGAAAACATTATTTTAAAAAAGTTTTAAAATTCCCAAAAAAATATTAAAACAACATTTTAAGGGGAATTTAATCACACAATCAATATGATCAATATATACACATGTATGCACTTCTAATGTGTGTAGTGTGATTCAATTATACCTTGTTTGTATCATTGAAGAGGATTAGAGAGAATAATTCTGAGGTTCTTTGGATTCTAGGTTAGACAACCAATTTTGTCACTATTTCCAAATTAGTTGAACACTTATACAATATAGACTTAAGTAAGTCAAAGGTATAAGGTGCTTCAATCTCCCCCTTTGGAAATATGAAACAAAATCTCCTTTGAGTTAGCTAAAACTCTTAGGGAACCAAAAAAAATAAAACCTAGTCCTATACAAAAGATACTATCTACCCATTTCCTAGAAAGTCAAAAATTACATAACTCAACTATTTACAGATTTGTACACTGGAAAAGGTAGAAAATCAGTAGAAGAGGTTCCTGCAAATATGCACACTAAGATCAAGCAGTGTAGATGAAATGTGAACAAAATAATGAACCCGTAAGACTCAAATTTCTCCCCCATTTTGTCTCAAATGGACAAAGGGAAAAAATTAAGGTCTTAAGAGATTAATCAGCACATACCATACCTATAGAATTACGCAAATACAGAAATCTTTTATAGTCCAGAGGTTTAGTGAACATGTCTGCAAGTTGCAGATCAGTAGGCAGGTAATGGATTTCTAACTCCTTAGTCTCAACAAGTTCGCGTATAAAGTGATGTCTTATTTTGATATGCTTAGTTCGCGAGTGTTGAACCGGGTTTTTAGAGATGTTAATAGCGCTTTGATTGTCACAATACAATTGTAACTGATCTTCTTTAATCCCATAGTCGCTTAACATTTGTTTGATCCATAACAATTGAGCACAGCAACTTCCTGCTGTTATATATTCGGACTCAGCTGTAGATAAAGATGTGCAATTCTGTTTTTTGCTACTCCAACCAACTAAATTATTGCCGACATAATAATAGGCACCTGATGAACTTTTACTGTCATCAGTATAACCGGCCCAATCAGTACAAGCTACAGTGGCATGGTCTTGGGGTACTTTAAGAAGGTGAAGAGACATTATCGATCAATGGGTAGCAGGGACATACCGATCGGTATGCCCCTTAGCCTCCTATTAAAAGGGGGCGGGCTCTCCTCATTTTTCATAGCTTTCAGATTGCCTTCTTCTGTAATTACCTTCTATAAATCATTTCAGTGTTCTAAAACCAAGAAATAGTTGATTTCTCAAGCAGCATGACACACATGGTGTGGCTAAACTTCGACGACTAGGCAAACTTGGAATTGAGGGATAGGGTTCCCCTTGCAATGGGCAATGAAAATTCCTTTGGCTCATTCGATCCAGTTGTGGATGAGTGGACCCTCTTACGTGAGCTGACGCATCACCATTCTTCTAGGGTGGTGAACCCTGGCAGGTATGTAAGTATTAATGAATTTTAATATTCCTTTCTTCCTTCTTGGTGATATTTCCCTTTTTCTTAAATTTTGACAAGGATTTTTCCTTTATGACTTTAACAACCTGATGTCTCTATGTTCCCAAAGGACGACGGGGATTAAGGATGTTTGGGAACACCTTTCGTTGGTGGTGCGTTGGGTGGTGTCATCAGCTAGTTTTGGGAGACTGGCGTCTACACTGGATAAGATGCCTCATTCTACGGTTGTTCTTTGTTCTCTGGGGGAGAAGTGGTGGGACACCATCCACACCATGAATTTTGGCTTCGAGTAGATAATGGTGACTCCCATAGATGTGTAGAAGCTGGTGGGGCTGGACTACAATGGGGGTGAAGATAGAAGTGGACCGGACCTTATGGGTGACACCAGCGGCGGTGATGGCAGCGTTGGGTGATGTAGCGAGGGTAGTCTTTGGGGACTCCCATCGTTTGTCTCTTTTGAGGGAGTTATCATTGAGTGCGATGATTGATGAAGAGGACATGTGGCATGTGCAAAATATGGCCCATTTTTTTATTTTGCTAGTGTTAGGAGGTTTCTTAGTGGCGACGAGCGGCGGCGTTGTCCACTTGTGTTTTTTTCCATTTCTGAGGGTGTTTTCGAACATCCCTCTTTATGACTGGGGGAGCCAGACTTTACCGACCCCGTATTCTTCTCTTGATGCGTTCAGTCGGTGTTGTCGGCAAACTTTTACTGGATCCACATATGTTCTTGAGGTATTCCTTATTTTGCGCATTTTCCATTATGCATTTGCATTTTCCTTTATGCATTTCATTTTTGATTTCTTTATTACAGACCTTTTGTCCTTTGCATACATGGTTCTATAAGATGATTGAGTTTAACACCCTATTGATAGCTTTAAAGGATAAGTCTATTGGGGACTTCTGTCGGATGTATCAGTGGCGGAGGTCCAATCGATTGTCGAAGAAGTCTCTCTCCTTGGAGGCGGTGCGTCAGGTCTTGAATGGCATGACGTGCGAGTGGGTAAACTTTTATTTCTTTCTTGAGATCATTTTTCCTTTATGATCTTTTCAGATAATGATCTTTTCTCCGTTGGGTATTTTTAAGGTGACCTTCTATCCCTCGGGGACGGCCATCTAGCATACGGGGTTGAGTATGGGGAATGCGCAGATTCGGCCTCTGCTGGCACATGAGTTTGGATACTCCTGGATATTTTAGGGAGAGATTAGTCCGACAGGTTGTGTAGGATGATGTGGTTGTGCCATCGGCGAGGCCCCCGGTGTACATGAGGTGAGTGCGGGAGATGCGTGATGATGCACAGGTAGCGGAGATAATGGGTGAGCCTTACATCATATACTGACACGGTGGTGGCGTATAATTATTTAGACTTTGTGTCGAGCTGGCTGATGTTGCCTAGCATATATGACATGATTCCTCTCCCTCAGGTAGGTTCAAGTTGACTAGTGGGGTCTTCCCACAGAGGAGGTGGTGCGTCGACATCGACAGCGACGGCGACCTCGAAAGTACCCTTTGTGAGGTTGGCGCCTCATTCTTATAATATACGGCGGGATAACAGAGGGTCGATGCATTTGTTGAACCATCCCAATGCTACTGACCCGAAGGCGCTGGGATGACGGAGGAGGTTCTCCAGCCGGCGGTATACTTCTCATCTCTTTGTCCTTTTAATTTTTTAATTTCTTTCTTTGCCTCGGGCTGACTAATTTGCTCTTTCTCTATTTTTTTTGCAACACATCCAAGTATCAACCACCTGGCTGGAGGATATTTGGGATTGGACATCTTTAGAGACCGCCCACATTCGGGATGCTATTTCGGTTCCTTCAAGCTTGGTGTCATCTACCTCGTGTAAGGAAGGGTCTGGCTCAGGGAGTGGAGGTACGTCGTCTCATCATCGGGGGAAGAAAGCGCATCATAGGGAAGGGGGCTCCTAGAGAGAGAGAGAATGTGGATGAAGGTAGGAGAGAGAGAGAGAGAGAGAGAGAGAGAGAGAGAATGTGGGTGAAGGTAGGTGAGAGAAAGAGAGAAAAATGAAGGTTCGGGATGAGTCCCGTTGTATTTTTATTTTCCTGCAAAATCCATGTAACACAGCAAATATCTATCCAAATGAAGTTTTTGTTAATTTTTGCTTTTCATGACTTAATGCACATGCTCTTTTTACTTTGCTACTGATACCGTAAAAAGAATCAAAAATTATTAGAGAGAAAAATTATTTCAAAAACAAGACAAGTAAGAGACATAAGGAGAAGCAAATTCGAAATTTTTTAAGAATAGAAATTATTATTGAGTTTTTTTTTTGTTTTGACAAAAAAGGAAAAAGGGAAATTTCCAAAAATAAGGAGTTATCGATCGGCATGAACCCTATCCTGTCTATTGGCATGTCAGCCCAGTCCAATCAATCCAAGGCTTTGATTTTACTTTCTTCAATTGCTTGGTACTTGGTGGGGTAAGTTTTTTCTCCAGTTCCTTATCTTTGTTTGAGGGTTTTCAAGTACAAATAGGGGTGTGAGTGGAGTATTTTCTCCACATCTCCAAAATCCTAATCTTTTACATTCTTCTTGCTTTTTATCTACTATGTCTCTCCCTAGTAGTGTTAAATTTTCTTAGTATCTCGAAACCATGGAGGCGTTGTGTACCTACAATGTTGACTATGATGCTTTCAACATGCATCGAGTCTCTTTATGGCGTAACTGTCCCACATAGTGGAATATACTGATGGCAGTAGTAGAGTTCTGGTATCCTAAAAACCATGTCTTTTGCTTCAGGTTGGATGAAATATATCCGACCTATGTATAGTTCTCTACCATGTTGTGGATAAATCCTAGTGGTGTGGCAGCTATGACTGAATTTTCTCGGTCTCCTCAGGAGTTATTAGTGGGGACTTATCCATATCTTTCCTTTGGCGGCCAAGTCACTAGTTACTGGAGGAATGATCTTTCTTCCTGTTGTGATGCATTCTGTGCATTTGCAAGATATTGGTGATACCGTCTATGCTGAAGCCATTATACTGGGCCTAGTTTCAAAATCGTTATTGGTAACTGGGGAACGGCTGGTGGACCAATAACTTGCAGCCATTGCTTTTTGGATATCGTACCATTGTAATCCTGCGGTAGTGATACTTACAGAGACTTTAAATGGTCTGGATACCTGGCGGGAAGGCCGTTCCAACTTCCTGAGGGGTAGCCCCGTAATGCTGTTCATCTGACTGTCGGAGAGATTATATATGGAAGTCCCTACTGAATATCCTTTGCCAGTTGTGCCAAACTTTTTTCACACAACTTTATCAACGTAGGCCTGGATATTGAGAGCTGTGAGAATTAGTTTGTGGAGCACGGGGCTTGATCCTTGCATTGGTCAGTGCCTTAATGGGGGGAGCTGCTGCCCATTCTGGAACTGGGGGAATATCAGTATGTTCAATTGGTTGGCCTTCGAAAGACTTCTTTCTACTTTCCCTAGCGGCTCTTACGTCAATTTGGCTAGAAACAGATTGTAGCACCTTGGATACTAGATTTTTTCCAGTGGAAGACTTGACAGAGCGCATGCGCATGCGGCTGGGCTCTTTGTGGGAGAATAGTCAGCCATCGACCCATCCATCCCAGTTTGTTGGAAGAGTCTGGCATATTTTTAGGGATTACATGAAGTGGTTACGGAGGAGAGTAGTTACTAATATGCTAGCTGTGGAGACTGGGCAAAGATGGTTTACCGTATCTGACACCATAGAGGGAGGTGTTGTTTTCCCTAGACTGGTCTGATCTTACCGTTCCATGGAGTGCCTACGGTATTCTATTTAAGTAGGGGAAGTTTGGGGACCCCATGATGTGGATAATGATGGGGTCGGTTCCTCTGGCAGTTGCGAGTAGGATCCCTGGGGAATTTATTTGTGAAGATCTTGTATGGTGTTTTTTGTTATGTTTCTAGTTGTTTTAGTGCGAATAATTTGGGAAGGTTATTTTAGGAGTAATTGGTTTATGTTTTTGGTTTGGTTTTATTTTTGTTTTATGAAGGTAGGGATAGACTGGTGAAGGGAAGTCATTTGACTCCCTATGATGATGTATTTGTAACTGAATTTTTTTCAGTGGAATAAAGAAGATTTTAGTTATATTTTCGTTCCTCTTGATAAGTTTTTGCATTTGAATTATCTATACCAATCTCTAAGGAATACATAATCCTTTTGTTCATGTACATGATGAAATAAACTGTCGTTATCGGGGATAAGAAAATAATCGCATTTTGTGAAAAAGAAGGGGGACATGCTCATGTGAATCGTATGAGCTACCTACGTACCTCTGGGGGTTTTGAAAACTATCTGAGTTTCATTTTTTGGAAGCAAAAATATTTTTAAAGGATCAGGCCCCACATTGTTCTGAGTAGAGGGAAATGAATAATCTTTTTTTAGAATAGAAGGGAGATTACAAGAGTCATAGCGTGACAATATTTCGGATTAGGCGTAGAATTTCTTGATATGGTCCAGGTTGACTGGACGCGCCATCTCTTCTCTATCGAGGTCGATGAGCATAGCGATGCCGCCTGACAGGATCTTCTTCACGATGTAGGGGGGCTCCAATTAGGCTTAAATTTACCTCCGGGGTCCCAGATGGGCTTTACTATATCTTTAAGTGTTAAGTCCCCTTCTCATAAAACTCTCTTATTAAATGATAGCGATATTCGGCGATGATACCCTTGTATATGATATAGAGCTTTCAGTCTCCTTTCGTCCAAGAGTGACAGCTCGTCAAGACGACTCTGATTTCAGTCTTCCTCGATGACTTTTCTTTCAAGCATGATGCGTAGTGAATGGATTTATTACTCCAAGAGTAGGACTGTTTCCATGTCGTAAACTAGAGAGTAAGGGGTAGCCCCAGTAAATGTTCGAACTAAAGTGCAGTAGCCCCAGAGGGTATAAGGGATCTGGTCAGCCCAATCTCGGTAACTCTCAATCATATAGTTGATAATAGCTTTAAGATTCTTATTAGTGGCTTTAATTGCTCTGTTGGTTTGAGGTCGATAGGGAGAATATTTGTGTCTCTGAATCCCATACTTATCGACCACTTCTATGACTTTTTCCTCAAAATGCAACCCGTTGTCTGATACCAGCTCATGTGGGACCCCATATCGTCGATGATATTTTTCTTGATGAACTTATCCACCTTCTTGGCATTCATAATTGCGTATGACTCGACTTTGACCCACTGGCAACTAGAATGAATTTGTGCCCATTGGAGGCTTTGGGTGTAACCTTCCCTATGATGGCAATGCCTCATGTGGAGAACGGACAGGTAGAAGTCATGTTGTATAATTCCCACGGAGGCAAAAGTTGAAGGTTAGAAAACTGCTGACATTTGAGACATCTCCGAACATAGGCAGTGAAATCCTGAACCATGGTAGTCCAATAGTAACCATGTAGGGTGATTTTCTTGGTCAGCATATGGACATTTATGTGGGGCCGCACTCCCCGTTGTAGATTTTCTACATCATCCCTTCAATGTCAGCCCTTGTGATGCAGTACAAATGGGTTCCATTGAAGTTACTTTTGAACACTATTATATCGCAAAAATTATACTCGGCAGCTAGTATGCAGTTAGTCGCTCGATATTTCTTATTAGAACCTTGGGGATACCTACCATGCTTAAGGAGGCACCAAATATCTTAGTACCAGCAGTTGGTTGTATCAGGATCCTCTTCTATGATGAGCTCAATGTGGTAGCACTGGGTTGTTTATCTTGCTTTTGGACTAGGAAAGGGGTCATTATTATTCCTTTGGGCATGTCAATCATGGAGGCTAAGGTAGCGAGGGTATCTACTAGGTTATTCTTTGCTCGGGACAGGTAGTGGAAGGTGATTTCTTGGAATTAGGAGTCTACCTCTTCTAAGTGGGCATGGAAGGGTAAGAGTTTTTCATCCTTGATTTTCCATCTTCTGAGCACTTAACCGATGATGAGGGTTGAATCCCCATAGACATCTAGGTATATAATTCCTTTCTTAAGAGCAACTATGAGGCCTACTTTGCATGCCTCGTATTCAGTTATATTATTGGTGTAGGGAAAATCTAGTTTGATGGATATGGGAGTGTGAGAGTCATCAGGGTCAATTAATAGGATCCCAATGCCAAACCCTTTATTGTTGGCGGTGCAGTCGAAGAATATTTTCCATCGAAGGTCTTCTTGGGAGGTACAAAGTATATTCTCGTCTAGGAATTCTAAGATCCATACATTAGCTTCTTCCATAGGGTAGTCAGCGAGGTAGTTAGAGATGGCTCTTCTTTTTATGACTTTCTGTGTGACATACACAATACCGAACTCGACTAACAGCATCAACCAATGGGCTATTTGATTGGACCGGGTAGATTTTTCAAGTAGGTATTTGATGGGATCCATTTGGGACACGAGTTTGATGGGAAAGGTGAGCATGTAGTGTATTAATTTTTGGGTGACCCAGAGAAGGGCGACACATGATTTTTTTCGAGGCTATGTAGTGAACTTCTTACTCGGCCAACTTGCGATTGGCATAGCAGATGGCTCTCTCTTTGTGGTATTCTTCAAGGTATTGGGCTAGCAAAGCCCTAGCTACAGTATCTGTTATGATTAGGTATAGGAGTAGGGGAAGAACAAGTTACGGTGGCATGAGTACCGGAGCTTGCATTAGATATTGCTTGATTCAGTCAATGGCTTCTTGGCAAGCTTCATTCCAAACTTTAATATAATCCTTTCGGAGGAGTTTAAAGATGGGTTCACAAATAGAAGTTAACTGGTTGATGAACCGATTGATATATTTTAATTTCCCAAGGAATCCTTGGACTTCCGTCTCCATTCGGGGTGGTGGCATCTTGATTATGTCTTTGCGCTTGGTAGGATTTACTTCTATCCCTTTTTCACTAACCATGAATCCTAAGATCTTTCCTTTTATAACTTCAAAGACATATTTCTATAGGTTAAGTCTCATTTGATATTATCGTAGTCGCTCGAAGAACTTCTAGAGAGCGGAAACATTACCTTATCTAGTCTTAGACTTGATAATCATATCATCCACATAGACCTTGACTTTCTTGGGTATAAGATCATGCAAGATGAGTGTGGCGGCCCTCTGGTACGTAGCCTCTGCGTAAATGGCATAATGGTGTAGCAAAAGGTTCCTCAAAGGGTGATGAATGCGATTTTCTTTTGATGATTCGGGTGCATATTGATCTGGTCATATCTGGTAAACCCATCAATAAATGACTTAGGAGCATGACTGGTTGTGTTGTCCATAACCATGTCGATATTGGGTAGCAAGTAATCATCTTTCTGAGAGGCCTTGTTCAAGTCTCGGTGATCAATGTACATGCGAAGTTTTCCTCCTAATTTCAGCACGGGTACGATGTTAGCTAACCATGTGGGATATTCAATCACAAGAATGAAACCCACGTTCAACTATTTGACCACTTCTTCCTTAACCCTGAGCGACCATTCGATTCGAAGCTTTCACAGTTTCTGTTTGACCGGTTTGCATTTTGGTAGAGTTGGGATCTCGTGCTGAGCTATTTCAGGATCAATGTTGGGCATGTCGTCGTAGGACCATACGAAGATGTCCACAAATTCCTTTAGTAATTCCTCGAGTTACGTGCACTCATTCTTGTCAAGGGTGGCCTCTATCCTAATCTCACGCAGTTGGCTACTAGAACCGAGATTAATAATAATAGTCTGATCTTATTTAACTTGAACGCGATTATGTTATTTGTTATTAACCCTATTTAAATCAGTTAATAATTATTCATTTGCAAAATCATCAACCTCAAGAGTTTGATCATAATTAAGACAATTAATGTAAAGCACAACAAGATACTCAAAATCTTCGTTTATTTCATTGATAGGAAAAATATAATTGAGAACCTCATCAAAGGAGGTCTTGATTACATCAGAGTAAGTACGAATAACAAGAGAAGAAGAAATGGGATAAACATCAGGGTTGGGTTGAATTTGAGCAGGTGGTACTGGTGTAGCATGCCAATTGAGGAGAGGTGCATCAGCAGCTTTGATCAGGTGGGATGGATCTGATGATGTAGCGCTTGAGTGGACCATGCAGAGTTTCACCCCTAGTGTCTACAAGTTAAAGGAATCCTCGGAGTCACTTCCCTCAAAATCTCTATTATCAGCTATGGTCTCTTCAATGAGTGGTTGTACATGATTCTGGGAACTTTTGATCCATGAGTAGTTGTCTTAGAAAAAGATCTCCATTCCTGGTTTCATCTTCTTATCCACATGATCATAACATGGTTCTAAAACTTCGTAGAAAGGGAAATCTTCACCCTCTCCAATGAATCTTTCATTCAAGGAATCCCTTAAGACAGTCTTAGTGGTTTCTAAACTTTTCTTTAGTCGAGGTTAGTGGATCATTCAGAGTTCTTCTACTAAAGGTTGATAACCCAAACTGCAAGAAGGAAAAGCTTTCTTCAACACAATGGGTTCAAGTATCCCCTATTGTCGTCGTCCCAGCCCCAATCCGAGCATGAAATGCATGTTTTTAAACATCTGGATCACATCAATGTTGCCATGAGGATTCTATTCTAGACAAACCCTATCTTTGAAATCATCCCCTGCTGGAAGTAGAAGTGGTTCAACTCAAAAGCCTGACAGAAGCATATCATTCGCCCTGTGTTGTGTCTAAAGTAGTGGATTACTGGTGCTTGCATTCTCGATATTGTCGTCATCGCCCAAAATGGTGATGACCTGACCATTGGCAAAGAACTTCAGTTTGTAATGTAGGGAAGAAGACACCCCCTTAATGCTGTGGAACCATGGTCACCCAAGCAACAGATTCAAATAAGATGGGATATCGATGACTTGGAATTCAACAACAGGATTTATAGGGCCAGGCCCTATTGCAAGCTTTATGCATCACATCACTTCTCAATGAGTATTATCGTAGGCGTATAATGCGATAAAGGTTGGAGCAAGGCCGCTCACTTTCAGTCCTAAACAATTAAGGGTTCTTAACGAGCAAACATTCAGAGCTGATCCATTATCTACAAGAGAGAGCGGGACAGTCTTTCCCATGACTTCAACAGAGATATTGATAGTATAATTGTGGTTTAGCCCAATCTTAGGGATTTCTTCTTCGAATAAGGAGATCATTCTAGTAAAGGTTAGAGATCCGACCAGATCACTACTTCTTCTGGCGTGGTTGAAGGAGGAACTATGGGTCTAGTGAGTAGTTTGATCAAGGCATTTGCGTGCAAATGTGAAGACATAAAGAGTCCCCACTAAGTGATGTTAGATTGGGTCTTCTTTAATTGATCTAGGATCATACTTTCCTCTAGGGTCATTTTTGGCATAGGAAGATTCACAACATCTTTTCCTTTGTCACTCACTGATGGTGGCAGGTTTGGAACTTGGTAATGCCTCCCTAACCGAGTCATATTGTTCATAGAAGAGGGGAAAAATAAAAACACCGTCTCCTCATCGATCTCGGGCCGTTTATCCACCTTATTAATTTCTCCTAGTAGCTCCTCGAATGATATCATCCCTCATATGCTCACTATTTGGCTAGTCTTTTCTAAATTTTTCTGTTCATCCGAATCATCGAATTCATCCTGCTATCCGGTGGCAATGACATCATCCTTCCATGAAAAGTTAATACATTTTATAACCTCAATAGCCTCTTTGTATAACTCCTCCCATTCGATGGGGAGATATAGAAGTGAAGGGACTAGACGCCTTTGTAGCTTTAAAGTATCAAGTAGCTCGGTCATATTACAAATATCACCGATCTGTCAAAATAAGTTTGCCATAATCAGGATGCAATCATCTAGACTGACTTTATTGGTCAGTACCACCCAATTATCTAACTCTCGAGCCCATTTACGAGCATCCAAGAATAGTGCACTGAATCTCTGGCAATCGATGGTCATTTGGGAGGGAAATTTTAGCCCAAACTCTAGGAGTTGGTTCAACACTTCTGACAATTCCATATCCTTACCTCCAAAATAGGTACGGACAGCGATGCATGCTTTGGTAAGGAGTAGCAGGGCCTGATCAGCAAAGATAGTAGGGTGTAACGGAAAATATGGGCACACTTGGAGAGTTTTAAGAGAGTATACGGGTATGATAGGTGATTTACTTGATAAGATCTGGGTAAATGAGTCAAATTGTGAGTCTTTTTCTAGGAAGATGGTATTTGTATGATTTGGGAGAGGATTATGGGTAGTGTTTGGTTTAGGATTGGCTGGTGGTCCAATGACACCCCGATCGATCAGACCTTGGATTAAATTTCAAAGATGGAAACACTGGTCGGTGGTATGGCCGATAGTTTGATGAAAGTCACAATGGACATATGGTTTGAAATTTTTGGGGAGTGGGTTTGGTAATGAACGAAGGTCCAATGACTTGACGAGATTCCGGCTTAAAAGGGCCTGGTAAACTTTAGAGAAGGGAGCATGAAGCTCAGTATATTCCTTCTTGACTGGTTTAGGGCGGCTTTCGGGTGCACATGAAGTGGCAGGCTAAGAGATGTTGTTGATGGTTGATACTACGGTATTGGCAGGCTTTTCATACTTTCTGGGAGTGAACTGTCTAGATGCTTTCTTTGGTTCAATTTCTGTCTTGGGAAGACTTTCTTTTATTTCTACTCCTGCTTCTCGGAGGGCTAAAAAATAAGTTCAATATTTTCCTCCCATCGTTGCTCGGATATGGGGTAAGAAATTCTTCTTCACAATGTTAACTTGCTTCCCTTCGGAAGGTCGGTTAGTCATAGTGGCTACTTTCTCTCTCCAACTTGCTATGAATTTACTGACTGATTCTCCAGGGTTCTAATTGAGAAGCTCTAAATCACAACGGGTAACTTCCAATGCTTTATTGTACTTGTACTGTGATATGAATTCGCGAGCAACATCCTCCTAACTGCGGATTTTGGACTCCTTGAGAGATAAGGACCAGCGAAGAGCGATGTCCTTCAAATTCTGTTGGAATATTTGAGCCATTATTTACTCGGAGGCACCTAGGAGAGTCATGGCTCGGTGTTAACTATGGAGATGAACAGTTGGGGGTATACTACCTCTGAATTTCTCGATGATGGGACTCTTAACGTTTTCTGGCAGCCTTGCTTTAGGATAGGGAGACATGTGGGTGTAGTCCATGTAGTTCCCATAGATTTTGATGTGGTAGAACTTCTTCATTAACATATTGAGGTCCTCCTTGACTTTGTCAAATTCTTCCTCCTACGGATCAACAGTTACGGGTAAGTTAGCCCCTAGCTGGGCAATATTCAGCATAGGGAGTTGGGCTGGCGGTGGCCCATTACGTGGAGCATGCTGATATTCCTCGTGAACCTAAATAGGCTTGGGTGCAGGCGGACCCATAGCACAATGGAAGAGGACCTCAGGCTCTTCGGGAATAGGGACCCAGTTACGTTATATCTCGTGAACCTCGATTTGAAGTTTGTCAATCTTGGCAGTGAGTTGGGCTAGGACTATCATCAGATTCGGCTGCACTTTCTGTGCTTGGTCTGTGTTCTCCTTGGAAAGCGGATGAAGATGAATTCTGGACTTAAAGGAAGTAGCGAGGGAACTGACACATCTTCGGGGCGGTTCGACGGAAGATCGAAGCCAATAAGGAACCAGACCAAGAGTATACGATCAACCTGAGAAGGAGAATAATTCACAAAAAAAAAATTAAAGAGAAGAGGGAAAAGTTTATTTTTGAAAAGAAAGGAAAATATTTTTTGACACTTCTGCAAAAGAGGACAATTTGTTGGGGTAAAAAGGAGGAAACATATTTATGGGAAAAGGAAGGAAAAATGCTTTTGGTATTTTTTGATAAAAGAAGGAAAAATATTTTTGACACTTTTGGTAAAGGAAGAGAAAAAATGAGAAACGGGTCTCAGCATGATTATTATTATGTTTATGTTTATTATGTTCTCACTTGTATTAGGTTTATCTATATGCAAAAAGAAATGCTGGATGGGACCCGAGCCTAGGAAAATTGAGTTTAAAAAATACGTAAGAATACGGTTAGACTTGGGGCAAGGTTCCATTTTAAAAAAGACGAAATCGCACAAAATTTTATCCAGCATGCCGACCCGTCAATTTGGCAGAGTTTTGGGTAGAAATCGACAGACTAAATATGAGTGACCTAGGTTTGACACCTATATGAGGGTATGCAGTTGTTGGGTTAATTATAAGGTGTTCTCCCTTGGGCATGACTTCCACGATATACGTCTTACATTTGAGGGAAATCGATACGTTTGGACAAGCCATTTGATATACCTGAGTGTACATAAATTGCCTCAATATATACCTCGTGGGGACAATACGTGTGAGAGAGAATTTGATAGATTCGACGTACGTGAACGAGTTCCCTGCGATATACCTCCTAGTTTGACTTCGATCAACCAGTATGATGCGGGGGGAACCGTTCAACATATGTCGAAGGTACTTGGACAATGGAAGGTGAGAGTCATATCGCTTAGGCTAACTTTGACCTTTCGGACCAACGCCTATCACGAAGTGACCCCCTAGTTACGGGATAAAATTTTGTCAATAGCCATGCTCTTTGGTGATGTAGTGTGAAAAATGCATAATTCTTGATAAGTATATTATGGAGAGAGTATCTTTATTGATGGGCATCATGCTAAGCAGGGGATAATCTACAAGTATAAAAAGCAAATATATACTAATCATGGATATGTGAGAGTGGGTGGTGTGTATATATCTACAAGTGAGTGTCTGGTAGTGAACCTAAGCATGGATAAACTAAAAGTGGTGTATGACAAGTGTGAGTAAGCATGGATATATACAAGTGTGATAAGTGGAGGTGTGTGTTAGTGACACCTAAGCATGGATTTCTAAGTGGTGTGTGACAACATGTGGATATAAGTGATCCTAGGTGCACGTGATGTGAAGTGTACATGGAGAGTATATACAAGTGTGAGCGAGTACCGATATAATCATGAGGTATGTATGTGCACGAAATAATAAAGGAGAGAAAAAGAGAACATACAGGTGGGTACGCACATAAGAAAAACAAAACACCCAGGCAAATAGAGTTTAGCCCTCTTATGAAAAAAAATCCCCAGCGGAGTCGCCACTCTGGCAATCCCGATTTCCGCAATGTCCTCCCTCTCACTCCTTCCTATCCTTCCTCCCATGAACGGGGTCAGGGAAAGAAAAAGGGGGGATAAAAAAGGTCTCGCGTCCTCTTAGAAGGCTTCGTCCGTCGTCGGTGTGGAGTGAATGTAAAGAGATGGAGTCTCCTACTTATTTTGCACAAAATAGGGAGAGAGCGGCATCAAAGACAAAATGATGTTCACTAAACCAATAGTTCGAAGGGTTCGAGGGCGAAGTAACGGAATGGGAAGGTGTTAGGAACCCATCCTGCCCTTTCGGTCTCTCATGGGCTTGTGTTATTGTTTTCCTTTATTTCTCCGTGAAGTGTGTGTGCGTGTATATATAATGGTGATCGAAATCGCCCAAATCATATCTTAAAAAAGATAGAGTGAGGTCATTTATAGGAATGTTCCCAAAATATTCTATATAAAATACGATTATAAGCGTTTATAGATATATTGTTCATTATGGTGAAACGATAATATATTTTGGATAGAACGCTAACAAATATCCCAAATATAATATGTATTAAAATAATTTATAAATACATAAATGAGGATTTGGGAAAATTAAAAATTTGGACACTTAGAAAATTGGAAAATTGGACTCAAGTCTCGGGTTTTAATCTGAAACGCCTACATAGCCTATAAAGTCATCAAAGTCCACGTAGTTCGCATACGGCATAAGGGTGGGGTTTATCCCATAGATTTGAATGGGGTTTTATTATATGTGCATGTGTAGATAATGTGTTTTTAGTTTTGAAAATGAGTGATGGAAAATTCCATTCGAAATTTATAGGCGTAACCCTTTTTTTGGTTTTTTTGGTTTTTTTATAGAAAATAAAGTATGTGAAATATATTAATAAAAATGTGAGATGTTAATATGTATGAACAAAAGTAAAACTAAATTATGAATATAATGAATTTTATGCAAAAATAAAAAATTTAAAGAGATAGGGAAGGATTTGGACCTTCTTTGAAGCTTGATCTTTGATCTTGGATGAACTTCCTTGAAAGTGAGATGAATGTTGGATGAGAGAGAAATATATTTTTCCAAACTGGGTATGAAAAGGATGGGAATGTAATATTGAATGGAATTTCACATGAGGAAACTTTGTTGATTGCAAGATAATGTTGTTGAGATCAGTGATGCTGATGGATCTGAGGTGTACTTTGGGAGTGAGGTCATGCCCTCTATCTATAGGGTCAAGGGTGCCGATCGGCATGGTCCTATCCCTTCCAATCGGCAGGTTACCTTATACACATTGTCGATAGGCAGGAAAATGGACCTGCTAATTGGCAGCTTCGTGCAGATTATTTTTGAAAAATGGTCGTAAAACGCAATTTGTTGATCCAAATTACGTATGGGGCATACCCTTAGAAAGGTAATTCAGAGGCCTTAAAGAGTCCTTTATACCTATCCCGAGCTCGAGAGTTGAATTTGGATCTAATGTGACTCAATAGTGCACGTCAGTCCTTTGGACAGGAGATCGTCGGACGTAAACGGATTGTTCATCCGAACGGTGAGTCAAAATCGTGCATGGGTTGGACTATTGGAAAGGTTAGGTGATGAAATTCGACATCCAAAGAGCTTTGCTCGATTTGGAAAGAGTTGACCATGGTCAATCGGGGCCTAAAAGCCCCCGGTGACCTCTCGGAGTAAAACGGATCGTTTGTTTGTACCCTAACTCAAAATTGTGCATGGGGCAGACCGTTGGAAAGGGTATTCAGTACCCTTCAGAGATTCATCTAGTCTTATTTGATCTGAAGAGTTGTCCTATGCCAAACAGAGCCCGGGAGCGCCCGATTACCTCCGGATCGATTTTAGAGGAAAAATTAATCGTTAGTCCAAACGGTTATATAGGATTGTTGGAAAGGGGTTTTAGTTCCTTTTAAATATTCAAAGAACTTTTTCTCTGACGATGAAGTTGATTGGGGTCAAATCGGGGCTCGGGAGTGCCCGGTGGCCTCCAGATCAATTTTTAGTGTAAAATTGTTCGTTCGTCTGAACCGTTATGCCGATTTTCACACGGGGTGGACCATTAGAAAGGGTATTGAGAGTCCTTAGAAGATTCAAAGAGCTTTTGTTCTGATGATAGAGTTGACCGGAGTCAAACGGGACCCGAGAGCGCCCGATGGCCTCTAGATCGGTACTAGGAGTATGACCTAAGATTTGTAGTGAAATGGGGAGGTGATAGGGATCTAAGGAGAGACTTAGGGGGTCTTAGAATGTGGTGTCTATAGAGACAAACAACTCCGAGTTAATGATCATATTACTTGGAAGTATCGATTTCGTTATCAATGGTTGTACAAAGAGGAAGAAATAATTAGAACCCATATAGCCGACAGATACGTATCCTATGAGGCAGAACTAAGATTTAACCCTGAACCCATTGCATATGTCCCACACAAGATTCTTCGAAGAGAGAGGTGGAACTTACTCCACAAAAATAAAAGGGTCGTGGCCACCCAAATAGTATGTCAGACCGAATATGACTGGTCTACTATGATCACCTACCAGAACAGGGCAATACTGATTACTTTTACCATCTCTTTATCACTAAGGGGAACATATCTCTGAGCCCCGGAGATAACTTATTCCTCAATCCTCAGGTTTGGCCAATGATGACATAATAGAACTACTTCTCGGGAAAAGGAATAGGAGTTCATGAATAAGGACCTACATCCTTGGAAGACCCCAACATCTGAGATTAAAAATTTAGGATTGGATACAAAATTACCATTGAGGAACTTGACCACCTTGAAAGGCACAAGCACTAGACCGGCCGTATTAAAAGACGAGTCTACACTACAGATAGTTTATAGTCGAATGAGGGTCTACCCCTCCAATTCTTCAATAGTGAAAGAGAACTCAAACACCCTAGTATCAACATGTAAGTATTTGGTTCATCGAATTTGATGATTTATCGATCAAAATATAAGATGATGTGGATCTATCAAAGTAAATCCTGATCCATTAAAAATTGCCCCCAACCCGAAAGACACCCCATGCGAAATCATATTGATCCTCATAGTGAACTGGACTTACTCATCCTGTAATTGACCTTTGACTTATCTTTACTTAGAATATCGCCATGGACCCATCACTACACCAGTGTTGAATGCCGATATTAGAGAACATACCTAGATATGGCCCACATCATCAGTGTTATTGATCTCTAAGATAAGATGATCCATTGAAGCCACGCTCCACCAGAAGGTCCCCCCACCCAAAGGCATACAACTTATTGACATAAATGGTTAACCCATATATACACCATCATATATAGTTAAATTTCCACAGTCTTCAATATGTGGGGTCCGCATTATCCGTGTCTAGATTTGTCAAAGGAGTCTCACCCTGGGGACCAAAATATGTGGATTACCACTACTATTATAGAGAATCTACTAGGAGCCAGAATCATAGTGAGGGACATAAGTACTAGGCAATTAGAAACCTCTTCAAACAACGACAACATCCATGAGACCACCTCGGATGATAACACGTAGTCAGGATCATCCATGTCTATAGAATTTCCTTCTGATACCCCAAGTTAAAAGGATAAGTTGGTCCTCACCACGGTATCATAAGTCCTCACTCACACCCCTAATTCAGACATAAACGTGCATTAGATAGACAATACTTCATCTAAATTCCTCCCCCAGACTTAGAACAAATCTTTTGAAAGCCCAGAATTATTCCCCGTCCTTAATTAGACCGAATTGATGGTTACAAATCCAACACCACCTATCTACTCCCACATATCTTTAATAACCTTCTGCTCCATTTAGAAAAAATGAATAAGAATATTGGTAAAAAACCCTACGTCAACTTTCTCACCCAGTCTGGATGACACTCCACTCCTCCACACCCTGCTAGCAAGGACAAAGGTCCCGTCGAAAAAGCTGTTACACCTTCCTCAAGAAAATAATAAAATACAGGAGCAACTCCGTTGGACGTCAAGAAATATCACCATCTGGGATTTTCTAGCTACATCCCAAGAACACCAAGCCGCCCTTGTCCATATGGGTTTGTGCCTTGTTTTTTTATCAACGTTCCAAGGATATCTCAAGTATGAATGCATATTTTATGTTGAGCCTTGGATATTTAATTTTTGGGTGTTATTTTCTGTTGTCGTCAAAATGAGTTTTAATAGGTCATTCGAAAGAGATTTAAAGCTTCTTTCGAACGACTTTTTAACGGAATTTATTTTTAGTTTTCACTAACATCTCATTAGAAGGCTCATTTCTTTCTCGTTCAAACGAAATTAATATGTCGTTCGAACGAGCCTTTTATTTCGTTCGAACGATCGGGTGGATTTTTTAAAAAATCAGTTTTTCAACTCCCTAATACTCCTCATAACCCATTTAAGGAGTGCGGGATTGCAGTTTTCAGAGAGACTTTTTTATCCATAAGAGGGAGTTACCTTTAAAAAAAGTCCATGAGAGTTTTTGTTTATGATACATGTATTAATCTTTTAAACAAAACCCATGTTCACACCCAATTTGTTTAAGATCCAAGACTCTACATTATATATATATATATTGAGATCGAGTTTTTGGCACCATGTTTATTCTCTACATTATTGAGAATTATTTCTTACGAGGGATTGCGTGCTCGTTGGTTCTCATACGGTGGACTCCGTATGCGTGACGGTTGTTGTGCCCCATCGGTGGACTCTGAGATGTAGATAGACTCCTGCATTATCGCTAAGAAAAGGTCAAAAGAATGAAGAGCGTCAAGGCTTGTGAGGGTGTCGATTCGTTGAGTAAATCTTCTGTCGTGTCCTGTTTGGAATTCCGCACTTAGTGGACTTTGTGGCTGGGTCGTCCAAGATTTTTTCGATTTGGATTTTCCTCGTACATCGAGCGTAGTGGTTGTTTTTTTTATCTTGATATTCACACCTAGATGCATGCTTAGGTTAAAAAGATAAAATTGGTTTAAACACAAAAATGGTTTAATTGGTACTTAATTAATTTGGGTAATTCAGTTTACTTTAATTCAATTTTAAATTAAGTTTGTTTAAATTTGGTTTGTGTAATTAAGTCTTAGTTTAAGAAGATAAATTAATTTGAAGAAATTAAAATTTAAAATTGGGAACCATCTCATCCCTAACATCTAGGTGTATTACAGGAAAATTGACAAGTTCAGCCACAATGAGGTCAATGTATCGTGGGTTACCGAGGAAGATAGAAAAACCCTCGAGTCAGAACTCGAATGGGGATTGCCAACCTTTTTTAATGAAGAAATTGTCCTTGTAGCCATGTTGTGATCCTTAGACTTAAGCCCCAGCAGAATGCCTCCATGACTAGTATACCACATCTGCCTTTCACAATCACACAAATGAGAAAGGACGATTAGTTAGCATCCATGAACTCAATCTCCACCTCCGCATGAAAAATTCAACAGACCTATGATTTGAAACACAGACTTTGGTCGAGCCTTAAGATACGACCTGCCATCTCTCGTGGAACTATCAATGGAATGAGGCAAGTCACCAACACTTGTTGCAATCTCTCTCCAAGGCCCTCCCCTACACATATCAACCCAGTTTTGGACTCAAGGGAGGCCTTGGAAAAAAAGACAACCCAACTCAAAGAATAATGTTTGCCCTTACTGCAGTCTATGCCAAGGTTCCAAACCACCCAAAGTCCACTCTCAAGATCCTCCGACACAATCTATCCCACCTTATCACTAATATCATGGGTATGGGGTTAATTAATAACTAGACATCTATCAGATGCATCTTGGTGCCCGTCATTCAGAGGTCTTTTGAGTCCATCCTATTAACAGCAGAGTCCCACCTCATCCCCTCTCCTCATGTATCTATATATAAATAAGATTTATTATGATATTATCAATGTTTTACTTCTTCCCTTTGATGTCATAATAAATTGTAATTTTTAGTAATTACCTGTATGTGTTGCATTTGATGATTGTGAATCCAACGATGGATTAGAACTCACACCTATTAACTCTGACTCCGCGGTTCTAAATAGTTAAAACACTTTTAAAAACATGACCAAGGTCAAAATAGATGTATATCTCCCAATGTTGATGACACAAGAACCATAGACTTGTGCACTCCCCAAAACCCCAAACATTTACAAATAGGGCACTCCCTTAATGAGAATGAGCAAAAGAAGTTCACCGACTTAATCGACACCTTTATAGACGTATTTTCTTGGTCTTACTCTAACATGATTGGAATCGACCCAACCATACCTACTCTCCCTGATGTTAAGCCTATCAAACAGAGACATCGTAAACAAATACTCAAATGGTCCATGAAAGTTAAGAAAGAATTAGAGAAATAACTCAATGTATAATTCATACGTATGGTAGAGTACCCCACATGGCTAGCCAACATCATACATGTAACGAAAACCAATGTTAAAGTCCAAATGTGCGTAAAATATAGGGATCTTAACTAAGAAAGTCCAAAGGATGATTTCGTTGTACCACATATCGACTTATTGGTGGATAGAACATCCATCAACACACTCAAGTCCTTTGTAAATGGGTTTGCAGGCTATAACTAGATAAAAAAATATCCTAAAAAATGGATTCATAACCCCATGGGGGTTGTACTGTTATACAGTTTTGCCCTTCAGTCTCAAAAATACTGGTGCAACCTACCAAAGAGAAGTTGCAACCATTATACATGACCTCATACACAAGGAAGTATAGGTATTCATGGATGATGTGATCATCAAATACAAGGATCGCGAAGGATATATTTCAGAACTTCAAAATTTATTTTAAAGACTAAGTCTATTCAAGATAAGTCTAAACCCTCAAAATGTGTCTTTAGGATCACCAAGGGGAAGTTCCTTATATTATTTTTCAATAAATATGGAATCAAGGTAGACCTCTCCATGGTCAAAGCCATACGAGAACTGTGACCACCCACAATGGAGAAATAGGTCAGAGGATTTTTGGCCAAATACAATTCATAAGTCGGTTAATCAACCTGTTAACTACCATATGCGAACCATCTTCCAAATACTCAAAAAAACTCGCCTAGAGAATGGAACGCTCAATTCCAAGAAGCATTTGACAAAATACAAAATCACCTCACTTACCCACATGTATTAGTACTCCCCAATCGAAACAACTTGTCATACTCTACATGACCATAACCGACACAGTTGTGGGAGTCACATTGGACTAATACGAAGAAAGTTACCAGAAGGAGTGTGCCAACTACTACGTCATCAAAAATCTAGTATCCTATGAGCTCAAATGCACTGTCTTGGAAAAGGTTTGTGTATCTATCGTATGGATCACTCATAAACTCCGCCATTAAATGATGTCCTTTATCATATAACTTATCTCCAGGCTGGATCCACTGAAATACTTATTTGAGAAACACGATCTATATATCTGAATGGATAAATGGCTACTGATGTTATCAAAATTTGAGATCGCATACCTCACGCAGAAATATACCAAAGGGAGAGCCATTTTTTACCTTCTCGTAGGGCAACCCATATTGGATGAGGAAGAAGAAAACGAAGCAAAATTCCCAAACGAGAACCTATTTGCCTTAAACAATAGAGAAACTTAGGAACTCTATTTGGACAAGGACTCTAATAAAAGGGTGTTCGGCATCAAAATGATTCTAATATCTCTCGATTCATAACGACTCCCAACAGCCATCAAACTCACTAAAAATTGCACCATATTCATGGTCGAGTGTGAGGCTTACTTCACCAGTCTCGATATCTATCTCAAAATGGGAATTACTAAGATAAAATCATGTGGAGATTTAAGTTTAGAAATCAACTAGATGCTAGGTAAATGGAGAATATGAGGCGATAAGCTACAACCTTACTATGCCAACCTAAAAGAGGTAGCTTCCTGATTCGAGCATCTCAAATTTGACTTTCTTTTTAGGGATAAGAACAACTTTTGCATATGCACTCGTTATCTTAGCATCTACGTAATTATACCAGATGCAACAATACAGATCATATTCACCAAAAACTAGCCGGAGCACTACCTCCTACTGCTTTGAGATCGACGTCATCGAGGAAATAAAAATATAACCAACAATATGGTACTACAATGCATGAAAATTTTTGAACAAGAACCACTACCCACCAGACTCGTCATTAACCGATCAATTGGTCCTAAGATTATTGGCAGTCTAATTTATCATTCGTAGGGGGGGAAATTTACAAAATAGGGTTCGATGGATTATACATAAGATGCATCACAGAGGATTATACCCTTAAGATCATGAACATAATCCATAGTAGCAAATTTGGACCGCACATGAGAGTACACACCCTCTCTAGAAAAATACTTTGATAGTCGTACTACTGGATAACTATGCAAAAGTATTGCACGAATTATGTCAGAAGGTGCCTCAAATGTTAACTTTATGCCCCAAGACATCTACCTCCCTGAGAGCTCTATTTTAGGACTTCGTCATGGCCTTTCTCCACCTGGGATAAACATCACAGGGAAAGTAACCCGCAAATCCTCCACCAAACACAAGTTCATATTTGTCATCATAGACTCCTTCACCAAGTGGGTTAAAGTCAAATCTTACTCGGTCCTAAATTCCAAAAGGGTAGACAAATGCATACATCATAACATCATATCTTTCTTCAACGTAAGCCACGAGTTGGTATTAGAGTATGGTTATCACTTTGAGAAAGAGGTCTTTAACCAACTATACGAATATGAGATTACTCAATATAAGCCTTTCACATACAGACTTCAACCTAGTGGAGCAGTCGATGCTGCTAATAGGTACATCAAAAGCATCATTAGAAATATGATAGAGAACTACAATGATTGGTCAGACAAACTCTCGTATGCCCTTTAGGACAGCACCATAGAACAACCCTATAGGGGCCACCCCTTACTGATTAGTTTATTGCATGGAGGTAGTCATGCCAATAGAACTCGAGACACCTTCATGAAGGTCACGATTAAAATCCAAGTGGCCTCAAGAGATTGGTTTCAAGATCGATACGATAAACTATCCTTCCTCGATAAGAGAAAACTGATGGCATCTTATCACAATCAGGGCTACCATCAATGTATTGACCAAGCATTTAGCAACAGGGTTAAGAATCAAAACACACAAGAATGGGACTTAGACCTAAAAGAGAATCTCAAACTTTCTCGAATGCCCGGAGGAAAATTTGCACCCAATTTGGGAAGACCCTACCTCGTCACCAAAATAAATTTCGACGGGCAGCTACCTTTGTTGAACTCGAGAAAGTCATGTTTTACCAACCTTTTAATCTCGAATGATTGAAGAAATTATTTCCTTGAACCTTCTTTTGGTGAAAAGGAATAAGTTGATTTGATATGGAAGTAATTGGTTATAATAAGAAGGGAAACCTCATAAACCCATACTTTCCTAGCCCTATATTAACACGCCCACTTGAGCCACAACACTCATTTAAAGTCAACTAAAAACTTTCGGAACCAAACTTTTTCATTGAAGAGAATAATGTAGACCTGATTATTCGCTATATTATTCTCACGCACGTTTAAATACAGACACGCCATGATACGCCATTATCTTTGAATAGGAGATACGTAGAAAACTCGAGATATCATTCGGGACTAGTCTAAATAGATGCCAAAAAACATTTTTTGGGGACCCTTATTTATGGCCATTATTCCCTCACACCTAAACGGTCATCACGCTCTAAAAAAACTAAACGGTGAGTAATAAATGGTTCCCTAAGGAATTTTAGAATTTTGCATAGTTATCATTATTTAAGAAACAGCACATAAAGGTTGATACTATGAAGGAAACAGTCAAAATATGCCTATCGAGAAGACATTACACCCCGTACCCCTCTCTAGAGAGATAAATACTCCAAAACACTTCCCTCAAAACACCTCACATCCCGTGACAAAATCATCAAATAGGTAGACTTGTTATAGCTCCCCACAAACGGAACCTTATCTTGGCTAAAATATGACATTTAAATTCCAAAGCAACATCAAAAGGGGCTCTTGCCAACACAAAAATGAAGAAATGGAACTTCCATGCCTCACACTCAAATTTCAATACAATAGATGGCTCACCAGCAAAAGATGGACATTACCTCTCTTCAAAAAAGAAAAGTCTCAAAAAGACGATGAACTTTTTATTTTATATTTATATCTATATATCCCACTTTTATTTTGTATGGGTAGGATTGGCTCCATGCCATAAACTAATGAGTAATGGGTGACCCCTATCGAGTTTTTTTATGTACTCGGATAACCCCAGAGGACATACGAGAGTTTGTCTAACCAACTGTTGTTAGTCTTTGTCATCTTTCTAATGATGCTTTTGACATTCTTATTATCTGCATCGACTCCTCCATTGGGTTGAGGTTTGTATGGGTAAGACTTATTTTGATTAACAATGAACCCATGCAGTAGGTTAGAGACTTCTTTCTCAAAGTGAGAACCATTATCCGATACCAACTCGTATGGTGCTATAGGCCCCGTACCTTCTCAAAGGGATCGGGATGTTTGTTGTGTTTAGGGGGAACCAAGACTCATTGGTGAGGCTTGTGATCCCTATGGGGACACGAAAATGATTGTCTCTTGATCCATCATTTCTCCCCGATGTCGAGTTGATCAGTTCAATAACTTGCCCCTGGAAACTACTAGACACCATATCCAATTTTAGTCATATGCCTCGAGTTTAGGCTTGGGCCTAGGTGTTTCGTGCGAGCAGTTTTCGATTGTTCAGAGTCATCATTTTTTATATAAAAACAAACAAAAAGGTTCGGGATAGCCCTTTTGAGCTAATCTTAATGCAAGTTTAGGTCTGCAATTGATCCAAAGATTCTTATTATAAGGTTTGGAAATTGGTTTACGAGTGGGAAAGTTGTTAGGAACCCCATTTTTTCTTCATGCTTCCTTAATTATATGTTTATTATCACCCTTTACATTATATGATTACTTTTTAGTTTATTTTAGAACATGATTAGACACCTTGATTTGGGAATCCCTTAAAACGTATATTGGTGCTTAGGTATAAAAGTGGTATTAGAGAGAAGTGTAGGAACATCACTTAAACCAGTATGGGTAAACAAGAGTGCTTGTGTGTGAATGTGTACCTGGATAATGGTTGGTCATTATTACGTATCTAAGGGTGCGAGAAAGCTCAGCTTGTATAACGGGAGGTCATGAATGTACATGTGTGTGTATATGAGGAAAAAATTACAACTTGAGATAGTTTGATATCTAGTTCAACATGAGGAGGGATGGAAAGGTAATATGAGAGATGCATGCATCTCTATTATGACACTTTATAGAGGAGGGATAGAAAGGTAATATAAGAAATGGATGCATCTCTATTATGAAAATTTATCGAGACGCATTGTCGAGTAGTGTGCTCATGAGAAGGACTCAATATTGCGCCTCCATACTCGTGTAACCACGATATCAAAGCCTACATAGTTTGATTGATGAGTGTATGCGTATTTGAACACTTGTATGGATGTGCACGAGTGGCCAAGGCTTAAGATAGTTTGATATGATACAATAGATAGAAGATGAGAGAATATTTATGGGGATAATACATAAAGAGACATATTATCTAGGATTGTTCTCACAAAAAAAGCCGTCGATGTACCCATATAGCCACTAGATCAAAGCCTACGTAGTTTCATTGATGAGTGTATGCATATTTGAATGCTTGTGTGGATGTGCGCAAGTGGTCACGGATTGAGATAGTTTGATATCTCGGCAGCATTATATGAGAGAGATGATATAAAAGATAGGAGATGGTAGCATCTCTGTGGGGATAATACATCAAGAGATAAATTATAGAGGCTTGTGGTCACTAGAAGTACTGAGAGTTACGCATACATACCCGTGTATCCACAATATCATATCTTGCGTAGTTCGACTAATGAGTGTGAGTATTTAAACGCTTGTATAGATGTGAGCGAGTGGTCACAAATCGAGATAGTTCGATATCTTGGTTTCAGTATGTGAGAGAGATTATATAAGAGATACGAGATGGAGAATCTCTATGGGGACAATATATCAAGATATATATTTCGAGGCTTGTGCTCATGAGAAGGACTCGGTGTTGCGCCTATGTACTCGTATAGCCACGAGATCAAAGCCTATGTAATTCAGTCATACACGTGTTTAAACATGATATGTGTGCAAGTGTAAGACTTGGACTGAGAGGGGGATAATCTATATGTAAGATAGAGGGTAGTTTCAGTGGTGGTTCCTAATGAGAGTGGTCCCCAAGATCACCAAAATTGGCCTATCATATTATGATTGACGGGCAATAATTAGCAGGAAGGTATTGTCCTTCGGTCTAGTTTGGAGGTGTAGAAGGAGGGGGGATGGTGTAATAGGATTGGAGTAGACCAGAAGCCACCCGAAAATATCTACATATCCCTTATCAACATGATAAAATTCCTGGAGGTGTCATTGCCTCGGGATGGTTACTTTATTTTTAAACTGGAGATGAAGGCACCCCTATTAAAAAATACGTCAAGAGACATATTATAAATCTTGGACTTCACGATTTTGGCTCTATATAGTGCATACGTACCCAAGAGGACTTGGGATAAAAGCCAATGTAGTTCTAAAAAATGGGACATATTTACTGTAAGGACATGATTTTATAATTTTCCATCACAACTGAGTATGTCGTATACCGTTATAATCGTCAAAGAATTGTTCAAGATCACATATGCATCAAGACGGATCCGAATATCAAGCTTCTTCAACATTCAAGCCTCTGCAAGGTTAATTTCATTGAGAAAGTATTTAAGACCCTTTACGGTTCACTTAAAGGTGTTAGGATAATTTTTAAAGGAGGTTTGAAAATCTTTCTAAACTATTTTCTAAGTGTTGAGGCGTTGTTTTTCGTCAAAATGAATTTTCCAAGATTAAAAGAAGAATTTTTAAATAAAAAAATTGAACTTATTTTTTCGCGTTTTCTCGCTCGAACGACATGTATTGTTGTTCAAACGACATGGGATCTCGTTCGAACGCCATCCTTTCCCGTTCGCACGATGCGTCGCCTCAAATTTTTTATACAAATGGCGTTAAATGAGGCATCTTTCAATAAGAAGACATGGCGATTTTTTATACCAGCAAACTGCAAACTGCTGAACAATTTTTGTATTCTTTCTTTAGGGTTTAAAACCTAGTTTTTCAATTCACAAAAATCCCAATCTTTATGAGAATTATTTTGGAACCCAAGATACCATCTTGTTGAAATTTTCTCCTATAGGGAGGATCTCTGCTGATGATTTAGGTGCCTTCTATTGTACTAGGCTGACTGACTGCGGTCATTGAGGTTCACTGCCTATGGATTTTTGTTGAAGACAAAACTGCGTGTTCTTGTGTAGTAGTTGTGGTTATTCCATTGCTGACGACGCCGATCGATGCCTACGGGTATTCGTGTGTCACCATATTTCATTGTAATCCGTGTAAGTTGCGATTTACAAATTATAGTGAAATAAAAGGTTTTGCCCTTCAAGGATTTTTACTGAAATTGGTTTCCTTTGCATGTTTATTGATTTATGATTCTAAATTACCAAGTTGCATGTGTTAGGGTTTATCTAAAATTTGGGTTTAATTAAAATGGTTGGTTTGTCACATAATTAAAATTGGATTTATTTGAGAAGTCTCGTTATTTCGCTGTAGCACACTCTCATTTATGAGTATAGGCAACAGTATACCCCATAAACAATATACAGCATTATAGTAATTATGGAGCCTAATCCTTAATATACCATTTTTGTTATAAGTTGGATTGATATATTTATATTTTAAAAATATAATAATCAAAGGACGATACTTGAAAAGTATTCATAGGAAAACACATATTCAAGGATGCCATCATAGCGATGGTCTTTGTTCACTCGAAGAAGTGGTGAGAGTAATTCGATTTTAGAATTTGGTTTCAGCAAAGTTTCAGAATGACTCAGTTGGCTAACACTTTCCTGAAAATAGTTTGAAAAGTATGTTTTCATGTTGTATTTAGGTGTGGCATTTGATTAGCATTTATTCAACATATGAATATGTCATTTCATGTAAATAAAGGGAGTTGTTGGGTTAAAAACTAGGCTTTTAAAATATAAGCATTGTAAAGTACATACTTACTCCCTTAAACTAAGGTCGGTCTAAATGAGATAAATAGATATGGACAATCTATCACAATAAATATGGGATCTTGACCCAAAATTTCTTCAGAGTATTTTTAGCCTCTTAGCGTAAGCCAATTTTTTCCCGAGGGAGTGTCCCCCGTGAGGTGGAGTTGTTTAGTCGGGCATAGCTTCATTTGTAAGTGCCGACTTTTACGAGATACACATAGAGGTTTGCCTCTATTTATCTATCACAGCAAGCGACTATTCCTAAGTACGAACTTCACTCGAAGGAAGCGAATTTTCAAAAAAAAAACAACTCTCCTCTGAGGGAAGTCACTTTTTTAAAGTATAAACCTCACATGGGACTTTTCAGAATGAGCTAGAGTATCTCAGGCATTCGAGAATGAATAAAATTAGAAAACTGAATCAATATTGGCGGGGACCTCCTTTTATAGGGGTCGAATGGCAACCTTTGACCGTTAGGTCAAAGGGACCTTTAATCATTCGATTAAATGTCTTGACACATGTATGGTGGATAAGAGTGGGGTAGACATGTGTATGGCTGGGGGTAAGATTGCATAGATTATGTGATCATTACCTAAGATTGTTAATCATTCAATTCAAGGTCTTGAATCATTCAATCAAAAGGTATGGGGCCTTTAACCGTTTGGTTAAAGGACCCCTGTGAATTATTTACCCCTTTTGTCAGGTTCTTGATATTTTCACTTTTGGCCTCTTTTTTAGGGTGGTTTCCCTCTTTTACTATTGATGGTTTAGGTTGAGAGTTTTTTTACTGAAAGGGAAAAATAACCCGCACCTCGATTGCAAATTTACATGTCCACGGGACTAAGTCATCCAAGTGATTACGATGGACTTGAGTATGAAAAATGAAGTTAGATAAAGATCCCATTGAAAAGGGGGATCGCTCGCCCATCAAATTCTATTTAGGAGTATGGAATAGCACCCCCTGTCCACATGAAAATAGAAAAACTATTGGTAGGAACAAGTGAACTTAGAGATAGATCCTTAAGTTGCTATTATGATAAAATGGGATTTTAACGAAGTACACTAGTGTTGATACCATTATGGTGACCAAATCCTTCAATGTGCAATTAAGAGAGAAGCAATCTGTAACACCCTTTATTTTTGTTAATTAATTTAATTAATTAATTAGAATATTTGGAAAAAAAATTGGATTTAATGGTCTTTAATAATTAAACATGTTGATATTATATTTGAGTAGTAAATTTTCAACCGAAATTAAATCGGAGATATAATAAAATGTTAGAATGATTTTTAGTATGTTTTAACAAGCAGTTACGTTTTTGTTGAGTAAAGAATATTTTTCTAAATGTAAAGGTGGATTTTCTTTAAAGTTTTTAATTGAGTGTTTGGTCGTTCAAACGACAGCGTATGTCGTTTTGAACGACATCGCAACGACAGGTGTCAGTCCTTCGAACGATAGGTGAGGCGGTGGATTAACTAGAGTCCTAATTGTATTCTAACTCTTAAACCCTTTAAATACCAAAACTGATACGGGGCTGGGACTTTCAAAACACTTTTCTCTCAAATTTTTCTCTAGAAAGGTTCTCCAAACATATTTCCTCTCACCTCCAACCCCTAGCCCTAACTTTGAACAAGTTTTAACACTAGAATTGAAGATTCAATTGGTGTTTTTCAAGAGGAATCCAACCGTTTACTCAAATTTTGATCCGACTTATTTCAGGCATGAATACTCTATTTTTTTCCCTTAGTATTATGCGTTTTTAAGTGTCGCCTAAATCCTTAATCACGTATTTTTCATTAAAATAAATTAGCAACTTAATTAGAGGGAGTGGACACTAAATTTTGGGAGTATTTTTGTAAAAAAATTTAATATGAATTAATCTTTGAAAGCCCAAGGTACGTAGGTTAGATTTTTGGGTCTTTATGTTCTCATGTAGACTTTTATGGAATTATTTATATGGTTAATAGGACGCGCTCACACTTATAAAAATTAGATGACTTATAAAAGAGAATGATTATGACGCATAGGATATTGTTGCACGTTAATAAAATTTAACATTTTTTAACGTAATTAATTATGTTGAAGACGACGACGGTGTTATTCATTGAATTAAATTGAATTGGGATTTTCATGATTACGTGTTACGTTATTCGTATGGATTGTGTATTGTGTGATTTATTATTATTCACTTTTGTCATCACGGGGACGAGGGGCTTTTGGGTAGTATTTTTGCTCACCACTATTATAGGATGCTTACTAGGTATGGGACTAGTGGGTAGGCCTTGGTTAAAATTTATGCTTGCTAGGTATAGGACTAGTTAGTGTAAATTCGTAGGGATTTTATAATCGGGGGGTGGGCTAATTTTTATGTTTTATCGTCGCCACGCTAGCCTAGGTATGAGACTAGGATGAGTAAATGTTAAAAATTCATCTTATATGTAGGATAGGATGCATGTGTACTTTAGGGACCCTTAGGTATGGGACTAAGGGGCATTTTGAGGATCTCACATCGATTAAAAAGTGTGGGGTAACTTGTTAATTATGAAGTTGAGAAAATGAGAATTAATGCCTAAGATAAAAACATGTATTAAAATTGGTGGCGACATAATGTGTCAGGACCAGACAATTTAAACGGGTCAGCTTGGGCAATTTATATCGTGTCGTGTGTGGAACCTTGTTATATTGCAGGGGATCGACATTTTAAACGGATTTCGCTAGCTAATGACAAGGGGAAGTGTGACACTTTGGTGGATTACCACCCGGGGTGGGAGGACCGCCATAATAAAAAGTGAGAACAACAATAAATTTGGGTTAATTTAATTAAATTAACGCTTTGGGGTTGTGGAATAATTAAAATGATATTGGTGTATTTTTATCAGAATCTTTGGGGGTGGTTAGTTATTCATCTTTCCGCGTTTAATTATATTCGTAATTAAAATACTCTATTGTGATATTTATTGCGTATAATAATTTTGTCTGGGTTCACAGACCCTAATCAAGGGGAGTAGTGTGTATTCATGCTCAGGGCTTTGACCTCATGCGTTGACTAACATTTTCAGGTATTAGTGCTGGAGTAGCTGCATAGGATTTATCGAATATCGCTTGGAGGTGCAGCTGGAGTTGCTTTATTTATTGCTTGATTTAATTTAGACTTTCCTTTCCGTTGTTTTTTATTATGAGACTTCATTTGGGTTTTGTTGGCCCACTCGGTTCTAAAGTTATTTGAGGATTTCAGATTGGAGTATTTACAGTTGATTTATTATTCAAATTTTGAATTAATTCAATTTTGGAGATTGGATTTAATTGGAGTTTAGCATGTGATGGTTTTTATAGTATTGTTATTCATCTTGTGTATTGATTTTTATTGTCTCATATTTGTCACATGCTAAGGGTGATATTTTATTTACTCGCACCCGGCTTGGTTTTGCTGGCGGTCGACACTAAAATTAAGCGGGGTGTGACACAATCATATACTCCTTTATGGTAAGATCTCTTGAGAAGTATTAATAGATTGATACTCAACACCATCCTTATAGTCATACGTGGTGATTAAAAAAGAAGAACAAATATTAAGCCTGAGAACATAAACAGCGATAGCCATAAATTGCACAAGAAACAAGAAAAAATAATATATAATGGAAGAAGTAAAGAGATTTTAAATAACTAGTATATAGGAAGATTTGCGTAATGGTGAAATAATATGGAAAACTCCAAGGGATGGATCCTGTAGATAGACAGACTATCCCTATGTGACATGTGGTGAGCAAGCTAGTTGAAGCTACGAAAGAATCTTACTTGCATTAAATGCAATGAAGTAACATCAAATCATGTAGAGACACATTGAATCAAATCATGTAGAGACATATTGATCAAGTTTAACTATCTTCACTCACATGACTTTTATAGATAATTCAATCCATGATAGGTAACGGGAAAATATAAGAGGAATCCAAAACGCTTTACTACTCATGCGTACACTCTACTCTTTTAATAGTGCAAGTGATTCATGAGCGTTGGATAATCTTTAGGTTTAGCAAGGAAGTGCATAATGGATGATAAAGGAAACTTTTCGGTGTATTTTTCGTCGTTGCATAAAAAGCTCATCTAATCAAAACCTCAATTTACCTACAAAATAATATCAAACTAAAGTGTAGCGGTAAGTAAGGATGCCAATCCACATCAAGGGGGTAAAGCTAGAGACAAACTCAATTGTAATTCAATTTTTAGTTTCTTTTTGGGATTTTTGCTTTTTCTAATTTTTTTAGTTTTTCCAATATTAAAACAATTTTTTGGTGAGAAGAAGTGAAATAACACTAAACTAAAATGAGAGATCAAATGATAAACTAAAAAGTGACTAATATGAAAACAAAGTCTAACACAAAAATAATAGATAATGTGAGGTAAATAAATGTGAGAACAATCAAAGAGTGGGACTACACCACAAATTTTAGCTATTTTAACTAATTAATTTAATTATTTGAATTCTCTCAAATTAATATCAAAATTACAAATCAACTCTCGTTGCAAGTGTAATTTTAATAGTAATCTTTTAGAAAATTAAGTTTAACCCCCCACAACTCTAAAAAATAGATCTACACTCCTTTTAATTAATCATCCGCTAAGATCGATCGATTAAAATTTGTATAAATCATAGAAAATGAAATTAGAGTTGAAATTTAAGGAATAATACCACACTTAAGAAACCCATATCTCTAGTTCGAATCTAAAATGGGTATTATAACTTAGAATTTTGATTTTCTCTCGAAAATCATTTACCCTCTCTCGAGGGGTAAATTTAAGGGTGAGGGATCAAAATTAATATTCAAAGGGAATTTTCAATTAATCAAACTAATTAAATCAAAATAACATCAAATAAGGGTTCATCCCACCCCATGAAAGGGGGATTTAGCCTAACATGATATTAAACATGATGAACAAATAATCAAAGGCTAATAAAATGAAATAGAAGAGAAGAACAATCAAACCAAATCGCTTTGAGTGAAATTGGACTTCAATCCTTGAATTTACACATCATCCATTCAATTCGAGCTTCAAAATGATTTTTAATAATATAAATATACTCAATTGAATTTGTCACTAATTTATCACTCACTAATCTCTAACAAAAATAAAAAAATAAAAATAAAACTATTTACAAAATGTTCTACCTGATTTATTTTCTACTCAAACTATCTCTCTCTAGAATTCTTTATAGAAATTGATTGTCGAAAAACTCTAGATAATAATGGATGAATTCAACTACATCAATCTATTATGAAATAATTGCTAAAAATGCAAAAATTCATTATAGATGGGTGTGGTGGAATGCATCGTAGGGATAAATTTCACTACACACCTCTATATTGAGATATATGCTAAAAATGCAAATACTCTTTAAAGAGGGGTGTAAAGAAATTTATCACACAAGAGTTTTAAAAAATTTAATTGGAGATCCCCTTGAAAATGGCCCCCAAGTCTTCAATTTATATGGTGCACATGGAGGCTAGGGGTAAATTGGAAAGTTTATATTTTAGTGTGTATGGAAATGGTGAGAGGAGCATGGGGTGTGTGCACACGAGGTTTGAGAGGTGTGAGGTCACAAAAATTTGATTTGGGTGAGGGTATTTTGGGAAAAAGGGGATAAGTGGTTAGTTAGGATGAGTAGGGGTATTGGGGTTAAGTTGGTTTAAAACATGTGGGTTTATTTTGACTTGGTCTTTTGTCTTTGATTTTTAACAGGAGAAAAAAAATTATTTGGCTTGGGGACAAATGGAGAAATGGGTCTCAAGGTAAGGTGGAAAAATCGTGTAAGGCTAGAAGAAGGTAAATGGGTTTTTTTTTTGTTTCGGTTTTGGACACAGGTTGGAGATGGGATACGGTTTCAGCTCGCGGGTTGGCTCGAATGTGGTTTGGGTAGCCCGCCGGATTTGGGTTTGTAGCTGGTTTGGCCAGCAGGTGCGGGTCGGGTAGACTGCTGTCGGGTTTTGCTGGGTTGGAGAATCCCGCGGGTTTACCCAGAGCTTGGGACAGGGGTGGTGACAACATCGAATTTGGGAGTTGAGATGAGTTTAGTTGGGTTGAAGGTGGATAGTGGGGTTTGGGTTTAGTTGGTGGGTATGGGGTGATAAGGTGTGGAGAATGGTGGTGTATAGTTTTTGTGGTTATGGAGTTTTGAGGAGAGAGAGTGAGTGGTATGGTGGAAGTGAGGTTGAAGATGATGGAAGGGGTGATAGTGTGGGTGAGGGTATATGGGAAAGTAGGTGTGGGTGAGGTGTTTTGGTGTATTAGTGTGTAGGGTTTAAAGGTGTGAGTGAGTTTATGTGTGTGTAGGATGTGTGTGTGTGTTTAATTTGAACCTCAAAAAAATAAAGACTAACTAATAAAAATAAAACTATTAAAACTAAAAATCTAAAAATTAAATTCCTACTCTAAAAATGAAATAAAGACTCAAATAAAAAAACAAACTAAAAAGAAATAAAAATAAAAATCTATCAAACTAAAAACTAAAATCCTAAATATATGGAAAATCAAATAAAACTAAAAAATAAATGAAATCCTAAAAAAATCTAATCCTAATAAAAACTAAAAACTAATAAAAACCAAAATAAAATAAAATTATAATAATAAAAACAAAATAGAAAAATAGAAAACAAAACCTAGAAAATACTAAATGAATCAAAAATAAACTCTAAAAATAAAACAACTCAAACTAATAATCTAAGAAAAGTCTAAAAAGCACAAACTAAACACACATAGGGTTCGGGATAGGTTTAGGGACTGGTTTAGGCTCGGGTTGGGGTAGACTAGGATTATGGGGCAAGGTATTTAGATCCATTCTTGATGCAATTTGCCTTGAAATAACACTTTTGACACCGCAAACGCAATCAAGCCTGCACATTGAATATTTACGCACATAAGACCATTTTTATTACAAACGAGCGACTAAATGTATCCATTCGGGGTAAAAAATGAACACTTTTGGGTGCTTATCACACCACCCCCAAACAGAACATTGCTAGTCCTCGAGCAAAAAGATAGAGAAAAAGAGAAAGATAAGAAACCAAAAGTGTACCACTTTCGCGGGCTCTTGCGATTGCATTTAGCATGTGCAACAAGCCTTTAAACCTATAGGTTGCCCTACAGGACGAGTTGTATCTCGTGAGAGTTTGCAGGGAATATACCCACAAAATTCTTTATTTGCAACAGCAGTCAGTCTCTTATTAGACGTAGAATGATCGCACAATCCATCATGAGATAAATGTTTTAATAAATACAAGCTAGAATGTGTAAAAAATTTAGCTAAGTAAACACTCAAGGCACATCCTTCCTAGAACTCAATGTTTGTAGTGTGAATCAATCAAAACGGGTCGAATATCACAAGAGTAATTCCTAGATTGCCTTTTCGGAATCAACGCTACAACTTCAAAATCTCATAGATATATCTCTCTCAAATGAACTCATGAAATTGGGGTAAGTGTATCTCTCTTGTGTGTGAGGAGGTGAGTAAAAGTAAGCAAGTTCAAACGTCTCACACACACATAAGAAAGAACGAATATATAGAAAGAAAAATGATATCATGAAAGAATGCTAATCACTATAGTGAGAACGTCGAGTTATTCACCACGTTGACTTTCATTTGCCCGAACACCTAGGGGAAAATGGATGATAATGGGTGAGGGGAAAATGAAATGGGGTAGGATGGGATATGAGGTTGGATGGTGATATATGGATGAATGATGAGTGAAATGATGGATGTAAAATGGATGCAATAAGCGAGAAGAGTGTACTATGAAGAACAAATGTCTTTATTTCAAAACTAACTACTAACTACAAACTCTCTTTCTTTTATTTTATTTTATTTTCTTTTTTCAATTTTTCTTTTTTTTTCTTTTTCTTTTTCCTTTTTTTTTCTCTTTTCAAACCAACAATGAAGACATTTACATTTGGAATCAAAACTCTTTTTCTCAATATGATGGATGATATATGAATGTGGTGGGGGATGTATATAGATGGTGAGGGGTATATATATGAAATATGGGAGAGTAATGGGTGAAGAGAATAGGAATGTGATATGGGGGAAAACCTAGTGATCAGGACAAATTTCAAGACACGCGTTTACTACAACCCGAAAAAGATGTCGTTCTCAGTGATCAAGCCAAAATTTTTAATGAAGAATAATGAGATCATACAACGATTTAAGGTGCGGACCCAAAAGAAGTTGAATAAACTTGTGACTCAGAGATTGTGTAAAACACTCTAAAAGGGTGAAAGGTACAAATCTCACAAGATAAAGTCTCTACTAGTGATCCTTAAGATTTTCTTCACTCTTCAACGCTAAATCGTAGTGACATGATAAGTGCGTAAATTTTTGTTGAGTCTATAAATTCATGGTACAAAATGCCTTGTTATGTATTACATAAGCTATTTAGAAAACATTTATCCTCTAGCTTGATTCCTAGACTTAAAGGATGGACGATATAAAATTTTCATCATTCAGTGAAATGAAAGAAACTGCACGAAATTTTAAAAATAAGGTTTAAAAATCATTTTTTTTCAAAAGAGGCACGATTTTGATAAAATTCCAAACCCCCAAAAAAAAGGAACATCCTCCTCGATGTTAAGTAAAATGATTTTTAAAATGGAGAGCAGAAGGGAGGAAAGAGATTACCAGAATCAACCGCAAATGAAGGGGACATGTGAAGTTAAGATGAAACCTGAATAAATGAGTGAGATAGAAAATATGTACAAGTCTATAATCATGATGTAATATTGGGTGGTGTGAAATACCACCCCCAAACAGGATAAGACTAGTACAAGAAATCACGGGCTGCCTCCCAGTAGCGCTAAGTTTAACGTTTTCAGCCAGACCGAAGGGATCTAAACCTAAAGATAAGATCAAGGAAAGTGCGGGGTGGCAGAAAACTTGCAAGATGATAATCACCCCTAAACAAGACTGAAGCATCAGCCTTGTTGGATAATTTGACAAAGGTGAGGGTGAAGAAACACCGATCATGGCCTTATTTTTTATTTTCAATATGTTCTCTTTTTTTATGTGGTTTTTGAATAATTTGAAAAAGAAAGGAAATATCTTTGGAATTTTTAGAGAATGAAAGGAAGAAAATATTTTTGGATTTTTTTAATTTTTTTCAAAAGGAAAGAAAATATTTTTGGATTTTTTATAAAAATAAAGAAAGAAAATATTTTTGAATTTTGTTATAAAAATAAAGAAAGAAAATATTTTTCAATTTTTTATAAAAATAATAGAAGAAAATATTTTTGGAGTTATTTTTTTGGGAAGAAAAGATGGGGAAATATATAGACTCTTGATTTTGGACGAACCAACTAAAATCGACTACCGAAAAATGAATTGGACACACGCAAGCCAAGGAGAAATCCCAACTAGCACATAGCCAATTTTTATCTTTGAATTTAGTGAAAGGATAGTCAAATTTTAATTAAGTCTGCGAGCGATAAAAATCACAGAATTGTCTGAATGATCACCTTTGCAAAAAAAATCTCCTAGTGGGGTACCTAGTTGATTGATTTTAAATTTTGTGATGGTTAGGGTTACACACAATGGTAAGCGAGTGATTAGGGTGATGAAATCCCTTCTCGTGAGTGACCGGGTGTAGGTCTTAGTAATTTAATTCATCACACCATTCGAAAATAAATGCAAGAATAAAATCACACAAGATCACGCAATCAAACACAAGAATTGACTCGCTAACAGGAGAGGCGCGAGGGTTCAAGAGATGTACCTTCCACGGTTTTTACGTCGGGGGTGCCAAAAAATTTGAGTCGATCTGGGGAGATCACGTCAATCTCAGTCTGCCCCGGGAGTCCTACCGACCCAAGGTAGAGAGGCTTCTAATTCCTCGCCTTTGGATGCCCTCTCCCTACCTTGTTCGGTTTTTCTATCACGCGTTCTTCGATTATTACAATTTTAAAAAATAAAAAATATGATGTCTCTATGCACCGCAATACAAGCAAATTAATTAACTCCTAATACAAGCCTTCTAAAATAAAGAAAAATGGTACGAAAATGCAACAAAATATAGGAAATAAATGAACTACAAAATTTAAATCCGCTCCAAATGCTTTACGCTCCCAAGAATGGCAACGGCGCCATTTGATAGAGTAAATTGACGTTTTTCCCGACAACGGTGCCATTTGATAAAGGAAATTTTTAGGTGTATTTTTCGTTGTTGCTTAAAAAGCTCCTCTAATCAAATCCTAGCGGTAAGTAAGGATGTCAATCCACATCAAGGGGGTAAAGCTAGAGACAAATTCAATTGTAATTCAATTTTTATTTTATTTTTGGGATTTTCGCTTTTTCTAATTTTTTTAGTTTTTCCAATATTAAAACAATTTTTGGTTGAGAAGAAGTGAAATAACACTAAACTAAAATGAGAGATCAAATGACAAACTAAAAAGTGACAAAAATGAAAACAAAGTCTAACACAAAAATAATAGATAAAGTGAGGTAAATAAATGTGAGAACAATCAAGGAGTGGGACTCCACCACAAATTTTAGCTATTTTAACTAATTAATTTAATTATTTGAATTCTCCCTAATTAATATCAAAATTACAAATCAACTCTCATTGCAAGTGTAATTTAAATAGTAATCTTTTAAAAAATTAAGTTTAACCCCCCACAACTTTAGAAAATAGATCTACACTCCTTTTAATAAATCACCCGCTAGGATCGATCGATTAAAATTTGTATAAATCATAGAAAATAAAATTAGAGTTGAAATTTAAGGAATAATACCACACTTAAGAAACTCCTATCCCTAGTTCGAATCTAAAATGGGTATTATAACTTAGAATTTCGATTTTCTCTCGAAAATTATTTACCCTCTCTCGAGACGTAAATTTAAGGGTGAGGGATCAAAATTAATATTCAAAGAAAATTTTCAATTAATCAAACTAATTAAATCAAAATAACATCAAACAAGGGTTCACCCCACCCCTTGAAAGGGGGATTTAGCCTAACATGATATTAAACATGATGAACAAATAATCAAACGCTAATAAAATGAAATAGAAGAGAAGAACAATCAAACCAAATCTCTTTGGGTGAAATTGGACTTCAATCCTTGAATCGGCACATCATCCATTCAATTCGAGCTTCCAAATGATGTTTAATAATAAAAATACACTCAATTGAATTTTTCACTAATTTATCACTCACTAATCTCTAACAAAAATAAAAATAAAAATAAAATAAAACTATTTACAAAATGTTCTACCTAATTTATTTAATACTCTAACTATCTCTCACTAGAATTCTCTATAGAAATTGATTATCAAAAAACTCTAGATAATAATTGATGAATTAAACTACATCAATCTATTATGAAATAATTGCTAAAAATGCAAAAATTCATTATAAATGGGTGGGGTGGAATTCATCCTAGAGATAAATTTCACTACACACCTCTACATGGAGATATTTGCTAAAAATGCAAATACTCTCTAAAGAGGGGTGTAGAGAAATTTATCACACAAGAGTTTTAAAAAACTAAATTGGAGATCCCCTTGAAAATGGCCCACATCTTCAATTTATATGGTGTACATGGGGGCTAGGGGTAAATTAGAGAGTTTATATTTTAGTGTGCATGGAAATGGTGAGAGGAGCATGGGGTGTGTGCACATGAGGTTTGAGAGGTCTGAGGTCACAAAAATCTGATTTGGGTGAGGTTATTTGGGGGAAAAGGGGATAAGTGGTTAGTTAGGTGGAGCTGGGGGTATTGGGGTTAAGTTGGTTAGTAAGGTGAAGAAGGTAAATGGGTTTTTTTTTGTTTCGATTTTGGATACGGGTTGGAGATGGGGTACGGTTTCAACTCGCGGATTGGCTCGGATGTGGTTGGGGTAGCCCGTCGGATTTGGGTTTGCAGCTGGTTCGGCCAGCAAGTGCGGGTCGGGTAGACTGCTGTCGGGTTTTGCTGGGTTGGAGAATCCCGCGGGTCTTCCCAGAGCTTGGGACAGGGGTGGTGACAACATCGGATTTGGGAGTTGAGATGAGTTTAGTTGGGTTGAAGGTGGATAGTGGGGTTTGGGTTTGGTTTATTGGTATGGGGTGATAAGGTGCGGAGAATGGTGGTGTATAGTTTGTGTGGTTATGGAGTTTTGAGGAGAGAAAGTGAGTGGTATGGTGGAAGTGAGGTTGAAGATGATGGAAGGGGTGATAGTGTGGGTGAGGGTATATGGGAAGGTAGGTGTGGGTGAGGTGAGGTGTTTTGGTGTATTAGTGTGAAGGGTTTAAAGGTGTGAGTGAGTTTATGTGTGTGTTGGATGTGTATGTGTGTTTAATTTGAACCCTTAAAAAAACAAACTAAAAAGAAATAAAAATCTATTAAACTAAAATCCTAAATAAATGTAAAATCAAATAAAACTAAAAAATAAATGAAATCCTAAAAAAAATAATCCTAATAAAAACTAATAAAAATCAAAATAAAATAAAATTATACTAATAAAAGTAAAATAGAAAACAAAACCTAGAAAATACTAAATAAATCAAAAATAAACTCTAAAAATAAAACAACTCAAACTAATAATCTAAGCAAAATCTAAAAAGCACAAACTAAACACACATGGGGTTCGAGATAGGTTAGGGGTTGGTTTAGGCTCGGGTTGGGGTAGTCTAGGGTTATGGGACAAGGTATTTAGCTCCATTCTTGATGCAATTTGCCTTGAAATAACACTTGTGACACCGCAAACGCAATCAAGCCTGCACATAAGACCATTTTTATTACAAACAAGCGACTAAAATGCATCTATTCGGGATATAAAATGAACACTTTTTGGGTGCTTATCAATGGACTAGGCGCATCACGAATAATTTTTATCAATTTATATGGGTAATTGTTTGGAGGATTAAAAGTGAGAATAGTCAGCTAGTTTTGACCTTTACAAGTAACCATGAGTATCCCTATTTAAGTCAATCGAACGTACGCGTGCCAGTGCCTATAAAAAATTGGGTCGCTCGCACGTATTGGAGGGAAAGTGATAGGCTATACCTGTTACCCTCACCTCAGATACATCACATCACAAGTATAACTTTGGCATGTCTTAGGAGGTTGATGGACAATTAAGTTATCCATTAACCCTTAAAAAGGACTGACATGACATGCTCGATTGGTTGTGTTGAGGAATTCACATCCCTCATTAAATGCTATCTTGGAGTGATTAAATGAGGGATTGGGGCATTTAGTGCCTCAAGCACTACAAATATCACAATCACCTTACATTTAACACACAATAACACTGCCAATAACCTAACCTAGGTGAACATTCATCACAAAATTTCTTTTCCAACGCACACCTATTACATATTATAAGGAGTTATTAATCTCAATATCCATTGTTCTCGTTTATTACACCAGAAAAGAAAACTTTACCCACATACACTCATGACACTTGTCCAAAGTGGTGTTTAGTTTCCATTTTTAAATGGTTACTCGTATCGCTCACTTTCCCGTCCTCCTCCTCAATCACTAAAAGATTCTTCGTTTAGATCATATCAGTTCATATTTCTCTCATTCAACTATGGAGTTGGTAGGTTATGTTCTGCGCTCCATAAGCAACCTATATACTCTATCTTAAATCCCTCCCAACCTCAATATACCCTCTTACAACCACATGTGACATAACCAATTAATGGTTACATCACCCCACATTAGCTTGCATAAAGTGAATTCAACCTACCGATGAGAGTATACCAAACTTTAGGCATACTTTATTTCACTTAAAAAAAGCTATTCCAAACCCTTCTTTCTAAGAAGGTGATAAATAATTGTTACTATTAAAGTGAGAGAGTGATTGAGTTTAAGAGATATATTTGAGGCATGATGCAGATTTATTACTATTAAAGTGAGAGTGACTGTATTTGAGATACGATGTGTTTATATATATATATATATATACACACACACACACACATGCGCACAACACATAGAGATTTGTAATGATGGCAACACTTTTTGAAGTGTTTTTTCGATAATAAGCCGTGATCTTAACTGTGGGGATAGGCATTAACAAAAAAAATATCATGTCCTCCTATTTTCTTCCTCATTTGTCTCATTACTATTCAATTCTCCCTATTTGTTTGTTGTTAAAATAAATTGTATTTAAGATGTGCCTAGTTTGATTTGTATCGTCAACATTACCATTAGACCATCAATGATTTTGGAATGTGTTAGAAAGCGATAATTACTCATGTGGAGTTGACCCATGTCTTTAGTATCTAATAACATAATATAATTTTGGTGTCTCTTTAGAGAGAATTGATACCTGTTCTGGCCAGTTTTGTGACACGTGTCAGCTAATAAATGTAGTTCCTCTAATCTAAGCCTCCTGATATAACCCTCCTTTATTAACGCTCATTTGCTCACTCAGTCACTGTCATACAATACATGCTCTTTTGTCTTCATTCATTTAACCTAATCAATTTCAAAGAACCCCTTAAAAGCCCATACTCCCCTGTTTGCTCTCCAAATAAGAAGAGGAGAAGTCACCGACACAAAAGCAAATAAAATGGAAACTTTTTCCAATGCTCTTTTCATTCATCTCTCTTCTCGCACTACAAAATTCTGCTATATAGTTTCATATTGGGGTAGAACAAAAAAAATTATTTTAAGAGATTTGAACCCCAAACCCAATTGTTTTCTGATTACTTTTTTAATATTTTCTAATCTAATAGTTTTTTTTTCAGGTCTACTTCCCAAACTCTCTATCTAATGGAGGTATGTTGTGAGAGTAAAGAAATTGTGATTGCAGATTGTAAGATTTTTTTTTCTTTTTTTGTTTTATAATGTTGAGGTGTTATTTGGTGCCAAATCTTGCGTCTTCTGATCAGTTTTTGCATTATCATTTTAGACTTCTCATCAAACTACACCCCAAAATTCATTTTCAAAGAGCTAATTTGCATCTGCAAATAGTCATTTTCAAACGATTCTTGAATGAGGTATTCACAAAATCTGAAGAATCACACTCTCAAGCGGCATTCTGGATTGACTCTTTACTGCTCCTTTTTATATGTTTCTTTCGCTTCTATAACCTTTTACCTTATTTTTATAGGATGGTCTACTTGGTTGGTCATTGAATTATTCCCCTCTTTCACAAGCTGACCTACATCAAGGAAATATATCAATTGGAGGTAGATCCCATTTTTCTGGTGTGGGTTGTGGGATCCTTTTGCGAGATTCCCATCCACTTCATTTCATTGCAATGTCATGAGAAATCTAATATATTTTTAATCTGTAACATAGTTTTAATGAATCAGTTGTTTATATAACCTTTTATTTTCTTTGTACTACTATTTATCAAATGTATGATTCTAAATGTTAGTTTCCCATATCTATAACAGGATATAATCTGTAATGGACGGTGGATGTAGCCCACATCGAAATGGGTTGTGATTATTTCTTATGGATGCATTCATAAAACAAGAAATAATACTCATATGGCTTGTCTTTCTTTATTTTCATTACTGAAGGACCTCTTTATTTTATTTCTATTATATTATTGATTTACAAAATGGGCCATTAATTGTATTAAGTAAGTTTTGGCTCCATTTTGTTAGACTTTCCTTTAATTTTGTGATGTATATCAACTGCTTGATGAAATTTTAGACACGTGGTCAAAATTTGAATACATGGTAATGTAAATTTGTAGATTTGTTCTTTTGTTTTTTCCAGATAATTCAAGCATTGTGTAAAAGTTGAAATACAGTGGCACATGAAGATAACCCAATGTAATGAAATAATGAGGGAGGCCACCACCAAAGTAGATGGTGCTACCGGCGTTTGCCTTCTCTCTTTCAAGTTTTCGTGAAGATATACTTTTTCCAATATATATATTTAAAAACGGAGGCGAGTCACCGACACAAAAGCAAATCAGCTAAAAACTTCATTCATCTCTCTTCTTGCACTACAAATTTCTACTATATAGATTTCATATTGGGGTTGAATAAAAAAATTATTTTAAGAGATTTAAACTCCAGCTACCCAATTGTTGCATCATGTTATGTGAAACTGTCAATAATGGTTCAGTTTCGTGAGCCTCCCAGGTTGAAGATGCATATGAATTATATCAAAGAAAGAGTGAGGGATATCATTTATGATTCAGTTGTTGTTTTGTAGTAACGGGATTGATTTAGAATTGTACCTTCAGCAATGGTTTTATTATTATACGAAGAATTGATAGTTTAAAGTTGAAATACATATGTTCCCTTTTTTTAATTGTGTTGCATTATATACCAAGGACTGTAAAATGCCCGCGCATCGCGCGGGGCTAAAAACTAGTATTACTAAAGTTGTAGCCTTTCACCTGGATGTGCCACGTGGAGCTCATAAATTCTCCCCCATTTTACCTCATGTGCATTAAGTTAATTAACCATTGTCGCTTTAGTTTCTCTCACAACTCTTCCTATTCCCATCCTCTTAATTATTATCCATCTCTATATATACATGATGAAGAGTCTTCCATAAACACATATCGTTATTCGTCTCCCCACCTATTTACTTTCATACGCCTTGTACCCAACATTTCATCTTTTTACCCTCCAGTTTACTTCCAGATGTTTTTATATAACATCTCTTACGTCCTCTCTCTTTGGGTTTCTCTCACACTCTCTTTTATGGATGGTTGGGTAACATAACTCAAGAAACCAATATGGGATCTCTAAGAGTTGTGTGCTCCTGATTTAAACCGTCCATATCCCATTTTGCATATCACTGTGTCGATTGTGATATCCTAATCGTTCCTACTCCAAATACTAGTGAGTTATTAGATCCCTCATATTCCTAAATTATCATAATTGATATACTATGTTTGTTAAATCTAGATAATTATTATTTCAATGTTGCAATCGGTTGAGAAACAAACCTAAATTGATATTCCAATTCCACTGCCAATATGCAGGCCTTACATCTCAAATTAACTATTATATATAATTGTGTTTTATAGGAATTTTATTTAGTCTGGAAATTGAGTGAGTGTGCAATTTTTCAACATATGTGTCTAGGCATGTACATTACTTTAACATTAAATTTGAGATTTTACAACACTTGTTATTGTTTAATTATCTATTTTTGCCTCAATTATTTTTTCATGTGTAATGCATTTATGTTGTTTGTGTAAATGACAATGCTGAAGAGTAATGTTAATTGTGTTATTTCTTATTAGATAATGCATATTTCCAAATTCCTTGAATGATATGGTATAACGATAAGTGTTGTACCATGTGCTAAAGGATCACATGTTACAATATTTTATTGTTATACCATTTATCTGAAAATTATTTGTGATGGTTTTGATGATATGGTTTGAATAACGATTACAAGCAAATGAAAGTACAATCTTCATGAATGATTTTTACCTTTATAAGTGCAAAAAAAATCTTTAATATAGTTGTGGTTTTGTTTGTTTTCTTTTCTTTAATTGTGTAGTGTCCTCACGGTGTTCCCGGAATTCATCAAATCTTACGTTCATTTGTCATAAATTTCTGACATCCTTATACCTAGCTGACATAAGATAGAAAGTCAATAGTTCTTTGGTAAAATGGTAGTAGTTCTACACAAGTTACACATGAAAATTAGTTTTTTAGACTAAGATGAACCGTCCTCTATCCATAATAAAATAGGGTTTTCTATATGCTTTTTGATCTACTATTTAGTTTCTTTAAACTGTAAAGAGTTACAAGGGGATGAACTACTAAATTTATGTCATTAAAATGTGCTAATTGACTACCTTTTATCCAATGACCTTTCACCTTTTTTTCGTTTTTTTTTTTTTTGTTTTACCTTTATTTGCTTACAATTGAGTTGGTATGCATTACCAATTTTTATGGGTTCGTTTTGTATGGACATTAACTTATATACTCATTTCATATCTTTTATGTGATTGTACATTTAAAATGTACCCGTCCATAATTCATGGTTGTTGTAAATTTATACAATTATTAATTTTATCACATAATGCAATCATCTACGACTCGCACGGGTCTATAAGCTAGTTTAGTATATAACTAAAGTTGTAATTTTTATTCTCATTTTTACATGTGTACACCTATTATTAATTTTTAAGTTCATGGTGTATTTAACTCTCCTCCACAAACTGTGTAACTCTTTGTCTGGATGAGTCTCATCTGTACCTTCCTAAATTGGTCTATTTGTCATCCATGTATCTTCACTGCAATCTCTTGTGCTTTCTTTCCATAAAAATATTGATTCTTTAATGTGGTGAATAATACCATGTAAGATATACTTGTTCTCTTGTTAAAATCCTATTTATCACATGTTTTATGTTAAAACCCCATTTAACTATACCAAAAGCTTACAGCTTGTTTGGGAGTTTTTGAGAGAAAAGAAAGGATATAGAAGTTTAATTATGAGAGAAAAGAAAGAAAGAAAAATTCATAAGAGAGAAGAGAGAAGAGAAATGAAGAGAGGATAAAGGAGTTTAGGAGAGGAGAAAATAGATTTGTTTTTTGTTATTTGGGAGCCAGAAGGAAAATAATTTTTTTAAGGGGAATAAGATACAATTCATTAAAAAAAAATCCTTTCACTCCACTTCTTTCCGATTTGGAAAGAAAGTTTTGTAGAGAAATGAAGATGTAGTTTTTTAAAAATTCTTCTTTCTTTTCTCTCATTTTAAACTGTCAAATGATAGAAAGACACTTTCTCTCCTATTTAAACTCCTAAGCGAAGGAAAGAAAACACAATTTCCCATCTTTTCCTTTCCTTTCTTTTCTCTCCAAAATAAAACTCGCAAACATACCCTTATTAATTATTCATCTATCAATATCGTGTTTTCTTATAAAAAAAAAGCTCCATGTTCTATTTTGTTCCTTCATGTAAACTTCCTTTTGAGATTTGTAAGATTGATGGTATATGTTCAAATAAGTCTTTCTTCACAAATCTTTCATTTGGGTTTCTTTTCTTTTCTATTTTTGGGTTTTTCATTGGCCTCATCCTCGCCCCATATTTATACTATTTGGGTTCTATATAAATTAAGTTTTACTCTTTTTTTTCATTAAGACATCAAGATAAACTATAAATTTCAATTCAAGGCATGCTTATTAGATTCAAAACTCCACATCAACCATTTGGTCAAAACACATATCAAAGAGAAGTTACTTTATTCTTATCATATGTATTTTTTAGTAATTTTTTCTAATCTATTTTCTCTATTTTTCATTCCATTTTCTCAAATTGCTTAACGATAATTTTAATTATCAAATTGAATTTTATACTTTTTACTTTCTAAATTAAATTATGTAAATAGTTTATCTATTGTTTCCAACATTATTTATCTCGTTCTCCCTCTCCTCTTTCACCCCCTTTTTCATTTTTCTTTGTATAGATTTATAGTTGATGCTTACACTATCATGCCCATAATTGATTTTTTTTTTACTTTTTATAAAGAAAATCATAACTGAAGCTCCTACCACAACTTTCAAAAGTCATTGTAATCCTAATTGATGAGTGAAATGTCAATTGGAATTAGTAAAATGATTAACTTTACTATGATTTTGTAGAATTATTCAGCTTTGCTTTGTTGGAAGTGTTTAAATATACTTTCACTGATTTTTTAGGCGTATATCTATTCTCATATGTTGTACACAATTTATTTATGTGCAATATTTATATAGTTTATAATATAGATGACTCCTACAATGTTAGTAATATATTTCAATCGCTACAAACCTTGATATGACTATTCTGCATATTAACATTTAACTGTAAGAGGTACATATGAGGATAAATAAATCGTCTTGATCATAACTAGCCGATGGTTCTGGAAACTTCTTCTACATCATTGGCCAAAATTTTTGTTGTTTTATTAACCAGAGATTATCATCCTTTATACAAGGATATGGTTATTTTTTGGTCCATTGAAGTGATGGAGAATGATTTTATTTACGGTGTAGGTTGGATAATTGAAAGACTCCTAGTTATACAATTAAAAAATTAAGTTTGTTGACCTAGTAAATAGTAAGTTTTGCCTACTAATATGTTCATTTAACATTACAAAATATATACACTCACTTGTAATTCTTTGTAGAAAATAATTGAATGAATATAGTAACAAAAATGTATGTATATGTATATATATATATATATATATATATATGTATATAGATATTTTATAGATATTTAGTAACAAGTCCCTAAAATATGGTTGAAGTGGTATATATTTTGAAAACTGTAGTAAGTTACTCATGTTTTGGAGAAATTTTTTATTTCGCTAAACGTTATTTATGTAAAACGTTCGTGCATCACAATGGTATGTATGATCAGTAGAAAGTAAAATGAATAACTAATATGAGAGTTTATATTCAAGTGCATGACACTAATAAGTATTTGGAGCTAATGGTACCCGTTCCCATTCTGAAAATATTTTAATGAGAATATAATATTTTTTGCTCTTTATTTCCCACAAAAATGTTTTTTCATCTATGTAAATAGTTTAGAGTTTCATGCTAATATTTTACGTTGATAAAATATTTTAACTAAGATCACAAGGTAAAGTTTTTACAAAAGCGAAACTCACACCAATAATTTTTAATATGCGAGTTTTTTATGACCTAAACATCTTATTAAACAGTTTTTAAAATAATGTGTCGCGATTTATTTTGATTCACACATCCTCTAAAATAAAACATCCAAAATTATTTTATAATCGTAAATAAGACATAAACCTGCATGTTATATCAAGGTTTAAAACAGTTTTTAACATGAATTCCAGGATCTTTATTCTTCATGCAATTATTAGATTAATATGTTGTATAACTGTATTCGAAAACCAACCTTCGTCCATTTCTAGGGTTAGATATAGTGCTTGAATATATCTAAAAACGTGACTTGAATGCTCCAATATATTGCTCCTTGATACCTCTTGAAAATAGCCCATAATTGTCACTTGTATGTGCCTAGATTTTTAAGAAAATATGAAAAAATGAATTTAATATTTTCTCTTCCACCTTAGATATTTGTTTGTTATGAGATGACTCTAGATGGTGCAAGGTAACTCCATATATAAGAGGAAGATGGACGAAGTTCCTAGTCAAAGTTTCCCTCTTTTCAAGGCTCCACCATCCATCAAGTGGCTTAAAGATAGGAATCAACCCAATCTCTTAATTTTTTGCATTTATCACATACCTAATTAGATATCTTATACTTATCAAGACCAAATAAATGGGAAATACACAATTTTGGATTTTAATATTATTAAAATTAAAAATTAATTTCCAACTTTACAATATTAATTTCCAATAGTCTCCAACTTGGTCTTAATAAGTATATCCTTATCATTTAATTAGGTAACATTACGCACACAATAAGTGATAAAAGTAATTACCCAAAATCAAATGATTCACGGATGTGAGTCATGGTGGTTCCATGTTATTCAAGAGCATGGTTGCTTCCATGTATTACAACACCAATGTTTCATTTTATTAGGCCTTTAATATTGGGTGTCATAATGGCCTCATAATGTCCTTTTGAATGAAGAACTATTTTTGTCATATAATAGCCCATATGCATATGCATGCATTCATTAAAGATAGAAATCAGAAACACTTTTGTTAATTTCAAGTAATAGTGTTAAACAACTAAGTTAAACAGTAATGATAGCCAAACTAATCGAGACCCATCTCTTTGATATGTCCCATGAAGGTCTTCGGAGATAGTACTTTCGTAAGAGGATCTGTTATTTTATCACTCATACTAATGTGAATAACTAAAACTCGTTGCTTCTGAACTTTTTTTCATTGACAGGTACTTCATCTCGATATGCTTAGCCGCCTTAGTATAACTAACGTTCTTGAAAAGGAAGACTGTTGCAATTATATCACAATAAATTTTCATTGGCTTAGATATTGACCCCATGATTTTAAGTCCTGAAAGAGAAAGTTTCGCAGCCATAATCCATTATTTCTAGCTTCGAAGCAAGCTACGAATTCATCCTCCATAGTAAACGATGCAATGACACTCTGCTTAGCACTTTTTCATGAGACGACTCCTCCAGCACGGAGGAACACATAACCCGAGGTGCTCTTCCTACTGTCAAGGCATCCTCCAATATCTGAGTTTGAGTAACCAACCACTTCAAGGTGATCAATCTTCCTATATGTGAGCGTGTAATCCTTGGTTCCTTACAAGTACCTCAGCACTTTCTTTACAGCTTTCCAATGATGATTTCCTAGATTGCTTTGATATCTATCCAGCATCCCAATGGAAAAACTAATGTTCGGTCTAGTGCAGACTTGTGCACACAACCACATCCCTACGAGAAAAGCATAAGGCATGCCTTTCATGTGCTCCCTTTCCAAATCACTTCATGGGAATCGACTTAAGCTGAACTTATCCCCTTTTTGAAGTGGAACGTTAACGGGATTGCAACTTTGCATGCTGAATCTTTCTAAAACTTTGTTAATGTAAGTTTTATGAGACAATCCTAATGTTCCCCGCGATCTATCCCGAGATATTTTATCCCGAACACGATGTACGTCTCACCCATATCTCTCATTTCAAAATTTTCAGAAAGGTATTCCTTGGTTTCATGTAATAAACTAAGATCACTGGTGGCAATAAGCAAGTCGTCAACATATAGTACTAAAATACAAACTTACTCCCACTAATCTTTAGCTATATACACCGATCAACAATGTTTTTCTAAAACCCAAAGGAGGTAATGTTATCGTGTAACTTAAGGTACCATTGACGAAAATCTTATTTTAGACCATATATTGACTTCTTTAACAAACAAACCATGTCTTCCTTTTCTTTCTTTATGAAGCCTTGTGGTTGTGCCATGTAGACTTATTTCTTTGAACTCCCATTTAGAAAAGTTATTTTCACGTCCATTTGGTGCAACTCTAAACTATAACGAGCCACCAATGCTAATATGAGTATTAAGGAGTCATTCTTTGAAACTAGAGAGAAGATCCCATTATAATCAATGCCTTCTCGTTGATTCAAACCTTTGGCAACAAGTCTAGCTTTATGTCGTTCGATATTGCCTTTCGAGTAACGTTTGGTCTTAAAGATCCATTTACACCTGACTCATTTTTATCCTTCTGGCAATTTGACTAACTCGCAAACTTTGTTTTCATTAATAGATTTTATTTCTTCATTCATGGTATTAATCTATTTATCAGAATCATCACTATTAATAGCTTTTTCATAAGAAACTGGATCGTTAATATTCCCTATGTTAAATTCGGCCTCTTGTAGGTACACCACATAATCATTCGGAATTTTTTATATCCTTTCTCTTTGAGATCTTCTTAATGGCACGTCATGTGGTGCTTCAACGGGTTCACTAGTTATAGTCTCATTATGTGGTTGTTCAGGTAGTTGACTATTCACATATTCTTCATTATTGTTGATTAGGTCAATGATTGGTTCAACGACAATATTAGGAACAACGGGTACATTATGAACTCGGGGTATAAGAATTTGTACCCTGACTTCTTGAATGATTACTTCCCTTTCTCTTCACTCCCATTGATTCACCGTTATCAATGAATTTAGTGTTTCCATTTTTTATTATTCTAGTTGTATGATTAGGACAATAGAATTTATATCCCTTTGACTTTTCGGGTTACCCAATGATATAATGTCCTAGGAGCCAATTTCCTTTCTTGAGGATTATAAATTCTAGCTTTCGTTGGGCAACCCTATACACGTAAATACCTTAAATTAGGTTTTCATCCTTTCCATAATTCAAAAGGAGTTTTTGAAACTCACTTACTAGGAACCCGATTTAAGATATGTACAGCAGTCATACGAGCATGTGTCCACAAAAATATAGTCAATTCAGTCCTACTTATCATACTTCTAACCATTTCCATAAGGGTATGATTACGCCTTTCAACTACACCATTCTACCAAGGTGATCCCGGTATTGTCTATTGGGCGCAAATACCTAATTTTTCTTGGAGTTTAGTAAAAGGGTCAGGGTGTTGTCCTGACTCATCATATCTTCCATAGAATTAACACCTCTATCAGACCTAATAATTTTCACTCTTTTGTCTAGTTGTCTCTCAACCTCAGTTATGTATATTTCAAAGGCATTCACAGATTAAGATTTATCATACAATAAGTACAACATGCAATAAGTTGAAAAATCATTGATAAAGGTAAAAAAAATCTCCACCAATAGATGGAATATCAAATGGTCCACATATATCTGTATGCATTATTTCAAGTAGTCGGGTGCTTCTTTTAACTCCTTTATTTGTATGTTGGTCTGTTTGCCTTTAATACAATCCACACATACATCATAATCGGCCCAATTCAGGTTATGGATAATTTCATCTTTAATAAGTCTTTCAATTCTTGTCCTAGACATGTGCCCCAATCATTTATGCCACAAATAAACAGAATTTTCATTATTTAGTGTACGTTTCATACCAACGTTAACATGCAGGGTTATTAGGGATTCAGAAAAATTCTTTTCAAGATTAAATTGATATAAACCATCCATTAAAAATCCGGAACCAACATTAATAGAATTTTTAATCAATCCAAAGAAATTGTTCTTAATTAAACTATAGAACTGTCTAGAGTAAGTTTGAATACTGGAACTAAATTCATAGAAATATAGGTAATATAAAGAGTTTCTTGCAAATCTAATTGAAACTAGAACTTAAAATTAAGCGAAAGACTCCAACAGCTTCTACTTTTGCCTTTTTTTGATTTCCCGTGTAAAGAAAATTATCATTTGAATTTGTATTATTGATCTTAATGAAGCCCTGCATCGAAATAGAAACATGGCACATAAAACCAGAGTCAATCCACCAAGTGTTATAAGGAACATTAATAAGGTAGGATTCAAAACAAACAAAAATAAAAGGCTTACCCTTTTTCTCGAACCAGGTCTTGCGTTGATGACAATATTTTTGGAAATGGCCCCTCTTTTTACAGAAGTGACCTTTGTCATTATTTTCCTTCACCACATAGGATGATGTAGGTTCAACTTGATGAGACGGCCTGGGATCTTTCTTAATTCCCTTTCCAGCCTTCTTTTTAAAACTAGCTCCTTTGACCGTCAAATTAGCCACCTGCCCTTTAGACACATGACGATTATGTTGCTTCAGTCTGTCTTCCTCTAGTACCAACATGTTTTGCAAATCATTTACATTCCACTTATCTTTAATAGTGTAGTAATTAATTTCGAAAGAACCATACTCTGGAGGTAGGGAGTTTAGGACGAATTGAACGAGAAAATACTCGTCTATAGTTATGCCCAAAACTCGAAGTTTAACCGTCAGATTAGTCATTTAAACAATGTGCTCATTCATAGTTCGAGTGCCATCGAACCTCATGGTGGTTAAGTCAGCCATTAATTTTATAGCTAGGGATTTACCAGTTCTGCAAAAGCGTCCTTTTATGTTGTTCAAATACTGTTGAAGTTTTGTCATTTCAGGTAGAGAGGTCTTGATGTTAGCAGCCACGCACATTCGCATAAACATAAGGGTCAGCATGTTAGATCTATGCCATGCTTCATGGATAGCAATTTCATCCTCACTACTATTTTCAGTTATGGCAACGAGTTCATTATACATAATTGCCATGTCCAGGTCAAGAACCCCCAGACTGAACTCAATTTGCTCATTTCATTAAGAAAATTTTGTTCCATTAAATTTAGAATAGGATTCAGCATGTGAATAAAGGTTAAGGGGAACTGCAATATAATAACAATGCTCATTTATTAAAATTTTACACATAACAATTTTGTAAGGGTTGAATATTAAATTGTTGATTTAATATAATTTGTTAGAGTGCTTAAATAATCCCAATATTATGGAATTGATATTAGTTATCACATAATATTAAGATTACGAAACTATACTACCCTTTAATTTCATTGATCAAGGTCCCATAAATTGGTATTTGTATTTATTACCATGATTAATTAACTGAACGTCAACTATTCAATATTCACAAAACAGGTCTAACGTTATTTAATCCAGATATTAGCATGTGTTTCGTGTCAATCAATTTTATAACGAACATTAGAATTAACTAAATGCTTGTAAGTGTAATATTCGAACATGCAGTCTCGGTCTGTGTTTAGTTTTTGACTCAACTTAAATGAGTATTTACTTAAAAGTCTCAACAAAATGTATTTAATATTCATTAGTTTCAATTATATTATGTATTTATAATAAACATAATCATGCATGAATATTAAATGACTATAACAAAATAAAACAACCCATATGATGAAAAAAACTAGTTAAAATGCAAAAATTATTGATTTTTGCCAAAAATGACAAATATAAGTTTTCACCATAGAATCAAAGTAAATCATTCCAGAAAATCAAAACTTTTTACGGAACGTTAAAATCAATTTTCTGTCAAAAGTTATAAGCCCTTATATTATTATCAAAAACAACAAAAATGGGGGTCTAAGGGCCTTAACAGACTCGGATCGTCAAAAAACATGTCACATCATGACCAAAGGTCGTGAAATTCGATCGTTGACACGATTCCAGTCAACCCACCAAGTTTCAAGTCAATCGGGGACTAAAATTTTGAAAAACACTATTCACTACAGGTAAAAAAATTCTACACCAAAATTGTTTTGCCTTAATTCTCGGTTTTCACACAATTAGTCTTCAAAATAGATGTATTTCCATATCATAGTCATTATAAGTGTTTTTCAGAATGCTTTACAGACATGAAACATATGAATCATTAATGGGACAGATTAGAGTTGCAATAATCAAAAGGGGCTATGAATAGGGAATGTTTTGCACATAAACAGTGATTGTTTGGTATATAATTTTCAGGCTGATTTTTACACAGATATAAGGGCTAAAAATTATAATCATTAATGACATGTATCAGTTTCATAACAATCCTAAAAATAATTATATACAACTTCTAAAATGCTGTCATTTAAGAGGTTCAGATTCTGCAAATGTTTATGAGTTCTAATGTGTAATTTCAGAATTTCAGATTTTGAGGATATATAAATTTATACTATTATAAGAAAATTCGTATATGAGTTTATAAACCTTAAGCTCTGATACCACATGTTATACAAGACTATTTTGTAATCATAAATAATACATAAAGCAGCATGTTATATTAAGGTTTAAAATAGTTTTTAGTATCAATTACATGATTTTTATTCTTCATACAATTACTAAATTAATATGTTGTACAACTGTAATTCGAAAACCAACCTTTGTTAATTGCTAAGGTTGATATAGTGCTTGAATATAGCTAAAAATGTTACTTGAATGCTCCATTATATTGCTCCTTGAAACCTCTTAAAGCAACCCAGAGTTGTCACTTGTATGTGCCCAGATTTTTTAGAAAATATGAAAAAGTGAATTTTGAATTTTCTCTTCCATCTTAAATATTTGTGTGTTATGAGATGCCCTAGATGATGCAAGGCAACTCTATATATAAGGGGAAGAGGGCCGAAATTCCTAGTCAAAGTTACCCTCTTTTCGAGACTCCACCATCCATCAAGTGGCTTAAAGATAAAAAACCAACTCAATCGCTTAATTTTTTTTATTTTATCAGGTGCCTAATTATGCCTAATTATCTGATACTTATCAAGACTACATAAATGGAAAATATACAATTTCGAATTTTAATATAATTAAAATTAAAAATTAATTTTCAACTTTAAAATATTAATTTTCAACATCCATAACTCAAGTTTCAATTTGGTGTTCCTTTTGTGAACAAGAGAGTGAGAATGACAACCTGGCTGGACTCTATCAACAATTGTTTCCACGTGTACGTATCGAGGGGTTGCAAGGGAAACTATTGATCCAGGTGTCAACTAACTTCAGAATGAATTGGCGTGGACTTGCATAAAATAAAAAAGATGACTTGGAGTCCACTCCTTTGCAATGAAGGGGCATGTGAAAATAAGTGTATCCTTGGGGTTACGTTCAACAAGTCAAAAGAATGCTTAGTTTTTCATGAATGGCAACCCAAGAAACTGATCAATTAGACTTTTAGAAATTATGGTCAAATAAACTTATCTACGCAACACCAGCAGCTCATGTCAATATTATTTTCTTAATTATAGCTACAAAAGCCATAAACATGCCTCTGTGACTCTACTTTCTTTTTCCAAAAACAAAACACCTTCACTGATGATCTCTCCTCCTCTACCTCCTCCTATCTCTCTCCTTGCCATCGCGGCCATTATTATCGTATATATGATAATTTGCTACCTAGTTATCGACCTTGTTGGCCAAACTGAAGACACTGAAGGCTTGCCTACGCATAAAGATGATTATTCTTCAGGACTATCTCATGAAGAGTTGAAAGAGGTACCATGTTTTAACCATAAAGCTGGAGAAACCTCAATTTGTGCCATATGCTTGGATGGTTTTCAGATGAGGGAACTATGTAGGATTTTTCCAGCCTGCAACCATGTTTTCCATGCACTTTGTATTGATCGATGGTTGGTGAAGAGACTCACTTGTCCCATGTGCCGATCACCCTTTAAGGTCAGAGAGAGTTTCAATGTATAAGGTCAATTATGGATGTTAGATGGTGGAAATTTAGTTGTATATTTGTTCCCACTTTTTTCTCTAGATTTTTTATGGGGTTTTAGTAATTATATATATGTATTATAATGCCATTGAGGAGGTGAGGAGGAAGTGTAAAGTGGACAACTGCACAAGGTGCTTTCAATTTTTCTGTATTATTACATGTAAAGGGTTTTCTATAAAATACATGTAAGAGGGCTCAATTGGAATTTATGCATAGGGTTTTATATATTTTTACAAATTTCAGGGCCCACCATGGTATTTTATGCATCTTCATTTTCAAATACCCTCTTCTCAAGCTTATTTAATATATAGTTGCTAAAACCACCCTAAGGATTGCTGTTCAACATCACACAAGATAAAAAAATAATTTCATATTTTGTTTAAATAATAAAGAATATTGGTCCGAGGAATAATTTAAGGGCCGCCCGTAGTAGGCTCTGGACAAAAAAAATGCACCCCCCCCCCCCCCCCCCCATGTACTCCTAAATTCATACTAATAGCTGTTGCGTAGTGTTCGGAGATTTTATTTAGATTTACCCTTTATTTTTTCCTTCCAGGAATGCTTTGGTCAAATTTGGGTTTAACATTACCATCTCAAGCTAACTATAGACACCATGTTAGATCCAACTTTCTTTTCTTTTTTTCATTAAAAATATTAGGTCGATACAGATTTATGATATAGAATTATGCGGCACGATCAGATGTCGTACTGATATTGTCTTATAAATATAAATTCACATCAATAACATTAATCAATATCAATGTAATATGTCATCGTATCACTTCAAATGCGTGATAAACTTTTATCAGGAATAGGTGATTTTGAGTTGGTCCCTCGTTAAAAGTTGAAATTGAACTTTGAAATTTCCATCATTAATTGTAAAAGTTTATGAATAAAGGTGACATCAAGTGATTAAGAAGTATCAAAAGTCAAAAAAGGATTATTGGATAAAGAAAGTCTAATTTTAACTTTTGGCAGCATACTAAGTCATAATGACGTTTTCTTTTTTTTTAGTGTGACATGGTTGGCTTCTAATATTTTATTCTCATTGTTTCAAAAGTGTAAAAATCTCCATTTTGTTATGAGAATATCTTGAATTGAGTATTTTTACGGCGAAGTGATTTGGGGACATCTCGTACATTAATTGAAAGATTTGTGAAACTGTTCATGTCAAAATATATTTATTGGTACCACCATAATAATGTCTTGCAACTTTTCAATTAAATGCAATCAAAAAACTTGGCAGATGAAGGGGTGTGATCGAGAAGATTGTTGTGAATTATCTAGCAAATGACGTATTAGGTTATGTTAGCTCTTACAATTTTTGACTCGATAATTCGTTTATGGTAATAATTTGAAATGATCCGAACATGACTCGATTAGCTTGTATAGATTTAAGAGTACCAAAAATTTATACTAAAATAAATATCAACGCGACCCGAAAATGACACGACTAACCCGAATTGTCACTCCTAAGTTATGTTAACTTGTCCACGCCACATATAAGGTTACATTAACTTGTCCACGCAAGGTGATACAAATTGCGTTACATGTATCAACTTTACAGTAATGTATATTGAGTTTGTGAGAAGAATTGATTTTGTTTTCCAAAAAGTAACGATTTTACCCTTGGTTCTAGTGCATTTATAATTTGTAACGGAACAAGTTTTGTGATGCCCCGAACCGAATTTAAGGGTTATTATAGGATCGACCCTGATCCGATCAGAGTGTCAAGTGTGGGGTGCAATGAACAACCTAAATAATGTTACTATTCCAGTTTTATTATTAAATAAGATTAAGCTTTGCTTAGCATGCGATTCTAATATAAAATAAACTACGTGCGGGACCCAAGGGAAGTGCCCCCAAGGCCAAGTAAACTGAGCTCCTAACGTTAATGCAAGTAAATATTACCTGTATAACGCTCTCAAAGTATGGAATCGCATACAACCTGCCGTAATAAAGAGGAGGGAGTGTGCAAAAGGCTCAGTGGGATTTATACAAATGCAACATAGAAACGAACGGCAGAAAAGAATACTCACTCACTATATGCTCATGAAAATATGTATATATCTACACATATATTTTTGAAAATACATGCTCTGATGTATTAAACCGTTTTATTCTAAAAATATTATTTATCCCCATTCATCCTCTTTTTCTTTTCCAAAATAGTCATTTTGGATAATCTTTCCTTAAAAATCACATTCTTTTCCATTAACGCACACGGTTAATCATTTATAGGAAAATCTTTTCTTTTCTTAAAAGTATTCATCTATTCAACGTTTATTAACTCACGCTAGAGTTACTTTGTCATTATTTTAATATTCTCATTAAAACAATCTTTATGACACGCACAACTCGTGTTGGGAAAATATTCATTTTCATTGAGAAACTTATACACCACACGACACAAAACATTTATTATTTCATGTAAACTTTGGTTATTTTCATCTTTCAACCTTTTGCAAATCTAAGGATTTATTTGCATTAATTTCAAGAATATTCTCATTCATCATTTCTTGTTACAAGAACTATCAATCTTTGCCTTGGAGTCTAGCCATTATTCCTGGACTTCACGGGATCTACACCATCGGTCTCCAGTCGCCATATGCTCATCTGTAAAGGCTTTAGGGTCTGTCACCACTAGGGACGTCATGCCCTGCTTAATTCTTGGCATCATTCAAGTATCATTTCTTATCTTTTCCTTGTGTTTCAACATTATTCTCAATGTTCACATTCATTCTCACTTGGAAAGTCACCTTTTTTCCTTTTTCATCAAAACTATTCATTGACATTTTTATTTCATAAAATGTTCCGCTTTATGTAAATTTACAAAGTTTGCCCGTTTCTTGCCAAAACGTACCACTTAGCCATTTAACAAGTGTTATTCCCAAAAATAGTTATTAAGTTTTCAACTTAACTTTAAAAACACTTTTAACCATTTAACACTTGTCAAAACCTACATTTTTATCCATATCTCACACTTGTCACGTTAACACTTCGAATATCATTTCCATGAAACTCGTTATTTTTATTTAGAAAAATGTATCATTAATCTCCTTTTATCAAACTCAATTTATACATTTAATTATCAAATATTTTCTTGACAGCATACTATTCACTATATTTACGACAATGTCACTACTATTTGTTTCACACAAATATTATCCTTTTAAATGGGTTTAAACATACTAATTTTACCAAAAACCAATTTATAACTTCTCAAAGAGTATTTCTGATATTTTTCAACATAATTTCAGTAATAAATTCTAAATTTTATAAAAAGACTTTATTTCCATTTATGTTTCCAAAATAAGTTGTACACATTTTAAATATTCATTTGGCCACTATCAACACATTTGGCCTTCTTTACTTTCTTTAATTACACTTAAGTATCAATTTAAAAGTAAGAATTTTATACTTTGATTATTTACATATCAACCCCAAATATTTCTTATTATGAGTTTATGCATCTCAAAAACACCCATTTAAGTAAAAGTCCAATTTCTTCTTCTACTTCATCATTTTGGTAAGAATGTCCCATTTTTATTTCGTAAAAATGGCCTATATTAGCCCAATACTTTTCTAAATATGAAATTACATTATTTACCTTTGAAACATCATTTTGACACATTTTATTTCATAAAATGTTCAAGACTAATATTCTGGAATTTATTCACCGTTTGAACCCATCAAAATTACTTCTTAAAAACTCATTTCTACACACCAAATGATGATATGATGACTAAACAACATAAAGTTGTAAATTATCAAACTCTGAACCTCAATCTAAGTAAGATTTTCTCACCTCTTAAGACTCCAAAATGGTAGTGTAGGAGGAGCAACCCCCACCTTCAAATGTGGCGTCAAGTAGGTGTGGCAATTCGGGCACGAACACGACAACACGACACGACCCAACACGAAATTGGCCCGAAATTAAAATGACTTGTCGTGTTCGTGTCGTGTTCGGGCCTGCTTTTTTTGGCCCGGTAGTGGGTCGTGTCGTGTTCGTGCCAAGAAAATGACACGAAATTGGCCCGACAATGACCCGTTAGCACCCGATAGTGGCCCGTTAATAACCCGATAAGTAACCCAAAATAACACAATTTCAACCCAATTGTAGCCCAATTAGAACCCAATTGGTAACCACTTTCAATTAAAAAAATAATTAGCATCTCTAATTCCTTAAAAAAAATATTAAAAATCTAAAAAAAGAACATAATATAAAAGGGAACTTAAAAAAACAAACCCTAACAAACATCTCACAAACCACACATCAGTCGCTCCTCCCCCTTCTCTCTCTATTAGGACAGCCCCAACCAGGTCGATCCTCTCTCTCTTCCCCTCTAGACGGTGCCTCGACAGTCATCTACCAACCCAAGCCACTCACACTATCTCTCTCTCTCTCAGACGCTCCCTCTACCCCTGTTGCAACGCACTCTGGTCTCCTCTCTCGGCTCCAGCCTCCACCATGGATTTATCCGAAGGTGATAGTGGGTTTAGGTTGATTACTAGTGCTTTGATTACAAGGTGATTGTTGGATTGTTTGTAGATATATCCGGAAGATGATTGTGGGTTTGTTAGTTGGATTGTAATTTATGATTTTTAGTTGGATTTATGATTTGGTTTTAGTAGATTGATGATAATTTGTTGGGAATGATTTTTGTTCTATTTGATTTTTGTTCTACAAATATTTCTACACATTTCTGTTCTACACATATTTCTACAGATATTTTTGTTCTGAAAATGGAGAGAGAGAATTATATGTTTGGATGAGATTTGTTATTGTGTCTTTGTTGCAAAATTCAACAACTTGTTGGCCTATAATAAATTAATCAACACTGAACAGCAAAGTTTGATGACGATTGGCGGGTTCTTTGTTTTGTAAAAATAGTAAGTTGAGAATTTTGGTTTCTAGTTTCATGATTTGTTTAGATGTGAGGAATATTATAGGAGAATTTGGATATTGCTGAGTATTTACATAAAAAAATAAAAATAAAAAGACACAGTAATTCATGGGTTATCGTGTCGGGCCGTGTCAATCGTGCCTAATTGACACGATTTTTTTTATCGTGCTAGTTGTGTCGGGTCGTGGTACTATCGGGTCGTGTTCGTGTTAGCAAAAAATAACACGATGTCGTGTCGTGTCGTGTTCGTGCTAGCTGAAAATGTGTCGGGTCGTGTCGGGCCAAACCCAAACACGGCCCATTAGCCCGAATTGCCACCCCTAGCGTCAAGGGGTTACCAAATGTATCCTCCATAAGAGCTCTATATGTGCTCTAAGAACTCCTTCTTTAAGCTCCAAGAAATGCTCCAAAACTCCAACTACATCTCCAACATATAAGCTCCTAGACTTCCAATATTAAGCTCCAAACTTCCAAATGAACTCTTTCTCACTCTCTAACTCTTCTTAGTGTTTGATATTTTTGGTGTGTTTACAATGAGAGAATTCAAGACCTATTTATAGTTGTTTGGGAGTCACCATGATCGTTGGATCAAAACAAAATTGGATGGTTGAGATTAATGGTGTGCCACCAACCATTACTATTCATTTGGTAGGCAACTAAACACGTGTGGTAAATATTCATTTAGTGTGCCACCAACCACTCCATTAATGCAACCCACCAACGACTCTATTAATGCAACCACTCCAACATTTTCCACTCTTCACAACACTCCAAAGGTGGCCAATATGCACCAGCTCAAAAGTTGAGCAAGTGGGAATAAGGAGATAAAGAACAAAATGAGTGGAAAAAACAACATTTATTATTTCATTTTATATTTTACTATTTTCACAAGTGTAAATAGCTCTGAAACAGGTATAAATGACGTTTTTTGGAGATGTCCAATAAGAGAAAGTTGCTCAAAATTAAATTTTAATTCAATCTTGAATTTTTCAGTATTTTCTGAGCACTTTTGTTTTTTGACGAAAATAATAATATTTTATTTATTTATTCATTTTTTGACTTTTGATCCCATGAAACTCTTAGGACTATTTTTAGCATCCCATAAATACGGTCAAATTATTTTTAACCCCAATAAAACGTCCTACAAAAATCACGCAAGTTCGCGTCCTGCACGACACATGCTGACAAAAGTCGTGTTATATTAAACATGACCGTGTCACAATCATTCATTAAAATTTTTGCATCAAACTTGACCAACATACTTACTATGACTATTAGGACCTAAATGCGCATCCATGCGAACCATACAACGTGAAGATTCTTTTTCTCCTTAATTACTTTTCGTGCCACTTTGGCGTAATTCTCTTATATATTTATTCCTAAAAAAAAAATTTCGAATAAAATCATCAATTTATTATTCAATATTTCTTTTCTAGGGCGGGGTATCACATTCTTCCCTCCTTAAGAAATTTCTTCCTCGAAATTGTTAACCCATCAATCTTAATCATTAAGTCATCTAAGCAAACCATTTCTAATTCTGGAGTATCCTGATCTTTACAGTTAAACCTCAATGATTCCATCCACGTTAATTATCATCAAGTTAACCCGATCATGGTAAGATTTTTCATTAATTATACCCAAGCATGCCTAACTTATTCATCCCAACAAATTTTCTGAAACAATCGATATTCCTCAAACATCATGCCATCATTAATGAATTCATCATCACGAGTTAGGATTTACAAATCTATGTTTTCTCAAATTTTGAATCACGTCAAGACTATGTTAATACATCGGTAACACTTCCTAGTCATTCATATCAGCAATCTTAAAAGTGTCATTTTATCACATTAGCCTGAATGACCGAAACCTCCCATGAGATATTCATATTAACCTCTAAGTGTCCTAGACATCATAATCCAAATTATACATATGACTAACTATATCCTCAATTCGGAGTGTAAAATTTGCACTTAAGGTCTCATTAAGTCTGATATCCACATAATTCCTAAAACGCATTCTTGAACCTATGATTGAAAAGTTACTAGCTATACTGTAACTCCAAACTGTAACTAGTTCTATCGGTCAACAAATAGGGTTTTTAACCTAAGATAACCGATTTACACATGCAAACTACGAGCAACAAATCGCGAGACCATGCGCACACACAAACTAATGAAAATATTAGGGTGCTTCCAACAAAGTGCGCACTCATTTACTGTGATGCGTCAGCCACAACTGGCCTAACCCACGCCACTACTGAGCTTATGTAGTGTCACACCCTCTCAACCGAATACAACTTCCCATTACCGGTATCAAAGGAAATATATGGAATCACAACGAGTTAAGTGATTTACAAAACCAAAGGATAGCAATCGAATTTTGGCATCGAATTGTTCTTCTCAAAGTACGAACCCACAAGTGCTCTTAAGGTCCACAACTTATAACCAATGTTCCTCCTATGTACATTGACTGATCCAACGCAAATTTTTTATTCTTATTGAAGTATAAATTAATCCTTTCGGGAAGTTAAAACACAACGTTTCCTAGGACTAATGTTATGGGTTACACTTTTATATTTGTACGTACTGAGATAATTCATGCGAGACACTCTTCTCATCTTTTATCATAAATAGCCGATCCATCATACCTAGGTCTCCAAATTTCAATACGTGGTATCTAACAATTTTCAAGTTCAACACATATGCACAGTCTCAAACATCTGAATTTACCAACATTTTCCTAACTCTTAGCAACACCCTCTGCAATCCTGAATATCATACTTTAGTCGAAGTTGGCGCTTCTAATCTCATAGGTAGGATCTTTGTTCACCTTATCTTATCACTAAATATTTCTCTAGGTGAATAATGATTTCTGTTTATGTGGGTACCCGAAATGTAGAACTATGGGCCTGGACGAGTAGCCCAGTCCTGGCGGCCCAAAGTCCAGGCCCCTCATCTTTTATAATTAATCCAGTCTCCCCCCACGATCCCATGAAGGAAAATTATGGTAGAAATGGAAAACGTGGAGGAACCCATCACCCCCACTCATCTACATGCTCATGTATATATTAAACCCTAGGTCCGGGGCAGAAGGACAAGTTGTATTCTCTGTAATAACTCTCCGGAGTATATAGAAATAACATCGACTGCACCACCGTGGACGTAGGCACATTTTGGATGAACCACGTACATCATTTGTTGTGTGATTGGCGTCTTCTATTCCTTGTTCTCTTCTTGATAATCTTTCTCTCATATTCATTTATGTTGCATAATAATTGCTTCTACAGTTTACTAGAGTTACTCCAAACGCATCGGTAGCACAACTGGGTGCTATGATTAAGCCTATTACCTCATTCCAAGAATTATTTATTAAATATCGATACAACATCAAGTTACTCTAAGTTCTCCCAAGAGCACAACATAGCACTTACCATCATGTTTACGACACAATCCTCAAAGACCATAATAAGACAAATTTTACGATTCATGGTGCTAATATCCAAGGTTTTGTCATAAGTCAACATGTATGACAATGATTCATCAACACCTAAACAATCCCTAATACTCATATTCTCCAAGGCTTTATGGATAACATCCGTAAACTTATCATTTTTTTATAAAGGTGTATACACAATCAAATGTAAGCGTCGTCTGTCACACTAAAATCTTGTCATGCTCGATGTCCTAGAAATAAATGCTAATTAACCCCATCCAAGTGCTTGTCACAAAATTCGGATATAATTACCAACTTATATTTCTCCAAGAGTTATATCAAAATACGTATTCATAATCTGAATCAATTCATTTTATGTCACCAATCCTAAGGCATTTATGCATGTTAACACGATTTAGTTACTAAAGACATATTATTATTTTATGAAATCCTCAACGCAATAATTCTCCCAAGCTTTAAAGCAACGGCGTCATATTTAGCCATTTCCAAAACCATCATATGCGACCAAGTACAATAATTATTTCGTCACGACAAGAGCTTATCGTAACAATGTCCCAAAAAGGTACTCTGCTCAAGTAAACCCAATTGTTTATCATAACGATTTGATTACGGTCACTTATCTCCAATATCTTTATATGGTAATCATTGATTTTGATTCTTCTATCGTCACACAAATTTTCTCCTATCATGTACTAGGGAACAACCCATGACATATTCTTGGGTCACCTTACTTTGTCATTTATACACAAGTAGGTAACATTACTATTAACGAAGAACACTAATCAACCTTAGTTTCATCTATGATATACAATCTCAAATGTATCGCCTCGAAATGCTTATCACTCGCATCATTTTTTTTTCTTAGATAAACCTTAGTACTTACTCCTAAGTGCAATCATCATGGAATTACAAACTTATCAAATTACTAACCCGTAGTAAAAATCACTAGACTATGTCATATAAACCTCAATGAGTGTCAATTCACAAATGTAGTTTATCTCTAAATTGCGATTACCATACCATGCGATAGATCACCTGTTGATATTTACTAAAGACTATGGTAGGATACGGGATATCGGGTATTGCCTATAAACATCCAAGACCATACCACAAACACTACAAAAGATCATATTACTCAATATCATACTATTATAATCATAAATTGATACTGTCATCAACATTGTGCCACAAGGACTATTTAATTTAACTCCTAGGTCACATTAAGTCATCACGATTATCCAAGTATATATTATAACCAAAATATATGCATCATGGTATAATAAACTCTAGTCCTCAACCAAGGGACCTACTAATTTCTCATCACAAGATCAATACTCACAAATATACTACCCAAGATATACACTGAAATACATTAATCTGAGTCTTAAATTCAATACACTCTCACTACAAAGTCAACACTTATAATATACACTCTAGTCACCTAATCTCCAAAGTTAAACTCAACCAATCTTTCTAGCTACAATTTAGCTCATACTATTTGGTGCATTAACTTCTCTTATTCTTTGTTACTATTAAAATTAACACACAATATATCTCTTATACAATGGAATTTCGATGATGGCGACATTAGCTTATGCTGACGCCTGTAATTACTAACATATCTATATCAAAAATGCGGAAGCGATTTATAACTATCAACCTGATCGTGTGCCACTTGGCACCAACTTACTTGTCATGCTAACCTCTTTGACTTTATTGACAACGATACAAACTGTCACCAAACTAGCGTGACCGGCCCAAACCAACATCGACGTTGAAAGATCCATTACCGACCTCACCAAGTCACACCCGAAAGAAACATTGAACCTAAAGCTCTGATACCAAGTTGTGATGCCCCGAACCGAATTTAAGGGTTATTATAGGATCGACCCTGATCCGATCAGAGTGTCAAGTGTGGGGTGCAATGAACAACCTAAATAATGTTACTATTCCAGTTTTATTATTAAATAAGATTAAGCTTTGCTTAGCATGCGATTCTAATATAAAATAAACTACGTGCGGGACCCAAGGGAAGTGCCCCCAAGGCCAAGTAAACTGAGCTCCTAACATTAATGCAAGTAAATATTACCTGTATAACGCTCTCAAAGTATGGAATCGCATACAACCTGCCGTAATAAAGAGGAGGGAGTGCGCAAAAGGCTCAGTGGGATTTATACAAATGCAACATAGAAACGAACGGCAGAAAAGAATACTCACTCACTATATGCTCATGAAAATATGTATATATCTACACATATACTTTTGAAAATACATGCTCCGATGTATTAAACCGTTTTATTCCAAAAATATTATTTATCCCCGTTCATCCTCTTTTTCTTTCCCAAAATTGTCATTTTGAATAATTTTTCCTTAAAAACAACGTTCTTTCCCATTAACGCACACGATTAATCATTTATAGGAAAACTCTTTCTTTTCTTGAAAGTATTCATCTATTCAACGTTTATTAACTCACGCTAGAGTTACTTTGTCATTATTTTATTATTCTCATTAAAACAATCTTTATGACACGCACACCTCGTGTTGGGAAAATATTCATTTTCATTAAGAAACTTATACACCACACGACACAACATTTATTATTTCATGAAAACTTTGGTTATTTTCATCTTTCAACCTTTTGCAAATCTCAAGATTTATTTGCATTAATTTCAAAAATATTCTCATTCTTCATTTCTTATTACAAGAGTTATCAATCTTTGCCTTGGAGTCTAGCCATTATTCCTGGACTTCACGGGCTCTACACCATCGGTCTCCAGTCGTCATATGTTCATCTGTACAGGCTTTAGGGTCTGTCACCACTAGGGACGTCATGCCCTGCTTAATTCTTGGCATCATTCAAGTATCCTCTCTTATCTTTTCCATGTGTTTCAACATTATTCTCAATGTTCACATTCATTCTCACTTTGAAAATCACCTTTTTCCTTTTTCATCAAAACTATTCATTGACATTTTCCGCTTTACGTAAATTTACAAAGTTTACCCGTTTCTTGCCAAAATGTACCACTTAGCCATTTAACAAATGTTATTCCCAAAAATAGTTATTAAGTTTTCAACTCAACTTTAAAAACACTTTTAACCATTTAACACTTGTCAAAACCTACATTTTTATCCATATCTCACACTTGTCACGTTAACACTTCGAATATCATTTTCACGAAACTCGTTATTTTTATTTAGAAAAATGTATCATTAATCTCCTTTTGTGAAACTCAATTTATACATTTTATTGTCAAATATTTTCTTGACAGCATACTATTCACTATATTTACGACAATGTCACTACTATTTGTTTCACACAAATATTATCCTTTTAAATGGGTTTAAACATAGTAATTTTGCCAAAAACCAATTTATAACTTCTCAAAGTGTATTTCTGATATTTTTCAACATAATTTCAGTAATAAATTCTAAATTTTATAAAAAGACTTTATTTCCATTTATGTTTCCAAAATAAGTTGTACACATTTTAAATACTCATTTGGCCACTATCAACACATTTGACCTTCTTTACTTTCTTTAATTACACTTAAGTATCAATTTAAAAGTAAGAATTTTATACTTTGATTATTTACATATCAACCCAAAATATTTCTTATTATGAGTTTATGCATCTCAAAAATACCCATTTAAGTAAAAGTCCAATTTCTTCTTCTACTTCATCATTTCGGTAAGAAAGTCCCATTTTTATTTCGTAAAAATGACCTATATTAGCCCAATATTTTTCTAAACATGAAATTACATTATTTACCTTTGAAATATCATTTTCACACATTTTATTTCATAACATGTTCAAGGCTAATATTCTGGAATTTATTCACCATTTGAACCCATCAAAATTACTTCTTAAAAATTTATTTCTACACCAAATGATGATATGATGACTAAACAACATAAATTTGTAAATTAGATAAATACTACATATATCAAGTCTAATATATGTAAATATCATTCTAAAAATTATCAAACTCTAAACCTCAATCAATGTAAGATTTTCCCACCTCTTAAGACTCCAAAATGGTGGTGTAGGAGGAGCAATCTCCACCTTCAAATGTGGCCTCAAGGGGTTACCAAATGTATCCTCCATGAGAGCTCTATATGTGAGCTCCAAGAAATGCTCCAAAACTCCAACTCCATCTCCAACATATAAGCTCCAAGACTTCCAATATTAAGCTCCAAACTTTCAAATGAACTCTTTCCCACTCTCTAACTCTTCTTAGTGTTTGATGTTTTTGGTATGTTTACAATGAGAGAATTCAACCCCTATTTATAGTTATTTGGGAGTCACCATGATCGTTGGATCAAAACAAGATTGGATGGTTGAGATTAATGGTGTGCCACCAACCATTACTATTCATTTAGTAGGCTACTAAACATATGTGGTAACTATTCCTTTGGTGTGTCACCAACCACTCCATTAATGCAACCCACCAACCACTCCAATATTTTTCGCTCTTCATAACACTCCAAGGGTGGCCAATATGCACCAGCTCAAAAGTTGAGCAAGTGGGAATAAGGAGATAAAGAACAAAATGAGTGGAAAAAACAACATTTATTATTTCATTTTATATTTTACTATTTTTACAAGTGTAAATAGCTCTGAAACAGGTATAAATGACATTTTTTGGAGATGTCCAATAAGAGAAAGTTGCTCAAAATTAAATTTCAATTCAATCTTGAATTTTTGAGAATTTTCAGAGCACTTTTGTTTTTTGACGAAAATAATAATATTTTATTTATTTATTCATTTTTTTTACTTTTGACCCCATGGAACTCTTAGGCCTATTTTTAGCATCCCATAAATATGGTCAAATTATTTTTAACCCCAATAAAACGTCCTACAAAAATCACGCAAGTTCGCGTCTTGCCCGACGCATGCCGATAAAAGTCGCGTTATATTAAACATGACCGTGTCACAATCATTCATTGAAATTTTTGCATCAAACTTGACCAACATACTTACTAGGACTATTAGGACTTAAATGCGCATCCATGCGAACCATACAACATGAAGATTATTTTTCTCCTTAATTACTTTTCGTGCCATTTTGGCGTAATTCCCTTATATATTTATTCCTAAAAAAATTCCTCCGAATAAAATCATAAATTTATTATTCAATATTTTTTTTCTAAGGCGGGGTATCACATGTTTCTTGTAATTTTGAGTATTTATATTTTTAACTTATCACTAGCTTGTTTTAAAGTCATAAATATGATATAAACTAACATGTTATATCATAAATAAAAATAGTTTTTAACATGATTTTTAAGGTGTTTATTTTTCATGCAATTACCACTTTAATATGCTATATAATCGTAATTCGGATATCAACGTTTGTCCATTGCTAGAATTAGATATAATGCTTGAACATATCTAAAATTGTGACTTGAATGCTCCGAAATTACTGCTCCTAAAAGCTTTAAGAAATTGTTGAGAATGCTCCCTTTATATATGCCGAGAATTTTGAGAAAATATAAAAAGGTGAATTTCGAATTTTCTCTTCCACCTTAGATATTTGTGTGTTATGAAGTACCCCTAAATGGACAAGACAACTCAATATATAAGGAAAGGAGGGACGAAATTCTTGGTCAATAATGCCCTAATTTCTAGGCTCCACCATCCATTAAGTGGCATAAAAATAGGAAGCAACCCAATCTCATAAAAAGTTGTATTTATCACATGCCTAATTAAATATCTGACTTATTAAGACCACATAAATGGAAAGTAGTTAATTTTCGATTTTAAAATAATTCAAATTAAAATATTAATTTCCAACAATCCCTTACTTGGTCCTAATCCTTATAATTTGATTAGGTCAAATTAGGAGCACAATAAGTTATAAATATAATTTGTCATAATTACATGATTTACGGGTATGAGTCATGGGGGTTCCATGCTATGCAAGAGAATGATTCCTTCTATGTACTACAACACCAATGTTTCATTTAATTAGGCCTACAATCTTGGGGGTCATAATGGCATCATAATGTTTTTTTTAATAAAGGACTATTTTTATGATACAACGGGCCATAATTATATGCATCATTCATTAAAGAAAGAAATTGTAGAAACTATAACCACTTTTAATGAATTGAAATAATGGTATCAAACAACTAAGTTAAAAAGTAATCATAGTCAAACTAATCAAGACCCATGTCTTCAACATGTTTCATGAAGGTCTTTAAAGATAGTCCTTTCGTAAGAGAATCTGCTATGTTGTCACTCGTACTAATGTGATCGATCAACACTTGTTGTTTCTGAACTTCATTTTTCACTGATAGGTACCTTATCTCGATGTGCTTAACCGCCTTAGTATACCTATCGTTCTTCAAAAACAACGCTGCTGCAACATTATCACAATAAATTTTTAGCAGCTTAGATATTGACCCCATGATTCTAAGTCCTAAAAGAAAGTTTCGTAGCCATAATCCATGATTTGTAGCTTCGAAGCAAGCTATGAATTCAACCTCCATAGTAGACAATATAATGACACTCTGCTCAGCACTTTTTCATGAGACCGCTCCTCCAGTAAGGAGGAAGACAAAATCCAAGGTTTTCTTCCTATTGTCAAGGCATCCTCCAAAATCTGAGTCTGAGTAACCGACCACTATAAGGTGATCAGTCATCCTATATGTGTGCATATAATCCTTGATCCCTTGTAGGTACCTCAGCACTTTCTTTGCAGCTTTCCAATAATAATTCCCCTGATTGCTTTGATATTTTACCCAGCATCCCAATGACAAAACTAATGTCTGGTCTAATAAAGACTTGTGCATACAACAAGCTCCCTACGAGCAAAGCATAAGGCACGCCTTTCATGTGCTCCCCTTCCAAATAACTTCATATGCATTGACTTAAGCTGACTTATCCCCTTTATTGAAATATTTGAAGACCTTGGAGGCAAAGTCCATTGGAGTGGGTCACGCCTCACCCATTTTAGTTTCTTATCAGAACCCAGTCACATTACCCTCCTACAACGGGATTGAAACTTTGCATGCTAAACCTTTATAAAACTTTTTTAATGTAAGCTTTCTAAGATAGTCCCACCATTTCTCGTGATCTATACCAAGATATTTCTATCCCGGACATGAAGGATGTCTCACCCATATCTTTCATTTTAAAGTTTTAAGAAATATATTCCTTGGTTTCGTGTAATAAGCCAAGGTCACTGCTAGAGATAAGCAAGTCGTCAATATCTAGTACTAAAAATACAAACGTAATCCTACTGATCTTCAGGTATATACACTGATCAACGGTGATTTTTTTAAACCAAAGGAGGTAATGGTATCGTGAAACTTAAAGTACCATTGACGTGAATCTTATTTTAGACCATATATTGACTTCTTTAACATACTGACTATGTTCTCATTTCCTTTCTTTATGAAGGCTTATGATTGTGCCATGTAGACTTCTTCCTCTAAAATCTCATTTTAAAAAGTTATTTTCACATCCATTTGGTTAAAATCTAAATCATAATGAGCCACCAATGCTAATATGATTCTTAAGGAGTCCATCTTTAAAAGTGAAGAGAGGGTCTCATAATAATCAATGCATTCTCGTTGATTAAAACCTTTGGTAACAATTCTATCTTTATGTCGTTTGATATTGCTTTTCGAGTCAAATTTGATCTTAAAGATCCTTTTGCACCTGACTCTTTCTTATCCTTTTGGCAATTCGACTAACTCCCAACTTTGTTTTCATTCATAGATTTCATTTCTTCATTCATGGCATTATTCCATTTATCGGAATCATCGCTATTAACAGCTTTTTCATAAGAAACTAGATCATTAATATTCCCTATATTAAATTCGGCCTCTTGTAATTAAACCACATAATCATCCAAAATTTTCGGCCTCCTTTCCCTTTGAGATCTTCTTAATGGAACTTCATGCGGCGCTTCAACAGGTTCATTAGTTATATTCTCATTACGTGATTGTCCAGGTGATTGATCATTCATTTATTGTTTATTTTTATTGATTGCGTCAATGATCGATTCATTGATCGATTCATTGATCGGCTCAACGACAATGTTATGAACAATGGGTACGTTATGAACTCGGGGCATAGGAATTTGTACACTGACTTCTTGTAGGTCCAGTTTTTTACTATGCGAAAAGTGTTTTAAGGATGACAAAATAATTTTCTCTTTTTGAAAAACCTTTTTTCAATTTTTAATTCGCACCAAGTTGTGAACCAATTTTAACTTAACCAAATTTTATCTTGATTAATCCTAAACATCCATCTAGTGATTAAAGCATGTAAACTAAAATAAAAAATGCTCACAATGCCGAATGTACGACGAAACCACTAAGAGAAAAAATCTCGCGACGGCCCAAGCCAGACAATTACTATGAATATGGATTTACAAAGAACAGACACAAGTCTTACTAAACGAAAAGATCCCCACGAGACTTGACGCTCTTCTGATATTCAACCACTCCTCTCACAGTGCCCATGCAAAAAATCCTTATTTCACGATGCTCGTCCACAACACACGCGTCTACGTATGTCTCGATGTCCATCGATATGGCTTGTAATGTCTACGATGATGAACACGAACTCCTTCACTTCTTCACCGCAAAACCCAATGTTCAAGTGTAGAACAAACTCTTCTTAGTGCAACCAAAGATCACAATAAAATATACTAATGAAAACTCGGATCCTTGAAACTCTAAGGATGTTTTAAACTTGGAAAACCTTATAAAACGCTTGTGCAGAAACATACTATTACGAAAACTACTTTTCAGACTGCACACACCCGAAATTCCGATGGAAAACACGCCTTAAATAATTTTCTTAAGTCAGCTGCTTGATCGAACGACTTTAGCGTTTTGCTCGAATGAGATGGACATCTCGCTCGAACGACTGGTCAGGTCGTTTGAACGACGCGTGACCTAGATTCCTAATTAAACATTGCTCTAATCCGTCCTTATCAAAATAAAACGAAGTGTAAACCATTTCAAACACTTTAAAAAAAATTTGTTTAATAAAATAACATCCTTAAATAATTTAAAATAAATTTCGAGTCCCGTTTAAATTACGCATTCATACCTGAGTGATCTCGGAATGCAATTAATCTTAAAGACGAAATATGCACCATAAGTGGCATGGTAAATTCTTTGAAGCTTTGCTGCAACGTATTCAACACGTCATAGTCTGTGTGGGATCGTGACAATAAATAACACGACCTATGACTCAAACATGTTTTGTTCCGGAAATAAGTCAAATAAACATACAACGGACTCAATTAGAAATTTTGTCCATACAAATCTCCCCCTTTGACTTTTCCGGGACAAAATCAACAGTGAAATGCCTAAGCCAGGGGTCGTCAAATCGTATGATGCCTAAATACCATTCCATAAAACCGAAAATTAAAAATTGCAGGACAAGACTAGTAAATGATGGTTCGGCAAGCATGAACTGTCTGAATGTGATGTAGAATTGAAATCGAATCTCTTAAGCATACCTACACATATGAAACAGACAAATACCGAGTGAAGTATGGAGGAACAAATGATATAAACCAATACATAAAATCAAATCCAAATCATTTGTTATGTGAGCAAAGCATGATATCAATTTGTAAACAACATTTAAATCAGTCTACAAATTTGTACCAATGCAAAATAATATGACACCAATATGTGTAAACTAACCAATATAATCATGAAAGCATATGATCACAAATATGATACCAATAAGTAATGAAACAAATGTATCTGCTCATCAAATACACTATCCCCTTACATCACATACATCTCTCCCCATTTTTGTCTCGAATTAGACAACCCGGTGAAAAGATACCAATTTAGCGATATATCTAGCACAAGCATATTTAATGAAATATATCTAGATAATCATGCAAACAACCAGCGAATAATGATCAACAATATCAAATCCGTAGCAATAAAATAGTAATCACACAACAGGAATCAGCGATCTAAGAAGGTGTGACTAAATAAACATAATGCAATAAAATATGATCAATAATAATCTGCATATAACAAACTAACCAGAATCAACCCAGCAGTACCAAAAATATGTAAACATATGAACCAGGGTACTAAAATAAAAGGAAAAAAAATTACAGCTTGTCGCTCAAACGAGACAATCCTGTCGCTCGAACGAATTCGCGCGACATCTATTTCTCGCTCGAACGAGAATGTCAAACTCTCACATCCAGTTCTAAAAATTAAACAGTTTCGCCCAACGAAAAAATTTCGAGAAAAAACTAACTGAAAGTGGCAGAAAACTACTAAACATTAGCAAAACAATAGCGAAAAAAACAAAAACAATATGAGTTACATGCTAACATAGTACCGATGTGCTCAAACATGAACATGGCACGTATGGGTGTGAACTGCAGTAAAAGAATCACAATTCCAACAATATCGAAATGATCAAGAAGCTCTAATTAATAGCTATAAATCATCAAACTTTATTTTATCCATATGTGACAATTAAACTGTGAGCTAAATGAACTAAACAATCAAACATGCACACAAATTCAGAATTTTGACTATTCTATAAACAATAGTGTCATGATACGATTGTTCAACGTTAGGATTCATGGTGCAAATTCGTTTAAATTATCCATCCGAACTCCCTCAAAAATATCATATTTTTATTTTGAACTGAACATAAACAAATTTCGCCCATTTTGACATATGATTATTTTTATTGCCTCTATTTTTTTTTGGGCTCTTTTAAATGGTGGCTTTCACGATGAGTCAATTTTACACTCACGCAGCCCTTTCAAGTGAACACTCATCATTTTTTAATTTAATTCTCACGGTAAACGTTTTTTACATGCACACCTCCTCCTTAAGTCTACTTACTCATAGATGACAAAATTGAGATAAGAACGTCTCACCAAACTCAAATATGCATGAGATGTCAAACATTTATATAAACTCGTGCATGTGTGTAAAGATGGCATATATACAAAGTCGAATCAAAATTCATATCATCTTTGAAACAAACCCATAATACAATGGTTAAGATCATTCTAAGCATCAATAATTATGACCAAATGTCCTAACCACATGGATAATGAAAGGAAGGGGGTCCAAGCACACCAATATGCCACATGAAACATGTAAACTCAAACACAAACACAAATCGAAGATCTTTTTGGTTTTTCAACACATTTTGACTCAAATAAAAGCAAAATCCTTTTAAGTTTTTCAAAATATAAAAAACCAAAATTCTTTTTGTATTTTCTCAAAAATAAAACCTTTTTGGATTTTTCAAAGAAAACTTTGAAATTCCTGAATACGCCCATGAAACAATCTCCATACTCGCAAATGAACATACTCTGATTTCATGCAAGTTTTTCTAATAACATATGTCTAATCGAATCAAGAAAAACTTTATTATTCAACTAATCAGATTTTAATACATATGGAACTTAAAATCAATTAAATTTGATTTACTCTAAAGTTAAATTAATAACAATCAGATTTAATATGTTATAATACAATATATCAAATATGATTAATTATTCTAACTCAAGTAATTAAATCATGTAACAATTTTAATTCTAAATCATACATAGAATAAGATGAGAAAAAGAAGAATAACAAGTATGATTTTTTTACGTGGTAAAAACCCAAACTTGGAAAAACATCCATGGTGGCCTCTACGCCACAAAACAAAAATTCCACTATATATAATTTTACAAGAGTTACAAGCACCCATGCATACAACGCAAGATCCTAAGTAAAACAGTCAGAAAAATATACCTACACGAACTATCTCTTCGCAAGAGCATAAAAATCTTCGGTCTTTCCTCCACGACATTTCTTATACTGACACTTTAATCTCCCTGGCAGTTTCTTGCTCTAACTCCTTGCTTCTTGTTTTAGCGAATTCGAACTCAGTCAAAACTGATGTCTCAACAACATACTAGTTGTGCAAAATGTGTAAGTGAATATGTTCTAAATGCAAACCATGCAAGAAATTAATTCAAATCTCAAGCATATAAGTTTTCTACAAAAACTTAACGAAACACATTTTGAATTAACAGTCAATTAAGTTTTCTACAAAAACTTACAAAATAAATTGTCAATCTTGTAAACATTCTTTCTAATCAATATGTAATAACACTCATATGAACATAATCATGTAGACATAAAATAATCACTCGAACATGTGTTCTTTATTTCTCAAAAATATAAAATCAGATTTTATGAGAAAAGTGTTTTACAAATTAGTTCACAAATATGAGAAACAGATCTTTAAAAGATTTTCAATAAGCATATAAGATCCAGAGAAATTTTGATTTAAACATCATATAGCATCTTACACAAAAATCAAAATATTTAGATCATAAAAATATTCAATAAAATTCGGATCTAAAAATCTAAAGAATTCTAGTTTTTGTAAAAAATTATTTCAGCATAAAAGCATATAAATTCTCTATACAATAACACAATATTTCAATCTCTAAAATATTAGGTGATGTGTAAGATCATTGAGAATCAAAAACAAAACAGAAAAGAGATGAAGTAGAAATAAACACAATGTGTGTAAAATAACATTCAATCTCTCTCTTAGATATTCTCTCTAATTCTCTATATTTTTCTCTCTACAAAATATATAACCCTTTTGTGCTTCTCACTCTAGAAAATATGTTCTGAATATCTAACCCAGATTAAAAGTTATTAATCTAAGGCTGAGATTAAATCGAGTTAAAACAGATTTAACAGATTATATACAACTTAACAAATTAACAAATTAAGTCAGTTATGAAAACCTAAAACCATTATCTTGAAAACCATTCTGGTATAGGGTTTTTGGTTACAACCTCTTCAACGGATATATTAACAGCTGGCATATAATCCAAACACTCTCTCTAAACCAATAGAATCTAAAGGTTAACTGACGATTAAAAGCTAAAACCAAAATGATTTTCTTAGTTGTCAAATGAGATGACAATAGCTAAAGGCATAGCTCCTAATAAAATAGCGGTTAAACAAAGTGGATCCTAATAATTCTAAAACTAATCACAAAAATGAACAACAAAGATTTAAAATAATATCAAACCAATATCTCCTACAATGGGTAGACCTAAGGCTAAAGTCTATACCGAAATGACAAGTAGGTAGCAGGTATCGAATAAGTAACAGTACACCTAAGATGTCAGTTGGTTACATCCTAAGGCTATAGGTCCTATCAGATCAAGTTTATAAAATCTCAGTTAAAACATAAACTGTATAAACCTTTAATTATGATTTCGCAGAACAAAATTCTATTAATCACAATAGTTAAGGGCCGAAAATCTCAAGTAAATAAACACAAAAAAAGTTTGATAAAAAAAAATTTACATTCTCAATAATTTGAAAATTATTTTTAGAATAAGAAATTCATTTTGAAGAAAACTTTTACAAATTTTATTTAAAAAAATTATTTTTAGAAAAAATATTCTAATTTCATTTTTAGAAAAATATTTCGACAACCAATCACATTAACACAATTAATATATGCATGAGTGCCTAATGTGTCGAGTGCAAATGTGCAACCACACGTGAATACCTTTACTCGGATATGTCATTGTATAGAGTCGAGGTATGTTAAGTCGTCGAGTAACGTTGTTTGATGTACCATAGAGAACGCTCGTGCTAAAAAATATATTTTTACACAATATCTAAATTAGTTGAAACGCCTAAATAATGTAGACTCAAGTAAGTCAAAGATTTAGGGTGTTTCAATCTCCCCCTTTGGATATTTATGACAAAATCCTTCGAGTACATCATGGTACTCTTAGGAAAAAAATAAAATCACCTAATACAACAATTACTATTCTACCCAATCCACAAAAAAATCCAAGAAAAAAAAAATTACAAGACTCAACTATACATCAATTACCCTAACACCTTCTTGTGATTTCCTGTATTAAAATATTAAAACCAAACTCACAAGAACAAGTGTAAGATATCATAGAAGTTGATAAATCATTAAAAATAGGATATCATGAATATAATTCAAGAATAAAGACCAATAAAATGATGTACTCTTCTCCCCCTTTTTGTCTCAAATAGACAAAGATAAAAACAATGATAACATGAGGAAGATTAAAAAATAACTGCCACAATAAACATATTAACGGTTCTAATCAAATGTCACTCCTACATTGATATGATTTTAAGAGGTGTCTTTTGCATTGACAAACATCCATACCCAAAAATCTCAGAGGACATATAATTATCATGATTATGACAGGAAAATAGGTAAATATGGTAAAAAATGAATCAAGCACATTCATCTAGTCTTCAGGGGCTCTCAAATAAAATCAAGGGTAATAGACATATTAGACATAATTTAAACAAGATCATCACATACTAGAGTAATCAACAAATAAGATCTCTCCCCCTCAACCAATGCTATGGTTACAAAAAATATTATACTAAGAATTCAAACCATAATCGGGGTTCTAAATTCAAAAAATAGAGTGAGAACAATTAGAAGAGATAAAAATAACATGTTGTCTTCCATGAGGTCATACATATAAAAAATTCATCATCATATTATGGATATAAAAAATAGTCAGATTTGTAACATGAATTCGTATGATCAAGAAATAAAGGATCAACACTCCAGACGGTTAAATCTTATACGGAGCGACCCGCTCTGATACCAATTGAAATTCCTAAATACGCCCATGAAACAATCTCCATACACGCAAATGAACATACTCTGATTTCATGCAAATTTTTCTAATAACATATCTCTAATCGAATCAAGAAAAACTTTATTATTCAACTAATCAGATTTTAATACATGCGAAAATTAAAATCAATAAAATCTGATTTATTCTAAAGTTAAATTAATAACAATCTGATTTACTGCTTTACAATACAATATATCAAATATGATTAATTATTATAACTCAAGTAATTAAATCATGTAACAATTTTATTTCTAAATCATACATAAAATATGATGAGGAAAAGAAGAATAACAAGTATGATTTTTTTACATGGTAAAAACCCAAACTCGGGAAAACATCCGCGATGACCTCTACGCCATAAAACAAAAATTCCACTATAAACAATTTTACAAGAGTTACAAGCACCCAAACATACAACTCAAGATCCTAAGTAAAACAGTCATAAAAATATGCCTACACGAGCTATCTCTTCTCCCGAGCATAAAACTCTTCAGTCTTTCCACCACGACATTTCTGATACTGACACGTTAATCTTCCTGATAGTTTCCTTGCTTTAACGCCTTGCTTCTTGTTTTAGCGAATTCCAACTCAGTCAAAATTGATCTCTCAACAACATACTAGTTGTGCAAAACGTGTAAGTGAATATGTTCTATATGCAAACCATGCAAGAACTTAATTCAAATCTCAAGCATATAAGTTTTCTACAAAAACTTAACAAAAACACATTTTCAATTAACGAACATTTAAGTTTTCCACAAAAACTTACAAAATAAATTTTCAATCATAAATCTTATAGACATTCTTTCTAATCAATATGTTATATCACTCATATGAACACAATCATGTAGACATAAAATAATCACTCGAACATGTGTTCTTAATTTCTCAAAAATATAAAATCAGATTTTATGAGAAAAGTGTTTTACAAATTATTTTACAAATATGAGAAAATAGATCTTTAAAAGATTTTCAATAAACATATAAGATTCGGAGAAATTCTGATTCAAATATCATATAGCATCTAACACAAAAATCAGAATATTTAGATCATAAAAATATTCAATAAAATTCGGATCTAAAAATCTAAGGAATTCTAGTTTTTGTAAAAAATTATTTCAGCATGAAATCGCATAAATTCTCTCTACAATAACACAATATATCAATTTCTAAAATATGAGATGATGTGTAAGATCATTGAGAATCAAAAACAAAAACAGAAAAGAGATGAAGTAGAAATAAACACAATGTGTGTAAAATAACATTCAATCTCTCTCTTAGTTATTCTCTCTACAAAATATATAACCCTTTTGTGTTTCTCACTCTAGAAAATATGTTCTGAATATCTAACCCAAATAAACTCTCTAATGATGTTTATATAGGTGAGAAAAGATTATTCTAAAAACCCTAAACTCAATGGTTCAGATTAAAAGTTATTAATCTAAGGCTGAGATTAAATAGAGTTAAAACAGATTTAACAGATTATGAACAACTTAACAAATTAAAAAATTAAGTCAATTGTGAAAACCTAAAACCATTCTGGTATAGGGTTTTTGGTTACAACCTCTTCAACGGATATATTAGCAGTTGGCATATAATTCAAACACCCTCTCTAAACCAATAGAATCTAAAGGTTAACTGGCGGTTAAAAGCTATAACCGAAAGTGTTTTCTTAGTTGTCAAATGAGATGACAATAGCTAAAGGCATAGCTCCTAATAAAATAGCGGTTAAACAAAGTGGATCCTAACAGTTCTAAAACTAATCTCAACAATGAACATCAAGGATTTAAAATAATATCAAAACTATATCACCTACAATGGGTAGACTTATGGCTAAAGTCTATACAGAAATGATAAGTAGGTAGCAGGTATCGAATAAGTAACAGTACACCTAAGATGGCAGTAGGTTACATCCTAAGGCTATAGGTCTTATCAGATCAAGTTTATAAAATCTCGGTTAAAACATAAACTGTACAAACCTTTAACTGTGATTTGGCCGAAAACTACAAGATTCTATTCATCACAACAGTTAAGGGCCGAAAATCTCAAATAAATAAACATAAAAAAAAGTTTGATAAAAAATAATTTACATTCTCAATAATCTGAAAATTAATTTTTAGAATAAGAAATTCATTTTGAAGAAAACTTTTACAAATAAACAAACCGAGAGAAATTACTTCAAATTCAAAAGATGTGATTCGTCAAAACTAACAGACTCCATCGAGAGAAAAATAAACAAACCGAGAGAAATAAACAAGCAATCACCTAAAGAGCACAAAATAAGGATATACATAAAAGCTTAATGCAACCTACTCTGATACCAATTTGTAGGTCCCGATTTTTACTATGCAGAAAGTGTTTTAAGGATGGCAAAATAATTTTCTCTTTTTGAAAAACCTTTTTCAAATTTTTGATTCGCACCAAGTTGTGAACCAATTTTAACTTAACCAAATTTTATCTTGATTAATCCTAAATTTCCATCTAGTGATTAAAGCAAGTAAAATAACGTAAAGAATACTCACAGTGCCAGATGTATGAGGAAGCCACTCAGGGAAAAAAACCTCGAAAGGCACAAGCCAGACAATCACTATAAATGTGGATTTACAAGGAACAGACACAAGTCTTACTCGCGACTCGATCCACACGAGACTTAACGCTCTTCTGATCTTCAACCACTCCTCTCACAGTGCCCACGTAGAAAGTCATTATTCCACGATGCTCGTCAATAACTCACGCGTCCACGTACGTCTCGATGTCCACCGATATGGCTTGTAACGTTTACGATGTTGAACACGAACTCCTTACCTTATTCATCGCAAAACCCAATGTTCAAGTGTAGAACAAACTCTTCTTGGTACAACTAAATATCACAATAGCATATATTAATGAAAACTCGGATCTTTGAAACTCTAAGGATGATTTAAACTTGGAAAACCTTACAAAACTCTTGTGCAGAAATGTACTGTTATGAAAACTATTTTTCAGACTGCACACACCCGAAATTCCGATGGAAAACAGGCTGTAAATAATTTCATTAAGTCGGTTGCTCACTCGAACGACTTTGGCATGTCGCTCAAACGAGATGGACATCTCGCTCGAATGACTGGTCAGGTCGTTTGAACGATGCGTGAATTGGAGTTCTAATTAAATACTGCTCTAATTCGTCCTTATCAAAATATAACGAACCATTTCAAACACTTTAAAAAAAAATTAGAATTATTTCTTTAATAACATAACATCCTTAAACAATTTAAAATAAATTATGAGTCCCATTAAAATTATGCATTCATATATGAGTGATCTCGAAATGCAATTAATCTTGAATACGAAATATACACCATAAACCGGTGTGATAAATTCTTTGAAGATTTGCCGCAACGTCTTCAATAAACTTCAATACGTCATAGTCTGTGTGGAGTCATGATAATAAAAAATACGACCTATGACTCAAACGTGTTTTATTCTGGGAATAATTCAAATAAACATACAATGGACTCAATTGGAAATTTTGTCCTTACACTTCTTAAATTATTACTTCCCTTTCTCTTTCATTCCCACTAACTTCACCATCTTCAATAAATTTAGCATTTCAGTTTCTATTATTTTAGTTATATGATTAGGGCAATAGAATTCTTAAATTCTAGCTTTCGTTGGGCAACCCCATGCACGTAAATATCTTAATTTAGGTTTCCATACTTTCCACAACTCAAAAGGGGGTTTAAAATTGACTTGCTAGGAACCCGATTTAAGATGTGTATATCAGTCATAAGAGCATGTGTCCACAAAAATATAGGCAATTCAGTCTTACTTATCATACTTTATACCATTTTTAAAAGGATACGATCACGCCTTTCAGCTACACCATTTTGCCAAGGTGATTCGGACATCGTGTATTGGGCAAAAATACCTAATTTTTCTAGGAGTTTAGCAAAAGGGTCAGGGTGTTGCCCTGATTCATCATATATTCCTTAAAATGTACCACCTCTATCGAACCTAATAATTTTTACATTTTTGCTTAGTTATCTTTCAACCTCAGTTATGTATATTTCAATGGCATTTACAGATTGAGATTTATCATGCAATATGTACACCATGCAATAATGTCAAAAATCATCGGTAAAAGTAATAAAATATTTTTCTCCACCAATAGATGGAACATCAAAAGGTCCACATATATATGTATGTATTATTTCAAGTAGTTGGGTGCTTCTTGTAATACCCTTTCCCGATGATTCAATTAAATTTTGTATAAGATATGATGGAATGAGGATTAATGATGATTATAAGAAAATTGTGGATTGAAAATTAAAGAAAACAAAAGAATGGAAAATATTAAGGGTCGTTCAAATAACTGTAATGGGTCATTCGAATGACATCCCGGTGGCATTAGAAGTGAGATGGATCTCGTAAAAATCATGGCATCGAATGACATGCCACTTCTTTACAGTAGCAGGTGGTGAGAAGGGTCGCGTGAAGGGTCTCGCGATCCAAACTTCGAACGAGATGGATAAATTGTTCGAACGATATCGCCATGTCGTTCGAATGACGTAAATCAAAAATCTTTAATCAGATTATCCTTGTGCACTATCGTGATTTCAACCCTTGATTTTGTGTATTGTCAAGCCCAGATCAGTCCAGATTGGGCAAAATGGGAATTTGGGCTTTTGGAGGGTCTTGTAAGGGTGTGCTTACGGTTATTTGTAGGGAGAAATGGAAGAATAAATAGAGAGAATGAGGTGGATGGTCTTCCACCTCCTCCCACTACAAACCACCATGCCACCACCATTTTATGTGGTATTCCACCATGTTCAAGCCCAAAATACCCATTTCCACCATTGTAGAAGAAGAGATATAAATTTTGGAGGAATGTTGGGGGATTTTTGGAAAAGATGAAGATGTAATTTTTTGGAGTTATAGTGGGTTTTGCTTGGAGAATTTTGGAGGATGCATTTGGTAACCCCTTAAGGCCACCTTTAGAGGTGGGGATTGCTCATCCTACACCAATATTTCTACCACCATTAGAGCCATTAGAGGTAGAAAAATCTTACTCTTAATATAAGACTCTACTTTGCATATTTGTAGTCTTGTAGTTAGATTATATGAGTAGGGTGCATTTGATTAAATGATGTAATTAATGTGTAGAATCAAAAAAAAATTATGAAATAAAAATATTGAAAAAATATTATTTTATTGAAAATAAAGAATGAGTAAATATTTCAAGGTTTTGGAATATTAAAAGTTGGTATTTTATTAAAATAGTGCATTTTTTAGAAAGATTTGTGTTAGACATTTTATGAAATAAAATGTTTTGAAATAATGATTTGTTTTGGTAAACATTGGGGAAATAATATTTCTTGAAAAAAAAATAAAGATTTTATGAAAAATGGATATTTTGTGAGTTTGAAGAAATTAAATGTCTTTTATGTATCAAAAATGTATTTTTGCAAGAATGATGAAATTCCAGAATGAAAAATATGTTAAAACCATTTAATAGGATTTTTAAGGTTTAAAACACATCTTCTCATGCATATAAGCTTGTAGTAATTTGGCACTAAGTGTACAAACAAGTTTAAAGAAGAATTAGTTGGGTTTAAACATGGAATGGTCAAAAAGTAAAAATTCTAGTGTGTGAAAAAAGGATTAAAAATATAATAAGTACAAAGTTGTAAGACTTCATGTAAAATTAAGGAAATGGTATTTTCTTATAAAAGTAGTCTTAAGTGTAAATGGATTTCATGAATAAAGAAAGTAAAGAAATGTGTGGTTTGGAGAAATTGTTAATAAAGTTACTGAATAAGTGCTAATGGATAAACATGGAAAAGTTAGTGTGTATAACTTAGTAATGTTGTAAAGAATTAACACTTGTGAAATTAAAAGGAAATAAAGAGGTAAAGGTGTTTCCAATTAAGAAGAATATTACTCCAAAGTAAAAAAGAGTATTAAGGTGTTAAAACACTTAAGAAGTTATTATGGGTAACTTAATAGTGTTAGTAAGAAATTAACACTTGTGAAAATTGAGTAAAAGGTGAATTTGGAAATAAATGGGTAAAATGATAATTTTACTTAAAGTGGAACATTTTTATGAAATAAAAATGTTAGACAAGGTGTTACACAAAGTGGTACTCAATGAATTTGATTTTTGGAATAAAATCAAAGTTAAAGTGTAAAGGACATGAAATGGTAAAATTATAAAGTGTAACACAAGTTGGGTGTAACCCAGGGTTTTGGCTTCGATCGGGTAAAAAGGAAAATTGGGGTAATGTGGACATTTGTAAAATATTAAAACACATTAAAAGGAACTCGGATGACATCGAGATAAGCAATAAGGGCCCGTAGTCCTTGGGTGAAAAGCCCAAAATAACTGGCCAGAGCATATGGTGTGCATAGCCGGTGGTGTGGGGTTCGTTAAAGTATGCGGTATTGGAAGATTCCAAGAAAAAAATAAAAGAAATAAGGAACATGTCAAGAAATGGGTTGTGTGGTAAAATGTGTTAATACAACCTATCTTGAATGAATTAATAAGTATTCCGACAAAGGTTAAAATGGACAAGTAAATGCGTAATTGGTTAATGTCCATAAAGTAAGAAAAAAAGTAAAATAATTGGGTAAATGGGTGGTTAAGCAACCTAAGTGGTTAAATCCATAATTAACACAAGAATGTGTTGTAAAAGGTTCTCAAAAATTAAATAAGTATTTTCTAACATGATGTTCACGTTTATTGAAAATGTGACTTTTAACGAAAATACTAAAGTATGTTGGATAAAATAAAAAGGGTGATTTCACTAAAGGAATGTTTTCGGATAAATCAAATGTAATGGTTTCAAATATTGAACCGTGCGTATTAAATAAATTGAGAAATGCTAAATGAGTAAAAGGGAGTCTTTTATAAGATTAAGGTAAATTAATGTGGATAAATAAGATTTTCGAAAGTAAAACCCGTTTCATGCATTAAGTATAAGTATATGTATGTATGTATGTATGTATGTATGTATGTATGTGTGTGTGTTTGTGTGTATATATATATACACACACACACATTGTAGTTGCATGTGCACATAGGCATAATGTGTTTGAGTACCTTTCTACTGTTCGATTCTATACTGCATTTGTTTATTTTCCACTGAGTATATGCACACATCCTCGCTTTGTTATGGAAGGTTGGGAGAGGTTTCATATTTTGAGAGCGTTATATAGGTAAGTACTTTCTTTTATTTACATTAGTAGCTCTGTATACTTGGACTTCAAGGTGTTCCCCGGGGGTCCCTCACGTAGTTTACATTGAAACTGGAATCGCATGCTCAACTAGTGAAATGTTAATTTAAATAAAAATTGGACTGGAAACATTATATAGGTTGTTTCATTGCACCTCACACCTAACGCTCAAGTCGGACCGGATTGACAACGGGTAACCCATAAATTCGGGTCGGGGCGTTACATTCTTGTGTCTCCTTTCTTTGTATGTTTGGTCAATGTAAGGACATATTTTTTTAAGTCCTGCTTATATTTGAGTATGTCGTATACCGTTTCAACCGTTGAAGACTTATTCAAGTTCAATCATGCGTCAAGATGGATCTGAATATCAATGTTCTTCAACATTCAAGCCTCCGCGCGATTAATTTTCGTAACATTTTGTTTAAATACCTTAACAATATACTTAGAGTGTTGGGATAATGTTTCTAAAATATTTTCTAAGTTTTGAAGCGGAGTTTTTTCTCAAAGAAATTTTTCTAAGTGTTGAGGCAGAGTTTTTGACAAAATAATTTTTTTTATTTTTTACTGTCGTTCGAGTGACAGCAGTATGTCATTCAAGCGACATTGCTTTGTCTCGCGAAGATCGTTCGAGCAACACGTGTCCTCCTTCGAGCGACAGAATGATTTTGTTTGAGCGATCTGTCGACTTAAGTTTCTATATAAAGCGTGTTAAACCACTCCGTTTTCATGAATAAGAGCTGACGAATTTCTTTCTGCAAAAACTATTAACAAAAGATTACCTTTATCTTCTTCGTTTAAGGGTTTAATCCTTTTTTTCAAGTCACAAAACATCCCAATCTTTATGTGAATTGTTTTGGAACCCAAGATACAACTTTGGTGAAGTTATTTCTTTGTGGGGTGTTACCTCAACGGCTGACTACAACTGCATGTCGATTAGGAGTGTTCGTGGGTGTTCCTGGCTGAATTGGGACTCCGTGTTCGTGTGGGCTGCTGCAGTTGTTCCATTGTTGACTCTAAGTTGCGTGTCTATATGATTGTTTTGAGGAGTAATCATTGTGAATTTCATTGTGTATGGAGGTTGCGATTGATTTTACATAGTGAAATAAAAGGTTTTGCCCTTCAGGGATTTTTCCTGAAATCTGTGAGTCAGCAATTCATATTTGTTTGTGTTGGCATGATCCACTACACCTGGATGTATGTTTTAGGGCTTAATTAAATTAGATTAAAAATCGATACCGATTAAATAAGGTTAACTTGGAAATTTGCAAATTTGGTTTAATAAATATCACACCCCGCTTTTACAAATTGGTATCAGAACGGGTTTCTCTAAGTTATCGAGTGATCCTTATTTTTTGCAAAATTGTGTGATATTGATTTTTTTTAAATCTATTTTATGAAAAATCGTAATTTTTTCTATGGATCACTTATGTAATGAGATGCCTCCCCTTTATGACATGCATCAGAATTTTGATGATTTAATTAGTTTGAATTTGACGTTTGCGAAAAGAATTGATTTTTTAGAAAATGAAAATTCTCGTTTTAAATGCGCCATGGGTCTTTTGCAAACGGTTCAAAATCAAAGAGATTTTTATCGTGAGAAATTTATTTCTTTGAACCATGACTTTAATGCTTTAAAATTGTCCAAAAAGGAGAGTGATGATAGAGTCCTATTTTTAGAAAAAGAATTGGAGGATTTTAAAAATTCTAGGATTTGTGTTTGTATCAAAAAGGATAAAAATATTTTAATCAATGAGTTTGTGGCACGTGAAGAGACTCTTAAGGATAAGTGTGCGTATTTTAAGGGAGAACGTGATACCTTCCAGGAATAATTGAAAATTTAAAGAAGGAGTCCCTAAAATTGGAGGAGTTTAATTCTTTGCCTGAGTCAAAACTTTTGGAGATGAAAAATTATTTGACAGACTTGAGTAGTGTTGGTAGCAATGGTAGTAGATCATCGTGTTCTCATGTTTCGAGTGTTAAAGTCAAGACCATTATTTATTTTAGAGGGTCAATAAATCCCAGGGAAGTTAGAAAAGGTCAATCCATAGGTGTTGTTCCACTCGTTTTCACATGTTCACAGTGTGATAGGAAAGGTCATCTTGGGCGTTTTTATTTTGATTTTGGAAGAAGTCCTAGGAAGTTGAAGTCTAGTGTTACTTTAGTTCCCAAAACCCCTATTCGACGTTTCACAGATATTTAGGTTAGGAAATCATTTTTAGAGTAGCTAGATGTTAGACTAGTTGATTCTCGATTGTTTACACATGATTATTCTCCTGCTATTTCTTATGGATAATTGCTTGCATGCTTTGTTTGTCATACACTAGTTGTGATTCATGATATGTGTTTTCTAGTGTGATGACACTTGTACTTTTTGTATTAGATTTTATTTTGATAAAAAAAATTAAAAATCTAAAAAGATTTTGTAGTTTGTTTTCACCGTTTATGAATGGACATTTAGGATGGCCAGGTCACAATTTCATTTCATATCCATGTGACTATTTAATAGTGCTTTGATATGCGTCATCTCTCATTTATGTGCTTTACAGTGTTTTGAGTCATTGAGATGTGATTAGTTATTACTTCCTCCATATTTGACTCATGAGTTCCTTTAATGCACACTTGCACGAATTTGTTTGACTATTGTTCTTATCTATCACATGTTGATCGATGTGTTTTCATCTCAATTATATCTTTAAAACGAACCAAATGCGATAAAACTTGACAATTAAATTAGTGAATTTAAAAACCGTTGTTATGAGTTTGTGTGATTTATTTTTAAACAACAGGGAAGGGCTACGAAATGTACTCATTTATCCTTTGCGATTAAGCCACCGTTTAAATCGGACCTAGAAAATGCTTGGCACAAAGACAGAAGCCAAGGTCCAAAGAGGTAGAAAAGATCCCGAAAAAATTTAAAGGCAATAAAAATAAAAATATGCCAAAAATGGGCCAATTTATTTTGTTTCATCACCTCAAAAGTAAAATAAAAATTAAAAAGCATTATTATTTATGAGGGAGTTTGGATGGAATATATAACGGTTTTGCACGTCCTTGAAAATTCAAGAGAGTTACATAGTTTTAGACATTATTGGTGTGAAAATCACGTTTGACTTTGATTTATCGATTAGATTAAGACGATGCCATCTAAATTCACATTTTCGACACCTAAGGACGATTTTGAGATTCATTCGTTAGGAGTACACAAATTCATCGTGCACATATGTTATGTTTGATTGCATTGATTTTCCTATCGAATATATTCACACCCATTCATTATGTTTTCATGATTTGGTTATCTTAGTGTAAATTCATGGTGTGTGATTTTTGTAAAATTATTTTTGCATTTTTGTATGAAAGATTGAAAAATCAAAAATAGTTTGTGGAGAGGTTTTGAGTTACTCCTTTGCATGAGCGTAGTTTGATCCATGTTTGCTATGCATATTTATCGTCACACTTCATGTTTATTTCGTTTATTCTTTTCCTTATCTAGCTCGAACAAATAAAAAGGAGGCGAACGAATTATGGGGGAGTTTTGCGTTATGCGGGAGATTTGATTATTGATGATTGATTTATTCTAATATCATTTCAAACTTGATGCATCACGAAGGTATTTGCTTTGTCTCATGTGTGTAAGTACAAAATTAAAGATCATTATTTTACACACCCTGATGAGAAAAGCTTAAAGATTTAAAGATTTAATGTTGAAGATTTTTGAAGAAAAGTTTTACACTTGCATCTTTAGTACCTTTTCAGTTTCGGGTTCATGGGGCGGTATTAGATTTGTTTAGACTTTTTGGATTGATAATTTGGATGTTTTTATTTTGTAACTGCATAAAAGTAGGGGGAGATTTGTGAGGAAATATTTTTATGTCCTGTTTACATTTGAGTATGGCGTATATCGCTACAATAGTCAAAGACTTATTCAAGTTCAACTAGGCGTCAAGACGGATGCGAATATTATTCAACATTTAAGACTCCGCGAAATTAATTTTGGTAAGGTTGTGTTTAAACACCTTAACGGTTCAGTTGGAGTGTTGGGATAAATTTTCTAAAATATTTTCTAAGTGTTGAAGCGGAGTTTTTTGTCAAAGAAATTTTTCTAAGTGTTGAGACGGAGTTTTTGACGAAATAAAATTTTTTATTTTTACTGTCGTTCGAGCGACGGCAGTATGACGAATTATGGGGGAGAATTGCGTGTTTGTCTTTATAATGAATTGCTTGCACACAATTGATATTTATTTCTGCTTATCATTATATTTCAAACTGTTGCGCGTCACGGGTATTTTTTTCTTGTCTCATGTGTGTAGGTATCAAATTGGAGAATCATTTTTGCACACCCTAATGATGACAAAGAAACTTTGAAGAGTTGAAGATTTGAAGATGATCGAACTTGTGAAAACACACATTTAGTATTTTCGATTTTTGGGTTTAATGGGGATATTAAATTGTATGTCGGTTTGTTTATTTTGGGCAGCATAATTCGGATATTTTTATGTATGTACCGGCATATACATAGAGGGATATTTGTAAGGACATGTTCATGTCTGGGGTGGAATCTAGGAATTTTCCAAGTGTCCTAGATCACAATTAAGTAAGTCTGATACCACTACATTTGGCACGTCTCCACGATCGTCCACGACGGCCTTGATCCGAATTCATGCATCCATCATCTTCATACGTGCATCATGTGTCAAGCAATGTACACTTCAATCGTTCCCTCTACTCCACGTACTTATGGTAAAATAATTTTAATTGGAGTTTTTAATTATTTGCATAAATAGTTGGGAATATTTTTTAAATAAATTTTTTGAAGTCTGGAAGATGATAAACGCGCAAGATCATTTTAAAGAGGTTTTTTGAGGCACTTCACTGATGCCGTTCTAACGACATCGTATGTGGTTCGAACGAGATTCCATCTAGTTCAAACGACATTGTATGTCGCTCGAACGACCAACGCCTCAACCTGCATATTTAAATAGGGTTCATGTTACACGTTTTTCCTAAGTCTGCATACCTCCGTTTCTACAAAACAGTACCTCTTTCCAGACTTCGTATTTTAAGTTATTTATTCCTTTTTTATAACAAATAATTCCCAATACTTTATGTGAATCCTTTAAACCCAAAGGAAGATTATACTACTCATCTAGAGTACACTTGTGGAGAATACGAAGCTTTTCCATTGCTGACTTTCTGGAGCTCTTGCGGCTGCTCTAGCCGACGACATCGAAACCAGCGCCTGCGGGTATTTCGTATGTCACTGCTTGTATTTTCATTGTAATCCATGTAAACCGAACAAATTATAGTGGAAATAAGATAGTTTTTTCCCCTGTAAGGGATTTTTCCTTAACTGTGATTGTCTTTCATGCTTAGATTATTTCATTATTCAATCACGTTTGTTTGCAAGAGTTAAGACTTGTTGGGACTAAAATTGGAATTTAATTAAATAAATTTGATATTGATTGCTGGTGCACTCTCAAATTTGTATCAAAGCCATTTACACAAATTTATCTTGTAATTATTTCGCAAAATTTTTCTGGATATGTAGTTTGTTCTAAAAATTGATCTTTGAAAAAGCGCAATTTCAATGGAGAACTTATATAATAGAGTTCCAATTTTTGATGGGTCAAATTATGCATATTGGAAAGCCTGTATGAAATCTCACTTAAAGGCCATATACGAACGTGTTTGGGTTATGTGTGAAAGAGGGTGGATGCCTCCCACTGTCACTGTAGATAACGTAACTACAGTAAAATCTGTGCCATTTATGGAGCCGTCACACCTGATGGGTTTCAACGCATTATCACATGTACCACGTCTAAAGAGGCATGAGACGTTCTAAAACTTACCCATAAAGGCACACGTGAAAGAATCTAAATTACAAAACTTAACTACACGGTTTGAAACTATCTCCATGCATGAAAATGAGTGTTTCGATGAATTTTATGCACGCTTATCTGATATCGTGAACACTAGTTTCAACTTAGGTGAACACATTCCTGATGCTAGAGTAGTTAAGAAAATTTTGAGATCACTGCCTAAGAGATTTATCCCTAAAGTCACTGTGTTAAATTCACTAGGTAATTTGAGTAGGCTGGAATTAGAAGAGTTAATTGGAGACCTACAAACCTATGAAATTGACATGTTATCTAACACGATAAAATCAAAAGACAAAGGGGTAGCACTTAAAGCCCAGGCCAAAAAGAGTGAGGGGTCAAAGAGAGGTGAGTCGTCTAAGAAAAGAAAGAAAGAGATGTCTGATTCTGATTCTGATTTTGACTTAGATAATTTGGTCCTATTTGCCAAAAATTTCAAGAAATTTCTCAAATTAAAGAAAAATGGAAATTTTAAAGATAAAAAGAATTTTGAGAAAAATAAATCTGAAAAGAAATTTGAGAAAGATAAAAAGGACACCTTTAAGAAAGAAAGTGAGAGATGTTTTCAGTGCGGCCGTAGAGGTCATAGGGGGTTTGAGTGTGCAACTAGGTCGAAACGCCAAGAAAAATCCAAATCTGCGTTAAACACCACCCTTAGTGACGATAGCGAGGTCGAGTCGGTGGATTCTGGAGACGAGTCACCGCATGAATGTAACTTCATCGCATTCATAGCTAGTCATGTGATTACTAACAGTGTTCCGCATGGCGATGAGGATGCAAGCTCACAGGGACACCTCGACTATGATAGTAGTGTGAGCGAGGGGAAGGAAGAAGCAAGTGAAAGCGAAAGTGATCTCCGATGCGTGTACGTTGATTTATATGCTGATAATTTCAAGACCAAAAATCATAACAAAGCGTTAGCTCTTAGGATAACAGCTCTACAGAAGGATTTAGGAGAGATGAGAGAGAGAGATACCTCCATGTTTACTGCGTTGAAAGACAGAGAGAGACTGCTTGTGTTGAGAGAGAGAAAGTTTTTAGAGAGAGAGAAAGTGTTTTTGCAAAACAAAAAGGGGACTTGACTAAGCAAGTGGTTAATCTGACGAGTGAGATCTATTCCTCCCTGGAAACTCGAAAGAAACTAAAAACCCTTGTAGCCCAACTCACTCATGACCTTGAGAGAACTCGGGAAGCCAAGGTAAGAATTGAGGACCAATCTGGTAAGAAGGGAAAGATGTTCCTCGCCCCTGCTTTAGGTTTAGCTGAGAGGTCGGTAATAGGTTTTGATGGTGCTTCCACATCCCATACGACATTGGAACCAATTCCAGAGTTTATTAAAAATCCGTATGGCCACCCACCTAAAAATCATAAGAGAATTCGGCCAAGAAAAGCAAACCGAAGTCATCCTAAGTCTACATATTTTTATACTTACTGCAATAGAAAAGGCCATCTTCATGAGTATTGCTATAGTTTGGGTCGGACACGACATAATTTTGCTCCGTCACATAACATTACTGATTTGAGAGTCTTAGAGAGTGAGTTGAGTTTCTAGTCGCCACATCTCAAAGTATAGTGGAAGAATTCCAAAGGATTTCCATGCCGTCAGTGGACACTTCCAAAATCCCGACTAGAGTCAACAATGACAAGGGCAAACAGAAGGTTACTGAAGAGTGCGCGTTTGTTCAAACAAAGAAATTATTTAATTAAACTCAGTTTTTCAATTAAATCCTAAAACATGCATCTAGGTGTGATTGAAGACAATATAATCATGCAAGAACCTTCAATCACAAACAAAACACACAAGTGAGTAAAAATCCCCCAAAAGGGCAAAACCTTTTATTTTCACTATAATTTGTAAAGAACGGTTTACACAAATTACAATAAAAACAAGAGTGACATACGAAATACCCTCAGGTGTCGGTTCCGATGTCGTCGGCTGAAATCTCCCGCAAGAACTCCAGATGGGCAGCAATGGAAAAGAGACGGCTTCTCCACAAGTTACTCCAGATGAGTACAAATGATCCTCTTAAAGGTTTAAAGGTTTAAAGATTCAAAAACATATATAGGAGTGGTTATGTGAATAAAGAAGGCATAAAACCTTAAAACATAAAGTCTGATTTATGGGCTGTAAAACGCAGAAATCGAGTGCGAGAAAGACTTGGAAAACGTGTAGAATATACCCAAATATTTATACGAAAATCGAGGCGACGGCATCGCTCGAACGAGATTGCGCGACATCCTCATGTCGCTTAAACGACAGAGAGATGTCGTTGGAACGAGATCTCACGAGCTCGACGACCGAGGCAAGTCCGCTTCTACACTTAGAAAAATTTCTACTTTTGTGTTAAAAATAAATCAGACTTCGAAAAATATTTTTTTTTTAAATTTTCAAATATTTATGGAAATATAAACAACTCCAATAAACCATTTTACCAATAATGTGTCGTGGAGTAGTGGGAACAGTTGAGCAGCACGTCGCATGAAGCATGATGCACGTGTGAAGATTGTGGATGAATGGATTCGGATCAAAGTCGTCATGGATGATCGTGTTGGCGTGTCGAATGTAGCGGTATCAGACATACATACTGTGATCTAGGACAAATAGAAAATTCCCAGATTCTACACCGGACATTTATAAAATTATGTCCTTACAAATATCCCCCTATGTCTATGCCGGTACATACATATAAAAATCCGAATTATGCAATCTTCATAAAGAAAATGACATACAAGATAATATCCCCATTGAACCCTCAAACTGATAATACTAAATGACATGTCGTCAATCAAACTTCAACATCTTCAGCTTCAACTTTTCAAAAACTCTTAAAGATTTTCTCATCAGGGTGTGCAATCCAATAATCATCAATTTTGTACCTACACACATGAGATAAAGCAGATACCCGTGGCACGCAACAGTTTGAAATATAATGACATGCAAATATCAAAGATCAATTAAGCGTAAGCAAATCATTGATAAATCAACCAACCAAACAATTATCCCTCATAATTCATTCTCCCCCTTTGTATGATGTCCCCAAATAAACAGATATGAGAAACACAAATAAATGCAAATGGAGAGTGCCACAAGGTAATAAACTTTCTATTTTTGAAAATTTCAAAAAATTTCACAAAAAATATACAACAAGGAATCACACCATGAACAAACACAAAAACAACCAAGTCGATGATAGCGAAAATGTAGGGGTGTGATCAAATTCGATAGGAAAATCAATGCATACAAACATAACATATGTGCACGATGTATATCGGATACTCCTAACGAATGAACTCAACATCTTCCTTAGGTGTAAAAGGATGGAAATATGAGACATTGACTTAATCAAATCAGCAAATCAAATCTCAAAGTGATTTCCACGCCAATAATGTCTAAAACGATTTAATGCTTTTTCAGGACTTTCAAGGAAGTGCAAACCCGTTTGAATTCTCCAACCAAACTCCCTCAAATTTATATTTTGTTTAGATGTGATCTAAATTCTCAAACATTGGAGAATTGATGGTGAAACCTAATGGCCCTTTTTTGGCATGAATTTCTTTTTATTGCTCTTAAATTTTTTCGGGCTCTTTTAACCTCTTTGGACCCCGGATAATGAAAATACCTCAATATTTTAGGTCCATTTTAAATGGCAGCTTAGTCCCAAAGGATAGATGAGTACCTTTTATAGACCTTCACCATTGATAAAATACCACACAATCTCACCAACTGGTTTTTACATGCATTCCAATCTTGTCAAGTTTTATCGCATATGGTTCGTTGTATAGATAGAATTGAGATGGAGACACTCAAGCCAATATGTGACAGACAAGTACAATAATCAAATAAAGCCATGTATGTGTGCAATAAACGAGATAAGGAGCCAAACATGTAGAAAGATATCACTAATCACATCTCAAAGACTCCAAACACTGTAAAGCACATGGATGCAATGATGTAGCGTCTCAAATCACTATCAAACAGTCACGTGAATAATGGAAATGGAAGTTGTGACTCGGATATCTTAAATTCTCATCCATAAAAGGTGTAAACATAATACAAAAATATTTTTGTGCTTTTCTAAAAATTTTATAAAAAGAAAATCTTTTTGGATTTTTTAAAAAATTATAAAAAGCAAAAATAAGAATACAAATGATACAAACTAGCAATAGGAATCATATGATATGATCATGACAATGCATCATATCCTAGACAAAGACCATCCCTCAGTCAACTGTGAAAATACCTAAAGACTTCCTAAGACTCTCGAATTTAAGGGAATCTAAAGGTTTCGTGAAAATATCGGCTAACAGAAGGTCAGTGGGTACGAAACTCAAGGACACGACTTTCTCCTCAACTAACTGACGTATAAAGTGCTCGCGTATCCTGATGTGCTTTGTGCGCGAATGCTGGACTGGATTGCGAGATATGTGTATCGCGCTCATGTTATCACAGGAGATGATCATGGTGTCCTGTGATATCCTATAATCCTCTAGCATCTGCTTCAACCACAAAAGTTGTGTGCAGCAACTTTTGGCGGCTATGTACTCAGCCTCCGCAGTGGACAAAGAAATGGAGTTTTGCTTCTTGCTCAACCAAGAGATAAGAGCATAACCAAAGAAGAAACACCCACCATAAGTGCTCTTACATCCATCTGCGTCCCTAGTCCAGTCAGCATCTGAGTATGCGGATAAACGGTCGGTGGTATCAAAGGAATACCAAATGCTATGGGAAAGAGTCCCACTCACGTATTTGATAATACGTTTAAGAGAGAGTAAGTGTGACTCTTTAGGGGACGCCTGATATCGCTCATAGACTCCAATATTAAATTCTATGTCGGCACGACTGGAAGTCAAGTAGATAATACTACCTATCATACTCCGATACAAGGTTTGCTCTACGTCCTTACCTGAAGTGTCCTTACTAAGCTTGGTAGAAGTACTCATAGGTGTATGTGCATGCTTAGCGGAGTCTAAACCAAATTTCTTCACTAGGTCTCTAGCATACTTGGATTGGAATATGCACATCCCATCCTCTAGCTGACGAACTTGGAAACTAAGGTAGAAAGTAAGCTCACCTACCATGCTCATCTCAAACTCACTTTGCATCTCCTCTTCAAATTGTTGAGCATGTTGGGAGCACGTGGATCCAAAGACTATGTCGTCCATATAGACCTGGGCAACCAAAATAGCACCGTCATCTCTCCTAACGAACAACGTCATATCAACTCCCCCTCTCTTGAAGCCACGGGCTAAGAGATAGGAAGTAAGCCTCTCGCACTAAGCACGGGGTGCTTGCTTCAAACCATACAAGGCTTTCCTCAGATAGTAGACGTGCTCCAGGTGCTTAGGGTCTTCAAACTCTTTTGGTTTTTCCACATAAACCTCCTCCTCTAGAATGCCATTTATAAAGTTACTCTTGACATCCATCTGATATAGCTTGAAGCGCAGATGACATGCGATGGCGAGTAGTAAGCGGACGGACTCAAGCCTCGCAACAAGAGCAAATATCTCCCCAAAGTCTACACCCTCTATCTGTGTGTAGTCTTGAGTGACCAATCGAGATATGTTTCTGATTATGGTACCATTTTCATTCATTTTATTCTTGAAAATCCACCTGGTACCTACCACATTCGTCTCACTAGGTCGGGGGACAAGTTCCCAGACATTATTCTTTTTAAACTGAAGGAACTCATACTACATAGCAGATATCCAGTGTTCATCCTTGAGTGCTTCTTTGTGATTCTTGGGCTCGACTTTAGATGTGTAGAAGACATGGATAGCAACATTCTCTAACTTAGCACGAGTCTTGACCCCTAAAGTGGGATCGCCAACAATGGCGATAGGATCATGACTCTTGCGAACCCAAGCAAGTATGTCCCCTGGAAGAGGAGTAGGGTCCACCCTAGATGTGGGAGACATAGTGGGATCATCAAAAAGGGGTCATCCTCACTCAAATGGGTGGAGTCAATAGACGTCGAAGGTTCGTCATCTTACACAGTAAAGTTTATTGACTCCATCACTTTAGAGATCTTCAGGTTAAAAACTCGGTATGCTCTACTATGTGATGAATATCCTAGCAATATTCCCTCGTTGCTTCGGGAGTCAAACTTTCCTAATTGCTCTATATCCCGTATGATGTAGCATTTACTCCCAAAGACACAAAAATATGAAAGGTTGGGCTTCTTTCCAGTCCATAATTCATAAGGCATTTTATGTGTGTGTGGACGAAGGTAAAGCCTATTCACCGTATGGCATGCAGTAGACACTGCCTCTGCCCAAAATCTCCTAGTAACTTTACGACCTAGAAGCATAGATCTAGCCATTTCCTGAATCGTCATGTTCTTTCTCTCAACAATCCCATTTTGCTGAGGAGTCTTCACAGCAGAAAACTCATGTTAATTCCTAGGCTATCACAGTAAAGATCTACTTTTTACACCATAAATTTAGTGTCGTTGTCACTACACATTCTGTTGATAGTGACACCGTGTTGGTTTTATAGAACACGGCACTTGGTCGTTAAAAACTCAACAGCATCGAACTTTTCTCTCAGAAAACCTACAATCGAATATCTGGAGAAATCATCTACCATCACTAGGATGTACCTCTTACCACCCAAACTCTTTGTACGAGTAGGACCCATGAGATCCATATGTATCAACTCAAGTACTCATGAAGTGGTAATGGAATTTAACTTCCTGTGGGGGCTATGGATTTTCTTTCCCAACTGACAGGGTCCACAAACCATGGAAGTTGGCTTTCCAAGTGTTGGTAATCCACGTATAAGGTCCTTTTTATCAAATCGCGTCAAATCTCTAAAGTTCACGTGACCTAGACGTTGGTGCCACAGATCCATAGGAGTGATCGTGGCGCTGTTGCAGACAAGTGAGGATTTGGGCATAGTCCTATAGCAGTTATCCTCTGTCCTCACCCCTTGCACCAAAAGTTTGCCGGCTTAATTATAGACATTACACGCGTCCCGATCAAACTTTACGACAAAGTCAGCATCGCACAGATGGCTAATGCTGAGAAGGTTTGCTTTCAAACCTTTGACATACAAAACATTCTCTAGCTTAGGAAATCCTGTTAACTCTACTGTACCTCGTCTTATGATGCTAGACTTGCTCCCATCTCCAAAGGTGACTCTACCATCCTTATAATCCTCTTGGTAGGTAAAAAATGAGACATCATCGGTCATATGTCTGGAGAACCCACTATCGAAATACCACTATGAGGTATTATGTGATTTGAGAGCAACATGAACAACAAGGGCCTTTTCTTCTTTCTTAGGTACCCAAGAAGTGGTAACCTTTTGTTTACCCTTGTTGTTGTTGGTTTTAGCCAGGATGCGGAAAGCATTCACTGACGACAAAGACATCCGTCGGAATTCCTCCATGAAACTCTGTGATGTGGCAGCTAAAAACTCAACACTCTCTCTCGGACTGGTAAAATTATCAATACGATGTGGTGGAGCAACAATACGTCGTGTCCGACCCAAACTATAGCAAAACTCCCAGAGGTGACCTTTTCTTTTGCAGTACGTATAAAAGAACACAGTCTTAGGCGGACCTTGGTTTGCTTTTCTTGGCCGAACTCTCCTTCGTGGTTTTTGACGATGGCCATATGGAGTTGTAGTAAACTCAGGAACTTGTCTAGGTGAAATTTGGGACGTGGAGGCACCATCAAAACCTATTCCCTGCCTATCACCAAAACCTAAAGCGGGACCGAGGATCATCTTTCCAGATCTGTCCTGGATTCGAACTTTGACTTCCCGTGCTCTCTCAAGATCATGAGTAAGCTAGGCTACAAGGGCTTCAAGTTTCTTCTGAGTCTCCAGTGAGGAATGGATCTCACTCGTAAGACTAGCCACTTGTTTAGTCAAGTCCCCTTTCCCTTTCTCAAAACGCCTATCTCTCTCTCCAAACACTCTCTCTCTTTCTCCAAACTGACTTTTTCTGTCAACACAGGCAGACTCTCTCTCTCTCAAGGTAGTGCAGGTGGAGGACTCTCTCTCTCTCGCTTCTTCTAAATCTTCCTCTAAAAGCGGTGATCCTAAGAACTAATGCTTTGTTACACTTTTTGGTTTTAAATGACTCAGTATATAACTCAGCGTAGGCGCGTTGAAGATTACTCTCGCTCTCACTTATAGTATCCTCCCCCTCACTCACTTCGTTCTCACTGTCGAGGTGTCCCTGTGAAGTATCATCATTATCATCGTGAGGAGCACTAGAGGTACTCACATGACTAGCCATGAATGCGGTGAAGTTACACTCATGCGATGACTCGTCTCCAGAGTCCACCGACTCGACCTCACTGTCGTCACTAAGGATAGCATTAAGGACAGCTTTGCCCTTTTCTTTGGCAAGTCTGTTCAGCCTGGTAGCATACTCAAAAGCTCTATGACCCTTACCGTCGCACTCATAACATCTTTCACCGTCTTTATTAGGAGTATCTTTAAAATCTTTTTCATTTTTCTTTTCAAACTTATTTTTCTCAAAATTCTTTTTTATCTTTGAAATTTCCATTTTTCTTGAAATTGAGAATTTTCTTGAATTTTTTTGCAAACAAGGTCAAATCATCGAAATCAAGGTCACACTCGGAATCTGACGTTTCTTTCTCCCTTTTTCTAGATAACTCTACTCTCTTTCTTTCTGACCCCTCATTTTTCATATCCTGGGCATTCAGTGCAATTCCCTTATCTTTTGGTTTAACAGGCTTAGGAAACATGCCAATTTCAAAGGTTTGTAAGTCTCCAACCAATTCCTCTAATTTAAGCGTGTTTAAATTACCCACAGAATTTAACACAATGACTTTAGGGATAAAACGCTTAGGTAGAGATCATAGAATCTTTTTAACAACTCTAGCATTAGGAATGTGTTCACCAAGATTAAAGCTAGTGTTAACAATATCAGATAATCTAGCATAGAATTCATCAAAACATTCAGACTCAATCATGGTGATAGTTTCAAATTGAGTTGTTAAGTTTTGCAATTTTGATTCTTTCACAGCATTAGTTCCTTTATGGGTAAGTTGTAAAACATCTCATACCTCTTTTGACATGGTGCACGTCATTATCCATCGGAACTCGTCAGGTGTGACGGATCCACAAATAGCAAAAAGACCCTTAGAATTAAAAGGTGACCATTTAAATTCTTCTTCAGTCCATGCAGTCATAAATTTTAAATTAGTCACGTTATCAATAGTGATGGAGGGAGGTGTCCACCCTCTTTCAACCAAAATCCAAACTCTTTCATCATTTGCTTTTAAAGCAGATTTCATGCAGTAAGCATAATTTGTCCCGTCAAAAACTTGCATTTTATTATATAATTTCTCCATTTTGAACACGCCCTTTTTCAAAAATCAATTTTTCAGAAAATTGATATCTTAGAAAAATTTTGCAGAAAATTACACGTTATAATTGTGTAATTGGCTCTGATACCAATTTGAAGAGTGTGCGTTTGTTTAAACAAAGAAATTATTTAATTAAACTCAATTTTTTAATTAAATCCTAAAACATGCATCTAGGTGTGATTGAAGACAATATGATCATGTAAGAACATTCAATCACAAACAAAATACACAAGTGAGGAAAAATCCCCCAAAGGGGCAAAACCTTTTATTTTCACTATAATTTGTAAAGAACGGTTTACACGGATTAAATGAAAACAAGAATGACATACAAAATACCCTCAGGTGTCGGTTCCGATGTCGTCAGCTAGAATCTCCCGTTAGAACTCCAGATGGGCAGCAATGGAAAAGAGACGGCTTCTCCATAAGTTACTTCAGATGAGTACAAATTATCCTCCTGAAGGTTTAAAGATTTACAAACATATATGGGAGTGGTTATGTGAATAAAGAAGGCATGAAACCTTAAAACATGAAGTCTGTTTTTTGGGCTGTAAAATGCAGAAATCGAGTGCAAAAAAGACTTAGAAAATGTGTAGAATGTACCCGAATATTTATACAAAAATCGAGGCAGCGGCGGTGCTCGAACGAGATTGCGCAACATCCTCATGTCGCTTAAACGACAGAGAGATGTCATTCGAATGAGATCTCGTGAGCTCGATGACCGAGGTAAGTCCGCTTCTCTGCTTTTGTGTTAAAAATAAATCAGACTTTGAAAATTATTTTTTTTTAAAAATCCCAAATATTTATGCAAATATAAATAACTCCAATAAACCATTTTACCAATAATGCGTCGTGGAGTAGTGGGAACGGTTGAGCAGCACGTCGCATGAAGCATGATGCACGTGTAAAGATGGTGGATGCATGGATTTGGATCAAGGCTGTCATGGATGATCGTGTTGACATGCCGAATGTAGCGGTATCAGACATACAGACTGTGATCTAGGACAAATAGAAAATTCCTAGATTCTACCCCGGACATTTATAAAATTATGTCCTTACAATTACCACATCTTGGGTGCCTAAACACAATGCAAAATCCCTTGTTGTTCATGTTGCTCTTAAAGCACATAATTCTCTACAGTGGTACTTCGATAGTGGGTGCTCCAGGTAGATGACTGGTGATGTCTCTCTGTTTACCTCCCTCGAGGATCGTTAGGAAGTTAAAGTCACTTTTAGAGATGGGAGAAAGTCTAGCATAGTAGGACGACGTACAGTAGAGTTACTAGGATTTCCTAAGCTAGAGAATGTGTTGTACGTCAAGGGATTGAAAGCAAATTTACTCATGATTAGCCAATTGTGCAACGCTGACTTTGCAGTAAAGTTTGATCGGAATAAATGACACGTTTAAGATAAAGCCGGTAAACTTCTATTGTAAGGGGTGAGGACTGAAGACAATTGTTATAGGATCATGCCTGAGTCCTCATTTGTCTTCAACAGTGCCACTGTCATTTCTATAGACCGGTGGCATCAACGTCCAGGTCATGTGAATTTTTAAGATTTGGAAAAGTTAGTTAAAAAGGACCTAGTACGTGGCTTACCATCGCTTAGAAAGCCAACTTTCGCAGTTTATGGACCCTGCCAGTTGGGAAAGCAAATTCGTAGCCCCCGTCGAAAGTTGAATTCCACTACCACCTCATGCATCCTTGAGTTGATACATATGGATTTTATGGGTCCTACTCGTACTGAGAGTTTAGGTGGAAAGAGGTACATTCTCATGATGGTAGATGATTTCTCACGCTACTCGATTGTAGGTTTTTTTTCCAGAGAAATTCGATGATGTGGACTTTCTTATAACTAAGTGTCGTGTCCTACAAAATCAACACGGTGTCACTATAAATAGAATACACAGTGATAACGGCACTGAGTTTAAAGAATAAAAAGTAGATCTTTTCCGTGATAGCCTCGAAATCAAACACGAATTTCCGACTGTTAGGACTCCTCAGCAAAATGGGATTATTGAGAGGAAGAATCAGACGATTCAGGAGATGGCTAGATCTATGCTTTTAGGTCGTAAAGTTGTAAGAATATTTTCGACAGAGGCGGTGTCTACGGCATGCCATACGGTGAATAGGGTATATCTTCATCCACACACACTTATAACCCCCTACAAATTGTGGACTGGAAAGAAGCCCAACCTTTCATATTTTCGTGTCTTTGGGAGAAAATGCTACATCCTACGGGATAGAGGGCAATTAGGAAAGCTCGACTCCAGGACCGACGAGGGGATATTTTTAGGTTATTCATCGTCCAGTAGAGATTATCGGGTGTATAACCTGAATAGCTCTAAGTTTATGGAGTCAATAAACATCATCATGTAAGATGACGAACCACCGGCATTTATTGACTCTAACCTTTTGGGTGAGGGTGATGAACTTTCTACTGATGATCCCTTTGTGCCTCCCATACCCAGAGTGGATCCCATTCCTGACTTAGGGGACACTCCTGCTTGGGTTTGCAAGAGTCATGATCCTTCTACTATTCTAGGAGATCCCACCCTAGGGTTCAAGACTCGTGCTCAGCTAGAGAACGTTGTTAGCCGTGTTTGCTATACGTCCAAAGTCGAGCCCAAGAACTATAAGGAAACACTCAAAGATGAACACTAGATATGTGCTATGCAGGATGAGTTGCTTCAATTTAGAAATAATGATGTCTGGGAACTAGTCCCCTGACCTAGTGAGACAAATGTGATAGGTACCAAGTGAATCTTTAATAATAAGGTGGATGAGACTCGTACCATTATCCGAAATAAGGCTAGGTTGGTCGCTCAATGCTACACATAGATTGAGGGTGTAGACTTTGGCAAGACATCTCCTCCTATTACGATGCTTGAGTTCGTCTTCTTACTACTCGCCATCGCATGTCATATGTGCTTAAAGTTATATCAGATGGATGTCGAGAGTGCCTTTCTGAATGGCATTCTACAAGAGGAGGCTTAAGTGGAACAACCAAAAGGGTTTGAAGACCCGAAGCACCCTGATCACGTCTGCTATCTGAGGAAAGCCTTGTATGGTTTAAATCAAGCACTTCGTGATTGGTATGAGAGGTTTACTTCCTATCTCTTAGCCCGTGGCTTCAAGAGAGGGGGATTTGATATGTCGTTGCTCATCAGGAGAGATGACGGTGTTATTTTGGTTGCCCAGGTCTATGTGGACGACATAGTCTTTGGAACCACGTGCTCCCAGCATCCTCAGCACTTTAAGGAGGAGATGAAGAGTGAGTTTGAGATGAGCATGGTTGGTGAGCTTACTTTCTTCCTTGGTCTCCAAGTTCGTCAGCTAGAGGATGGGATGTTCATCTCCCAATCTAAGTATGTTAGAGACCTTTTTGGTATAGACTCTGCTAAGCACGCACATACACTGATGAGTTCCTCAACTAAGCTTAGCAAGGACACTTCAAGTAAGGACGTAGAGAAAACCTTATATCAAAGTATGATACGTAGTCTTCTCTACTTGACTGCCAATCATCCCGATATCGCCTTTAGTGTTAAAGTCTGTGCGCGATATCAGGCATCCCGGAAAGAGTCACACTTACTCGCTCTTAAACGTATTATCAAATACGTGAGTGGGGCTCTCTCATTTGGCATTTGGTATTTATTTGCTACCAGTGACCGTTTATCCGCCTATTCGGATATCGATTGGGCCGTGGATGCAGATGGATGTAGGAGCACTTCTGGTGGGTGTTTCTTCTTTGGTTCTGCTCTTGTCTCTTGGTTGAGCAAGAAGAAAAACTCCATCACTTTATCCACTGCGGAGGCTGAGTACATAGCCGCCGGGAGTTGTTACACGCAACTTCTATGGATGAAGCAGATGTTGGAGGATTATGGGATATCACAAAACACCATGACTATTTCCTATGACAACACGAGTGTGATACACGTATTTCGTAATCCAGTCCAACATTTGCGCACAAAATACATTATGATACGCGAGTACTTTATCCGTGAGCTTGTATAGGAAAAGGTCGTATCCTTGAGTTTTGTATTTATCGACCTCCAGTTAGACGATATCTTCACGAAGCCTTTAGATGCCCTTCGATTCGAGAGTCTTAGGAAGTCTTTAGAAATTTGCACAGTTGACTGAGGGGTGGCCTCTATATCTAGAGTAGGATACATTTTTCATGATTATATTAGTTGATTCCTATCTCTAGATTGTATCTTTTGTATATTTATTTGTTTGATTTTTATTTTTTTTGCAAAATAGAAAAATCCAAAACGATTTTATTTTTAAAATTTTAGAAAAAGCCAAAAAGATTTTCTTTTTATAAAAAATTTTGAAAAAACACAAAAAGAATTTTTTTGTATTTTGTTTACACCGATTATGGATGAACATTTAAGATAACCATAGTCACAACTTCATTCCATATTTCATGTGACTGTTTGATAGTGATTTGAGATGCTACATCATTTCATCCATGTGCTTTACATTGTTTGGAGTCTTTGAGATGTGATTAGTGATCTTTTCTACATGTTTGGCTCCTTATCACCTCTATTGCAGACATGCACGGTATTATTTGAGTATTGTACTTATCTATCACATATTGGCTTGAGTGTTTCCATCTCAATTATGTCTATACAACAACCAAAATGCGATCGAACTTGATAAGATAGTAGTGCATGTAAAAACCTTTTACGGTGAGGAATTAATTGCAACAAAATATGATGAGTGAATCACAGGAAAGGGCTACGAGAGTTTAAAATTAACTCAGAGAGAAAGTCTTCGTTGAAAAAGAGCCCGAAAAAAAATTAAATGGCAATAAAAAGAAAAACATGTCAAATCAAATGGGCCAATAGGTTTTAGTTTCATCTCCTCAGAAGAAAAATATAATATATAATTATTTATGAGGGAGTTTGGATAGAAAGAAATGAAAAACGGGTTTTCACGTCCTTGAAAGTCATGAAAAAGCGTTCCACGCGTTTTGGACGTTATTGGTGGGAAAATCACTTTGAGCTTTGATTTGCTGATTTGATTGAGTCAATTTCTTTTAATTCCACAATTTTTACACCTAAGGAAGATGTTGAGTTCATCTATTAGAAATATCCAACATGCATCGTGTACATATGTTATGGTTGTATGTAATGATTTTCCTGCTGAATTTGCTCACATCCCTACATTTTCTCTATCATTGACTTGGTTGTTTTGGTGTTCATTCATGGTGTGATTTTTTTTTCTTTACAAATTTTGAAATTTTCAAAAAGAGAGATTATTTCCTTGTGACATTCTCCATTTGCATTACTTATGTTCCTCATATCTGTCTAATTGGGGACATCATAAAAAGGGGGAGAACGAATTATGGGGGAGAATTGCGTGTTTGTTTTTATAATGATTTGCTTGCACACAATTGATATTTGTTTCTGCTTATTATTATATTTCAAACTGTTGCACGCCACGGACATTTGTTTCTTGTCTCATGTGTGTAGATATCAAATTGGAGAATCATTTTTTCACACCCTGATGATAACAAAGAAAGTTTGAAGAGTTGAAGATTTGAAGATGATCAAATTTGTGAAAACACGCATTTAATATTTTCAGTTTTCGGGTTTAATATCGATATTAAATTGTATGTCAGTTTGTTTATTTTGGGCAGCATAATTCGGATATTTTTATATATGTACCCGCATAGACATAGGGGGAGATTTGTAAGGACATGTTTTATAAATGTCCGGGGTAGAATCTAGGAATTTTCCAAGTGTCCTAGATCACAATTAAGTATGTCTGATACCGCTACATGTGGCACGTCTCCACGATGGCCTTGCTCCGAATTCATCCATCCATTATCTTCGTACGTGCATCATGTGTCAAGCAAGGTACACTTCAACCGTTCCCTCTAATCCACATACTTATGGTAAAATAATTTTAATTGGAGTTTTTAATTATTTGCATAAATAGTTGGGAATATTTTTTAAATAAATTTTTTGAAGTCTGGAAGATGATAAACACGTAAGATCTTTTTAAAGAGGTTTTTTTAGGCACGTCACTGATGTCGTTCGAACGACATCGTATGTGGATCGAACGAGATGCCATCTAGTTTAAACGACATTGCATGTCGCTCGAACGACCACCGCCTCAACCTGTTTATTTAAACAAGGTTCATGCTACACGTTTTTCCTAAGTGTGCATACCTCCGTTTCTGTAAGACAGTACCTCTTTTCAGACTTCATATTTTAAGGTCTTCATACCTTTTTTATTCACAAATAATTCTCAATCCTTTATGTGAATCCTCTAAACCCCAAGGAAGATTATACTACTCATCTGGAGTACACTTGTGGAGAAGACGAAGATTTTTCATTGCTGACTTTCTGTAACTCTTGCAGGAACTCTAGCCGACGACATCGAAATCGATGCCTGTTGGTATTTCATATGTCACTGCTTGTATTTTCATTATAATCCCTGTAAATCGAACTTTACAAATTATAGTGAAAATAAGATGGTTTTTGCCCCTATGGGGGATTTTTCCGCAAATATGATTGTCTTGCATGCTTAGATTATTTCATTATTCAATCACGTTTGTTTACAAGAGTTAAGACTTGTTGGGACTAAAATTGGAATTTAATTAAATAAGTTTTACATTGATTGCTAGCGCACTCACAGCTGTATCAACGGAGTGAGTACCAGTCTCAATTAACTTCCTGGCAACACTAGGATGGATAGTGATGGAGGATAACTCAGTAACAGTCAAGTCCTCTTGAATCTTCTCAACCAACTCCTAGTCGGTAGCAGAGCCTTTCTCAACTTGCTTCTCAGACAAGACTTACTTCAACCTCCTAAATTGAGGAGCAATAATATTTACTTCCTTAGGAGTGATGACTTGAGAAACCTTCTCTTTCTCAGAAGCCTTGGACTCTTTTTCTAGCTTCTTAGCATTCCCAACAGCTTTCTTGGTAGGAGGAGACAGGGCTCCAGTAATCAAGTTAGGGATTTTTCTCTTTCTCGTGGTAGCAAGTGGAGAGGTGGAAATGGCTGAAATTTCTAAAGACTCTAAAGATGAAGAAGTCCCCAAATATTTTTCTGCACCAACAGATTCTTCAGCAGAGGGGGTAGGGATTGGTTCTTCCTCAAGATTCATGGGATCAGTAACTGTCAAAGTGGTGGGCCGAGGAAAAAATGAAGTTATAGAGCCCCTATACTGCAGCAGATAAGAGGTAGCTCAGGGATGTTCCTTGCCAATTCTCTGATGGACGCTCCAAAGGAACTTCAACTCATGAATTTTCATGTCCTCACCCTTGGGACACTTTTTCTTGCTCTCAACTGTGAAAAAAATAGCAACGAGACAAGAAATTATTGATTAGCATATCATCAAACAGATGGTAACAAAAATAGAGGAGTATAGCACTAAACTAAACAACTTATTCCATGACGCACTTGGGGGCATCTGGGCCCATCATACACTTCTTGTGTTTGTAAAGGAGCGTGTTGCCAATTTTTTGCAATGACTCCATAATCAAAATAATCCTTATTTGAGTCTGGAAAATCGAGAACTAAGGCCCTATTGACAAACCTAGTCTTCAAATAATATATATTGTCACTGGTGATCCATTTTCAGGGATGCCGATGTGGATTCCATGTATCAAATTCAGCCTATGATTCCCATTTACTACCCTCTAAGTATTGGGGGCTACCCTAGCTGGGAAAATATCAAAATATTGGCATAATTCTAAACAAAACCTATTGGGGGAAAATGTGAAGCCACACTCAGAAATGAAGAGAGAGGGAATCCATTGACCCTCAGGTAATGACAGCACCTCAACATGGGGTATGGGCATTTTTAATTCAACCTAATCAGGAATATTCCTTTCCCGCCTTTAATTCTTCTAAGGAATCCCTATATACGATATAAATCATAGCTACAGTAAAAGAAAGAAAGAAAGAAAGAAAGAAAGCGAAATGAAAGGGGAGAAGCAAGCTTACAGAAAAATGAAAACAGAAGCGAAGGAATGATGCAAAGAAAATCTTTGAAACAGAGAACTTAGGGAAGAAGTAAAGTTCAAAAACTTAAAAAAGGTTTGGCAAAGAAAATTCGATAAAAATCTCACCTTTTATAGCTTACTTGGGAAATCGTGCAAGAAATGATTACTTCGCATCAACGATTGACATTCAACGGCTTCACAGTACGAAAGATGCAAAATACCTATTTACCCTTTGGCGGTTCGCTAATTTTCAAATTATTTACAAAAATGCCATTGTAAAATCAAAATATGGAAATTTTATACAAGTCCCACACATCAGCAAACGCTGACCAACTATGAAGAAAATATACTCCATCCTTTCAGCAAAAGCATCAAGAATGAAGTATTGGGGGCTTCTCTTGGTACCAAAAACTATCCACCCGCGTGGACCAATCAGAATTGGACAAGTGTCTCCCTACATGGTATAAATCTTAGTCAGCAAATAGTTGCTCGGCAGGCATGCTGACCAACGTGGAGAATGTAGACCATCAATATAAATGAAAATCCACCACATAGGAAGTACAACCAAAGGACGTATAGCACATGGTTCATATAACCAACCATCACATTCATTATGTATGGGTGTAAATGCTTAAATGTATAAAGCCATTCCAACCCTTGATCTATGGGTCACTATAAATACATTGTATTCCTTTCATCAAAGACAAGATAGAACGAATTTTGGGATATTCTTATTGACAAGAATACTTAGCTTTCTGTAATCTCTTAAATAAATACCATAACAGTGGACGTAGGCTTTCTTACACAGTCGAACCACTTCAAAACCTTGTGTCGTTCTTCTAATTATCACATTACAATTCTATATTTTATCTGTGATTATAAAATTGGATCAAATCCATTTTTTGACATCAACAATAATTAAAACTCATTGGCTAATTAACTAGATTATCGACATCAATTTTTATCTAAAATTATTTAATTTTAATGGATCTAAAAATATTCAAGAATAGGCGAATTGGGTCTTTTTAACAAAACAAATTATTGAATGATAAGCTCATTAAATTTAACACATAAGCAAATTAAGATATGTGCATTAATGGAAAAATAAAGTAAGATAAATTAAGAGAATAAAATCCAATATTTTTTATGTATTTTGACATAGTCCACCTAGATTCACATCACGGCACTTGCAAAATTTTATTAATCGATCTTCTTCATGAGCAAAGCTCAAACTAGTATGAAGGCCTATCACCATGTACTCCTTAAGTATATACAACCCATATACTTTAAGTGAGAATCACCTCCTGTTACACGAAAGCAAAGCACCTCTTTATTCTAGTAAGAACAACTTCTTGATTTATAAGTAGTTTGTAAAAGAAAGACATAAACAAATCAAATATTACAACTATCAAGTGTGTAAATTATATATGAAGCTCACATTAGAAGTTGTATCAAGGTTGTAATAAATGTTGGATCAACGCTTTTGAATCTCAATAAATGACCTTGAATCTCGAAGATTAAATGCCAATAAGTGTTATAGAGAAACTGAGATTTAATTAGAGTATAAGAGATTTATATAATGATAAAAGTGTTGTCTACAAAAATCTCATATAGAGGTATAAGTTAGGGGTTAATAATTTTTTCATTAATAGAATTTAATGTTCTAAACCATTTCTTTATACTAACTTAACAGTCGCTTGTTGAATGAGCAACACTAGCTTGATCCTCAAAAGCAAATGTCCTTGATTGGATAGTCATTTTTCCATTGCAATAGAAGGATATTAATAGTCCTAAGAATGCGTCAAGTGGTCGATCGCACAAGGCTCCTGGTAATCTATTTATTATAACTTATATTTTTAGTGCTAAATTTTAAGAGCTTAAAGCAACTGGCATTTATGGCCTAATTTATTTTCAGTAGATCTCACCCAAAAAATATGGATTTAATGCTCATGATCAAAATAAATACTTAGGAGAGACTCCACGAGTATGGTTGAAGATATTACAGGTGTATGATAAATCGAAAGATTTCTAAGAGAAGGTGGTAGTCATTTACTTTGAGATTTCATTATTATACCAATCTTTTACTAAGAAAGATGCGGCCATTATTGAAGACCTAATGTCAAGGATTAAGAGGGATGCAAAGCTTAAAAACACTATGCTCAGAGAGGACCAGACCAATGGTCAAATAATACATATGACAATGGAAAAAATGAGGCCAATAGTAAGAATAACACCAAAAGCTACTTTAAATCTTAGAAAAATAAATACACGACAATTTTCATAAAGTCCTTTCACATAATCAACACCAGGTTCAATGAGTCTATTTAAATTATCTTTTAAAGACTAAGGACAAGAAGTTCTTCAAGTTGTTAAAGAAGATGGTCGTTTATTTGACCAAATGAAATTCATCGTTAAGCTTCTTATAACACGAGTACCAATAGATGTAAGACCAAGAACTGCATCTCCTTCAAAACCCACATAAAATAGTTGGTGCAATCTAGTCACTTATACTATTATTTAAAAAACATAGAGACCAAGGAAAATATGGCAATTGACCCACGACTTGATAACGTGATAGAATATGTCAACGAAACTTACATTTTCAATTTCATTTACATGGAATCAACCCTTAGTTAAATCATGGAATCATTTCAAATAAATCTTTACGAGACGATAACAAGTAAGTGTCACTGATTTGAACAAGTAGACCATAATAAGCATATCATTTTCACCTAGGAAGATTTGTTGGGAGTGAATGATGCATTATTTTTAATGATGCGCTTTGATAATTAGATGTGGACAAACTCTTCATTTACTAGGGGAGTTCATCGAAACTGATGTACCTAAATATATTTAAAAAGTTGAACATGAGTATGGACAACATCAAGGAGGAGACAGTTCTTTTGGTCAATTTTAGAGGGAAGATGAGCATGGCACTCCATTCACGGATGTGAGAGGCTTTATGTGATGAGGGTATTTACATCCACTTACCATAAAAATTTCACATCTAATAACCAAGGAATAATGGAGATTAATATAAATTGCTCCTCAACAATGACTTATTGCATCCATTTTACAAAACCAAGAGAATAAGGAGAAGGCCGAGAAATCACAAGGTGGCGTTATCACTACAAAATAGTAACTAAATTATGGTAGATTGTATCATAGAAGAGCTTAGTGTTGTGGTATTTGATCAAAAAATATCCAAAGAACAAAGTATTTTTATAAGTAAATGTATTAAAAAGAAACCAATCGCTAAGGGAGCAAAACCCGTACACAATGAGTATACAGTATAACTAAAAGAAAATGGATCCGAAAAAATAAATCCCCTCACCGAAAAGAAGAATAAAATTTTAATCATAAGCTTGTTGTCTTAATATGAGAAGGAAGATATGGTTGCATTTCTTGTAAGAAAACAAGACGTGTTATGTTGGCAACCTTCTAACTGTAATACCCTGTAATTTAAAAAATTAAATAGTGTTTAAGTAATATTAAATAATTGCATGTGTAGTTGTGTGATTATTTAAAACATTGGTTACATGCTATAAATAAATTTTAATCGGGAATTTAAATTATATAAAAATACCTTATGACTTAATAGTAGTATTTGGAATTATTTGTGTATAGTCAAACCAAGGTATAGTGGATATACAGGCCCAAAATGGTGTTAAAAGTATGCTAAGTTGGGCCCCAGGGTTCGGTAACCCTTTTGCTAAATTTCAGAAGCATAAGAGATCGTATTTGGGGATCATTTAAGGGAATCGAGTTTGGCCTATAGTAAACTTGCGAAATTAAGTAATTTAAATGATCACTAACCCATTTAATTAACATAACATTAGATAGAACAACCTGATGAAAAACCCTAGATTTATAGGAGAGGAATCAAGAATAAGGTATTTTACAAAAGATAACCAACACGAATCGAGGAAAGAAATACCTATACTTAAGAAAAGTTATATCTCATAAAACTTTATTTGTCCAAAATTTAATAACATCGTGGGCATGAAACCAAAACAGTTAATTCAAAATCGCTTATTGAGGGAGAAAAAATTTGCTTGTCAAAAATGATCATAAAAGGGTGTTAGAGATTTCACTTGAGTCGAAGCTTTGAGTTCTCTGTTCTATGAGTTGTAATTTTAATTGAACTTGAGCTTGATTATTTATCTCAATGGAACTCATTTATTTTTTAACTTGCATAAATTAGACATGACCTTATATTCTTGATTAGTGATATCATGATGTCATTAGCCTTTAAGGTAGTATTTTCTTGATTATGAATGTTTTTCTTAAAATTAAATCTTTGGTAAGTAAGATAATTATGTGTATGTTTTTTAGTATCAATATTGATCATTATTGCATATATATGCTTCTATCTCATTGTGAATCCATTTGTGTTATGATAAGTTATGTGAAAATATTTGTTGTTTCGGTTGATTTGCATTCTAATTCTCTATTTTTGTCTTTTATCCACCCATGAAATGCTCCACAATTGTTATATTATCTGTTATATCTCATTTTTTATCTTTGTTTCTTTTCTCCTTTCCTTGACAAAAGGGGGAGAAGTGTGTATAGAGGGAGAGAAAAATTATGTGAGGGATATGTTAAAATAAAGGCGAGCTTCCTTCTTTTTGGAATAGAATCTTTGGTATGCTAGTTAGGGGTGATATGTTTATGATTTTATGTTTATATCTTTTATTGTTTTATCTAACTTAACATTATTTATATTAGCAATATGAGTTGATACATTGACGTGGTTTGCTATTGTGATAAGAAAATAAATACAGGGGCTTTATGGAAATTGTGCATGCATCTTGTGTCTTTTGAATTGTTGGCAATATAATTTTGATGTTTTTAGACTTGGGTGGAGAAAGTAGTTTCATGAGTGATAGATTTTATTCATTTTTTAAAAAAAATATTTTGTGTGTTTACAATGATTCCAAATTATTTACGAACAAATTGTGTGCTTTGTCAGGGTTCCCACTTATGTGGTTTGTCAGGGTTCCAATTTTTTGTTTTGTGTGTTTTATCAAGATTCCCAAATTTCACAAAGTCTAGGATTCCCAATTATGCTAGAACAAATATATTATTAGATTTACAGTTAAGAATTTTTTTAGCATATCAAATTCTAATACTCTACATTTAAACATCAATAATTCCTATTAAAATTAAAGAGGAACCCTAATTTTAATTTACATTTTGGTGATATCTACATCTATACACCAAAAGGAGAGAGTGGATAATTCACATTATTAATATATGAAAGGATAATACAAACTATTCTTTCAATCCAATACTTAAACTATTTTAAGCATCAAGAATCTACTTAAGTCTTCATCAAGCTCACGTAGTGTTAATAGACACCTGAGGTGGATACTGGGGTTAAGAGAAGTGACGTGATATTTTAATTCTTTAAACTATCTTCATAGATGTTTAAAAGTGAATAAAAATGACGCACGATTGTTATAACGACTTTAAATTCGTGAAAATAAAATTTTAAGTTGGTTAGGATGACACAATTATTGGTTACAAGGACTTTGTCTGCGGTAAAACAACTTTTAGTTGGTTAGAATGGCATGTTTCCTATGCAAAGCTCCAATACACATCAATCCAATTCCTTAGACTTCTTCTACTTGTCAAAAAAAACTCCTAAATAACTCCCCTCTGCTCGGGATATATTTCCCACGTGCAAGATGTTTCACAAATTAATTGTTCAATTTCTTCTGTAATTAAATAAATCCTTTATAATATCAGGTCTTATATTATTCCCCTGACTACAAGAATTCTTTTGTATTAATTCTCTACATAACCATCATCAAGTTCGCTTGCATTTGTGTTTAAAATGTTTTATCAATCTTCCCAAGATGAAGCCAAATTTTCAATTATTGTAGTCACGAGAAAGTATTCACTCAAATTTATTTTCACATAATGAATTTCATTATCATCTGTTGATCCCTTTGGATTTGACTCGTATGAGCCTTTGACTCAACCATTTGAAAATTTAATAAACTATAACTAATAAATTTCTCCAAGAGATATCTTCCATTTTATACTTTTTGCCTAACGACGAGTAATTTTTTAATTATTTTGGACTATACATGTATAATCTGGTGTCTAAAGCATTGAGGATACAATTCTGGCAATAGAAATCTCAATGTTTTAATGAATCCATGACAATTATGGTTTGTTGATAAGTCTCATCTTCATTCACAAAAGGAGCATATGTTCATTGAGGAATATAACCATGTCCAATGTTTCAAGGCAAACATCTTTTATCCTCTCATAAAATCTTCACCATTGAACTTTTCAAGCTTTTCATTATAACTCATACTTGTCGTGTGCAATGTAGAAATATACAGAGAAGAAATATAAGCCATTTTTCAAACAAAAATATATCGCCACACTTTAATAAATACAAAAATAATTATATAGTACAACGATTCATAATATTATGTATAAAACAAAATAATATTTATGTAACATAAAACATACTATTTTTTATAAACAAATAGCAAATTTAAACAAAAGGAATGTTACCTTTATCTATATGTTTATGTTATAACAATAATTAACAACATGGTCTTACAGTGATTGGAGATGTAGAATATATATTTGAATGATTGGTGTAAGAGTTGTACTCTTTATCCTTAAATCAAATTCCGCCTTGCATTGCAGCTCAATGTTCTCAATAATTATTTCCTTATATACTCACGCTTTCAAGTAGTTGCACTCAAAACTTGTAGAAACAACAAATGAGAATAATGTCCAACTCCCTTTTGAATCAAGACGAACACACGGGCTTTAAATGCCAAAGCCATGCAACGAAGACTATCTAGAATGTTGTTCGAATTTATTCAAATATGCAATTGGAAGTTTGAATAAATTTATATTCAAAAAGAAAACTTTAAAATATATTTATAGACTAGTAATGAATAATTATAAGAAAAAACTCTTCATAACTATTTAGACGGTTAAGAACTTTTCATACCTGTTAAAAATTAATTAATTATTTCAAGAGATGTGTCTCTAAGTAGAAGAATAGAAAAACTAGATAATGGGGGTCTAACTTCTTAGAAAGGACTTGGAATGAGAAAAAATCATATACACAATTTATCTCTAAAATCTCTCTCCCTTAACATATATCTCCAACTAGGGGTGTTCGCGGTACTGTAAAAACTCGTACCAAACCATTTTGTACCAAAAATTAGTGCTAATGATTTACATTTTTTACTTACCAAAATCGAAACTATCGGAATCAAAATTATCAAAATTTTTGTGTTAGGTATTGCTTTTAACATTTTAAAAATCGATTTACCGATTGTACCGTACCGAAATGAAATACCAAAAATACCAAAATGATATTATCGGACTTACCAAATTGAAAATAATAATTAAATCAAATAAGAATACCCAATGGCTAAAGACAAACACAACCACACTTATTTTATAGGTTATTTGTTTTTCTTTAAGTGGTCAACCTTTTAGTAACCCTTGGATCAATACCAGATTTTTGATATAAATCTTATACCTTTTAGATCCGATACAATATGGGTACGACAATCAATATTAGAAGTATTTAAATCTTTATGGATCTTTATATTACTGGTATAAATCATTTTTCTGGTTAGTTGACATTTTTAATTCAAGTCCTTTTTAACATAGAAGTTGAAATATGTTAACTTCGAAGAGATTTTTCAGTGAATACTCCATTGAAAATTTAGATTTGATGAAAATGGAAAAAAAGGAATACTGAAAATGAAGTGAGTTATACTCTTAAAAAACAATTATGCATATCAATGGAAGGAAACATTGTATCATCTCATTCAATGGCAAATGAACTACGGTTTAATCTCATTCACATTCCCCACTCTCCAATCTGTTACTCTATTGTATTTAATTGGGTTAGACTCTTAGTATGTTGTGAAGAAATGTTAATGCATTTATACTATATGTTGGTTTTGTTAATTTAACTCTTATATTTTGTGATGAAATGTTAATGTTTTTATTTTTATATAATTTAATTGCCATAACAGAATCATATATTGATAATACTTTTATCTCACTAAAGTTATATGGACAATAGTATAACTTGCATTATAATTTGTGATGTTTATTTTGGAGTTTAGTATTTATATATAGTTATGGAGATGGCACAATCATATAGGTCATTTTTTGTTTTTTTTAATATACATATAAAAAAGTTTAGGTACGTGGTACAAAAAATTATCATTTTGTACCAAGTAGTACCAATTTATCGTAAAGAGAAATTTATCGAAATCTACCGTACTTTTCTTATAAATCAATTTTACCGTTAAAAATCAATTCTTCCAATGTACTGCACGATTTTGTTTTGGTTTATGGGCCGGTGTTAAACTGGTAATTTTAATTTGATGATATCAAAGTTGGAATGGTATTGGTGTGCTCTATTTACCCACCAAACCAACTGAAAATAAGCCCTACTCCAGAACAAAAAAGAACTCACGAAGATACTTTATACCCCCCCCCCCCCCCCCCCCCCCACAAAAAAAAAAATCAATTCTAATTGCAACTTTGAAGTAATCTACTGTCTCCAATGAACATCTTCGACGCCAGGTGGCCTTACCAGAGGTTCAGAATTATTTGGCACTATATCCTACTCATTTGTTATGTTATCTTCCCGCCCATCATACCTCATCACCTTTGCAAGCTTCCTCCCTTTCAATGGCCCCGTCAGCACTCTGTCGTGATGTCCTCAGCATGAGTGATGATCGTCGGTGTCGCCAACAATTATGATAATACACAATATTTTTTTTAAAAGAAGAATAATCAAAACCTTAAACCTATATTCAAAAAAAATCAAGCAAGCACCCATTCATTTGTCCGTTATTAGATATACACAAACACAGCATCTTCTCAACGATTCTATTATAACAAGTCTTATATGGTATCAAGTTTTCAATTTGGTTTTTTTTATAAAAAATATCTATAATTTTTTCCAAGGTATCAGTAACAACCCGTAATTTTTATCTGATAATTAATTAAATATATTCGAAATTCAAAAATCTAGCCTAAAAGACTCCTAATATTAGTATATGCAAGTCTTGGATCGTTTAGAGGAGTCCTCAAAACATAAAACTCAATAGGCAAAAACAAAATAGGGCCAAAATAAAATTTTCGCTTCAGATATTTGTCACGACCTTAAACCATGAGTATATGCTTGTCACGGTTCTGAAGTGTGACTAACAGACGAACTGTTTTAGTTTTAATAGGATTCTAATGCCACTTAAATTCTCTAATATTTCTCCACTTAAATTAATACGGGGTTAGGACTTTTCAAACATATTTTCAAAAATTCAAAGAGCCTTAGACCCTTATAATTTTCATCTTCTTCCTCCTACAAACCCTAGCCCCATATAAACCAAGATTCAACCCATGATTTTAAGGCTTATTCGGTGTTTCTCGAAATTGTGCTAGGATGAGTTTTGATTGTTTTCACGAGAGGAACACAGTGGTGTGACCAGAATTTTAAGGCAGAATCTTATGAGTTTCTTATGAAAATTTTAAGGTACGGGGTTTACACAATATGCTCCTTGAATCTCTCGAGAGTAGTCGTTTTGTTGCTCATTTATTTATACTCATTGTTGATATCATGATGTCTATTGGAATCCAAAATATTGATTTGATTTGAGATATTATATTTGTTGATAGGCATGGTGGCATGAAATTTTTTTGTGACACGGAGAATGGTCACCCGCTAATAGTCCAATAGCCAGGATGAGGCTATACGAAGCTTAGGTGAGGTGAGGTGAGGCCTGATGATCTATTGATGTGTTATTGAGAAATTAAATTAGTATAATGCTCGGATGTTGCATTGGACTCGTATTCAGTTCCGTATAGTTGCATTTTATTCACCATTATTGTTTTGAGCATTTATTCTTGTCATATTTTGTACTTCCTCGTATTTTTATTTTACTGGCAGGTTAGCGTGGATTTGGACACTACGGACTTTTGGAGAATTTTAAAGAACGACATTTGGAGGATTTATTCTTGTATCGCTTAGCAGTGTAATTTATTTGGAGAGTTATTTTCGAGTGAAATTTAATTGTTATTATTTTGGAAGTGTAAATTTTGGATTCTTTATACTTATTTTGTGGAATATAGATGCTCTATACTAATTGTTGAGGATTTAATTTAGTATTAATCGTAATAGCGCCTCAATTTCCTTGGGGTGTTACAGATGGTATCAGAGCTTAGGTATACGACTACCCTAGGATCTTTGAATTTGGGTCTAGCATGTGGGTTAGATGTGTTTTGTTAGAGATGGGGAGTTTTTGTTGAGAACGTGGTAAGCATTCCGGTTAGGATTAGTAATCTTGATGTGAGGATATTTAGAATCGATTTGATGACTTCAGTGTTGTGAAAATTTTTAAGAGATGGAATCGAGTAGTGATTCGTGAGAAAGAGCGTGGGGAAACATGGAGGTAGGATTGGGCATATGGGCACCTAATCGTAGTTTTTATGGGTAGACATTTGTGCACCGTATTTTATCTTGAGCGTTAGGCTTCATCGAATTTCGAGGAGGAAATTCCTGTGCTAGTGAGGAAGTATGTAACGAACGACCCATAATTTTATTCGATAATTAATTAAATTACTTCAAAATTCGAAAATCTAGCCTAAAAGACTCCTAATATGAGTATACATAAGTCTTAGGTCGTTTAGAAGAGTCCTCAAAACATAAAACCCTCTAAGCTAAAAAATAAAAATAAAAATAATAGGGCCAAAATAAAAATTCCGCTTCAGATATTTGTCACGACCTTAAACCGTGAGTAAATGTTTGTCACGGTTCTGGGGCGTGACTAACAGACGAACTGTTTTAGTTTTAATAGGATTCTAATGCCACTTAAATTCTCATATCTTTCTCCACTTAAATTAATACGGGGTTAAGACTTTTCAAACATATTCTCACAATCTCTAAGAGCAGTAGACCCTTATAATTTTCATCTTCTTCCTCCATCAAACCCTAGCCCCAGTTAAACGAAGATTCAACCCATGATATGAAGGCTTGTTTGGTGTTTTCTCGAGTTTGGGCTATAACGAGTTTTGATTGTTTTCGTGAGAGGAACGTAGTGGTGTGATCAGAATTTTGAGGTGGAATCTTATGAGTTTATTATGATGATTTTAAGATACAGGGTTTATGCAATATGCTCCTTGAATCTCTCTAGAATTGTCATTTTATTTCTCATTTATTTGTACTCATATTGTTGGTATCATAACGTTTGTTGGAATCCAAAATATTGATTCGATTTGAGATATTGTATTTGTTGATGGGCATGGTGTCATGAATTTTTTGTATGACACGGAGAATGGTCACCCGTCAATAGTTCAAAAGTCCAATAGCCAGGATGAGGTTTTACTAAGCTTAGGTGAGGTGAGGTGAGGCCCGATGACCTATTTATGTGCTATTGAGAAATTAAATTGGTATAATGCTTGGATGTCGCATTGGACTCTTATTCGGTTTCGTATTATTACATTTTATTCACCGTTTTTGTTTGAGTATCTATTCTTGTCAAATTGTGTAATTCCCCGTATTTTTCTTTTAGTGGCAGGTTAGCGTGGATTTGGACGCTATGGATTTTTGGAGAATTTTAGAGCACGACATTTGGAGAATTTTATTTTTGTATAGCTTGGCAGTGTAATTTATTTGGTGAGTTATTTTCGAGTGAAATTTAATTATAATTATTTTGGAAATGTAAATTTTGGATTCTTTATATTTATTTTGTGGAATATAGATGCTCTATACTAATTGTTGATGATTTAGTTTAGTTTTAATCGTAATAGCGCCTCGATTTCCTTGGGATGTTACAGATGGTATCAGAGCTTAAGTATAGGAATACCCTCGGATCTTTCAATTTAGGTCTAGCATGCGGGTTAGATGTGTTTTGTTGGAGATGGGTAGTTTTTCTTGAGAACGTGATAAACATCGAGGTTAGGATTAGTAATCTGGATGTGAGGATGTTTAGAATTGATGTAAGGACTTTAATGTTGTGATGTTTTTTTAGAGATAGAATCGAGTAGTGATTCGTGAGAAAGCGCATGGGAAAACATGCAGGTAGGATTGGGCATATGGGCGCCTAATCGTGGTTTTTATGAAGAGGCTTTTGTGCACCGTATTTTATCTTGAGCGTTAGGCTTCGTCGAATTTCAAGGACGAAATTCCTGTGCAAGTGAGGAAGTATGTAACAACCCATAATTTTATCCGGTAATTAATTAAATTAATTCGAAACTCAAAAATCTAGCCTAAAAGACTCCTAATATGAGTATATATAAATCTTGGGTCGTTTATAAGAGTCCTCAAAATATAAAACTCTCTAGGCTAAAAAAAATAGGTCCAAAATAAAATAAAAAAATCCAACTTCAGATATTTGTCACGGCCTTAAATCGTGAGTAACTGCTTGTCACCGTTCTGGAGCGTGACTAACAGACGAACTGTTTTAGTTTTAATAGGCATCTAATGCCACTTAAATTCTCAAATCTTTTTTCACTTAAATTAATATGGGGTTAGGACTTTTCAAACATATTTTCACAACCTCTAAAGAGTAGTAGACCCTTATAATTTTCATCTTCTTCCTTCTACAAACCCCAACCCCATTTAAACCAAGATTTAACCCGTCATTTGAAGACTTATTTGGTGTTTTCTCGAGTTTGGGCTAGAACTAGTTTTGATTGTTTTCACGAGAGGAACGCAGTGGTGTGATTAGAATTTTAAGGCAGAATATTATGAGTTTCTTGTGATGATTTTAAGGTACGGGGTTCACGCAATATGCTCCTTGAATCTCTCGAGAGTTGTCGTTTTGTTGATCCTTTATTTGTATTCATATTGTTGATATCATGACGTTTATTAAAATCCAAAATATTGATTCGATTTGAGATATTGTATTTATTGATGGACATGGTGTCATGAAATTTTTATATCACACGGAGTATGGTCACCCGCCAATAGTCCAAAAGTCTAATAGCCAGGATGAGGCTTGACGAAGCTTAGGTGAGGTGAGGTGAAGCCCGATGACCTATTGATGTGTTATTAAGAAACTAATTTGGTATAATGTTCGGATGTCGCACTGGACTCGTATTCAGTTTCTTGTTGTCACATTTTATTCACATTATTGTTTTTAGCATCTTTTCTTGTCATATTGTGTACTTCCCCGTATTTTTCTTTTAGTGGGAGGTTAGCGTGGATTTGGACTCTACAAATTTTTGGAGAATTTTAGAGCACAACGTTTGGAGGATTTTATTTTTGTATAGCTTGGTAGTGTAATTTATTTGGAGAGCTATTTTCAAATGAAATTTAATTGTAATTATTTTGGAAGTTTAAATTTTGGATTCTTTATATTTATTTTGTGGAATATATATGCTCTATACTAATTGTTGAGGATTTAGTTTAGTTTTAATCGTAATAGCGCCTCGATTTCTTTGGGGTGTTACAGATGGTATCAGAGCTTAGGTATACGACTACCCTCGGATCTTTGAATTCGGGTCCAGGATGCGGGTTAGATGTGTTTTTTTGAAGATGGGGAATTTTTGTTGAGAACGTGGTAAGCATCGAGGTTAGGATTAGTAATCTTGATGTTAGGATGTTTAGAATTGATTGAGGACTTTAGTGTTGTGATGATTTTCTAGAGATAGAATCGAGTAGTGATTGGTGAGAAAGTGCGGGAAACATGCAGGTAGGGTTGGGTGTATAGACGTCTAATCGTGATTTTTATGGGTAGGCCTTTGTGCAACGTATTTTATCTTGAGCGTTAGGCTTCGTCGAATTTCGAAGACGAAATTCCTGTACTAGTGAGGAAGTATGTAACAACCCGTAATTTTATCCGGTAATTAATTAAATTAATTCGAAATTCGAAAATCTAGTCTAAAAAACTCCTAATATTAGTATATATAAGTAGGGGTGGACACGGTCCGGTCCGGTCCGGGTTTTGCCTATTTTTTGGACCGGACCGAATATTTGGTCCTTAATTTTTTTGGACCGAGACCGGACCGATTAAATCGATTAACCTACTAATTCGGTCCAGGCTTTTTTCGGTCCGGTCCAGGGTAAAATTCGGTCCTGACCCTATTTTATATATATGTACATTTTATGAATGTTTTTATCTATTTTTCTCACAAATATATATACAAAAAAATAATACTCGAAACTCCAAGTGATATTTACATGATTTTTTTTAACCCAAATAAAAAAATGTCTATACATATATAAAATGTTCCAAATTAAATTCATAAGTTATATACATTAATTCAAAAACTATACATAAGAAACACAATAACATTATTTTTATTATATATATAGGAATCGGTCCGGTCCGGTCCAAATCGGTCTTTTAATATAGTGGACCGCGGACCGGACCGGTTTAATCGGTTTTTAGTTTTTGTGAACCGATTTTCGGACCGGTTTCAAAATAGCCTTAATTTTCGGTTCGGTCCGGTTCGGTCCATTCGGGTCGGTCTTTTTTTTGTCCACCCCTATATATAAGTCTTGGATCGTTTAGAAGAGTCGTGAAAACATAAAACTCTCTAGGCTAAAAAAAAATATAGGGCCAAAATAAAAATAAAAAAATCTCGCTTCAGATATTTGTCACGGCCTTAAATCGTGAGTAACTGCTTGTCACCGTTCTGGAGCGTGACTAACAAACGAACTGTTTTAGTTTTAATAGGCATCTAATGCCACTTAAATTCTCTAATCTTTCTCCACTTAAATTAATATGGGGTTAGGACATTTCAAATATATTTTCACAACCTCTAAAGAGTAGTAGACCCTTATAATTTTCATCTTCTTCCTTCTACAAACCCTAGTGCCATTCATACCAAAATTCAACCCATGATTTGAAGGCTTATTTGGTGTTTTCTCGAGTTTGGGCTAGAACTAGATTTGATTTTTTCGCGAGAGGAACACAGTGGTGTGATTAGAATTTTGAGGCAGCATCTTATGAGTTTCTTGTGATGATTTTAAGGTACAGGGTTTACACAATATACTCCTTGAATTTCTCGAGAGTAGTCATTTTGTTGTTCATTTATTTGTATTCATATTGTTGATATCATGACGTTCATTGGAATCCAAAATATTGATTCGATTTGAGATATTGTATTTGTTGATGGGCATGGTGTCGTGAAATTTTTTATATGACACGGAGAATGGTCGCCCGCCAATAGTCCAAAAGTCCAATAGCGAGGATGAGGTTTTACGAAGCTTAGGTGAGGTGAGGTGAGGCCTGGAGATCTATTGGTGTGTTATTGAGAAATTAAATTGGTATAAAGCCTGGATGTTGCATTGGACTCGTATGCAATTTCGTGTTGTTGCATTTTATTCACCATTCTTGTTTTGAGCATCTATTCTTGTCATATTGTGTACTTCCTCGTATTTTTATTTTAGTGGCAGGTTGGCGTGGATTTGAACGCTGCGGATTTTTGAAGAATTTTAGAGCACGACGTTTGGAGGATTTTATTTTTGTATAGCTTGGCAGTGTAATTTATTTGGAGAGTTATTTTCGAGTAAAATTTAATTGTAATTATTTTGGAAGTGTAAATTTTGGATTATTTATATTTATTTTGTGGAATATAGATGCTCTATACTAATTGTTGAGGATTTAGTTTAGTTTTAATCGTAATAGCTTAGGTATATGACTACCCTCGGATCTTTGAATTTAGGTCTAGGATGCGGATTAGATGTGTTTTGTTCGAGATGGGGAGTTTTTATTGATAACGTGGTGAGCATCGAGGTTAGGATTATTAATCTTGATGTGAGGATGTTTAGAATTGATTTGAGGACTTTAGTGTTGTGATGATTTTTTGGAGATAGAACCGAGTGGTGATTGGTGAGAAAGTGCGTGGGAAACATGCAGGTAGGGTTGGGTGTATGGGCGTCTAATCGTAGTTTTTATGGATAGGCATCTGTGCAACATATTTTATCTTGATTGTTAGGCTTCGTCGAATTTCAAGGACGAAATTCTTGTACTAGTGAGGACGTATGTAACAACCCGTAATTTTATCCTGTAATCAATTAAATTAATTCGGAATTTGAAAATCTAGCCTAAAAGACTCCTAATATGAGTATATATAAGTCTTGGGTCGTTTAGAAAAGTCGTCAAAACATAAAACTCTCTAGGCTAAAAAAAATATAGGGCCAAAATTTAAAAAATCCCGCTTCAGATATTTATCACGGCCTTAAACCGTGCGTAACTGTTTGTCACGGTTCTGGAGCGTGACTAACAGACGAACTGTTTTAGTTTTAATAGGCATCTAATGCCACTTAAATTCTCAAATCTTTTTTCACTTAAATTAATATGGGGTTAGGACTTTTCAAACATATTTTCACAACCTCTAAAGAGTAGTAGACCCTTATAATTTTCATCTTCTTCCTTCTACAAACCCCAACCCCATTTAAACCAAGATTTAACCCATCATTTGAAGACTTATTTGGTGTTTTCTCGAGTTTGGGCCAGAACTAGTTTTGATTATTTTCGCGAGTGGAACGCAGTGGTGTGATCAGAATTTTGAGGCAGAATCTTATGAGTTTCTTATGATGATTTTAAGGTACGGGTTTTACGCAATATGCTCCTTTAATCTCTCGAGAGTAGTCATTTGTTCATTTATTTGTATTAATATTGTTGATATCATGACGTTCATTGGAATCCAAAATATTGATTCGATTTGAGATATTGTATTTGTTGATGGGCATGGTGTCATGAAATTTTTATATGACAAGGAAAATGGTCATCCGCCAATTGTCCAAAAGTCCAATAGTCAGGATGAGATTTTACGAAGCCTAGGTGAGGTGAGGTGAGGTGAGGTGAGGCCTGGTGACCTATTGATGTGTTATTGAAAAATTAAATTGGTATAATGCTTGGATGTCGCATTGGACTCGTATTCAGTTTCGTGTTGTTGCATTTTATTCACCATTATTATTTTGAGCATCTATTCTTGTCATATTGTGTACTTACCCATATTTTTCTTTTAGTTGCAGGTTGGCGTGGATTTGGACGCTACGGATTTTTGGAGAATTTTAGAGCACGACGTTTGGAGGATTTTATTTTTGTATAGCTTGGCAGTGTAATTTATTTGGAGAGTTATCTTCGAGTAAAATTTAATTGTAATTATTTTGGAAGTGTAAATTTTGGATTATTTATATTTATTTTGTGGAATATAGATGCTCTATACTAATTGTTGAGGATTTAGTTTAGTTTTAATCGTAATAGCGCCTCGATTTCCTCGGGGTGTTACTGTATCTATTGTTTTTTTAAAGTCTTGTTTTTCATTTTGTGAAATTATTTATAATTTGTCAAAAGTATGTTTATTTTGGTCAAAGCATCCATATATTTTGATAAAAATAATCTATTGTGTCAAATTAATTATAATTTAACAAAATATGTGTATCTCGATCAATTTATCTTTTAACTGCTTAAAATATTTGCTTAATTAATTAAAGTATATGTCGTTTTATTACAAATATGTAATGAATTGTCAAAGGATATGTTGACAAAAACATGCAAAGGGTTTAATTAAAGAGATATTATGAGGATAGGGAGCTTATTCCATTATAATCAAGAAAGTGGGGTTTAAGTGGCTAGATATCTTTCTCAGAAGGTTATTTGACAAAGCCAGTAAAAAAATAAAACTTGTATAACTAACCCAAGTAAATAAAAAATGCTTCGTTGACTTGGGTAGTACTATGAAACTATGTTTTGTAATCCGTTAAATAGTTTATTATAGTTTTCTTATCTAGGAGATGGGATATTTTATAAACAGTTCAATAGGAAGCCCTCAATAAAAAAAAGAAAATTAAATAAAATTCATAAATATCTCGCTAAAATTGATAATTATCTTATAAAACTCACACAAATAGCACATAAAATTCACAAATGATTCGCAATGTAAGAGGATAGTGAAAGTGGGTCAGGATTATGTACCTCGAGGACCGAGATTTTACCTAATTTGGAGATGTCTTTACCAAGATTAGTGACAAATAATAGTGATCGTAAATGAAAGTGGGAGGATATATATAACAGTAATAAAATTCAATGCATGGCCATAAATAATAAGTAGCGATAAACTAAACAAATAAATGGGGTTCTCGAGAGAATTCCAAGGAGGATAAGAGAACAAATACCCTTTGAACAATAAAGACTATTAGGCAGCCCAACACTAGTATTTATGATGGTACAAGGAAGCGTGGTTGTCAACGAGGTTCTTTCTTACAAGGAGTTATATGGAAGGGTGGTGGTAATTAATGGAAGTGTGGGCATAATTAGTAAGATAACGGGTTTTCTCGGAGAATATTCTAAAGGGAAATAATGGCAGTTCTGAGCTTTTAGTGGGGCTATTAATGTTGTTCAAGTTGTGTTTAGAGTGAATGCAAATGGCCGTATTTATAATGGTTAGTGAAATAATCTGGACCATTGATCTCATGGGGGTTTAATAAGGTCTGATATGGTATGGAGCATGGAGTCTATTTAATATGAGTGTGATGGGCATTTATTTTGGTGGGATGTGCATTTATTGTGGTGTAATTGAGTTAGAGTGAGATATGAGCTGTGAGGACCGACTGCATCGCATTCTTAATCAGAGAGGGAAGATTCTGCGATCGAAGGTCATTCCGCTAGTTAGAGTCCAGTTGGAACACTACAGCGAGGTTGAGTCTGTTTGGGAGAGAGAGGATAACATGCGGGCGAGATATCCAAAGATCTTCGAGTCAGGTGTATAATTCGAATTTCGAGGACGAAACTCCTATTTTAATGGGGAAGGAATGTAATACCCCATATTTTTCTATGCATTATTTAATTATGTAATTAATTACTTTTCCTACTGTCACTCGTTGTATTTTATATGTGGTAGATAATTCATATGTGAAATCGGACATAATACGCAGTAATAAATTAACTAAATATTTGAAAGTTACTTAATATTATGGGAGACTATGGAATGGTTAGAGACTATGTGTCGAGAGTTTCTTTATTTGGATTAACCCTTCGGTGTCGGGTCCCACCGATGGTGAAGTAGTTACTTATAATGTCGTATTGCACGTAACTAGTTATAATTAAACAAATAATTTAATTGACTCGTACCACTTAATATATTAATTTAGGGAGATAATGAATTTATTAGATTTTATCATATTTCATGTTGACTTTAAGATGCTTAGAAAGTCCATTTTTTACTTAAAATAGTGGATTTTAAGTCTATTGGGTTAGTATATGACTTGAGTAGAGTTTTAGACCATTTAGAGTGCTTTTGTGACTCATTAGGTTCAGGCCCATATTAAGCCTAAGGCTAATTTCGTGAAAATAAGCATCAGTAGGTCATTAATCAAACTTAAAATGCATTAGAAGCAATTGAGAGAAACCCTAAGGAGGTAGAGAAAAGAGGCACACAAGGTTGAAGAGGATTTGGGAGTTTGGGGAGTTTAATTTGTCAATCAGTTCAAGGCAAGTTTACATGGATTAACTATTTAATTTGAGTTTGTGTTAGAGTAATGATTATTCATTAGCATCTGAATTAACCTATAATATAATCTAATTCCTAATTTCGAAATTAATTTAATGGTTAAATTAAGACCGAACCTCGTTTTAATGATATTAGATGATTTGTTGTTGAATCTCATGAATGTTCAAATTCATAAGATTCATGTTTATAAGGATCTGACAAACTTTTATGCTGGCTCTCAGCTACCTAACGCAACCCTCCTCCTTTATCCGGGCTTGGGATCGGCAATGTCAAAAAATTAAGAAGTTAAGCACGACACAGCAGAGTTGAATCTCATGAATCTAATCCTGAAATTTGATTGTAATTGATACAAACTAATTCATTGGATTAAATCTAATGAAATCCTCTTGTTTAATTAGAGAATTGAATCAAATCTGAGCTTAAATTGAGTAAACACGTGAACTTAGGGTTCTTAACTCTTAATCTGAAATTAATTCATCAACCCGTGTTATAATCGTTTAAAGCTTGTAGATATAGTTTTGTATTATTGTATTACAACTTATATCCGAAGGAGGATGGGTTTATAATGGATTAGTGGCTTCAGACTTAGGATTTGGAGTGTTAATGGTTGTTTTGGACGTTTTGGAGAGGATGACTCTGCGTTAATCTCGTTAGAACGAGATATAGGTTTTCGTTGGAACGAACTTGGATATCGTTAGAACGAAATGTGGGGTTTCGTTCGAACGACTTAGTATGTCATTCGAGCGACAAGCATGATTTTGTTAGAATGAGTTTGGGATCTCATTAGAACAAGTTTGGGTCAAATTGAAATTTAACTTTTAATTAATTAGTGATAATTAATAGGAGACTTATGATGCATTTGATAATCCTTTAGTAGACTGGATTTGTGTGTTATACTTTACGTGCAAGCATATACCATGTTTGGGTTCTCGTGGGGGACGTATTAGGAAGGATTCTTTCTGAGGCTCATACGACATCGATCGCGCTGGTACCCCGGTGATAGTGACGGTCTTACCTTAATCATTTACCTAAGACCCTATTACTGACATACCCATATCCCAAAGGGGTAAATGAGGGTGCTCTTCATATGGTCTTAGGTATTGAGGCCTATACGAATTATGGGAATGCGTACTTATCAGTGCTGATGCTTTGAGGTTATAGGTATAGGAAGACCTATAATTATACCCAGTATGCACAAGTGATCCCCGAGGCAATAGAAATAGGTCTTCATATTTTATGTGCGGGGTTGTGCATAGCCCATTTATTTGTACGTGTTGGAATCATATTTACTTGGATATTAGACTATATGATTGTCTTTCCTTTACTAAGATTATACTAAAGCGTATACAATAACATTAGTTATGAAAACACTTAATTATATTCAACTGAGGATTTTAAGTAATCATATTGGGTTTACTTAGATGTTGGTTTAGAAACGTATGTTATATTTAGGGTTATTTGGGTTAGGTTAACCTAAAGACAACTAAAATATGAGAAGAATGTGTGTGGTTATTATTGTAGCTAGAGGTGTTCGCAGTCCGGTCCGGTCCGGTCCGGTTTTGGGGTATTTTTAGGACCGGACCGTATTAATCGGTTCTAAAAAATTATGGACCGAGATCGGACCGGAATAATCGATTTCGGTTCTATTCGGTTTTCAAGCGGTCCGTGTTCGGTCTCGGTCCTATTCGGTCCAACCCATATAAAACATCACATTTTTATATATTACCCAAATATGGGTCAATAATTACAAACTATGTTAGCATTAACAGAAAACAGAGTAACCATTTTTATATACCTTTAAAACTAACAGCAAATTTCTATACATGTAAAACTAATAAAACTAGTTCAAATGAACTGTTATCATAAACCAACTTCACTACATATCATAAACCAAACAGAAGTTTGATCCAAGCAGTTCAACATTTTGAACTGTTATTTTAACATTTCCACTGATATTTTAGAATGACCCATTCACTAAAAATTTGACCCAAACAGAAGTTGCATTATATAATTTAAAAAAAAAAAAGACTTCTTTTTATATTAATTAGCACTAGTTTTTTACGAAATTACTAGAGACTTAGCACGGGCATACACATATATACACATGGGATACATCACATTTATTCTTGAGACAGAGTAAGTAACTTTGCAACTCAGAGAACTGATACCCAACAGTTAAAGATTGGCAATGGGGATGAGGTAAACTTAGCACGGGCGGCATACACATATTTTGATTTTTTTTATCACATGAAATTGCTGTTATAAAATAGATAATCGATCTAATTCAAATGAAGAAATTAGAGAGTAAAATACACACCATAAAGAACTTGTTGCGATGGAAGGGAAGGGTTTGGCTTGCTGCGTGTTACCAGATTGCTGCGTAGGAGGACAGAGGGAAGGGAAGGGTTTCGTACAGGGAAATGGGTTGCCTGCCGCCGGCGGAGAGGGAGTGAGGGGAAGGGTTTCGTAGTCTCAATAGATATATAGAGAGAGAAGTAGGGTTAACTGTTATGGGCTTATGGGACTTAATTGACTTGGGTTTTGAAAGGGTGCGTGTGTAAGAAATTAAAATATATATATATATATATAATGAAAGCGGTCAGGTCCGGTCCGGTCCAAAACCGTTTTTTATAGTGCACGACCGAGACCGGCCCGAATTATGCTGTCCTATGCATTTTTGGACCGAATTAAAACCGAATTAAAAAAAAAACGCAAAAGTATGTTCGGTTCGATTCGGTTTTTTCGATCTATTCAGGTTCGTGCACACCCCTAATTGTAACCCAAATTCGATTAAATTCTTATTTTGTGTGGACATCCTCAATTTAATCATGTTGAAATCTATTTCCAGGTCCTAGGCCGCAATGGCCACCACAACCGTAATCTCATTTCATTCACTCCAAAAACGTACTCACATTTATTTCCTGCATTTCCTTTCTAATATTTTAATTGGAAAGTAACCAAATTAATCCCACTTGCACCCCGATAAGGGAGCAGATATTTTCATCAAATTTCACAACACATAAATATCTAATTCAAAAGGTCAAAAACCAAATTGTCTTTGCATATCTAAAGACCAAAGAGAAAATATTGTACAATTCATGAAGTGAATATCACATGTTTTACTCATATCAAATATTCTACACTTCATATTTACAAGAGAATACTTCCTATTTAATCAAAAATGTTTTCTAAGGTATTACAACTACAGACTTAATAAACCAAAACTTTTAGTAAAAGATCCTAAATTGAATTGAATTTATAAATTAAGTTGGATAATCATATTGTTAACAAACCAAATTCCCTTTCTACATCCATCAAATAACTTTATTCCTGCATTGTCAATGTTTTATGTTGTTCAACCAAATAAATACGCTGAAATGAGAGCACTGAGTGGATGGGCAAAAAAATGGATGCGCGAATTATAGCCCGTGCTATGAGAGGGATGCCCCAAGTTGCTTTGAAATTGTCACTAACTCCGATCATTCCAAACATTCATTGCTCGCTGAATAATGAAGTATTAGAAATTATTGCTTGGCATGCTTTCAATTCAGATTAAGCACTGCTATTAGAGTAGTTCAAATTCAATCTAAAACTGCCAATTGAAGTGTTAATTTGAACCTAGCATAAAGATAAAATAACACAAATTTCCATAGAATGAAACATAATCCATTAATCATATTCAGTCAGCAGCAATGTATGAGGCAGATAAAAAAGTGAGGTCCAGACCAGTAACAAGTTATTTTAAGCTAAATGGTATTAGGTCGGTATTAATGGACCATTTTATTTCACATTTCTCTTGACAAATTTTTAAATGAGTTATATTGTTATTAATACATATATTTTCAATCCAAGCAAACTCATAAACTGTAAATCTACTTCCATTACTTCAAAATAATTTTAGGTGAAATGACAAAGAAAAATCGACCAGGTGTTTGGCAAAATTACTCACAAAGTAACACCATCTTGGTCCACAGCCCTCGTACCCAGTTCCCCCAAAACATCCCAACAGCTAAATCTAAAAGCATTAAGACCTAACACTGCTATAAACACGAACATCATTTCCGATAAAAAAGCCTTAAACGCCAGTTGACCCAAACCCACCAATGCCCCTCACAGTTAAATCCAAGTCATCAACCTCCGTAACCTCAGGAGTCACAATCTTCTCAATAATCAACTGTGCAATCCTGTCACCAACCTTGACCTCAAAATCAACATCAGCGTGGTTAAACAAAATCACCCCAATCGGACCTCTGTAGTCGGCATCAATCACACCCGCACCAACGTCAATCGAATGCTTCCATGTCAAACCAGAACGCGGCGCTACAAAACAAATAACTCCCATCTCAATAATACCAAAACAAATAAACATATCATGTACAAAAGGATTTTGATGAGAGGCCCACTTACCAACACGAGCGTATGTCCCTTCTGGTACTGCTATGCTGAGATCAGTGGGAACCAAAGCTTTTCCTCTGGCTGGTACTTTAGTGTCGGTTGCACTACACGAGAAAAATAAAACGCGTAAATTACTGTCGTGTAGACAAATACGTAAACATATGGTGTGTTGGAAATTTACCTAGAGAGATCGTAGCCTGCAGAGAGAGGGGATCCTCTGGAGGGTAACACTGCATTCTCAGAAAGCTTTTTGACACGCAAAAATGGGGCGTTTTGGAAAGGTGCTTGGTGGGCTCCGTTTTGATCGAGTTTCTGTATCTTGGGGGTTGGTTCTTTGGTTTCGGGACTGTTTCTTTGAACGACTTGTTGAGCCATTTTTGCAAAGAGTCTGATGTGAGAATGTAATTTGTCTGAGTGTAAGGGAAGATATGATTTGAGGTAAAGAAAATGGGGAGGGATCGGTTTATATAAACTGAAAATGCCCGCGAAAGATGATTTGCCCATAATGGCGCCAAGGGTTCCCGCCATTTTATCTTGTTGAGTTTTTTCAGGCCGTTGTGCCCGTATTTAAGTCCCTCTTTTCCCCTTTCATCGCAAAAAAAAAAGGAAAAATCAGATATAATAATACAAACCAAATTAACAAGTTTCATTTTTATAAAAGAAAAAAAGAACATTATTATTTCAAGTGAATTAAACGATGTCTACACTTTTAAAACATAGTTTGATCCCTTATTAACTTCATTTATGTAATATTATTAGACATACATACATAGTATTTTGATTTGAAATATATATGCAATAATTTTAATAGACAATTAAGGTAAAGGTCATGTTCCTTATTATATTTGGATTTTTAAGACAATACTTTTCAAAGTTATAAATCTAGTCCCTGTGGTACAATAGCATTTATTTGTTTAGTCCCTTTAGAGTTAGGAGCTCATTTTTTTTGTTCGCGCCAGCGGTACCAATTTTCACCATTTTTCATAGTGTTTTTAGTACAGAGACTAAATTTATAAAATTATGTGGAGTGTCTTATTTTTATACACTTTGAGAATTATGAGGACCTATCCCAAAAACCCCCTAATTTTAATATAGGTTCAAAAATCTCACAATGAATGATCCCAAATAATTAAAATTGAACAAAATAAGTGAATAAACAATCACACAAGTATTTACGTGGTTCAGCAAATTGTTTACGTCCACGGGGATTTCTCTTTTCTTATTAATTGGTTCTTACTAAGATTTTACATGCCCCTTTTTTCAGGACTGTGATTACATTTATAGAGATCGCAAGTACATTTTGTCGTGTAGGACTCCAGGAATTATTAATTGTTGTCGTAGTTCATATGACCTTATCAAATTCGACTATCTAGCTCATCGGGTTTTCTCTCATGCTTATCCCAAATTGCAAACGCATGTCCCGTGATGCATAGACAAATGTCATTTGCTCCTATTAGTTAGGAACGCTCAAATTATTCCCTCACAGTTGCCCCCGAAGCTTTGTAGTCTAATTGGGTGCTGAGGTTTGCTCGATAATAAAAACGACCTTGGTCGGTTGAGATATATTGGTCACAATACTAGGATATGGAAGTGCACTCACACTTGTGAGATTTTTGGAATAGGAATTGTTATGTTCAGCCCGTTAGACCAATAAGAGTACGCTCGTAATTTCCTAGATTAGTTAAGGGTACACTGGTAAAAATCCCACATAAAGGCTAAAAGCTAAAGCAATTTGGATTGCGTTTTAAATGATGAGATGCCTTGGAATTTGAACCAAAACATCAAAAGTTTCCCACCGCCATTTTGTTCCATCGTTTCAATTATTCAAGGCAACCAGAGGTTTTTGCAAGTTTACCCACTTGTAAGTTTCCTTCTCTCTTATACCTTCTATTTTCTCTGCAACGATCCTCTGATTTTCCTCGTATTTCCATCGTTTTTTCTTTCTCAATTCAGAAAAAGTGTCGTGAATGGTAGGACTGTAAGGGAGTTTAGGAATAGGTATTCAATTCCTGATTGGGTAAGAATAGAGTTAACCATCGTTCCTATTAATTGCTACGACGTTGAGGGTGATCACTGTATTCTTACGATCTCAGTGGCTGAGGGGAGTATAATCCCTCCCCCAGTCAACTCTTTATGGAGTTTTATGAGTTTATTAAAACGCCTCTTGCCTAATGTTCTCCAAATGCATGGAGGATCGTGAACAGGGTTCACAAGATAAATGAATTGCATGGTGCTCAAATAAGGATACCAAAAATTATATATTGTTATTCGAGGTCAAACACGAACGACAATGTCTTTTAAGGAAGGCGGATGCGGTTTTGGTTATTAATCTTCCTGAATCCAACAAAAATATTAGGGTCACGGATTTATTTATAGGAACTAGCAACATCCACGCATTTCTGAGGGTGATGAACCATGCAAATGGTTTGTGTGTCCTAACATGGGGTAAAAATAGGTTGATGTTACTCCTTTATTCGAATTCTCGATTAGTTATTGTATGAGATTTATTGGTAATTTTGTTCCTTTATTTTTTTTTCCAGCTTCGTCTAGGAAACAGGAGCCCGTCGTCTCTAATTTCAACCGTGAAGATCTTATCAAGGTTTGGAATCTAGGAGACCTTTAACACCGGGAGCTGAACGTCCCAGATCGGCATCATTTTTGCTTGAATACAAGAACATCGTGACCAGATTTGCGGCTAAGCCCGTCGACTTTATTCTTGATACTCTTGTTTATTCCACCAACGAGGGATCCTCTGTTATGTCTACCTCGACCTCATTCGAGCATGTGGACGTGAACGCTGCCGAAATCTCAACTGAAGGGACGAATCCAAAGAAAAAACTTCCTTCACTTTTTACTCATTCTGACTTCCATTTATCCCCAAGGACTCAAGGGGAAATATAAAATAGGTTGAGGGACCTTACGATCTTATCACTCTCTCGGATTCCCCCGATAAGACCCGGACTCAGAATAAGGTGAAGGCTGAGCCGTCGAATACTGATGCTGCCACTACGTCCACCGGAAGGATGGAATTCCCTCTGAACAGGAAGTCTGTGATTCTGGATGCTGATTTGGCTCCATCTTTAGTAAAGGGGCCATCCTCAATGTTGATCGAAAAAAGGTTTGAAAGCCAATGTTCTAAAAGGCGAGCATAGGCGGCCCCAATGAGCGCCTATGCGTGATGCTTTTTAGAAATGCAATGCATAAGGGGTATGCGTGAAAAAATACGTGGTCAACGATTTTTAAAGCGGTCAAAGGGGGTGAGGCGCACATATGTGCGCCATGCGCGCATTAAGTATCTTTTTTTTTTTTTGCTAAACGACGTCATTTGACCTGTTTTTTTTAAAAAAAAATTCTCAAGTACTAAGTTGATTAAACAGATATAAAAATAAAAGAGCCATTTTTTAACACAACTTTTAAAACGATCTCTGTTTTTTAATACGCTTCAAAAAAACTTATAACAAAAAATCAAACCTAGACAAGAAAACTTCCCCTACTTCGATTTATGGCCGCCCTTTACCTGAAAAACATTAAAACCCTACCTTCCAGTCGACCCTTACCCGAAAACCAAGTAAGTTTTTTAATTTCTTTTGATATCTTTACCACCGGAAAAACCTATCTTCGACCTCTGTTGCGAGTTTTCTTGCCTTTCGATTTCTTTGTTTAACTCTGTTATACTTAAGTGTACGAATGTTTATACGAAATCCCTATTGTAAATTTATATGACTTTATAAATTCTTCATCGGTTGTAAGTTTATTGGTCGATGTTAATTGTATGAAACGTGTCTATAACGTCACTTAAGGTTTATTGTACAAAAATGTAAGAAATATATATAATGTTTTTAAGAAATATTTATGGAAATTTAAGAAATGACAGTGTATAACTTTAAGAAATTATACAATGAACTGGAGGCAGTGGGTTCTTTCCATTACTAATGAACTGAAGGCAGTGTATAATTTTAAGAAATTATACACTGAACTAAAGGCAATGTGTTCTTTCCATTAGTAATGAGCCAATTTTTATGCTTTTTAATTTTGTTAATATATGCTTTTCTGATTATATTGATGCTTTTAGGGCTCAATGTCTACAGAACCAAACGAGTCTTCCTCTAATGCATTAAATGATTCAAAAAATAATTCCAACGATGTTTGATGTAATACCCCGTCCAAGAAAATATATACTTAAAGTTATTTGAAGTATTTAGTTCAAAGGAAAACCCGAGGAAAAAATATGCAAGGAGATTAGGGCAAATGACATGAAAAAGTGACGCATTATGAAAAGTAATTAATGAGAAGAATTCCATAATTGAATGATTTGCATGGATGCGTGTTTAAGTTCTAATGGTCCTATTGAGTATGTTGGGTAAGTTTGATGCAAAAATACCGAAGAATGGACGTGACACGCTCATGGTTAATAATGCAGTAATTTGGGCGGTACGTGATGCGCGGGATATGTAACTTTGCGCGATTTTTGTACGATGCATCGCGGTCCCAAATATCGATATGACCAATTTTATACGGCCCAAAAAATATATATAAAAATACCCTGGGGTCAAAAGTCAAAAAAATAAATAATAAATTATTTATTCGTCAAAATATCAAAGTGCTAAAAAAAACTGAAACTCCACCGCGAGATGTAAAATGTAATTTTGAACAACTTTCCCTTTTTCAACAACTTCGGAAAAAATCATTAATCCCATTTTGAACGGATTTTTGTTAGCACGCGAAATTGCGAAACCCAACTTTGCCCGAATTGTATTAGGACTACTGGAAGATCAAAAAAATAATGTGACCAAGTATTTGGGACCCTACAAATATAAGAAAATAATACCATGTGAAGAAAAAAAAAATGTGTTTGCGCGAAGATTCCAATTCTTGCGGGCCTTGTATAGGACAATCCAAGAGGCCAAACGACTGTGTAAATATGATTTTTTAGCCAAAAGAATGCAAAGAATATGAATCTCAAGTTAAAATTTTCAAAAAAAAAAGGGGGAAAGAGAGAGAAAGTGACGCAAAATCAACATTTTGTGAGTATTTTTGGACATTTTTCAAATGAATTTTTCTTGTTGGATGTTTATTGGCTGGCTTGTGAGGTCCAATTCAAAGCATATTTCAGACCTTAATTTAGCACGTTATTCCTCTTCATTTTCACCCATATATCACCACCTAAACACCATTAAAGTAGCTTACAAACTCCATTAAAGCTCCATTTCAAGGGCGGATAGCTTGTGGGAGCATTTGAAGGGGGGTTGGGAGCTAGAAAAGAGGTTTTGTGAGCACGAAAGGGGTCTTGCTTGAGTCATATATAGAGTCAAGTTTGGAGCATGAAAGCTAGAGTGACTTCCCTTCAGGCCACCTTTGAAGGTGGGGGAGTCACCCATCTTCCACCAAACCGACTTTCTTCCATTGAAGACCTTAAGGTGGGAAACTCATCACTTTAAAGTAGTATAAATATTGGTAATGTTTTTAGCATGATTTATTGTATATTTAATATGTTAAATGTGTAGAAATATTCATTCATGCTTTGTTGATGATTACTCCACGTTTTAATATAAAAATCAAGATTAGATTTGGGTTTTTATGAGATTAAAGTTAGTGATAAATTTCATAAGAGGGCTTGACGTAACTGGTAGAAGAAATTAAGGTTTGAGAAATTTCGTCCATGGCTGATTCTGTCTTCGTGAAGAAGACGAATACCTGCTCGATCGATCGATCGAAGGTCGGCAGAATTTGGCAGATTCGCCCAGTTATGTATATAAAAGGGAATTTATATAATAATCTTTATGTAATTAATTATTGAGAAATTAATACATGAGTTTAAATCTAATTAATCGTGAGTAAAGTTAATTAGGATTTGAGGGAGTTTTTGGGTGACACGTCATGATTAAAAAATTAGGAGTCGGGAATTTAGACTCGGGTGAGGTTATTTCGGGCTACGAGAGTAAGTCCAAATTTTATGGTGGGGGCGACACCAAAGGTGACTTAATTAATTGATGTGCGAATTAATTAATAATTAGGGTTGGACCATAAACTCTTAATAATTTAAATAGGCTTGTGTTACGGATTTAGTACGTGGTGTAGCCGGGACATTTTATATTTATATATATATATATATACGGTGTGTGATAGTATATATATATAGTGTGTGCATTAATATCAGTGATTGAATATTATTATTATATACTCTAGTGCTATAGGGGGAGGTTGCGCGTAGTGGATGAATCCCCTAGCTTGAGGAGTATGGCGAGTATATTCCCAGGTCATAGCGTCCGTTATATGGGGTGAGGGGCATCTCACTTTCAGGGAAGGAATATGACCGCCTCCAATCGTATGTTAAACCAAGTTAGTGAGCGATATCGATTTGGGTAACTAGGATTATGGAAATATACCTAGTGGGCTAGCACTTTAGAGAAATTATATTTTGTGAGTATTTTTACTCGGTTGGATATTAGTATTAAATGTTGTTTCAAGTATGTTTGTGAATACTGCAATATGATTTAAATATATAATTAGGTAAATAATTATATATGGGATAATTAATACATAGTGAAAAATGTATTATGTGCATAACAGGTGTGAGTGTTATATGAAATTAAAAAGGGTAATGATTTAATTAAGTTGATGGTTATAATAACTTAAAAATCATGATTTAAGGTATACTCGGTTAGAGTAGGTTAAATGCAAGGGGTAACATAAGTGTTGGGTCAGGAGAGTAGGGCCTAGGTAAATTAAATGAATGCGTTAGTAGTGCACATTAGAGGAGGGGTAAGGAAGTCCTCAAGAGAGTGCGACACTAACTAAAATATGAAGAGCATGCATATTTATTTATTACTGCAAGTTAATCATTTGTTAAATATTTTCAAATGTTTTTGGGTAATAATAACCCTTGCTATAAAAAAAATTTAAAAACCTTTTAGGTGTCCAGCCACAGGGACGCCAGGCTTGACTCTATTCCAGGTATCCGTTGCTGCAGCACATGTGGATGTTGCGAGGTTTTTGATAGACGTCGCATTATTTCATTCGTGTAGAGACCCTTTAGTAGTTATCTGAGCATGTCGCTCACATTTCATTTATTAGTGTTAGACTTTTTGAGATTGTCTTCTTGTCTTTACTTGTATTGGATATTTGGACCGATGGTTTATTCGGTTAGGTATTTTAATTGTGGATGGTTATTTCAGTTTACTTTAGAGAAATTAATTGAAAGATAAAAATTGGCACCGGTCTACTTTTCTCACTTAGGTGATTAGTAAATAAAAAGACGACAGGGATGCTAAGAATGATCCAACTGAGAAATCTATTATAACTTGATTTAGGACTGATCACCCGGGATTAATTAGGCGGGGTGTCACAGATAGTTCACACCATTTTGTAAAATGAAAATATATCTTCCTAGAGTTTTATGTGTAAAATGTGATCTTCACTTTAAATGAGTGTTTTAAGATGTGTGGACTCATATTAAGTGAATAGTATGGGCTACTGTGTAAATAAAGGCCAGATGGGTGTTAAAGTATAAAAACCCAAAATAAAGTGTGTAGTCAAAGTGTGAAAAGACAAAGTGTATTTTAGGATGTATGGAGTATTTTGCAATAAAAAAATTATGGATTCTTATATATTAGTCCCATTTAAAAGAGTTTTCATCATATCAGTCCTATTAAAGTGGAGACTATTAAATAAGTCCTATTATCCTAAATTAAAAAATGCACATCACAAAATACTCCAAACATTTAAAAAAATGCTAAAGCCTAAATTATTTATCAAAACCAAAAGTACGGCCTTGGTAGAATCCAAAACCGACAGAAATATTTGTGGTAGAAAATGGAGTTTTTAGAAACTTAAAAACACGCATTTTTTATTCAGTAAGAGACCTGTACGTGCTGGCTTGTGATTGGTTAAATTTGTGTTTATTTATACTCACTTACCGCGCACCTAATCTCAACAATTATATCTATTTAATCAATGGTACGCATGTAATTTGTGTTAATCCACGTGCGTTCCCCTCCAACCAATCAGAGATTGTTTCAGTGTGGTCGTTTCTCAGCCACTAGATTTAAACGTTTTAAACCGTATTTAATCCCAACCCTTGATTTCAAACAAACCTTCTGGATCCTTCGTTGGGCCTATATAAGGAACTTTATTCCTTTCATTCGAGAGTTTTCCGAGAGTCTTGAGATAAGAGAGAAGAGGGAAAAATTTGAGAGAAAATATTTTTCGTATAAAAATTATGAGAAAATATTTTTAGAAAAATATTGAGAGTTAGGTTTTTATTTATTCCTCACTGTTGTAATCTCTCTCTTTACAGCGTCACATATTATGGATCTCATTTATGTTTAGAAATTTGTAGATCTAAATACTTTGATACGTCTCATGTTTAATTCTAGGTTGTTTTTTATTTCTTATTTTGAGAAATCTTATCTCTCCGTTGGATTATGCTTTATAAAGTTTCAAAACCTTTTAAATCCAACTTCTCTTATTTTTACAAACTGAAATCAAGACTCGCATGTTTCAGATCTGAAAAATTTTCACATCAAACATTTTTTGTTTATAAATAATTTATGTGGATCTTTGTTTTAAAGATCTAAAAGAAATCAGATCTTGAAATATTTTGCACGAAAAGAACAAGTATAAATTTCAGAAGTATAAAAATGTCTTTCATTATTAGATCCATCATAATTAATAGGATTTGTCTGTATTAAGTGTATGTGAGTACATGCATATCATTTAGGCACTTCACTCGTTACACATCCGCCCACAAATACTAAAGTGTGTTATTGGTTAATAGATTTTGACTGCTGAGTCGACATCGAGTTGAAATGAGAAAGGAAGCAAGGCATGTAACAAAGAAGGGACAAACCAGATTCTTAAAGAAGTCAGAAGACGGTACCCCACGAGGAGAAGATTATCGCTTACGTATAATTCTTGACTTGGAATATGATTGGTTGTGTGATTTGTTGTACATGCTTGTAACCTATATATGTTTATAGTGGATTTCATTTTGTGGCGCAGAGGTCACCGTGGATGTTTTTCCAATTGGGTGGATTTTTACCACGTTAAAAATTGCTTGTCTCTTGTGTGTGATTTTTATCTCTTTACTGCTACATTCTGCAAATTAGACTTAGGTTTAGTTTAAAACCTATTTATAAGAGACAGAAATAATTTGTTCAAAAACTATTTTACACATCTTGTGTCTTAATAAAGATTTTTTAAATAGTTTCCTCAAAAAGTAATTTCGAAACTCATTAAACCATTTTAACTTTTATTAAAATTACATAATGAGCAGTTTTTCACCTATAAAGTTTTGTATCTTGTATACACACTTGCGGAGAGAGATCTCTATGACTGAATCTTGTGACCCGAGTGATCACGGCAGAAGAAGGCGAAGAAGGTTGAAGGCTGATCGGTGGATATCGAGGGTGGACCACCACCTGTGGACGACTCTGAACTGAGTTCTTTAAAGGTTTTAAAGACACTTCGCTTTATACTTGTGTGTATATCAAGTAGTTTGTAAGTTGATAGTCTTGTAAAACTTTATAAAGGGCCGAAATATAGGTTTTACCCTGAAAAGGGATTTTTTCTTATTTGTCGTGTTTGATTGCATGTTTAGTTTAATTTATGTGATTGAATCGTTTAGCATATGCAAATCTAATTTAATCAGAAATTAAAAATTGGTAAAATTGGATTTTGGGATTTAAATTGAAAAATCACAAAAATAGAATATTTGATTGTGACCATCCTCACTGAGCACGTTTATTTTCGCACTTACAAATTGGTATCAGAGCAATTTTACCCTATCAATGTAAATTGTTCCTCTTGTCAATAATAGTAACTTGAACTTTTCAATGATAATAAATAATAAAGGGATGAAAAATGTGTTACAACTTTGAATGATATTTTAATATGACATATTTTATACTCATTTTTATTTTCTAAATGTGTTTATATTTTAATGTCTTCATAAAATAATTGATTGTTCGATAGTCATTAAGCCAGAGACAAACCATCGTTTTAAGATCGTAATGGTATAAAGAGCAATACGATAAATGCAATTTTGATTAAACATAGAAAAGTAATTAGAGACAAAATTAAACTCATAGAAAGAAAAAGCAAGAAACTACGAAGAAATTAACTTACAAAGATATTAGAAAAAGTTTTAATGTCGGTGAAAACGGGTATTCTCGTGAGAAAAATGACTGGAAACTCAACAATAACGCTTTAAAGGCAAAATGGATTCATGAATATCGATAATCAACGTCGCCATCAAAGCACCACACTTAGTCTTCTTCTTCACAATTTCTGACTCCCCCATTATCCCATAAGTTTCAAATGGTTTGTTGAAATATGTTTTAGTTTTTAAAATAAACACTCACTAGAGTTGCTTAACCAACTATTTAACGTTGAGACGTCGTTTTGTGTTTTGTTTGGTGTGTTTCTCCCGCTCATTGAAATACATTAGATATATCAATCGCGAAACACATATCATGGTTGATTTTTTTTTATTTGTGATGGAGCTAGCAATCGATTTTTAATTCAGTTATATTTATGTTGTTGTTTTATCATATTTATCAATCTTTACAACCTCTATTACGATACATTTAAATAGATATTTATGAGATTTCACATTAATTGGGAAATAATTTTTATAGCTAACCAATTTTTAAATATGTTTTTGGATTTGAAAATCGTTCCGAACCAAATCAAGAGCAATCATCTTAGTGTGGTTCGGTTATACACCATATTGGTACCGATATCTTTTTTTTTAATTTTCATAGCCCATATAATGGGAAATTGTTATTTATGATGTTTAAAGTTATATTTTATGTTTTTTAAAAGTTTGCCTATTTTAACTATGTTTTTGGATCCGTGAACCGTTCCAAATCAAACCAAGAACAATTGACAAGGTTAATAATGGAACCGATCCAAAATGAACCATTTGCACCCACTATATACAAAACTTGAAAGATGCGCATCACACCGGTTAAGAGTTAGTGAGTTTTAAAATTTAACATTTAATATTGAAGTCAATTTGTAAGTGCAATACTGATTTTTCATTTAATTTATCCTAGTTATTATAAGAAGCACTATGTTAAGTTGTTAAAAAATAAATATATGTGTGTGTATATATATATATATATATATATAATTGTAGCCTACACACATCTACATTGAGTTCTCAATTCTATTTATCCCTACACGCGTCACTTCGGTTTAACTCCCATCCCTCTTTCATTCTCTTGCATTTATTTCGTATAATTAAAAAGGTTGGGGAATTAAAGGTACTAAGTATTTAAACGAATCTCTATCACTTTCACTTTTTTTGTTTTTTCTTATCAGACTTGAAAACACGTTCTGAAAATTTAAAGCAAACTGAAACAAAATGAAACGAATCCAATACTCATGCGCATCCCCATCAAGCATCTATCTTTATAGGCAATCTTTTAAATAGTCCAATCATTTTGGTTATTCAATTCACTTGATTTTTTTTTTCTTTCCAAGTAATAATTTAACTTCCCCATTCACTTGGGGTTTTCCCTATTTGCAGGTAATCTTTTAATTTATCCATTCACTTGAATTTTTTACTCCCTTCACTTTTGTTTATCCTGCAAATGTATTCTCCGATTTAGTTTTTCTTTTAGCAAGCTATTTTGAAAGATGTATTGGTGGTGAGTACATCTACAAAACATATTATTAGGTAATATTCCTCCTTATATTTTGATTGTTGTATAATTATTTTATACATTCCATATCCATTCGTATTCGTTTACATTTTTTACTGTAGCTTTCTTCATCGATACTTCACCTTTTTGTATTGTCGTCGATGAAGAAATGGTAGGTGAAAAAGGACCTCATTGGGACTCTGATTGGATTTTCCAAACGTGTTTTTCAGTTAGGTCCACCTAAGTATTAGATCCAAGTACATGTAATTGCGCAGTAACTATTTGATAAAATGTCTCAAAGAAGTAGGTAGTCATCTCCTTTCATTACACATCTTTTTTTTAAATCTAATTTGAGTTACTATTTTATACACTAATTTATTGTAACACCTTGCTTTGTACAGTCAACTCTACATTATGAAAGGAGATTCAACATGCTAATTTTCTTGATTGTCTAATTCATGAACTATTGAATTACAGTACGAGTGGCTAGGCTTTATAATACTATTGTCAAGTATCTCATTGTTTTATATGTAATCTTTATGCTGAGATATAAAAATTTATTTTTAAGATTAACACTTACAAGAACTCTTAACTATAACATATGTCATATCTAATGAAACCTCCCTTAAAGTTGTGTTTGGTTTTTATGTTACAATTAAGTGTTATTTTTTTTGGTACTTACAATCATTTTCTATACATTTACATACGAGTTAATTTATTGTAGTTACTTTTAATATCAACATAATTAAAATTCAATCTTCTTTCATTCGTAGAATATATTGGGTGAAACAGACCACAACAACAAAACAATCCAGTTTAGATAATTTATACTACTACTAATAATAATAATAACAATCCAAAATATATATAATATACATCTCACATTCAAACTTTCTTTCAACTACACACATATATCTACTATCTACTATCTATTATATACCTCTAAAACTTAGATTAGAGGTTTTAATAGCGATTATTGCACCTACAATTCACTAAATAGGGTCGGCAACTCAAACAGCTCAAACCCAAATCAATTCCTGCCATTTGACTTTCCATCTCCTCTTTGCCCAACAAAGATCGATTTGTTTCAACTGCTATTACACAATGACGAAATCTTATAGCCTTTTCTCTTTCATTTTTATGTATGGATTCATTAATATGGTGGAATGTGGAAAGTTATTCACTGCTATGATCTCTATATGTTTGGAGAATTCAGTAACAACTCAATGCAAGAACATTTGGGGCTTACCTACCCAAGTAGGTGTGACAGATACTGATGGCCCATTGCATGCTCAGCTAAATCTGGCAACCATAATCCAGGCATATCGTCATGACGTCGATCATTATTTTAGTGATCAGAGAACAATACCAATATTTACAAAAACACAACACATTTTTTTCGCTGCCTTGGAAGCTTTGAAAGGTTTCACTTTTTACTGGACATTTTGCAAAGTTGATAGGGTTACATGTGTGGTCTGTCCCCGTGGTTTTGTTGGACGGTTTTAAAGAATCTAGGGGCTGGTAAGTTTAGTTGGACCGGGTTAAACAAAGTTTGAGGTTCTAACGGTTAGGCTTTTGTTGTTAGTTGCGATTGGACTGGGTTTTGGTTTATTTGGGTCTTGGTTAGATTGAGCATGCGTGCCAATGTTTGGGCCAAAGTTTGGAATGTGTATTTGTTTGTTTGGGTTGTAACTGTTGTGTGATTTGGAGGTTAGTGTCTCTAGTGTTAATTAAATTGTATATTTCACCCCAAAAAAGTAGTTTAGAGAAAGAGAGAGAGAGGAGAGGGTTATGTGAGAGATTTCACCATGGATCGACAAAATTATTCATATCTTATGTGTGAGCACACTACAAGATTAAAATATTAATATAGTTATAATTATAAAAATTAATATATATTATAAATTTAATATTTATTTTAAAGTCATTATAAATAAGTAATTTTTTCAGAAATAAAATCTGCTTATTATTTTTAGATATTTGTATTATATAAAAATTATTTTTTATAAATAAATAGTTCAACATATTTTTATTCATTTATAGTTTAAAAAACTGTATGTCCTTTATAGATAAAAAATTTGAAGGTTTTGTATAAATAAAACCTTAAAAATGTTTTTAAAGCCAAAAGCTTTTTTATATTTATATTTAAAGTAATTTTGAATATTTTATCCTAAATCTATTTTTTATAAATAAAACATTCAAAAAAATATATGTATTTTATATAAAAAAAATTATACATATTTTTATTTGTTTTTAGTTTAAAAAACTTTATGTCATTTATAAATAAAAACTTAATTTTTTTCTATAAATACAACGTTAAAATGTTTTTATAAACAAAACCTTTTTTATTTATTTATATATATACATCGCTAAAAAGACAAGGCATGTGAGGTTACTATATTCTCTTTAAAGTATGTTTCAATGAAATCAAGTTGGGATACAAGTTTTTGCTATATAGTTAGTTTATTTTTATTTTTTTGGGTAATGCTCACGTGTTTGTGCTAAGATAATTCTTTTTCTTTTTGATGTTAATTGTGGACAAGAATTAGATTATTTTGTGATAATTGTATATTGGACACATCACGTAATATTTTTCCTTTCATATGTCCATTATAACTCTCTTTTTTTCCTGCTATTATTTTGCTAATGGATAATAACTTTACTAATCATTTAATCTTTTTGGTTGTTTGGTAATGCGTGTACAAATGTTTAGATTACTCACTTATGAAATATAATTATATGAGAAAAATGTGATGGTTTTGACTTTTAGGAATTTGTTGTGAAACAAATTGATGAATTTGAATTGCATAGAAAAATTATCAAATGCTGGCACATACGAAAGATTAATTTATAATTATACATCCATATGTTTTTTTTTTTACTTTTATACATTATTTATGAAGTATGTGTTGGAAGATTATTATAATTTTAGTTTTAGTTTTTTCTTTATATTACCTTTTGTCTATAAATTTTTCATGTTAGATTTTTTTCCCTTTTTGATGTGGAATTATCGAAATCTAACTCATAACATGAATTGCAATTTCAATATTTTATCTTCAGTCCTTTTTACAATTTTCGTGCAAGTGATATCTACATTCTTGAAGTGTCATGAAACTAGCACTGTCGGTGATGAAGCACATATAATAACTCACTCGAGCATTGGTGAAAAAGTTTTCATTCCATAATTATAACATCTATATCAAAATCGTAGGCACCATTAGATTTAAGACGAAAATTTATTTTGTATGAAAAATAATGAAAATTAGTGTAAAACGCTGCGACATGTTGGAATTCACAACATATCATTTCACAATTTAGTTAATTTATTTGCATTATGGTTACACTAATTTATCAAATGAATTTATCATTTAAATGAAAAATATTTTATCTTTAAAATAAGTGTTGAATTTAAAGTCCTTAATCAAAATTTATGCTCATTATAATAGTGTTTAGCTACATGTATGTATTGAATTATGATGATAAAAAATACTATATGCACCCTCACATAGTGCAGGTTATATGCTAGTATATATATATACACTTTAAAATGCTATACAAGAATTAAAGCTCCCTTTCAATAGAGGTGTCCACGTGTCACTCTATTTGGTTACTTGAATACTCATCTCTTAAACGGGCTCTCTCTCATGTCATTAAAGCCATACTCTTTCATTCGTTTAGTATCCCTACAATTAACTATTACAAATAAATAAACTGATCATCTCTTTACCAATCCTGTTTTACGACTTGTGCTCTTCAAGTTTCTTTTTGTCTTCGTCTCTCGTATAAATTTCATCCCATCTTTAGCCATTTATTTGACACCATCTTCGCCCTTACCTCCAAACTCCAATAATGGTCTCCACACGATGGTTGAATTGTAATACCTGTAACAACCCGCCTAATAAGATACCGGGCGATCACTCCAATATTAAATTAAAACAGGAGTCACATATGGATCATCCTTAGCATCACTGTCGAAAATCCATTTAATTACTAATATCCTATTAGGTGGCCGTTAAAAACTTTTACTTAACTACTCTTTTTAGCGCAGAAATTAAAACATCCACAATTAAATGCGTAATGAACTGAAATGAAAATGAAAGGAACTAAAATAACCGAACACTCGGTCCAAAAATACAACCATATCGAATGCTGTACTGAAAGAATAAATAAATGCAATTGAGCCATTGGCTCGAGTGTTTATACAATATCTCCTATCTAGAGTACAAGGAAAGAAACGTCTACCGATAACCTGCAAGCATCCACAGCTGCTGCAGCAGACGTCTGACTCGAAAGAGTTTCCATCCAGGCGTCCCTGTGTCTGGACACCTATATATACATAGTATAGAGAAAGAAAGGAGAGTAGACAAACGGGTCAGAGCCCGAATGTTTAGAAAATATTTTGCAAGTGCATAAATGCTTTATTTTTAGAAAAATAGTTTTATCTCATATTTAAATTGGTATCGCCCTCTCATGAGATACCCCTCACCTCTCCTCTAACAGTGCACACCTAGCGCATCCCTATAAACATCCTAGTCAAGCTACCCTGCAAAACTAGTCTAATACCCAACCACTATCTAACCTAGATAGTCAAACAGATGTACTAAGGGCTAGACTTCACTTTAATCTCGACGATATGCCATGTTCGTGCGTGGGGTGTCTCGCGAAGCGAAATCCAAACAAGGAACCCCCCCGATACACTACTATGCAGCAAGGTCGATCTTTGAGATCCGCCAGTCCCTCAGTACGGAAAGATATATAATATATATACCATAGACATTTAATAATAATAGATCACTAAGGATTAAACTTCTCCCCAGTCTCAACACAGTGCCATATTCGTGCGTGGGGTGTCTCGCGAAGCGAAATCCAAACAAGGAACCCCCCCGATACACTACTATGCGGCACGGTCGATCGTCGGGATTCATTAGACCCTCGGCACCCAATTTATACATATACATACATCTACAATATACTTCCGGATAATATAAATATCTCCCGGACTGAGGATTTCTTGATATATAAAGTATTTATAAATACTTATCCTTTTCATTTCAAAAACTTCCATTTCCCTTCTCATATCCAGGAAATGTATTTATAAAAGCCAATTCATTATCATGAATTGCTTTAACAAACCATATACTTTTTGAAAGCCAATTTTATTAACATAAAAAGCTTTTCCTTTATCAATTATCCCATTTACCTTTTTATACTCAGGAAATGTATACAAAGACATTTTCATTATCATAAAAATGCTTTGATCAAAACATATGCTTCCACATCCCTTCTTCCATCCGGGAAGTGTTACCGAAGCCAATTTGTATATAACCCATTTCCCTTCCTATATCCAGGAAATGTAATTAAAGCAAATCCATTATTATGAACTGCTTTAATATAAACGCGTTCTAAGACCGCCCGTCCGGATTTCTCCACTGTGCGCGCCCCTAAATGGCTATCATCTTCCAGGGCCTCCAAGACAACCTGGGATCCTATATCGAAAGACGTCGGGAAGCGACCATGTGCCTGCGGGATAGTCAAGACCACACCCGGAATCTCCTAACCAGCGCAGAAAATATAACAACAAACGCTCACATGGCCTATAGGACTATATCCACCCTGCATCATTAGCCAGGGGGCTTCACCATACGAACGCAACTTCCCTTATGATAGCGATTTAGAGAGGTGTGTAATCCATATTTTATTAATTATGAAAAACATTTATTTTTTCATTTTGAAAATATTCATTTTTATATTTTCAAAATCATTTACATCATATCATATATACTTTAATCACATAGTATATACATATACCATATATTCATCCTCGAATGTACACAAATGGCCCTATTTGCCAACTATATATAGCGATGACCATTAATCCCAAAGATTCCCTCGAGGAATCATAACCATGCTTTCATATAAGCATGATACTAAACCCAAAGTATTTCCTTACTTTGTTCAATACTAATTACCTCAATCATCTCTTAAAGGTTCATTTATCCTCAAAACCCTTATTTAGGAATCCCCATAAAAATCCCAAATGGTAATTCAACTCCCCATACTCTTAAGGGGAGAAAACTAGAAATTCTGACATAAGCGAATCGATTCGCCCCTTTAGCGAATCGATTCGGGTGGGCGAATCGATTCGGTTCCCAATCCGAATCGATTCGGAAAGTATTCTGCAAACAGGTCTGTAAATGAATCGATTCGGTCTGTACCCGAATCGATTCGGCCCATTACAGAAACCCAATTTCCTTTAGGCAAATCGATTCGGCCTGTACCCGAATCGATTCGGCCAGTTCGAGGGCTACAGTTTGGGCGATTTTTCAATCTCCAAAATACCCAAAATTTAATCCAATATCCATTTAAATCCTAACTTGGTTTTATTACTACAAACCCAAAGTTTTTATATCTCCTCAAATTCTTTGGAGGTCCTAACAATCCTTTTGAGAACCCCTAATATCTATCTCCAATAAGTTTTAACTAATGATTTTGATCTCGGACATCTTTCCGTAGAAAAATCACTATAAATCCAAACAAAATCAGAAAAATACGCGATTGGCGCCCACGCGACCGCGTCGAAAAGATCTACAATTTTTATTTTTTGACCAAGAGCCGAATCGATTCGGATCAGGGCCGAATCGATTCGGAAAGCCCGCTGCTCACTATTCATCATCATCTCCAACGATCCCAAACCTCCATTAATACCCCTCCAAGCTTTTTATCGCCTCAGCCAATGTCCTACAACCTCAACCAACTATAGATACACATATATTAAGGGCTCTAAACATCCTAGAACCCTAAATCACCAATTAATTTTAGGTTAAAACCTAAGTTCCACAAATTGAAACATTATTGGGGTTTTAATTGTTTTAACTCCCAAAAACCCGTTTTATCCACGAAAACCCAACCCAAAACATATGCGGTTTGTTTATACCAAACTACGATATGAGATTTATGCTCAAAAGTAAATAAAGCAAGTAAACACTTGCCTCGTGGATATAATCCGACGACCTCGAGTCGAATCCCGCGGAGTTTGGCCGGAACCTCCCCTTTCTCCTCTTTTTCTTCCTCCTCTCTCTCTTCTCTCTCTTTTCTTTCTTTTCTTTCTCTTTTCTCCCTCTCCTTCTCTTTATAAAGAAAGAAAAAGGGGTTATACCCTTTAAAACCCAAAAACGACTCGTTTACCCATTTACGAGTTACTTTTACCTCTAAAATTACCCGAAACTCAATTTCGACAATCGGACACTCTTTTCCGACTATTTCGGCCATTCCGAGAATCATGGCGCAGTCGAAATTCCCATCCGAGGTACTTGACCGCAAATCACTATTCTAACCCAAAATAATTAAATGCGGTGTTCTACTCAAAATCTCACCTCTTTTGTCGCTAAACTCCACGGCGACATATAAATAAAATATTTCGACCTATTGGTCCCAAAATAATTGATAACACCCTTCAAAAATCATTAAATCCTCGAAAATCCCAAAAATCACTATTTCGAGAAATTCTTCAAATTCCAATTTATATCCAATTATGGAATTTAATCGTCTCCAAAAGGGCGGGTTATTACATACTCCCCCCCTTACAACAGAATTTCGTCCTCGAAATTCAGATGTAACCTACACCCTCTAACTAGGATTACTACAAATCCTAAAACCTCAAGGAAAAAGATACTAACCTAATGGTTCCTAACCATACACTATGCGGCTACCGCAATCATAAAGTAACTCTAATACGTCACTCAATACCCATCCTCTAAAATGCCTCTTGGCATGGATTTTAATCTCGTATACTACTCTTATCATAACTAGGCGGTACATCAAACCACCCTACCAAGGTGCCCATACACCTTTCTAACTTGTGCATATCAGCACAAACATTATGAACGTCTGACACGCATCACTCTCTCCCAATAAGGGTCTCCTTTCCTCGGTGTAATACTCACCTATGGGTCCTCCGAACCCACGCATTTCAAAACTCCTAACCTCGGCGCTGCTAATACTAGCGAACCTATATCCTAAAAATGCTACGATCTATGCGTTACCCTACCTACACGAAACTAATATAATCCTAAGTATGTCCCTAGTGCCCAAGGCCTCTCTCAACTCCCGACAATTGCTTGGTTTCATGCGTGGGACGTCTCGCCAAGGCGAAATCCAAACAAGGAACCCTCCCGTTACACTACTCCCTCGCGTAGTCGGTCATCGAGATATAGCGACCTAAGGCACACAAGCGGGACGTCCTAAATCCTACTAGGCTAGCCTATGAACGCATTCCTACTATCTTATCCTTCCGCCCATACAGAAGGAAACCTAACTAATCAAGTGCCCACTTTCTGTAGAAAGTGTCACGAACATAATACCCAAAATTGTATCTCCTCAAAATTTGCCTTTTCATTAAGGCTGGTTATATTCCTCAACCCAATTTCTCCAAATTTGCCTTCTTATTAAGGCAGGGATATCATCCTCAAATCAAATTCTCTAAGTCCCACTCCACCCAACTACTTGTGGTGAGAGGACCAATTTAGTGCTTTTCCATAGCACAATATCTCCATAAGTATATCAACATCATGTGGCTCATAGCCTATAGTGGTTCATCCACACTATAAGACCTTTCCACAAAATCAACCTCCTTGCATCCCATAACAGCTCCCCACTCCCGACGCCGTTAAGAGTCATGTGTGGAGTGTCTCGCAAAGCGAAATCCAAACAAGGAACCCCTCCACACATTAACCCTTGACTTCGTTGGTTGTGGAGTTCCGTTATTTCAACATGCAACCGGGATAACTCTATCCCCTAATCCAACAAAAAGGTGATCTGAACTCCTATCTCTAACTAAGAGTCATACCACCCTGCGCTCGCACTCATTTAGTCCTTGCGCAAACAATAATGAGCTAAATCTTACCGCTCAACAACGATTCTGTAGGCCTTAAATTATATCTATAAGGTTGACACATAAACCATCCAAAATAAGGAAGCCTCTGCTCATCGAGGTTCCATAAATCCATAATAACAAAGGTGTACTCAACCTGTATCAAGGTGAGACACCACAATAACAACCCGTTCCCTCCAGGAACTGCGGACACGATAGACTTGCCATCGTTAGCCTGCTATCGCTCCGTTACACCATATACCGTATATGTATATATATAAAAAATATAATCACCCGCCTCTATGGCAAATGAAGGGAAATAAAATTCCGCTATTGCGGAAAACACATAGTCATACATTAAAATGTTATCGAGACCGCCACAACTCAAAATACACACACGAGTCTAGGGCTAACTAATACCGCGACTTTATCTAGTCACGCCAAATACTCACACCATATACCTCTGCTGAACCTTAGGCGAATAATTCCCAAAGTTGCATTCTTCTCATCCTGCTGATTCATGGGGACTCACGGTTAGAACTATCCGTAAGATCCCTTTCTAATCCTTATCTCCACGGTGAAATCCAACTTTTGTACCACACTCTATTACGGCGGCACTATGGTACTCGTAACTACTATGCTTTAGTAGTCATTGAGATAATTCTTAACAATTACCATAGAGAGAGTGACCTCTATTAAGGTACTCATCCCAACCTTCTACCAGCTGCACCAGCTAAGCCTCACCTCCTGCTGCCATCCAATCTCCGCACACGATTCTCAAACGAGCGCGCAAAAGATTTCTATAATCTTCTAATATGGCAGGAGAACGGAATCTCACAATAGAAATCAACAATCCTAGTCCTGAGGCTCTATAACAAATGAGAGCAACGCTGAAAGCGTAGTACGTCCGCACAGATTCCTAAGGACACTAGAACCTGATGCTCTGATACCATCTGTAACAACCCGCCTAATAAGATACCGGGCGATCACTCCAATATTAAATTAAAACAGGAGTCACATATGGATCATCCTTAGCATCACTGTCGAAAATCCATTTAATTACTAATATCCTATTAGGTGGCCGTTAAAAACTTTTACTTAACTACTCTTTTTAGCGCAGAAATTAAAACATCCACAATTAAATGCGTAATGAACTGAAATGAAAATGAAAGGAACTAAAATAACCGAACACTCGGTCCAAAAATACAACCATATCGAATGCTGTACTGAAAGAATAAATAAATGCAATTGAGCCATTGGCTCGAGTGTTTATACAATATCTCCTATCTAGAGTACAAGGAAAGAAACGTATACCGATAACCTGCAAGCATCCACAGCTGCTGCAGCAGACGTCTGACTCGAAAGAGTTTCCATCCAGGCGTCCCTGTGTCTGGACACCTATATATACATAGTATAGAGAAAGAAAGGAGAGTAGACAAACGGGTCAGAGCCCGAATGTTTAGAAAATATTTTGCAAGTGCATAAATGCTTTATTTTTAGAAAAATAGTTTTATCTCATATTTAAATTGGTATCGCCCTCTCATGAGATACCCCTCACCTCTCCTCTAACAGTGCACACCTAGCGCATCCCTATAAACATCCTAGTCAAGCTACCCTGCAAAACTAGTCTAATACCCAACCACTATCTAACCTAGATAGTCAAACAGATGTACTAAGGGCTAGACTTCACTTTAATCTCGACGATATGCCATGTTCGTGCGTGGGGTGTCTCGCGAAGCGAAATCCAAACAAGGAACCCCCCCGATACACTACTATGCAGCAAGGTCGATCTTTGAGATCCGCCAGTCCCTCAGTACGGAAAGATATATAATATATATACCATAGACATTTAATAATAATAGATCACTAAGGATTAAACTTCTCCCCAGTCTCAACACAGTGCCATATTCGTGCGTGGGGTGTCTCGCGAAGCGAAATCCAAACAAGGAACCCCCCCGATACACTACTATGCGGCACGGTCGATCGTCGGGATTCATTAGACCCTCGGCACCCAATTTATACATATACATACATCTACAATATACTTCCGGATAATATAAATATCTCCCGGACTGAGGATTTCTTGATATATAAAGTATTTATAAATACTTATCCTTTTCATTTCAAAAACTTCCATTTCCCTTCTCATATCCAGGAAATGTATTTATAAAAGCCAATTCATTATCATGAATTGCTTTAACAAACCATATACTTTTTGAAAGCCAATTTTATTAACATAAAAAGCTTTTCCTTTATCAATTATCCCATTTACCTTTTTATACTCAGGAAATGTATACAAAGACATTTTCATTATCATAAAAATGCTTTGATCAAAACATATGCTTCCACATCCCTTCTTCCATCCGGGAAGTGTTACCGAAGCCAATTTGTATATAACCCATTTCCCTTCCTATATCCAGGAAATGTAATTAAAGCAAATCCATTATTATGAACTGCTTTAATATAAACGCGTTCTAAGACCGCCCGTCCGGATTTCTCCACTGTGCGCGCCCCTAAATGGCTATCATCTTCCAGGGCCTCCAAGACAACCTGGGATCCTATATCGAAAGACGTCGGGAAGCGACCATGTGCCTGCGGGATAGTCAAGACCACACCCGGAATCTCCTAACCAGCGCAGAAAATATAACAACAAACGCTCACATGGCCTATAGGACTATATCCACCCTGCATCATTAGCCAGGGGGCTTCACCATACGAACGCAACTTCCCTTATGATAGCGATTTAGAGAGGTGTGTAATCCATATTTTATTAATTATGAAAAACATTTATTTTTTCATTTTGAAAATATTCATTTTTATATTTTCAAAATCATTTACATCATATCATATATACTTTAATCACATAGTATATACATATACCATATATTCATCCTCGAATGTACACAAATGGCCCTATTTGCCAACTATATATAGCGATGACCATTAATCCCAAAGATTCCCTCGAGGAATCATAACCATGCTTTCATATAAGCATGATACTAAACCCAAAGTATTTCCTTACTTTGTTCAATACTAATTACCTCAATCATCTCTTAAAGGTTCATTTATCCTCAAAACCCTTATTTAGGAATCCCCATAAAAATCCCAAATGGTAATTCAACTCCCCATACTCTTAAGGGGAGAAAACTAGAAATTCTGACCTAAGCGAATCGATTCGCCCCTTTAGCGAATCGATTCGGGTGGGCGAATCGATTCGGTTCCCAATCCGAATCGATTCGGAAAGTATTCTGCAAACAGGTCTGTAAATGAATCGATTTGGTCTGTACCCGAATCGATTCGGCCCATTGCAGAAACCCAATTTCCTTTAGGCAAATCGATTCGGCCTGTACCCGAATCGATTCGGCCAGTTCGAGGGCTACAGTTTGGGCGATTTTTCAATCTCCAAAATACCCAAAATTCAATCCAATATCCATTTAAATCCTAACTTGGTTTTATTACTACAAACCCAAAGTTTTTATATCTCCTCAAATTCTTTGTAGGTCCTAACAATCCTTTTGAGAACCCCTAATATCTATCTCCAATAAGTTTTAACTAATGATTTTGATCTCGGACATCTTTCCGTAGAAAAATCACTATAAATCCAAAAAAAATCAGAAAAATACGCGATTGGCGCCCACGCGACCGCGTCGAAAAGATCTACAATTTTTATTTTTTGACCAAGAGCCGAATCGATTCAGATTAGGGCCGAATCGATTCGGAAAGCCCGCTGCTCACTATTCATCATCATCTCCAACGATCCCAAACCTCCATTAATATCCCTCCAAGCTTTTTATCGCCTCAGCCAATGTCCTACAACCTCAACCAACTATAGATACACATATATTAAGGGCTCTAAACATCCTAGAACCCTAAATCACCAATTAATTTTAGGTTAAAACCTAAGTTCCACAAATTGAAACATTATTGGGGTTTTAATTGTTTTAACTCCCAAAAACCCGTTTTATCCACGAAAACCCAACCCAAAACATATGCGGTTTGTTTATACCAAACTACGATATGAGATTTATGCTCAAAAGTAAATAAAGCAAGTAAACACTTGCCTCGTGGATATAATCCGACGATCTCGAGTCGAATCCCGCGGAGTTTGGCCGGAACCTCCCCTTTCTCCTCTTTTTCTTCCTCCTCTCTCTCTTCTCTCTCTTTTCTTTCTTTTCTTTCTCTTTTCTCCCTCTCCTTCTCTTTATAAAGAAAGAAAAAGGGGTTATACCCTTTAAAACCCAAAAACGACTCGTTTACCCATTTACGAGTTACTTTTACTTCTAAAATTACCCGAAACTCAATTTCGACAATCGGACACTCTTTTCCGACTATTTCGGCCATTCCGAGAATCATGGCGCAGTCGAAATTCCCATCCGAGGTACTCGACCGCAAATCACTATTCTAACCCAAAATAATTAAATGCGGTGTTCTACTCAAAATCTTACCTCTTTTGTCGCTAAACTCCACGGCGACATATAAATAAAATATTTCGACCTATTGGTCCCAAAATAATTGATAACACCCTTCAAAAATCATTAAATCCTCGAAAATCCCAAAAATCACTATTTCGAGAAATTCTCCAAATTCCAATTTATATCCAATTATGGAATTTAATCGTCTCCAAAAGGGCGGGTTATTACAATACCCCCGCACTTTTATGGATAATTAAATTTCATAAGTGGGTGTAATTTGGAGATGTGATGAATTTCTCTGAATAATATTTTTTGGAACTTACGAGGGTTAGATGATTTATGATGTGTGTTACATTTATTTTTGGGAGTAAGTAAATGAGTTGGACTATTTAAATTAAATGTCGCAGTTGGGTAAAACGACGAAGGAAAATATTTTATTTGGAAAACCCGTATTGAGATGTATTGGGATTAAATAGTGAATTTTAGTTCAGTGACTCGGATGGAAATTTCGACTGTGCAGTTGGTTTCGAAATTGCCGAGTTAGTTAGAACAGAGTATCCAGGAGTAGTATTTGGGTTCCGAGAATTTTTGGTCTATTAGGGACTCGTAATTGAGTAAACGAGTCATTTTTGGGTTTATAAAGGATAAATCCTTATTTATCTCTTTATAAGGCGAGAGAGAGAGAGAGAGAGAGAGAGAGAGAGAGTAAGAAAATAAAGAGGATAAGAGAAAGAGGAAGAAAAGGGAGATTTCGGCCAAACTCCGCGGGATTCGACTCGAGGTCGTCGAATTTTATCCTCCAGGCAAGTGTTTACTTGCTTTATTTTACATAGTGCGTGTATCTCATATTATAGTTAGTAAACCATGTAATTTGGGTTAAAAACCTTAAAATAAACTTGGGAAAATTTGAGTATGATTTTACATATTGATGCAGTGTAAACTCTTAATGATTTATAGTGTTAAATCCATAATAATGGAGTGTGGAAATGGTTAGAATTGGGGGAAATGGAAAAACTAGGGCTTTAAGGATTTTGGGGTTTAAATCTAAGAAAATTGGTTTAATCCCCCAAATAATGGATGTGTTAGCTAGAAATCAATGTTTAGATGATTGTAGTGTTGTTGGTTGAGATTAAAAACCATAAAAATAGAGGTTAGATTGATATATTGGGTATGTGAAGATTTCGATTTCGTCTGAAATGGACAATGGCCGACCTATCTGGTATGACCGATCGACCGCGCCCCTATTGCCGGTCGACAGGGTCAAGGGAAAATGGCCTACTAATTACTTAGCTAGGCAAAATCCCAATTCGCGGTCGACCGGGGTTCAAGGGCCGGTCGACCGGAATTATGTTTTCTGCCCAAGAATTTGATTTTTTTTCTATTCCTTTTCTCTTTGGGTTTAAACAAAAGGGCCTTCTTAATTAGTGTATTATAGATGGTTGTGACCTAAAGGACTTGAGGAGTTGCGCGTTAACCTTGGCTTAATTGAGAAAAATCCGGGACAAATTTATTTAGGGGTGTTCGGGACGAGTAACACCCGAGGGAGTATTTCGGCGGGTGATTTTAGATAGAAAATGGTGCGCGTAGAAAATGTAATTATATGCCGACTATAATTGAGTAATTCCTATGAGGCGATTAAGATGAAATTTGGTATATAGGCTAAAGTTAATTTAGCGGTTACCCAATACGTCTATTGACGACGGTTTTTATGGGTGGTGTGGTACCTATGGAATTAAGATAAGTAGATAGTATACTTATCTAATTAGTACAAATTTGTATATTCGGGTTTATGCCCAAGTCCTTAAAAGCGATAAAGGTGCGAGTTATATTTAAGAGAGACAATACTTATGGGATTAATATTTTAAGCGTGTGAATACTTAAATATTATTACGAATGGGGACATTCGGGGTTATTGGCTATCGCTGATATACCAAAATACACCCTCGGTCAGGCCGAGGGTAGCCTCGTCCAGGACGAGGGCCCAACTCTACTACCCGGGGTTCTTACAGAAGAAGGTGGTTAGACAAGCCGACCCAATCATCTAAGGCCCAGTTCAGACGATAGTACAATAGTACGACCGGACGACCATGCACGACCGACCCCACTATTTACGTTGACCTGAGACCAAACTCATGGAGATAAAGGCCTCGTCTTTGGGGTGACAAAGCGACTAGCCGACCCTGGGAGGGGATGACAGTGCGAAGCCTATGTCCAGTAGTCAAGACCCAGTATGCCAGCATCAACCTTAGCCTCGGCCTGTCATCATAAGCCGAGGGTGACATCATCATGGGGCGTGATTTGGGATATGCGTGGGACTCATATAGCACGCGAACCAGGTCGTTATAACAATATCATCCCCTCACGTGAGGGAATATTATGACATCAATGACCACAGGTGGCACAGCCAGGTGTCAGCAGGGAATTGGCTAGATCATCAATGACATGCTCAATGCATGCTTAGGGGGTACATTTGTAATGAACCCATTTTTATATGCCAATATATATAGTAATTTCTACAATTGCGTCTTACTTACTATTTGAAAATGTTATAATATTACAAATGTGATATTCTGGATTCTTAATATGACAAAGCCCGTTTTTAAATTTGAAGAATCTACTGTGAAATGGGTCAAATTGAAGTTTTATGGCACATACTAAGCCAAGTGATAAGTTTTGGGGTAGAAAATATTATTTTCTGAAACTTTAGGGATTTAATTTTATTTAAGAAAGTTTTAGGGACCAAAATGAAAATAAAAAGGACCTTTTTACATATAAAATATTTTTAGGGACCTCAAAGAAATATTTAAAATATATGGTGTAAAATTACCAAAATACCCTTCAGGTGTAAAATGACCCTTATACCCTTAATACCTTTCAAACTCGTGCTCGACACCTCGTGCTTGGTTTGACACCTCCACCGCACACATGTCGTCATTAGAGAAGAAGCCAAAAAACGTGTTGTCGTTAGAGGAGAAACTAAAACACGTGTCGCAGTCCAGTGAAATAAGACCGCAAGACGCCTCCATTACGCGACACGTTAACGCTCACTCGCCATTGCAAAAGCTTGGTGAGCATGGACACGTGTAAACGTCGTGATATCTTTGGAAAACTATAAATAGGGCCTTTGGGATCATTTGAAACTCACACCAAATTCCTTGATAATTATAAAGAGAAGTAATGAGAGAAATCGTGGAAACGTATAAGAAGAAGTTCTTAGAGATATTCATCTTAAGGTAATCTTAATGTTATAATGCATAATTATAATTTTAATTTATTATTTTATAGCTTTACTTAGTAGTTATGCTGGTAAAATACACTAAAGGATTCACTAATCAAAACTTAAAATTTAGAATAAATCCAAGTTGATTTTATTTTAAATATATGTAAACTTGTTTGAAATTATACGCTTTTAAAAAACGATTCTTTTTAAAGAAATTGCTCGTTATTATGGAATCCCATTTAAGTAATTCCAAAGTCAGGCCCGGTGAAGTTCTGTCTAGATGAGACGGTATTTAAGTGGTGCCCCTTTGACCCTCCATCTCTACTGGGAATAAATCTGAAAATGTTCTGTCTAGATGAGATGGTATTTAAGTGGTGCCCCTTTGACCCTCCATCTCTACTGGGAATAAATCTGGAAATGTTCTGTCTAGATGAGATGGTATTTAAGTGGTGCCCCCTCCATCTCTACTGGGAATCGACTGATTAGGAAGAACTATGAATTGAATTCTTTAAATACGATGAATGAATATAAAAAATTTGAAAAATGGTTTTAGTAACCTTTTTCAGCAAGTTATTTTCGGATTAAAACACAATATTTAGAATTAGGTTTTATTTAGAATACATAATTAAACCTATATAATATTTATTAGATTAACGTCTGATCCAAGACTCAATATCTATTTTTGAGCCTCTATTTTAGGTGAGTACTCTATGTCATTTCTTGCACATTTAAATTATACGATATTATGCAAACTATGTATTTTGTGAAATGTTTTTATTCTCAAAATGCATCTGATACCGATGATTGATTCATTTGTGATATGCTTATATCTCTCCATATATACCTACTGATTGAAATGAGTATTGAAAATGAGATTGAATATTGGAAACAAGTTAGACCTAAGGGACCTCTTTACTGATTGACCTTCCCAGCTGGATTATCGTTGGTGTGCCCTAAATATGGCGTTGTGACGAACTAGTTCGATTGACCCTCAACTACCGGGGAATAATACGGTAGAAGAATACGATATTAGAGTGTACTTGGCCATCAAAATGATATGATTGAAAGAAAACGATATCACATTTGATTTGTTGCATTCGTCTTATTCTGAGCTATCCAATTGTGACACATATACTTTCATTTCAAATTATATATCTATTTACTGCAAGTTACCATCCATATATATATATATGCCTTACCTTTTGACTTGAATAGGTATTCATTTTCCGAAAACCCTAGAATATCTGGAGATTGAACCTCATTCGGCTTTTAGCTGATGTTGTATAAATAACCATTTTTCAGGAAACGTTTACGATCACGGACGAAATAAAAAAGGACTACATCGAAGATTTAGCTTTTAGATCTCTTTTTGTAAAATGTTTATTTACAGCATGTCTGGCTCTCTTGTAATAAGTTTAAATTTTTTCTCTTAAGTTTGTAACTCATTGTTACTTTTAATATATATGAAGTTTCCTTTAGAATGCTCTGATGACGTAATTCCTTTACTTTCATTATTTTACGATTCATTACCACGTGATCATATTTCTGTTGCATTTATTTAAGGAAACAATTAAATCAAAATATTTGTTGCCTTGGTGGCATGTCAAGACACTCGTTCCCTACTACTAATTTTGGGATGGGGTCGTGACAGAGGTGGTATCAGAGCATAGGTTATGAACCCGTAGACTACTGAACATAAGTTTCGAATGTTATCGATTTTAAGTTTCCATACATAGGATATAAGATTAAATATCCGACTTATGTGATAATCCACCATATTTCTCGCAGTCTACATATAATTGTTTATATATAATCGTTCTTCTAATTTCCAATCTTGAGATAGTATAATACGTCTTATGTTTGGCCATGACTGTAGAATATGACCAAGACGAGATCAACTGCGGGAACTAGTGGTTCAAGTATGGAAGGACTGGAAGGTGCATACGAGGCAATTGAAAGTTTAGCAAGGATTGTGGAGCATCGGGTGAATAATGAAGCACCAAGGAATCTTGAACTAAGTAGATGTACTATTGAAAAATTTAAGAAGTTGATCACTGAATCAAAAAGTTGGGTGAGGCAAATAGAAAAGATACTTGGCGTTCTTAAGTGTACTGATGAACAAAGAGTTTCATTTGGAACGTTTATGTTAGAAGGTGAAGCCGAACATTGGTGGGGAATGACTAAGAGAATATACGAGGAAATGAATAATCCTATGGGTTGGAATGACTTCTTAGTGATATTCTACGAGAAATAATTTACTGAAACTGTACAAGACCAAAAAGTAATCGACTTCATGAGTTTAGTTCAAGAAAATATGACGGTTAGTCAATACGAGGTGAAGTTTACTGAGTTATCTCGTTTTGCACGTCATGTTGTGATAACTGATGTTTTAAAGGCCAAGAAGTTTGAACGTGGGTTAAGGTTGAATATTCGTGGTCGAATTTCCATCCTGAAGTTGACATCATATACTAACGTGGTGACTAGAGCAACGATAGCTGAGAAGGACAGTGAAGAATATAATCAGATTAGACAAGGGAAAAGGAAGTTTCGGGAACAAAGAGGAAGGAACCCCAATAATAAATCCTTCAGGACTATACCCAATACAGGGCAACCTTTTGTGAACAAACCCTTTAATGTTGATAGATGCCAACGATGTGGTAATATTCATAGAGGGCAACCATGTTACCTGGAAACATGAAATTGCTTTGGGTGTGGCCAAAATGGACATAAAATGAGAGATTACCCTAACAAGGGGAAGGCGCCAACAAAGACTTTTAATGACAATAAGGATCATGACAAACAAGGTAGAAATTTTAATCTTTCTGATGCAAAAGCTTCTAATGCAGTAGTGTCAGGTACATTTTTCATATGTGCAAACCTTTCCAAGTTTTAATAGATCCTCGTTCTACCCATTCATTTGTGTCTTTACATTTTGTTAATCGTTTTCCTAATATTCGTGAACCCTTGAATCATAACATACACGTTTCTACTCCTTCTGGTGATTTTATTGACGGGTATGTTAGTATATAAATCTTGCCCTATAGATGCCAATAGTCATAAACTATTTGTCGATTTGATAGTTTTAGACATAAGGGATTTTGAAGTCATTTTGGGGATGGATTAGTTAGCATCATATCATGCTAATATAAATTGTTTTGAGAAGAGAATTACTTTCCAAATTCATAACCAACCAAAATTCAGTTTTGAAGGAACTGGCATCCTATCTCCCAATTGTATTATCTCTGCAATGCAAGCCTGTAGTTTTCTTAAGAAGGGGATTTATTGCAAGTGTTATTGATTTGAAAATGAAAGAGCCTTGTTTAGAAGATATCCCTATAGTTAAACATTTTCCAGATGTTTTTTTTTTCCAATTATTTTTTCGGATTATTTACCCAGTCTACCTCCTAGTAAAGAAATGGAGTTTACGATTGACTTTATTCCGGGAGCTAAACCAATCTCAAAATCACCTTATCGCATGGCACCTTTAGAATTCAGGGAATTAAAAGTTCAATTACAATATCTGTTAGACAAGGATTTTATTAGACCAAGTATATCCCCTTAGGGTGCTCCAGTGTTATTTGTTAAAAAGAAGGATGGGACGATGAGGTTTTGTATAGATTATCGTGAATTGAACTAGGTAACCATTAATAATAAATACCCCCTACCTCGTATAGATGGTTTGTTTGACCAACTACAAGGTGCGCAAGTATTTTCTAAGATTGACCTTAGGTCGGGATATCAAGAATTGAAGATTAATGAAGATATTTTAAAATCAGTTTTTCGTACTAGATATGGTCACTATGAATTTCTTGTGATGCCATTTGGACTTACTAATGCACCAGTCATTTTTATGGATATGATGAATAAAGTGTTTAGGAAATATTTGGATCAATGTGTGGTTGTTTTCATTGATAACGTCCTTATTTATTCTAAGAGTATTGAAGAACACGAGAAGCATTTAGAGATAGTATTACAAATCCTTATGAAGGAGAAGTTATATGCAAAAATAAAGAAGTGTGAGTTTTTGTTGCCTAGCGTTTATTTTCTTGGACATGTCATTTCCAAGGAGGGAGTGTCGGTTGACCCTCAAAAGATCGAGGCTATACTAGATTGTCCTAGACCAACTAATGTAACAGAGCTTCGTAGTTTCCTTGAATTAGCAGATTATTGACGCAACTAAGAATGTCTCTCAGAAATGCGTACTCTCTAGGCTCAAGTGCAAGCCTGTGGCTCAAGTAACAATTCGATAAGTCGGGTATCGATCCTCAGAGAAAGAGAACAACAGAGTTGTGATGACGTTGGACATACAAAGGAATCCTAACTCTGACTCTAAAGAAAAAGATGATCTGTTTTGGGAATTGACTACAACTAAATGCAATTTTGAAAATATTTATTTACTGCACCAAAGTATGAATGGAATTCAACTATTCTAAATTACCTAAATTACTGATAATGATTGAACTGAAATTTGAACTATATGATGAAGAAAATAGGACGGGAATACAATCTCTCAACCCTAGTGTATTGATGGTATAAAACTAATCATAAATTTAAGTGATTAATTAGACCCAGAATTTAGTACTCCCAAGCATTACGTATATGAGGTTCAAGCCCGCACTATACTTAAACAGAGGACGAGTAAATCGATATTGCGATAGTGACACTCGAATTGCATTCTGAAGCATCCCGGTTACCCTGAAGCAAACGAGATCAAAAGATATACAATTTTTGTGTTTCTACGCAATACAGTCATAATCAAATCATTAAATTTAGAGGATTAATTTTATACACATGCAACTACTACATCAGGTTGAGTTCATACATCCCGACCTTAGAAATCTAGCCTGACATATGAAAACTGGTAGAGACAACACGTTTAAAATGAAAGAAACCATTTTTAATTCTGAATAAAGATGAAGAGAATAAGCAATACTTACTAACAAAAGAACTACTGCACTAATAAACGAAGGAATTGGAAGAAATTTACTTGAACTACAACTGGAATCAAAACTAGGTTTTTTATGTTATTTCTCCTCTAAAACTAATTACAGAGCTTCCCTAATGAATCAGAAGCCTCCTCCGTATGTTGGGAGGAGTTTACAATATATCCTCTACGAAATAAAAGAGTTTGAAGCAAATAGGATTATAATTTTTACAAGTGGATAATTCTGGAAAATCGAGAACGAAATCGATCCTGTTAAGGGGTTTGGTTCGATTCTGTCTTTGACAGCTTTTTCAGAGAATTCTTTGAGCATGGGATCGGTTCTGTATTTCTCTACTTCGGTTCGGTTCCATCTTTTTACTCTTCACAGGAAGTTTTCCAGGTGTAGGATCGGTTCGTTTTCTCCTCACTTAGGTTCGGTTATTTTGTGTTCAGCCTTTACAGAGACTTCCCCACGATGGATTCGGTTATTTTTCTTTCCCTTGGGTTCGGTTCCATCTTGTCAGCTTTTGCAGAAACCTTCCCTTCTTATTTTTCTTTGGAGCTTTTGGTACGGAACTCGAATCAAATCACTAAAAACCTGCGAAATAGTTGGAACTTGCACGAAACTCGGCGTACTCGTTATAACTTGTCAATATCAAAGATATGATATAAATCCACTTGAATTGCACTTCGCGGTGCGATAAAAGCTTCTAAATTAAGGGGATAAATGGGAAGAATTTATGCCTAATCAAACCCCCCAAACTTAAAACTTTGATCGTCCCGAGCAATGTAAAAGAATCAAAATATGGTCTAGCTCGAAAATAAGATAGAATACCTCTTTCGCGGGGGAGCGATTGCATTTAGCGTATGTAACAAGCCTTTAAACCCCTAGGTTACCCTAGTAGGACGTGTTTTGTCTCGCGAGGGTTTGCAGAGAATTTACGCACAAAATTCGACTAAAAAAACTCAAAAAATGCAAAATTGTATAATTCAAACTTTTCCAGAAAATAATCATCATCAAATCGTGTTCAAGAGTCTCGACTCATAGTGCGCATCTGTGAAACCGAAAATGTAACCGCATATTTCCACCGATTGACCACTGCGTTACTTATCCAAAAATTCGTTTTGATTTCAAAATCTAACGGGATGCTCTCACAAACGAATCACTCGGAATGTGGCTATTCTCTCGGTATGCGTGGTTTATAAGAGTAAACATAATAGAACCAAGTTCACGCATACAAGTAGAAAGACGAAAATTTATAGTAATCGGATCTCATCATTGGATTACGGATATAAGAAGACGGGACCATTGCCTTTAATTCACGTTTTTTATCTCTTTTATTATCTTTTGGTATTTTAGCTCTCCACGCGGTAACCAATTTCACAATTTTGGACTCAGCTAGGACTTTTACGGGTTGAAGGTGTATTGGGTCATATTGGAAAAGGTTAAGAACTTCGGAATTGGGAAATTTTGCTTATGATGTCCTTTAGTGCTTTTTCGTGCTTTTGCTAATTTTCTACTTCTTTTTCTATTTTGGCATAACTATTTTTTCTTGCCCCTTTTTTTAGCACTTTTCGGACTTAATTTTTGGGATTATCCCCTTTTCATAATTCCGGGTTAGTTGGGATTTTTCAGGTTGTCAAACGAAAAGGACAAATTTATTCGGCTCAATTTGGGTTACAAAATGGATAACTTTTCACTACTTTTCTGGCCAATATTTTTGGGCGACAAACGAGGGCCCACTTCATTGTCCAAAATACTAATTGCGTTACCATATGCGTTCCGAGATGAATTAGTATAGAGATCAATTTTAACACGTTTTTCAAGGCAATATCACACACCTTTTCCATAACCGATCAAAGTGAAAGAATTGAGATCCTCGATGACTTATTTGACGATGAAAAGAACTTTTAAGTTAACAATTAACTCGGATTGATTTATAAATTTCACAAAAATGAAAGGCTCGAATCTCACCGGGGTTGTTAATCTCCACATTTATTCGTTAAGTCGCCTATGTTCGCTCAATTTCCATCTTTGGTCAATTCCGGCTTTGTGTATTGTGTTTTTACAATTTGAGACTTTAAATCGACTTTTAATGATATTTTCGAAAAATTTGAATTCCAATTTTTATTTATTTTGAACAAAAATATTTTTGGATTTTTCAAGATTTTATGATTTTTTTTTTTAATTTTCTGGGCATTTTTGAAATTTCGTGAAGTTTTAGAAAAACGCACTTGTGACCCCCCTAGCTTAGATTTTTGCATTGTCCTCAAGCAAAAAGGACTTAAATTTAACTCAAAGCGAATTAAAAGTGTGAGAAAATAAAACAAACACATGAAACAAAAATGCAGCATTTATATAGATAAATAACAAACCGTATTACAAAGGGTATGGAGAAAACACACAACCAACGCAATTTAAACAACAACTACAAACACACAAAAAAACTAAAAATAGAAAAGGGCTTCATTTGGGCGTCGGATTGGAGGCCCGGGTGCGCTAGGATCATAGGGATCATAGAAGAAAGTGAGGGGCGACCCACCGAAGTTGAGCTCGTATAGGTGGGCTTGGAGCTGGTGCATTATGCTCGTATCCCTCTGGTAGACCGCTTGATCTCGGTTGTATTGGGTGATGAACCCGTCGAAACGGGATTCCACCGCTGCCAGACGCCTATCAAAATCTACACCCGGGGGCTAGAAATCCGAGTCATCATCCTCATTGTATTCTTCTTCGTCAGCCCCGCCCATCTCGATGCCCTCATCCACGAGGTCTTTTTCAGAGATCTCCTCCTCGGCCTCTAGGTTAATTGCCTCCCGGGCTGCTCGAATGACAGCCCTTTGCTGGGCACTCCGTGTGTGGGACACCTTCCCAATGGGCTCCGGGAGGCGTGGGAAAGCTTGAAGTGACTGGATACCAGCGTCGGCAAGGAGGGCGGTGATGAGGCGGGCATAAAGGAGGGGCACCGCACCTTTTTTCTCCCAGGCCGCATAGATGATGTCAGCGTAAAGCATGCGGGCCAGATTTAGGGTGAAATTGGGGTAAAAAGGTGGTACACTAGTGTGGCTTGGCGAGGGTGCATTGTCGAGTCGTTTGAGGTTTGGAGCAAATTGGCGCACACTATATGAAAAGTGATGCGCGCCTTATCGTTTAGGCGGCCCACGGGGAAGGTACCCCGTTCCCAAATATCGTTGGGTGCGAGTCAGTCAATACATTGTTCTTTGGGAATTGTGGGGGCATTGGTTGGGTAGTCATAGACGTCCGGGTGGGGGACGCCCTTTTCAGAAAGTTTACGAGCGATGATGGCTAAGGAGAATGGGATGGGGCGACCGTCCACAAAGGATTGGCACTCAAACTCGCCCGTGCGGACGAGAGAGCCATAGAAGGACCGGACTTCGTCCGCCCAGACGACATGGTGGGGTTCATGTAGGTATTGCGTCCACCCCCTCCGTCTGAAAAGGGTGGTGACGGAGCGGGGAAGCTCTTCCCAGTTGCAACTCGCTCAATGTGCAATTAACGAGAGGAACTAAAAAACTTTTCGCATCGTACACGCTCCATGTGGGAGCGGTATTTCCCATTGCCATTGGCCAGAACTTCGGTTGACATGTATTTGATGGGAAGAGCTTGATTGGCCATTGGGACAGCGGTGAATTTGGGAGATGAAAGGCTTAGGCTTGTAGAGAGGGAAATATTTGGAGGTGTGGGTGGAAGAGTAAGGAAGATGTGGTATTTATAGGTGGTGGGGAGAGGTTGGGATGAGGGTTTTTTGGAGGGAAAAGGGAGTGGGTGTTTTGGGGGGAAAAGGGGATAAATGGAGGGAAGGGAGATGATAGGGGGAGGAATAGGCTCCTCGGGAAGAACCAAAATCGCAGGACCTGAACCGATCCGGTTCACGGAGGATTCGGTTCGGTTCTGGGATTTTTTTTTTTTTTCAATTTTTTCAAAACGAACCGATCCGGTTTGGGGATTCATTTCGGTTCCATTTTTAATAGACCCGTTCTTCTCTCTTTACTGCACTAGAATTTCAACCCCTCAACTTTCTGGACACTTTCTCACTTATTCCCCCACTTGGATTTCTCGACGACCTCTCTGTTAAGCTCATTCGACCCAGTAATCGGGGTTCGACAACCAAACGGTGTCGACTTCTTCCACACACGCCTCTAGATACGGCTTTAGGCGTTGTCCATTAACCTTGAATGTATTTCCCCCTTTTAAATCGTCTAACTCCACATCTCCGTGCGGGAATACATTCTTCACAATGAATGGGCCAGACCATCGTGATCGCAACTTACTCGGAAATAGATGAAGCTGAGAGTTATAGAGAAGCACTTTTTATCCGGTAAGAAACTCTTTACGTCGAATAATGTTATCGTGAGTTAGTTTCATCCTTTCTTTGGAAATTTTTGCGTTCTCATACGCGTCGTTGCGTATCTCTTCTAACTCATTTAGTTGAAGCTTGCGAGCTTCACCGGCTTTATCCATGTCATAATTTAACTTCTTAATTGTCCAGTATGCCTTGTGCTCTAATTCAACGGGAAGATGGCAAGGTTTGCCATACACAAAGCGGAATGGGGACATGCCGAGTGGATTTTTGTATGCGCTACGATAGGCCCATAGTGAATCGTTCAATCGAAGTGACCAATCTTTTCGAGTGGGATTGACGATCTTCTCGAGAATGTTATTGATTTCCCGATTCGCTAATTCGGACTGCCCTTCCAACCTTATGAACGACGTCATACTTTCTTATGAGCTTCGCGAATGGCCTATTGTAAAAGTGCGTGCCACTATCATTGATTATCGCTTTCGGAGCGCCGAAGTGGGAAAGTATGTGTTCTTGTAGGAACCTAATCACCACTTTGTTGTCATTTGTCTTGGTAGCTATAGCTTCCACCCATTTAGAAATGTAATCTACCGCGACAAGGATGTATAGGAAACCAAAAGATGGGGGGAAAGGGCCGATGAAGTCAATACCCCAGCGTTCGAAGATCTCAATAATGAGTATCGGGGTTAATGGCATCATGTCTCGCCTGGTAATAGCTCCCATCCTTTGACACCTATCGTAAGATTTGCAATAATTGTTTACATCCCGAAAAATTATGGGCCAATAGAGACCGCATTGAATCTTAGCGATCGTCTTTTTTGTCAAAAAGTGACATCCACACGCTTTCGAATGACATAATTGGATGACTTTCGGAATCTCATCATCCGGTACACATCGTCGGATGATTTGGTCGGTGCAATATTTAAAGAGGAGATGATCGTCATAGAAAAACATGCGCGACCAAGTGATAAACCTCTTTTTATCTTGAAAGGTCCAATCGGGAGGAACAGCTCCCGTGATAACATAGTTCGCTATATCCATAAACCAGGGCAAAGAAGAGGTAGCAAAGAGTTGCTCATCCGAAAAATATTCGTCTATGGGTATCGGATCACTAGGTACGTCGGAAGAAAGTCGTGATAAGTGGTCGGTAATGACGTTTTATACTCCCTTTTTGTCTTTGATGGAGGGATTAAACTCTTGTAGGATTAGGATCCACCTTATGAGGCGCAATTTTGCATCTTTTTTCACAAGTAGGTATTTTAATATCGCGTGGTCGGTGAAGCAAGTGATGGGAGAACTAACAAAATAGGACCGAAATTTGTCAAGAGCAAAAACTACCGCTAGCAACTCCTTTTCTGTAGTGGAGTAATTGAGTTATGGTCCGGTAAGAGTTTGGCTAGCCTAGTAGATGACATGAGCCTTATTGTCTTTTCTTTGGCCCAAAATAGACCCTATCGCATAATCGCTAGCATCACACGTGAGCTCGAATGGTAAGGACCAATACGGAACTTGCATGATGGGAGAGAACACAAGCATGTTTTTCAGTTTTTCAAAAGCGCTATGGCATGCTTCTGTCCATTCAAATGGGGTGTCCTTCATGAGAAGGTTGCTTAAGGGTCTAGCGATGACGCTAAAGTCCTTAATGAACCGTCACTAAAACCCCGCGTGGCCTAAGAAGGAGCGCACATTTGTCAGTGATTTAGGTGGGGGTAGGTCAGCTATGACATCTATTTTAGCTCTATAAACTTCAATCCCCTTGGATGAAACTATGTGGCCAAGAACTATTCCCTCAGTGACCATAAAATGACATTTCTCCCAATTTAGGACTAAGTTCTTCTCTACACACCAGGCAAGTACTTTTTCCAGTTTTTCCAGACAACGATCGAAAGAGGTGCCAAAAACGCTAAAATCGTCCATAAACACTTCGAGTCCTCTCTCAACCATGTCACTAAATAGGCTCAACGTGCACATTTGAAAGGTCGCGGGTGCATTACATAAGCCGAATGGCATATGTTTGTAGGCAAACGTACCAAAGGGTCAAGTGAAGGTCGTTTTCTCCTGGTCGAGTACATCTACCTCAATTTGGTTATATCCGGAATAACCATCAAGGAAGAAATAGTAAGTGTGGCCCGCTACTCTCTCAAGCATCTGATCAATAAATGGCAAGGGGAAATAGTCTTTCCTAGTTCCCGTATTGAGTTTTCGGTAATTAATGTAAACGCGCCACCCGGTGGTGGTACGTTGGAGAACTAGCTCTCCCTTATCATTCTCAATCACTGTCATGCCCAACTTTTTCGGGACAACTTGAATAGGTCTCACCCACTTGTTATCCGAGATTGGGTAGATAATCCTGGCATCCAATAACTTAATGATTTCGGTCCTCACCACTTCTTTCATATTAGGGTTTAGCCTTCTTTGAATTTTTCTAGAAGGTTTTACATCCTTTTCGAGATGAATCTTGTGGGTGAAAATCAAAGGACTTATCCCCTTCAAATCAACAATACACCAATCGAAAGCAGTTTGGTGCTTCCTCAAAATCTGTAACAGTTTACCCTCCTACTCTTCGTCTAGGCTAGAGGAGACCACAACAGGAAATGTCTCGTCCTCTCCTATGTATGCATATTTAATATGGGAGGGTAGTTTCTTCAACTCGAGGGTCAGAAATTATTTGCTGGAGGGAACCATGCGTGCCTCCCGCGGCGGTAATTCCTCGAATCGATAGACCCAACTTACATCTCTCGCGTCCTCGTTCGACTCTTTCTCATCAAGAAACTCTCTTAACTCCTCAACTTTCCTCTCGAATTCAGTATATGTTCCCTCACTCTCATGGCTCGACACTAAACAGGACCCTAAGGCATCTCCATAATAATTTTCCTACAAGTACTCCTCTACGATCTCATCAATTAAGCTTACCGCGTGAAGATCATCTTCCTCCCCTGTATATTGGGCTATATAGAAGATGTTAGTCTCTACGGTCATGTTCCCAAAGGTGAGTTGCATCTGTCCATTTTGAGTATTGATAATTGCGTTAGCCGTAGCTAAGAATGGGCACCTAAGAATGATGGGAACATGATTGCTCGAGGTGAAGGAGGGTTCTGTGTCCCAAATGACAAAATCTATTGGGAAGTAAAAAGTTCCAACTTGAACGATCATGTCCTCAACTATACCTCTTAGGATCTTCACGGTTCGATCCGCTAACTGGAGAGTGATCTTTGTGGGTTTAAGGTCGCCCAGATCAAGTTGCCTATAGATGGCGTAAGGGAGGATGTTGACACTTGTTCCCAAGTCAAGTAAGGCTTTTTCAATTTTATTTTCTCCAATGATGCAGGAAATGGTGGGTGCACCGGGATCTTTGAATTTTGGCGGGAGATCATTAAGTATAATGGAGCTCACGTTCTGTGCTAGAAATACACTTTTATTTACCGTCATCTTCCTCTTCACTGTTAACAAGTATTTGATGACTTCTGCATAAGCTGGAATTTGCTTAATGGCATCGATGAAAGGTAAATTTAGTTTTACTTATTTTAGCACGTCTAACACTTCATCACGGGGATTCGCTTTGTGGGAAGGAACCAGCCTTTGAGGAAACGGTGCCGCGGTGGGTGGTTTCACTACTACCTCGGGCTCACTAGTGTTTTCTTTATCGCTCTATTTCAAGGAGACATCTTCGGCCTCTTTCGTACCGGGTGAAATCTCCTTATCTTTGGTTGTGTCGTGTGGGAGGTGATAAATCAACGACTCTCCCACTACGAAGAGTGGTCACATCTTGACATTGCTCCTAATGTTCTGTCGAGGTGGAGCTAACACTAGTTTGACCTTGTGGTGATCTTTGTCCCTGGGCAGGAAACTTGCCCTTCTCTTGGACAGTCAACGATGATTGTATCTTTAAAATGTTAGCGTTTATGTCACTGATCATGCGATTATACCTAGCATTGGTTGCATTCTGGGTATTGATAAAGTGGTTCATCGCATCCTCAAGATTTCTCTGAGGTGGAGTAATATATGCCCTTTGAGGTGGTGGTGCTTGCACATGTCCTTGCATGTGTGGAGCTTGCTGAAAGTGTGATGGTGGAGGAGGGGCAACATGTGAATTAGGATTCATCGCAGCATGTTGTTGCCCATAGCTAAAACCGGGGTTATTTTTCCATGAAGGGTTGTAAGAATTCCCGTGCGGTGCACCGAAATTTCCCTTGAATCCTCCTATACCACTTACTTGTTCTTGAAGCATCACTTTGTAGGTGGGTATCATCGGGAATTCCTCTGTTGAATGTACCGCCTCATAAATTGCACACACCTTCTCAAGTGGGTTTGGGATGGATCCAGGTGGACCTTCTGCACATTTCTCCAACAATTGTCGCATTTCTCTCTCAAGCACATCGAGTCGATCGTCCATTATAGAATTTTTCTCTACGTGAAATAGGTCGAATGCCGATGGAGTGGTGGTCACTTGGCGACATCGATTTTGAGCATTAGAGTCAGATGTATCCCAGGATTGGGTAGTCTCAGTGACATACCTCAGGTGAAGCTCAGCATCGTGGGAGTCTAATTCGACAAATGGACCATTGTACATGGTTTCAACGAGTTGCTTGGAATTAATGTTCAGTCCATTATGGATGAAGGAAATGATTTGCAATTTATCAAATCCATGATGGGGGCACGAAGAAATTAACTCATTGAAATGCTCGTAACATCGATCGACCGACTCATTTTATAATTGTCGAAAAGTTTGAATTTGAGCCTTGATGGAGTTCGTTCGACGTGGAGGAAAGAATTTCTTGAGAAATTTAGATTGCAACTCATTCCAGGATGCAATCGAGCTTGGAGGTAAAGACCATAGCCAGGTCTTGGCCTTATTTTTTTTAGAGAGAATGGGAAGAGTTTGAGGCGGATCACCTCTTGTGTGCAAGTTTGATTATTGAGGGTTTCACACACATCCTCAAATTTCCTGATGTGTAGATATGGCTTTTCAGATTCCATCCCATGGTAGTGGGGAAGTATCTGAATCATCCCATTTTTATAATGAAATTGCCCTGCATTATACGAGAGTACAATGCATCCCGGAGTGACAGTGCGCTCGGGATATAAGATTTCTCTCAACGGGCGGTACGGAACCTCTTCCTCATCGGCGGCTACACTACCGTGTTGTGACATTTCTCTCTCACTCAAAGACTCTGTGTCCTCACTTGGTATACTCAAAATGTGCTCTGAAGTGTGTCCTAAGAGGGATATCGGGGTGTGTGTAGGTGTGGGAGATAGAACCCAGAATTATGGAACGTTCGGAGTGTGAGGGCTATCGGGGTCAAACTCAACTATCGAATTTTCGTGAATGTGGGTTGGAGTATAATGGGGATTTGGAGTGAGTTTAGAACTTCGCATTAACAGGCTTATGAGAGATGATGAGGAATATTTTTGTGATTTTTTAGACTTTTTTATGTTTTTGGATTTTTGGAAATTTTTTGTCAAAGTTTGAGATTGACATGATCTTATCCTAAGTCTACCTAATTCTCCCACAACGGCGCTAAAAACTTGACGCGACTAAGAATGTGTCTCAAAAATACGTACTCTCTAGGCTTAAGTGCAAGCCTGTCGCTCAAGTAATAATTCGATAAGTTGGGTATCGATCCTCATGGAAATAGGACAACAGAGTTATGACGACGTTGGACAGAAGAAGGAATCCTAACTCTGACTCTAAATAAAGAGGAAAAGATGATCTGTTTTGGGAATTGACTACAACTAAATGCAAATTTGAAATTATTTATTTAATGCACCAAAGTATGAATAGAATGCAACTATTCTAAATTACCTAAATTGCTGATAACGATTGAACTGAAATTTGAACTATATGATGAAGAAAACAGGACGGGAATACAATCCCTCAACCCTAGTGTATTGATGGTATAAAACTAATCGTAAATTTAAGTGATTAATTAGACCCAGAATTTAGTACTCCCAAGCATATATGAGGTTCAAGCCCGCACTATACTTAATCAGAGGACGAGTAAATCGGTATTGTGATAGTGACACTCGAATTGCATTCTGAAGCATCTAGATTACCCTGAAGCAAATGAGATCCAAAGATCTATAATTGTCGTGTTTCTACGCAATACGGTCATAATCGAATCATTATAATTAGAGGATTAATTTTATACACATGCAACTACCACATCAGGTTGAGTTCATACATCCCGACCTTAAAAATCTAGCCTGACATATGAAAAGTGGTAGACAACACGTTTGGAATGAAAGAAACCATTTTTAATTCTGAATAAAGATGAAGGGAATAAGCAACACTTACTAACAAACTACTGCACTAATAAACGAAGGAATTGGAAGAAATTTACTTGAACTGCAACTGGAATCAAAACTAGGGTTTTTATGTTATTTCTCCTCTAAAACTAATTACAGAGCTTCCCTAATGAATCAGAAGCCTCCTCCGTATGTAGGGAGGAGTTTACAATATATCCTCTACGAAATAAAAGAGTTTGAACCAAATAGGATTCTAATTTTTACAAGTGGATAATTCCAAAAAATCGAGAACGGAACCGATCCTGTTAAGGGGTTCGGTTCGATTCTATCTTTGACAGATTTTTTAGAGAATTCTTCGAGCATGGGATCGGCTCTTTATCTCTCTGCTTCGATTCGGTTCCATCTTTTTGACTCTTCACATAAAGTTTTCCAGGTGTAGGATCGGTTCGTTTTCTCCTCAATTCGGTTCAGTTCTTTTGTGATCAACCTTTACAGAGACGTCCCCAGGATGGATTCGGTACTTTTTCTTTCCCTTAGGTTCGGTTCCATCTTATCAGCTATTGCAGAAACCTTTCCTTATTATTCTTTCTTGAAGCTTTTGGTACGGAACTCGAATCAAATCACTAAACACCTGCGAAATAGTTGGAACATACACGAAACTCGACGTACTCGTTATAACTTGTCAATATCAAAGATATGATATAAATCCACTCGAATTACACTTTGAGGTGCGATAAATGCTTCTAAATTAAGGGGATAAATGGGAAGAATTTATGCCTAATCAGTTATTATCGAATATTTGTTGAAGGATTTTCTAGCATTGACAAACCTCTATCTAGGTTAACACAAAAGAAGGTAAAATATGAATGGTCTGTGGAAGATGAGAACAATTTTCAAGAACTTAAGAATCGATTAGTAACTGCCCCAATTTTAACTATTCCTTCAGGGACAGGAGGATTGGTGATTTATAGTGATGCTTCAAAAAATGGTTTGGGATGTGTGCTAATGCAAAAGGGAAAAGTAGTAGCTTATGCCTCGAGACAATTAAAACCACATGAATAGAATTATCCAACCCATGACTTATAATTAGTTGTTGTAATTTTTGCTCTTAAGATTTGGAGACACTGTTTATATGGTGAGACTTGTGAGATTTATACCGATCATAAGAGTTTAAAATATATATTTACTCGGAAAGAATTGAACATGAGACATAGGAGGTGGTTAGAATTGATGAAGGATTACGATTTAAATATTCACTATCACCCGGGGAAAGCTAATATAGTAGCCGACCCTTTAAGTAGAAAGTTTGCACCAAATTTAGCATGTCTTATTACCAGTCAGGAAGCTCTATTTAAAGATTTGAGAAGTATGGAAATAGATGTACGTATTTATAGCAAATGAGGAATAATCGTAACCGTACAAGTACAACCCACGTTGATGGAAAGGATCAAAATTGCACAAGTAAATGACCCACAACCGAAGAAGATCAGAGAAAAGGTTATTGAAGGGAAGAGAATTGAATTTGTGATACGGGATGATATTTTGAGATTTGGAAATAGAGTGTGTGCTCCACGTGATTCCCAACTAAAGAGGCAAATTTTGGAGGAAACTCATTGCTCGAGATTTACGTTTCATCTATGGAAATACCAAGATGTATAGAGATCTTTGAGAAGTGTTTTGGTGGAAAAATATGAAAAGGGAGATAGCAGAATTTGTATCTCACTGTTTGGTTTGTCAACAGGTAAAATCTGAACATCAAAAACCATCAGGATTATTACAACCTATACCTATCCCTGAATGGAAATGGGAATATATTACCATGGATTTTGTGAGAGGTGTACCAAGGAGTTCAAATGGTAACGATTCTACTTGGGTAATTATTGATAGGTTAACTAAATCTGCTCATTTTCTCGCCATTAAGATTACCCATTCAATAGAAAAGTTAGCTAAGTCGTATGTGCAGGAAATTATTAGGCTTCGTGGTAACCCAATTTTAATTATTTCTGATCGTGACCCTAGATTCGTTTGTCCCTTTTGTAAAAGCCTACAATCAGCCATGGGAACAAAATTGAATTTCAGCACTGCTTTTTATCCCCAATTAGATGGACAATCTGAGAGAACCATTCAAACCTTAGAGGATATGCTTAGGGCTTGCGTACTTGATTTGAAGGGGAATTAGGATGATCATTTACCATTAGTGGAGTTTGCCTATAATAATAGTCATCAAGTAAGTATTCGAATGGCTCCATAGAAGTTGGAGAAAGAAAATTATTGGGACCAGAACTGATTCAGATCACAACAGAGAAAGTGAAATTAATACAAGACCGACTCCGAATCGCTCAAAGTCATCAAAATAGTTATTTTGACAATCGACACCAACAGTTAGAATTACAAAGAGGATATTATGTATTCTTGCGAGTATCGCCTTCAAACGGAGTAATACGATTTGGGAAGAAATGAAAGTTGAGCCCAAGATACATAGGATCTTTTGAAATCCTTGAAAAGATATGAGCTGTTGCATATAAAATAGCTTTGCCACCTGAACTCTCTAGTGTACATAATGTGTTTCACGTATCAATGATAAAGAAATATGTCCCAGATCCAAAACATATCTTAAGTCACGACCCTCTTCAAGTTGGAGAAGATTTGTCGTACATTGAGCATCCAGTGGAAATCTTGGACCATAAAGATCAAATATTACGAACCAAGGTAATTCCACTAGTCAAAGTATTGTGGCGGAATCATTCTGTTGAAGAAGCAACATGGGAGCGGGAAGATGAAATAAAGGAGAGATATTCATACCTTATTTGGAATTAATGTAAGTTTGGGGACCAAACTTTTATAAGGAGGGTAGGATGTAATGACCCCATTTTTTGTATGATAATATATGTAATAATTTCTACAATTGCGTCTTACTTACTATTTGAAAATGTTATAATATTATAAATGTTATATTCTGGATTCTTAATATGATAAAACCCGTTTTTAAATTTGAAGAATCAACTGTAAAATGGGTCAAATTGAAGTTTTATGGCACATCCTAAGCTAAGTGATAAGTTTTGGGGTAGAAAATGTAATTTTCTGAAACTTTAGGGATTTGATTATAATTAAGAAAAATTTATGGACCAAAATGAAAATAAAAAAGGACCTTTTTGCAAATAAAATATTTTCAAGGACTCTAAAAAATATTGAAAATATATGGTGTGAAATTACCAAAATGCCCTTCTGGTGTAAAATGGCCCCTATACCCTTAATGCCTTTCCACCTCGTGCTTGGTTTCGACACCTCCATCGCACACATGTCGTCATTAAATGAGAAGCCAAAACACGTGTCGTTGTTAGAAGAGAACCTAAAACACGTGTCGTAGTCCAGTGAAATAAGACTGCAAGACGCCTCCATTACGCGACGCGTCAACGCTGACTCGCCATTGTAAAAACTTGGTCAGTGTGGACACGTGTCAATGCCGTGATATCTTTGAAAAACTATAAATAGGGCCTTTGGGATCATTTGAAACTCACACCAAATTCCTTGAGAATTATAGAGAGAAGTAGTGAGAGAAAGCGTGGAAACGTTTAAGAAGAAAATCTTAGAGATATTCATCTTAAGGTAATCTTAATGTTATAATGCATCTTTATAATTTTAATTTATTGTTTTATAGCTTTGCTTAGTAGTTATGCTAGTAAAATACACTAAAGGATTCACTAATCAAAACTTAAAATTTAGAAGAGATACAAGTTGATTTTATTTTCAACATATGTAAACTTGTTTGAAATTATACGCTTTTAAAAAATGATTATTTTTAAAGAAATTGCTCGTTATTATGGAATCCTATTTAAGAAATTCCAAAGTCAGGCCCGATGAAGTTCTGTCTAGATGAGATGATATTTAAGTGGTGCCCCTGTGACCCTCCATCTCTACTGGGAATAAATCCGAAAATGTTCTCTCTAGATTAGATGGTATTTAAGTGGTGCCCCTGTGACCCTCCATCTCTGCTGGGAATCGACTGATTAGGAAGAACTATGAATTGGATTCTTTAAATATGATGAATGAATATAAAAAATTGAGAAATGGTTTTAGTAACCTTTTTCAGCAAGTTATTTTAAGGCTAAAACACAATATTTATAATTGGCTTTATTTAGAATACGTAATTAAACCTTTATTGTATTTATTAGATTAACGTGTGATCCAAGACTCAATATCTATTTTTGAGCCTCTATTTTATGTGAGTACTCTATGTGATTTTTTGCACATTAAAATTATATGATATTATGAAAACTATGTATTTTGTGAAATGCTTTTATTCTCAAAATGCATCTGATACCGATGAGTGGTTCATTTGTGATATGTTTATATCTCTCCATATAGACATAGTGATTGAAATGAGTACTGAAAATGAGATTGAATATTGAAAATAAGATTCGGCCTAAGGGACCTCTTTACTGACCGACCGTCCCAGCTGGGTTATCGCTGGTGTGCCCTAAATAAGGCGTTGTGACGAACTAATTCGATTGACCCTCAACTACCGGGGAATAATACGGTAGAAGAATACGTTATTATAGTGTACTTGGCCATCAAAATGATATGATTGAAAGAAAAAGATATCATTTGTTGCATTCGCCTTATTCTGAGCTATCCAATTGTGATATATATACTTTCATTTCAAAATATATATCTATTTACTGCAAGTTCCTATCCATATATGTATATGCCTTCTCTTTTGACTTGAATAGGTATCTATTTTCTAAAAACCGTGGAATATCTGGAGATTGAACCTCATTCGGCTTTTAGATGATGTTGTATAAATAACCATTTTTTAGTAAACGTTTAGGCTTAGGGACGGAACGAAAAAGGACAATATTTAAGATTTAGCTTTTAGAGCTCTTTTTGTAAAATGTTTATTTAGAGCGTGTCTGTCTCTCTTGGAATAAGTTTTAAATTTGTCTCTTAAGTTTGTAACTCGTTGCTACTTTTAATATATATGAAGTTTCCTTTAGAAAGCTCTGATGACGTAATTCCTTTTTTTTTTTTTACTATTTTACGATTCATAACCATGTGATCATATTTCCGTTGCATTTATTTAATGAAATAATTAAATCAGAATATTTGTTGCCTTGGTGGCATGTCAAGACACTCGTTCCCTACTACTAATTTTGGGATGGGATCGTGACAGAGGTGGTATCAAAGCATAGGTTATGAACCCGTAGACTACTGAACATAAGTTTCGAACGTTATCGATTTTAAGTTTCCATACATAGGATATAGGATTAAATATCCGACTTATGTGATAATCCACCATATTTCTTACAGTCTACATATAATTGTTTATATATAATTATTCTTCTAATTTGCAATCTTGAGATAGTATAATACATCTTATGTTTGGCCATGACTGTAGAAAATGACCAAGGCGAGATCAAGTGAGGGAACTGTTGTCCAAGTATGGAAGGACTGGAAGGTGCATACGAGGCAATTGAAAGTTTAGCAAGGATTGTGGAGCATTAGGTGAATAATAGAGCACCAAGGAATCTTTAACTAAGTAGTTATACTATTGAACGATTTAAAAAGTTGATTCCTCCATCTTTTAAAGGTACTCCTAACCCCACTGAAGCATAAAGTTGGGTGATGCAAATAGAAAAGATAGTCGATGTTCTTAAGTGTACTGATGAACAAAGAGTTTCATTTGGAACGTTTATGTTAGAAGGTGAAGCCGAACATTGGTGGAGAATGACTAACAGAATATACGAGGAAAGGAATAATCCTATAGGTTGGAATGATTTCTTAGTGATATTCTACGAGAAATACTTTCCTGAAACTGTACAAGACCAAAAAGCAGCCGACTTCATGAGTTTAGTTCAAGAAAATATGACGGTTAGTCAATATGAGGTGAAGTTTACTAAGTTATCCTATTTTGCACGTCATATTGTGACAACTGATGTTTTAAAGGCCAAGAAGTTTGAACGTGGGTTAAGGTTGAATATTCGTAGTCGAATTTTCATCTTGAAGTTGACATCATATACTGACGTGGTGAAAAGAGCCACGATAGCTGATAAGGACAATGAAGAATATAATCAGATTAGAGAAGGGAAGAGGAAGTTTGGGGAACAAAGAGGAAGGATCCCCAATAATAAACCCTTTAGGACTATACCCAATACAGGGAAACCTTTTGTGAACAAACCCTTTAATGTTGATAGATGCCAACGATGTGGTAATATTCATAGAGGGCAACCATGTTACCTGGAGACATGAAATTGCTTTGGGTGTGGCCAAAAGGGACATAAAATGAGAGATTTCCCTAACAAAGGGAAGGCGCCAATAAAGACTTTTAATGACAATAAGGATCATGGCAGACAAGGTAGACATTTTAATCTTTCTGATGAAAAGGCTTCTAATGCAGTAGTGTCAGGTACGCTTTTTGTATGTGCACAACCTTTTCAAGTTTTAATAGATCCCGGTTCTATCCATTCATTTGTGTCTTTATGTTTTGTTAATCTCTTTCCTAATATTCCTGAACCCTTGAATCATAACATACACGTTTCTACTCCTTCTGGTGATTTATTAACGGGTACATTAGTACATAAATCTTGCCCTATAGATATCAATAGTCATAAATTATTTATCGATTTGATACCTTTAGACATAAGAGATTTTGAAGTCATTTTGGGGATGGATTGGTTAGCATCATATCATGCTAATGTAGATTGTTTTGGGAAGAGAGTTACTTTCCAGATTCCTAACCAACCAAAATTTAGTTGTGAAGGAACTGGCATCCTATCTCCCATATGTATTATCTCTGCAATGCAAGCCTATACTTTTCTAAAGAAGGGGATTTATTGCAAGTGTTATTGATTTTAAAATGAAAGAGCCTAGTTTAGAATACATCCCTATAGCTAAACATTTTCCAGATATTTTTTCAGATGATTTGCCCAGTCTACCTCCTAGTAGAGAAATATAGTTTACGATTGACCTTATTCCGGGAGCTAAACCAATCTCAAAATCACCTTATCGCATGGCACCTTTAGAATTAAAGGAATTAAAAGTTCAATTACAATATTTGTTAGACAAGGGTTTTATTAGGCCAAGTATATCCCCTTGGGGTGCTCCAGTGTTATTTGTTAAAAAGAATGATGGGACGATGAGGTTATGTATAGATTATCGTGAACTGAACCAGGTAACCATTAAGAATAAATACCCCTTACCTCGTATAGATGATTTGTTTGACCAACTACAAGGTGCACAAGTATTTTCTAAGATTGACCTCAGGTTAGGATATCATCAATTGAAGACTAATGAAGATGATATTTCAAAATCAGCTTTTCGTAGTAGATATGGTCACTATGAATTCTTGTGATGCCATTTGGACTTACTAATGCACCAGCCGTTTTTATGGATATGATGAATAGAGTGTTTAGGAAATATTTGGATCAATGCGTGGTTATGGATATGATGACATCCTTATTTATTTTAAGAGTATTGAAGAACACGAGAAGCATTTAGAGATAGTATTACAAATCCTTAGGACGGAGAAGTCATATGCAAAATTAAAGAAGTGTGAGTTTTGGTTGCCTATCGTTTCTTTTCTTGGACATGTCACTTCCAAGGAGGGAGTGTCGGTTGACCCTCAAAAGATCGAGGTTATACTAGATTGGCCTAGACCAACTAATGTAACAGAGATTCGTAGTTTCCTTAAATTAACAGGTTATTATCAAAGATTTGTTGAAGGATTTTATAGCATTGACAAACCTCTATCTAGGTTAACACAAAAAGGTAAAATATTAATGGTGTGAGGAAGTTGAGAATAGTTTTCAAGAACTTAAGAATCGATTAGTAACTGCCCCAATTTTGACTATTCCTTAAGGGACACGAGGATTGGTGATTTATAGTGATGCTTAAAAAAATGGTTTGGGATGTGTGCTAATGCAAAAGGGAAAAGTAGTAGCTTATGCCTCGAGACAATCAAAACCACATGAACAAAATAATCTAACCTATGACTTAGAATTAGCTGCTGTATTTTTTGCTCTTAAAATTTGGAGACACTATTTATATGGTGAGACTTGTGAGATTTATACCGATCATAAGAGTTTAAAATATATATTTACTCAAAAAGAATTGAACATGAGAGAGAGGAGGTGGTTATAATTGATGAAGGATTACGATTTAAATATTCACTATCGCCCAGGGAAAGCTAACGTAGTAGCCGATGCTTTAAGTAGAAAGTCTACACCAAATTTAGCATGTATTATTACCAGTCAGGAAGCTCTATTTAAAGATTTGAGAAGTATAGAAATAGATGTACGTTTTTATCGCAAAGGAGGAATAATCACAACCTTATAAGTACAACCCACGTTGATGGGAAGGATCAAAATTACACAAGTAAATGACCCACAACCGAAAAAGATCAGAGAGGAGGTTATTGAAGGGAAGAGAATTAAATTTGCGATACGGGATGATATATTGAGGTTTGGAAATAGAGTGTTTGTTCCACGTGATGCCCAACTAAAAAGGCAAATTTTGGAGGAAACTCATTGCTCGAGATTTACGTTTCATCCTGGAAATACCAAGGTGTATAGAGATCTTCGAGAAGTGTTTTGGTGGAATAATATGAAAAAGGAGATAGCAGAATTTGTATCTCATTATTCGATTTGTCAACTAGTAAAATCTAAACATCAGAAACCATCAGGATTATTACAACCTCTACCTATCCCTGAATGGAAATGGGAACATATTACCATGGGTTTTGTGACAGGTTTACTAAGGAGTTCAAATGGTAACGATTCTATTTGGGTAATTATTGATAGGTTAGCCAAATCTGCTCATTTTTCGTGCCATTAAAATTACCCATTCATTAGAAAAGTTAGCTAAGTTATATGCGCAGGAAATTATTAGGCTTCATGGAACCCCAATTTCAATTGTTTTTTATCGTGACCCTAGATTCGTTTCTCACTTTTGGAAAAGCCTACAAGCAGCCATGGGAACAAAATTGAATTTCAGTACCGCTTTTCATCCTCAAGCAGATGGACAATCTGAGAGAACCATTTAAACCTTAGAGGATATGCTTAGGGATTGCGTACTTGATTTTAAGGGGAATTGGGATGATCATTTACCATTAGTGGAGTTTGCCTATAATAATAGTCATCAAGCAAGTATTTAAATGGATCCATATGACGAACTATATGGTAGAAGGTGTCATTCAACCGCATGTTGGGTAGAAGTTGGAGAAAGAAAATTATTGGGGCCAGAATTGATTCAGATCACAACAGAGAAAGTAAAATTGATACAAGACTGACTTCGAATCGTTCAAAGTGGTCAAAAGAGTTATTTTGACAATCGACACCAACAGTTAGAATTCCAAAGAGGATATTATGTATTCTTGCGAGTATCGCCTTCAAACGGAGTAATACGATTCGAGAAGAAATGAAAGTTGAGCCCAAGATACATAGGATCTTTTGAAATCCTGTTGCATATAAAATAACTTTGCCACCTGAACTCTCTAGTGTACATAATGTGTTTCACGTATCAATGATAAAGAAATATGTCCCAGATCCAAAACATATCTTAAGTCATGACCTTCTTCAAGTTAGAGAAGATTTGTCGTACATTGAGCATCCAGTGGAAATCTTGGACCATAAAGATCAAATATTACGAACCATGGTAATTCCACTAGTCAAAGTATTATGGTGGAATCATTCTGTTGAAGAAGCAACATGGGAGAGGGAAGATGAAATAAAGGAGAGATATCCATACCTTATTTGGAATTAATGTAAGTTGGGGGACCAAACTTTTTATAAGGAGGGTAGGATGTAATGACCCCATTTTTTGTATGCTAATATATGTAATAATTTCTACAACTACGTCTTACTTACTATTTGAAAATGTTATAATATTACAGATGTTATATTCTGGATTCTTAATGTGACAAAATCCGTTTTTAAATTTGAAGAATCAACTGTAAAATGGGTCAAATTGAAGTTTTATGGCACATCCTAAGCTAAGTGATAAGTTTTGGGGTAGAAAATGTAATTTTCTGAAACTTTAGGGATTTGATTTTAATTAATAAAATTATATGGACCAAAATGAAAATAAAAAAGGACCTTTTTGCAAATAAAATATTTTCTGGGACCTCTGAGAAATATTGAAAATATATGGTGTGAAATTATCAAAATTCCCTTCAGGTGTAAAATGACCCTTATACCCTTAATACCTTTCCACCTCGTGCTTGGTTTTGAAACCTCCCCCGCACACATGTCGTCATTAGAGGAGAAGTCAAAACATGTGTCGTCGTTAGAGGATAAGCTAAAACATGTGTCGCAGTCCAGTGAAATAAGACTGCAAGACGCTTCCATTACGCGACACGTCAACGCTAGCTCGCCATTGTAAAAGCTTGGTCAGCATGGACACGTGTCAACGCCGTGATATCTTTGAAAAACTATAAATTGGGCCTTTGGGATCATTTGAAACTCACACCAAATTCCTTGAGAATTATAGAGAGAAGTAGTGAGAGAAAGCGTGGAAACGTTTAAGAAGAAGTTCTTAAAGATATTCATCTTATGGTAATCTTAATGTTACAATGCATTTTTATAATTTTAATTTATTGTTTTATAGCTTTGCTTAGTAGTTATGCTGGTAAACTACACTAAAGGATTCACTAATCAAAACTTAAAATTTAGAAGAAATCTAAGTTGATTTTATTTTCAATATATGTAAACTTGTTTGAAATTATACGCTTTTAAAAAATGATTATTTTTAAAGAAACTGCTCGTTATTATGGAATCCTATTTAAGTAATTCCAAAGTCAGGCCCGATGAAGTTCTGTCTAGATGAGATGATATTTAAGTGGTGCCCCTGTGACCCTCCATCTCTGCTGGGAATAAATCCGAAAATGTTCTCTCTAGATGAGATGGTATTTAAGTGGTGCCCCTGTGACCCTCCATCTCTGTTGGGAATCGACTGATTAGGAAGAACTATGAATTGAATTTTTTAAATATGATGAATGAATATAAAAAATTTGAGAAATGGTTTTAGTAACCTTTTTCAGCAAGTTATTTTAGGATTAAAACACTATTTATAATTGGCTTTATTTAGAATGCGTAATTAAGCCTTTATTGTATTTGTTAGATTAACGTGTGATCCAAGACTTAATATCTATTTTCGAGCCTCTATTTTAGATGAGTACTCTATGTCATTTCCTGCACATTTAAATTATATGATATTATGCAAATTATATATTTTGTGAAATTCTTTTATTCTCAAAATGCATCTGATACCGATGATTGATTCATTTGTGATATGTTTATATCTCTCCATATAGACATAGTGATTGAAATGAGTAATGAAAATGAGATTGAATATTGGAAATAAGATTCGGCCTGAGGGACCTCTTTACTGACTGACCTTCCTAGTTGGGTTATCGCTGGTGTGCCCTAAATAAGGCGTTGTGACGAACTAGTTCGATTGACCCTCAACTACCGGAGAATAATACGGTAGAAGAATACGGAATTAGAGTGTACTTGGCCATCAAAATGATATGATGGAAAGAAAAATATATCACATTTGATTTGTTGCATTCGTCTTATTCCGAGCTATCCAATTGTGATATATATACTTTCATTTCAAAATATATATATATTTATTTACTGCAAGTTCCTATCCATATATGTATATGCCTGCTCTTTTGACTTGAATAGATATATATTTTCTGAAAACCCTGGAATAACTTGAGATTAAACCTCATTCGGCTTTTAGCTGATGTTGTATAAATAACCATTTTTCAGGAAACGTTTAGGCTCACGGATGGAACGAAAAAGGACTATATTGAAGATTTAGCTTTTAGAGCTCTTTTTGTAAAATGTTTATTTAGAGCATGTCTGGCTCTCTAGTAATAAGTTTTAAATTTTTCTCTTAAGTTTGTAACTCGTTGTTACTTTTAATATATACGAAGTTTCCTTTAGAAAGCTCTGATAACGTAATTCATTTACTTTCAGTATTTTACGATTCATAACCATGTGATCATATTTCTGTTGCATTTATTTAAGGAAACAATTAAATCGGAATATTTGTTACCTTGGTGGCATGTCAAGACACTCGTTCCCTACTACAAATTTTGGGATGGGGTCGTGAAAACACTACTTCCCCCAAGCCCTATATATACTTGTCATCTTCAACCTTGTAAGGGGATCGATCATAAAAAACCTAGTAAAAACTCTGCTTGTACGCAAAGTAGAGAGAGTGTGAGATTATGAGCATTGTATCCAAAGCCATTAGTGCCCATATTTAGTGGATCACACACTTACAGTAGATGTAGGCGTGATTGACTGAACCATTATACATTATTGTCTTCATTCCCCTTATCCTCCACTACACCAAATCTGCACTATTGTCACGGCACTGACCTTGACAAGTTGGACTTGTCAAGGTCAATGACCATGACAATTCGGGGCGAGACAATTTTTTTTGTCACGGACGTGTCACGGTCATAGACCGTGACAACCTCGTAAGAATTGTCACGGTCGTGGACCGTGACACGTTTAGTCACGATTAATAACCGTGATAAATTCTTGTCCCCTTTTTAAAAAAATGTCACGGTCATTGATCGTGACAAGTCCGTGACAACTTTTATCACGAGCTTGTCACGGTCAATGACCCTGACAATTATGGGCAGAATTGAAAAAAAATCTGCTCGGCAGTATGGCCACTGCCACTGCCCAGCAGTATATTTGTAGCTGTTATATCAACGTTGTACCTATTCAAATATCATATATCCAAATAAACTAGAGATAACGCAAATATACATTCAAAATAGAAACTATTTAAGAAGAAACAACATCACCATTAATTATCTCAAATCTACAAACTATTTAGCTGGAAAAGAGATTTTGTACCGCGACGCTCGGGGACACCTCCTTATCCTTCCCTTCTCGTCCGAATAGCCACATAAGTATCGAGCATATGTGGCCTACCCTCAGGGCCACTCCATGTCCCCTGAAATAAATAAAGTAAAATTAGTATCCGCCCCGCAAATATAGATAAATATAAATCGAAATTGACATATAAATATAAATACATTACCTGTAGTGTCACCCAAACAGCTAACTTGAGCTCATATGGCACCTCCTTCCAACTAATGTACCCCGGGCAATCGTGTCAAATATAATTCCCTTCATATTTGAACATTAAGAAATGCCATAATCCTATGGAGTTATGCGCTGCAAATTCCTTCCGACCGTTGTGTAGCCAAAAATCAGCAGTTGAAGTTGTCAATTCCACCTTTCAATGGTCTCCCATGTTTTATTAGAGGTTCCAAGTGGTGGGGTATGGAAAGTGAAATTGACAACTTCAACTGGTGATGTTTGGCTACATAACGGTTGTGAGGAATTTGCAGAGCATAACTCCATAGGATTATGGCATTTCTTAGTGTTCGGATAGACGAAGAGATTCAGTCTCCTCTCCACAAATAGGACACCCCAAATAACTATGTACTAATCACCTATGTCAACAACAAATATGTATCCCGTACTCCTTCTAATTCATCTACTCAATTAATTCATTTCATCAATTAAACTAACAATTAACGTATACAATTATTAATTTACTAATTTACACTAAGGGGCAATCCTACTTTCATATGAAATAGGCATTAATTATTAATTTACTTTCATCTAAAACTGTCTCATTTATTAATTATATTTTAGTGGATGTAATTATAGAATCTATGGATGGATTCAATTTAATCTTACTATGTGAATGTTTTTATCTACAATGAGTTAACCTTGAAACAATATATATTATCTCATAGAATCATCAAAACGCGATATTAAGAGAATTACAATGGTTCCTTGCCTTACCCCCCCCCCCCCCCCCCCCCCACACACACACACAAAAACAAATTGACAAATTCATGGGTTATTTCCAACATATAAACATCAAATACACCTAACAAACATACATAAACATATATTCACGAGTTAGTTTCAACAAAAGTGCAAAAAATTCAAGAACCCATATATATACAAATACAAAAATAAATAACTCGTGAATTTGTCAATTTGTTTGACAAATTCACGGGTTAATTCAAATACAAAAATAAATTCATGGGTTAATTCAAATACAAAAATACAAATTCATGGGTTAATTCAAATACAAAAATAAATTGACAAATTTATGAGTTATTTCCAACATATAAACATCATATAAAGATAAAAAAATACCACACGTATACAAATAACTCGTGAATATACCCCCTACCCCTACCCCCACCCTGCCCCCCTTACCCACCCCCACCCCCACCCCCATCCCACCCTGCCCCCCACACACGCACATATATACACACACACACATATATATACACACAAACATATATATAAACGGAAGAGAGAGAGAGAAATGAACCTGAAAGTAGAGAGAGAGAGAGAGAGAGAGAGAGAGAGAGAGAGAGAGAGCAGCGTAGAGAGAGATGTGGAAAAAGGAGGGAGGGAATGACTGGGGGGAGAAGGGGTAAGGGTTTTTGTTGCAGAAGTTGTCACGGCCGTGTCAATGTCCTTGACCGTGACAATTATTTAAAGAATTGTCGCGGTCAATGACCGTGACACAAAACGCGTGTTTTTTGTCACGGTCAATGACCTTGACAAGGGTGGCCGGCTGAAAGGTGACAATTTTGTCATTTTGGTGTAGTGCTCATCCCCTTCTATATACTTATACACATACATAACTCCATTGCTGCCATTGTTATTACTGTTTGAGCTCATCATCTCTTATTTGATTGAGCTAAATCTTAGCATCATCAGTTTGGCACCGTCTATGGGAACGAGAAGCTATCTCTTCCTTTATACAACTTGAACTCATCGAAAACTCTGATGGTGAACCAGTTCTCCCCCTTCGTGCAGAGCTATTTCACCACTGAAAGAGATCCATCAAGGTTCTCAAGCTCATCAGTCTTTTGATCATTCAACTCAAACATATGGCATCGGAGTTACCACCTCCTCATCCACTGGCTAGTAAAGTAGGACCTAGTTCCAGTCAGACACCACCTCGGTCTGAGGTGGCTAAGGTGGCTGCCGGCCTGAAATCTTTGGCAGCAAGTCAATAGGTTACGAAAGAGCAATTTGCAGCTCTTAGCCAAAACATACCGAGACCCCCCGGAGTCTTACCAGAGATGATTACTCCGGCTGCTGCGCCAGGACAACATAAGGCTAGGGGACCACCCCAAGCACCACGTAAAGACTTGCCACCTCCACAATGGCGGAGGGATGTTGCTGACCCCCGGTGTCTACGCCTGAGGAGGCAAGGAAACCCTTGCTCGGAGGATAAATATGCTGACATGGAAGTGGAAGAGGCTCCCATAGAATGTTGAGAGTCGTATGAGGTCTCCAACAATACTGTACGACCCGTCCAGGAGAGCAGAGGGAAGTGTGAGAGGCAGAATCCCGACGATCGCCCGAGAAGCTCAGCTTTTGATAGTCTGAGCAAAGGGTCGGCCTTTGAGAGGCTAGGCCCAGTAAATGACCTGAGGGAAAGATTGTCCAGATCGAGAAGTCTTGAAAGATCTAGAAGATAGGCAGTAGATGGTAGACCCCACGGGGGCCGACCCGACGGATGGGACGATGGTCAGGGGGAAGTGAACAGCCGACACAGACCGGCCGCAGCAGATCCCTCAGTTCACCCCAAAGAAGCGACAGGGGATAACATCGGCCAAGCCGACCCTAAGAGGCTCTGGAACGATTCGATCCCAAGGTTGGAGGATAAAATTGGTGATATCCTGAAAAGCCGAGACCCTCTTCAAAGAGGATACTCCATAGGCTCACCCTTTGTGGCGAAGATAGTTAACTTCCCAACGCCATCCAAGTTTAAGCCACCTGTGGTCACCCCCAGGGTATGATAGGAGTACCAACCCTGTCCATCATATTGAGATGTACCAATCAGCATCAGACATATACTCTATCTCAAACGAGATGAGGTGTCATGCTTTTTCCAGCACTTTGACCGGGGTCGTACATATCTAGTATACCTCTTTTCCAAAGAACTCCATTGAAAGCTTTAAGCAGCTAGCAAACCGGTTCATCCATAACTTTTGCTTCGGAGTGAGGACACAGAAGAAGACCACACACCTGCTTTATATTAAGCAAGGGAAGACCGATAGCTTAAGAGACTACATAGCTAGGTTTAACAAATAAAAGTTAAAGGTCGAAGACTACGAGGAAAGTATAGCCATGACAGTCCTCATTGGAGGACTCCAAAAGGGAAAGCTATTATGGAAGCTTGTTGAAGACCCCCCAAAGACAATGGCTGAGTTACTGGCAACAACGGGGAAGGTGATGAACGTTGAAGAGGCGATGGCTGCCAAATACGAAGATGAAAAAGGAGGCACTGGTGGGGGTAAGTATAAAAAAAAGATTAAGGAGGGGAGGAAAAGGCTAGCAGATGACAAATTCGTTGATTACACCCCACTAATGGTCAGTTGTGAACACATTCTGAATGAGATAACGAGCAGCCGATCCTTAAAATGGCCTGAGAAGTTGAGGGCACCTCCTCACAAGAGGAACAAAAACTTGTGGTGTGAGTTTCACCAAGACCATGGCCACTTGACCAATAAGTGTTTTGCTCTGAAAGATGAAATTGAAAAAATGCTAAAAGAAGGGAAGTTAAGAAAATACGTGGACAAGGGTGCCTTTAAGAGGGGCCGAAGGGACGACCTTATGAAGAAAAGAAGCGATGCATGCAGAGAAGATCCCCCCAACAGAAGAGACGACCCTTCAGAGGATGATGATGATCCCGACCTCCCACCAAGAGATGACCACGACCCTGTGAAAATACTCAATATGATCTCGTTCGGTGTTAGAATGATCTCCGGCGGCCTAGCCGGAGGAGGATCAGAAGTCGCCGACAAGAAGGCCCATGTAGCTGAAGCTAAGGCAGTAACAAAAGTTGTGCATTCAACCTCCATCGAAGTCAAGCCAGAAAAGAGGAAGAAGGTTGACATGGATACCCTGATCGTGGGTTTCTCAAGGATGGACTTCAAGGGACTCTTCGCCCCGTATGATGACCCTCTTGTCATCACCACCAGGGTACACGAATGCGAGGTGCCAAGGATCTTGGTAGATGGGGGGAGTCCTGCGAATGTGATGTTCTGGCCATGTTTTAAAGCCTTGGGACTCAGCCATGCAAAACTGGTCCCATACCATCATCCATTGATTGGGTTCAGTAGGGAAAGAGTTTATCCCCTAGGACTGTATGAGGTTGATGTAAGAATGGGAGACGAGTGGCCAAGATGGATTACCAAGAGGGTCAATTTTTTCGTGATGGACGAACACGTCTTCTCAGCCTGTAATATCATACTGGGATGAGTATCCCTCATAGAATTTGAGGTCGTGCCTTCCACGGTCCACCAGATGATAAAATTCCTGACCCCTTATGGGGTAGGGGAAGTTTAGGTAGACCAGACAACGATAAGGGAATGCTACTTCAACTCTGTCGAGGAAAGAGAGGCACACAAGAAGGCAACTACTACTTACAATATTGACACCCTGGACCTCAGGGATGAAACAAAGCTGAAGAAATGAGAAGCTGCAGAAGAGGTAGAATCCATCATCCTCAATGAGGATGAGAAAAAAAAAACGTCCAAGTTGGCAAAGTTCTGAAGACAAATATAAAAGAAAACCTCATCAAGCTGCTAAGGAGAAGACATAACGTCTTTGCATGGAGTCATGCAAACATGCCAGGAATTGACCTCGATATCATGTGTCACAAGCTCAACGTGGTGGAGGACGCGAACTCAATAAAGCAGAGGAGGAGAATTTATTCTCGAGAAAAATATGAAGTTATAAGGGATGAGGTCAAGAAGCTGGAAGAGGCTGAGTTTATCAGGGAGGTCATCTATCCCGAATAGCTGTCTAACGCGGTCATAGTCCCTAAAGTCAACGAGAAATGGAGGATATGGGTAGACTTTATTAACCTCAACAAATATTTCCCCCAAAATAGTTTCGCTATTCCCCGCATTGATCAGATGGTGGACGCTACTGCAGGCCATGAGCTAATGAGCTTCATGGATGCATATTCGGGCTACAACCAGATCTTCGTGAACCCTGAGGACTAAAAAAATAACTTTCATTACCAACAAGGGAACATACTATTACAGGGTTATGCCCTTTGGCTTAAAGAATGCGGGGGCAACGTATCAGCGCCTTGTGAATAAAATGTTCGAATACCAAATCGGGAAGTCTGTGGAGGTCTATGTAGATGACATGTTGACCAAGAGTTTGAAGGCCAAGGATCATGTGGCCGACCTTGAGAAGACCTTTGACACTATGGATAGGTACCGAATGAAGCTCAACCAGCCAAGTGTGTCTTTGGGGTCGGGGCAGGAAAGTTCTTAGGGTTCATCGTCAATCAAAGAGGTATCGAGGCCAATCCTGAGAAGATAAAGGCTCTGTTAGAAATGAAGCCCCCCAAGACCATTAAAGACGTTTAGAGGCTCACAGGACGAGTGGTCGCTTTTAATATGTTCGTATCCAAAGCCACAGACAAGTGTCTACCATTCTTTAAAGTTATCGGAAAGGCTTTTGAATGGAGCAAAGAGTGTGATAAGGCTTTCCAAGAGCTAAAGTCATACCTAGGGTCCCCCTTACTCTTATCACGTCTAGTGCAAAGCGAAATATTATATGTGTACTTAGCCGTTTCGGAGTCAGCCATCAGCGCTGCTATTGTGAGAGAAGAAGACGGAGTGCAGAAGCCGATGTATTTCAATAGTAAGGCACTCCAAGGGGCAGAGCAAAGGTATCTTAGGATGGAGAAGTTGGCATATGCTTTGATTCATGCCTCAAGGAAGGTGAAGTCGTACTTCCAATCCCATACAATGGTCATCCTAACCGATTCCCCTCTTAGGCAGGTCATACACAAGCCAGAAAAATCAGGAAGGATAATGTCCTGGGCCATAGAGCTGGGAGAGTTTGATATTGTGTATCAACCTAGGGTGTCCATCAAGGGTCAAGCATTAGCAGATTTTGTGGCTGAATTTACTTGGGAAGAGGATGAGTCTGAAAATGAGAACCTCGAGAAGACAAATATCCAGCAAGGCAGAATTATTGACCCCTCCAAAGATAAGGCTGACACAAGCATCACTAGAGAAAAAGTTATCGAGAACGAGGAGGGAAGATACCTCTTTAGACAGGGATCCCTCACTGAGGGAAATTTCTCAGAGGAACATGTTGTGTGGAATCTATTTGTTGATGGGTCCTCTTACGAGAGCGGAAGTAGAGCTGGATTAATAATATCAACACCTGATGGCACGAATATTAAGTACGCTCTGAGGTTCAACTTTAAAGCCTCCAACAACGAGTCTGAATATGAGGCCTTGATAGTAGGCCTCTCCTTGGCTAGGTCTCTTAGTGTTGGCCAGATCTTGGTCCATAGTGATTCAAGACTGGTGGTGAATCAGATACTAGGAGCATATGAGGCTAAAGATGAGGGAATGGTCAAATATCTTACAAAAGTAAAGTCACTGTTGAAGAGCTTCAGAGAAGTAAAGTTGAAGAGGATACCTGGGCTGGATAATGGTCGAGCCAACGCACTTGCTAGGCTAGCCTCAGCAACTAGGACATATCATGAGAACAATTCCAGTGGAAATTTTGCTTCGACCAACGATTGAAGATGCAGATGGAACACTTAGCCCTTGCTTAAATATAAGCAGGTAAGCTTAATGTATGGACCTTCTAATCAGATACATTAAAGAGGGGGAGATGCCAAAAGCAAAACAAAAAAGAAAAAAGTTGAGGTACAGAGTTGTGAAATTCACTGTCATCAGAGACACCTTGTACAAAAAGGGATTCTTGCTCCCTTTGCTCAGATGTGTGCACCCGTCGGAGGTCCTATGTATCTTGCAAGTTGTGCATGAAGAGTCTTGTTCAAGCCATATTGGGGGTAGGTCATTAGCAAAGAGGATAGTCACCCACGGATACTGGTGGCCGACCTTGGCAAATGATGCTACGACATACGTGAAGAAGTGCGATAAATGTCAGAGGTTCGCCACCATCCCTCATCAGCCCCATCATCCTCTTACCTCCATCACATATTATTCCATTTGCAGTATGGGGAATAAATTTGGTAGGCCCCTGCTTAGGGCTATCAATAACTATCGATACTTGATCATAGCAATTGATTATTTTTTAAAATGGGTGGAGGCTGAGCCAATGGTCATAATCACCGAGCAGAAGACCTTCCAGTTCATCTGGAAGAACATCATATGCAGGTATGGTCTCCCCAACACCCTCATCTCAGATAACGGGACTCAATTTGAGAATGTCTCCCTGTAGAAATACTGCGAAATAGTGGGGGTTAAACAATTATTATCTACCCCAGGTCGACCTCAGGCTAATTGGCAAACTGAGGTTACAAACAGAAAAATCCTAGACGGGATAAAAAAAACTCGAGGAGGAAAAAGGAATATGGGTTGAGGAGGTACACGTTGTGCTATGGGCCTACAGGACAATAGCAAAAACTCCTACCAGGAAAACCCCTTTTATGTTGGCATATGGCTCAGAAGCCGTCATTCCCACCGAAATTGGGTTTCCTACTCACAGAGTTCAAATGTATGACTCCCCAGAGAAATATGGAAGAAAGGAGACTTGATCTAGACTTGATCGAGGAGAGAATAGAAGACGTTGAGATAAGACAAGCAATCTACCAGCAGAGGACTGCCAGGTTTAACAATCTGAGGGTAAAGCAAATGCCAATCGCTGTAGGAGACCTAGTCCTCAAAAAGACATGGCAGAAACCTAACAAGCTCCACCCAAATTGGCATGCCCCATATAGGGTCATTGATGAAGTTATCCCTGGAACCTATAGACTAGAGAACCTTGAAGGAGAACCCTTTTCGAATCCCTCGAATGCAGATCATCTGAAGAAATACTATAAATAATGTTGTAGATAATGTCCTATCAAATAATAGTTGTAATGAATGTGTTGCTTCATAGAACACTTGAAATGTTAAGAGAATATTATGTTGGCCCCTCATCTTATGTTCGTCAATTTAGATATCTGTTGGGGTAATTCATGTTAAGCCATAAAACATCATCTCTGGTGAAATAGGGCTAAATGCTCTATAGTGATACGACAACATGAATGGGGACCACCTCATCATCACATTGTCAATAACATCGAGGAGCATTTGGGATTAAAACACCATTAGTTTGGTGGATAACCACACTCGGCTAAGATGAGGGTGAATGGTAGGGACGACCCTCCATTCACTCTCAAGAAAGACGATGGTGGACTTATGTTTAAAAACATCATTAGTTTGGTAGAAACTACCCTCGGCCAAGATGTGGGTGAATGGTAGGGACGACCCTCCATTCACTCTCAAGAAAGACGAGGGTGGACTTATATTTAAAAACATTATTAGTTTGATGGATAACCACCCTTGGCTAAGATGAGGGTAAATGGTAGGGACGACCCTCCATTCACTCTCAAGAAAGACGAGAGTGGACTTATGTTTAAAAACATCATTAGTTTAGTGGAAACTACCCTCGGCTAAGATGAGGGTGAATGGTAGGGGCGACCCTCCATTCACTCTCAAGAAAGACGAGGGTGGACTTATATTTAAAAATATCATTAGTTTGGTGGATAACCACCTGTTAACGCAAAAATTCTCCATCTACGAGGACCAATCAGAAAAGGACACATGTCATCCTACGTGGCAATATTTGACACCCGAGGAGAGTTGGTCGGCATCCGAGGAGAGTTGGTCGGCACCCGAGGAGTGTTAGTCGGCACCCGAAGAGAGTTGGTCAGTACCCGAGGAGAATTAGTCGGCACCCGAGGAGAGTTGGTCGCCACCCGAGGAGAGTTAGTCGGCACCCGAGGAGAGTTGGTCGGCATACCAACCAGGAAGATCAAAGGATAACTATGCATTTAATGTGCATTAATGAAGATGACAGCGCATTTAATGAGCCTTAATGTACATTTATACTGTATTAATAGATGACAACACATAGCATACCAAGCAATTCAACAATTAGATTCGTTGAATGTAGACATAAATGTCTACATACAATGAATCTCTTTATCTCCCATCACTATAAATACATGTATTCCCTTAGCCAAGAGGAGATCGGGGGGGAACCTAGAAATCCCATACACAAGATACACATCATTTCTCTCTCTACACCCTATGGTGCTATTATAAACCCCAAGGAATAAAATAACAGTGGACGTAGGCTTTATTCATAGCCGAACCGCTTTAAAAATCTTTGTCTCTTATGTGATTGATTGGATTGCTTTTATCTCTTTATCTGTGATCATAAAAATGGGATTCGGTCCAGTTTTTTGCATCAACAGATTGGCGCCGTCTGTGGGAAACGTGTTACAAGCATTGTTCTCCATCAAAAAGTTTTTTTATTTTCTCTATGTATAATGAATTATATATTCTACATACATTTTTTGATTCAATCATGATTTTTATGTTTATATACATAAATTAATTGTCCAATTTTTATCTGCAAAATGTTGCATATCATGATTTTTAAATCATAACTGTTTGATTCACTCTTATTTAGAAATCTGAAAAATAGTGGATTTCATAAATCATAACTTTTTGCTTGATTCCCAAGTTTCAATTTTATATCATGGAATAAATATTTTAAATGATTACATATACCAATATATACGACGATGATAAGATTTGATAATTTTCATTGTTGATTTTTGAAAGATCTTTGATGACTATTCAAATTCCCATTATATTTTTAATCAGAGAATTGGAAAAGGTTAAAGACAATAAAAAGTTTTCTCATGGAAATCATGACCCAGATCTATTTTCTCTCTCTTTAAGTTTGAGTCTCTTTGCATTCATTTTTATGAACTATATACTTAATTTGGTTCATCTTCCATCTATGTCAATAAAGTCAAATTGATTGATTTTTGATATAAATTTGGTAATAACTTCGATCATTCACCATATTTTTATCTTTCCAAATAGGGGATAGGAAGGGATCAATATAAAAAATAATTTTCTGTCACCTGAAAAATCATTACCCACCTCTTGTAAAAGATGATCAATAAAATAATCATGACCATATCAAGACTCTGGGCACAAATTTGATATGTTGGCCCCTCGTTCATCACATCACAGGGTTTCTTTGTCGAAATCACACAATCTAGTGGATTAGATAATTATTCATTTAATTAACATTCTTAATGCTTAAATTTTACATCGAATGTTATTTTTCTGATCTAAGGATTCGAGATATTCTGGTCATCCATCCATATTGTTGGTCGCCATCATCTTGGGCCATCTTTTATTAAAGGGAATCTTAACCAGACCATTTTTGTTTGTCGGAGATAAGATGTGAAGATCCATCAGCAACGTTGAAATAATTTTATCCAACTACGAGGTATCTTATTATTGGTCCGAGCCCCATATTGTAGCTCGGTAGAACTAATTGCAGGTCGATGATCATATACTTCTTGATCGGCGACATCTCAGTCTTGTTCGGAGAGTTCAATTTACTGGTCGGCAACTATCCAACCATCCACTTTTTGGTTGGTAACATCTAATGTTGTTCGGTGCTATCAATGCACCATTTTTGTTGATCGGCGAAATTGCTCAGCTGGTCGGGGACCATTTGCTTCTTGGTTGACACCATATATTCTATAACTTGAGATATCCTTAAATGTTGGTCGGCAACATCCATGCCGTTTCTCGGCAGCAGTAGAATCTTGGGGTATTAAAAAATGCGGAGCACCCCAGATGTTTCTTTAAACACGAGTTCAACTTGGGGGTAAACTGGGGGCTTAAGTTTTTTTTAAAACTTGTGATCACCCCAAAAAATATTTTTAAAGCCAAGTGATAAATAATTTTAAACAACAACTTATACCTGATTAGTTGTTGGAGATTAAATAACTTTACAAAAAACTCTACGGCTTATTTATGATGCATATCTGATAAAAATTTGTCCATCTCACACACATTTGGCACAAAAATATTATTTCATATTTTGAAATTTTTATTATTTTATGCTGATACACATCACATATTGTTTGGCTGAATAATTATTCTCATGATAATAATTATTTCCCCTAGTCTCGACAGGTGCTCGGGCAGCCTATTAAAATTTCATAGGGACGAGATTCAATCCCGATGAAAGCTCTCGTAAACCTTTGGAAAAGTAGTATTGCTCGACATCAGGCAATTGTGCCTCGACATATCAGCCAACATATATTATTTCATTTTTTGAAATTAATATTTTTATTTCTCAAACATATACCTATCATATATTTATTGAATGATTAAATTATTCTCACGACTGATCAATTCAGGCTACACAAATAGTAGAGCAAGATATCAATTTTTACAGGTACAAGACTCAACGCCGACGAATGCTCGGAAACAATCTGGAAACTATTATCATTTCACCTCAGTGAGGCATTATATATTTTATTATTAATCGGAGATATCGGCTCAAGCAAAAATTATTCTATATCCCTTGGGATTCATATTGTATATTCATGTCAACATGGAACTCGGCGAGATACTTATTATCATGTTCAGCTCCGAGAACTATAACATTTATTATATGTCACCCCCAACGGATAGTTGGTCGGGGTAATTCTTATTTATATGTAGGCCCAGCAAAGTTCTCGGCCATATTCTTACGTTCTGGAAAATATTATTCTTATTCGGCATTATGCAATTGTACCTCGATAAGATACTTATTCAGCTTCGAGGAGAATTACAACATATATTATATGTCACCCCCAACGGATAGTTGGTCGGGGTAATTCTTATTTATATTCAGGCCTGACAACGTTCTCGGCCATATTCTTATGTTCTGGAAGATCTTATTCTTGTTCGGCATTATATGATTCTACCTCGACAGATCAACGAGGCACTTTATTATTTTTAATTATTCTTTATATCTATTTGGATGCATATTCTATTCTTATTTCAGCAAGGAGGTCTCCAACATATATATTATCTTATTCCCAACAATCTGTTGGTCAGCTCCAAGGATGTCTCCAGCATTTATATTATCTTATTCCCAACAATCTGTTGGTCAGCTCCAAGGATGTCTCCAGCATTTATATTATCTTATTCCCAACAATCTGTTGAGGAGGTCTCCAGCATTTATATTATCTTATTCCCAACAATCTGTTGGTCAGCTCCGAGGAGGTCTCCAACATTTATTATATCTTATTCTATTCCCAACAATCTGTTGGTCAGCTCCGAGGAAGTCTCTATCATTTATTATCAAAAATGTATTCCTCCGGGAAGTAAAACTTGTATTCCTCCGGGAAGTAAAACTTGTATTCCTACGGGAAGTAAAACTACGTATTCCTCCGGGAAGTAAAACTATGTATTCCTAAAAATGCCAACTTATGTTGGTTAGGAAGTAAATCTATTCCCAAAAATGTCAACTCAGGTTGGTCGGAAATAAGAAGCTGTCAACTACAGTTGGTCGAAAACATTTAATGAGTATGTGAAAGCGATCAAGCAAAAAGCATTCAAAGTTCACATTCCACACTTGGGGGCTTCTATTACAGATATATTTGTTCATTCGGTGGCACATTCTTATAACATCATGCAGTCGAGCATCAAATTCAACTCCACAAACTCACACGGTCGGGGCCCCGACCAATCATCATTCAGGAGTTGTTTTTCTTGCCCAGGAATTATTTTTGATATTGAAGTTCAGGAGGTATATTGAAGTTCAAGAGACGCATTCAGAAGTTCAGGAGGCGCATTCAGAAGTTCAGGAGGCATATTCAGGAGTTATTATGCACATACTATTGAAGTTCAGAAGTCAAATTCAGCATCTACAGCACTGAGATCTTTACTACTACTATCCCGACCAACATTGAAGAAGAAGTTGTATAAAAATGTTTCGAAGTCCACCATAAACTTGTACTAATCATATTGAAGGTTGGGTTCAAAAGCTAGTATGTTACTTGACAAAGTATTCAGAGGATCATAAATCAGAAGAATCAAGAACGTGAAGTTAGCACTCAGTTGCTCGGCACAGGAGGCAGTTGGTCGGCTAGCAAACCAATCAACATACTTGAAGATTATGACAAGCTACAAGCTGCATACTATGGCATGGTTGCATCCAAATTCCCAGGGGTGATACATAGCACACAGAGTTCCTCAAAAGAAAGATTAGCAACCATCGATCAGCCTGCATCATATGTCGTCCATGAGATAATGCACTTTATGTTGAACAAATTAAGAAGGTAGATCAAGAATTTCACGAGCACAGAACAACACTGCAGAATAAATACTCCATCCTTTCAAGTAAACCATCAAGCATGGAGCATTGGGGGCTTCTGTTAACGCAAAAATTCTCCATTTACGAGGACCAATCAGAAAAGGACACATGTCATCCTACGTGGTAATATTTGACACCCGAGGAGAGTTGGTCGGCATCCGAGGAGAGTTGGTCGAAATCCGAGGAGAGTTGGTCAGCACCCGAGGAGTGTTAGTCGGCACCCGAGGAGAGTTGGTCAGTACCCGAGGAGAATTAGTCGGCACCCGAGGAGAGTTGGTCGCCACCCGAGGAGAGTTAGTCGGCACCCGAGGAGAGTTGGTCGGCATACCAACCAGGAAGATCAAAGGATAACTATGCATTTAATGTGCATTAATGAAGATGACAGCGCATTTAATGAGCCTTAATGTACATTTATACTGTATTAATAGATGACAACACATAGCATACCAAGCAATTCAACAATTAGATTCGTTGAATGTAGACATAAATGTCTGCATACAATGAATCTCTTTATCCCCCATCACTATAAATACATGTATTCCCTTAGCCAAGAGGAGATCGGGGGGGAACCTAGAAACCCCATACACAAGATACACATCCTTTCTCTCTCTACACCCTATGGTGCTATTGTAAACCCCTGGGAATAAAATAACAGTGGACGTAGGCTTTATTCATAGCCGAACCACTTTAAAAATCTTTGTCTCTCATGTGATTGATTGGATTGCTTTTATCTATTTATCTGTGATCATAAAAATGGGATTCGGTCCAGTTTTTTGCATCAACACTGCCATCGGCTAAGATGAGGGTAAATGATAGAGATGACCCTCTATTAACTCTCAAGAAAAATGAGGGTGGACTTATGTTCAAAAACATCATTAATTTGGTGGATAACTACCCTCGGCTAAGATGAGGGTGAATGGTAGGGACGACCCTCCATTCACTCTCAAGAAATACGAGGGTGGAATTATATTTAAAAACACCATTAGTTCAGTGGATAACTACCCTCGGCTAAGATGAGGGTGAAGGGTAGGGACAACCCTCCACTCACTCTCAAGAAAGACGAGGGAAGAATTAATGTTTAAAAAACACCATTAGTTTGGTGAATAACTACCCTCGGCTAAGATGGGGGTGAATGGTAGGGACGACCCTACATTCACTCTTACCCTAGCCGAGTCGCATCAGCACGAATCATAAAAATGGCACCATTGTGGACTAAAGTAAAAGGAGGGAACTTGCATTACAAAAATAAAGAGTTACAGTACATGTCCAAAAGAAAAAAATACAAGCTTTACAAGTAGAGGGTATAGGCCACAAACGGCCACCCTAAGGAGCAACATCGGAAGGTAAAGGCCTGGTATCATAGGGCAGAGTCCCTTCGACAACCACAGCAGATGGCTGATCCTCAGATGTACCGGTTCCTTTAATATTTATATAAGATTCCACGTGAGCTAGAGCCTCAGAGATCAGGGGTCGTCTAGCTCCACTGCCTCTAAAGAAGGACGGATAGACGATACTACGTCAGTATATTTCAAGACAACCCACCGACAGGCAAGACCGAAGCGTTAGAATTCGTCGGAGAGTTTGTAGGCCTCCACAACATCGGCCTCGGCCCTTTGGACAACTACATCAATATCATTTTTGAATTGGATTCCCTAGTTGGTCAAAGCCTCGTCCTTACCTACTATAGGGCCGTCCTTCAGTTTCAGCTGAGTAGCATGCTCCTTTATAAGCTCGTTCAGAACCCTCGCATGCTCGACCTTCACATTCTCCAGCTCTGCTTTCACAATATCCAACTCAGTCTTCAAGTTGGCCTCATGTTGAATAGCTCTCTCGGCCTCATGAAACTTTCGTTCTCAGCTATCCACTTCGTGGCAGAGGTAAAGGCGCAGACAGACTGTAAAAGATGAGAGAAAGGTTATATTGAATGGTCGAGGGAATAATTTGTAAAATATTGGTGAATCAAAATTGAAGAGATGAATGAAATACCTGAGCCAGAGTATGAAGCCCAAAGTCATAAACCTTGGTCGGGGGCATCTTGGCCAAAAATTCATAATCTGCAGCCGATGGTGCTGAGAACATGGAGGACTTGGCAGCTCTCAGGTTGGCAATTAAAGAGGAAGGGTCGGCCTTTAGGAAGGTCAGATTGGACGACCAGTAGGAGCCCACGCACGAGGAAGAACTAGTTCCCTCGGAGTTTGTCTGTGGGACCTCCACCCTGGCCCTTGCATGTGAATCAGGCCGAGTACTAATATGGGATTCTGGCTCCTTCCGCTTACGGGTCTCAATGGTCGGATCCAGTGGGGTCGGCCCCACTGACTTTGTCTTCTTATGGGTCAGCTGAGTCTCCTTACCCTTCTTTTTACTCAGGCCACGCCAGACATCAAGCTGGGGGCAGTCATTTCCCAAAGTTGATTAGATATGTTTGGAGGCCGACCTGAAAAAATGAGACGATACATCAGAAACAAGCAATAATAATGAGGAAACACTAGGAAAGAAATCAAACAAAAATCAACTCATATAATTATGTCAATGGGCCGACCCTCACACTAACTTCTTTGAGGAAACGAGGGGTCATTAAATCTTTAAACTTGGGAATCTCACCCGCTTTCCCTTGTTCCCTAAAGTAGTCGGCTATTGTCCTTTCATCCGAGTTAAGTCCAGGGTCTGACATTTTACTTTTATGGAGGGGTTAGACCATTCCCTTGGGACCCTCGGACTGTCTTCAACAGGCGCACCCCCGACGGGGAATTCCCAGTCCCCCAAAACAAAGAAGAACCTTTTCTTTCAATCACGGTTGGAAGTTTGTGCTACGTGGAGAAGTTTTTTGTCTGACCGCCAAGCCCCTAGATGGAAATATCCAGGTTGCTTGGTGATAGAGCGGGGCTTCGCCGCAGCGCGAGAGTCACCTGCGCGCCGGTCGTTTTATATTTGGCTCACCTGAACTATACAAAAACCTAAATTACGACTACACTCAACTGGTGAGTACATCGGTAAGTCGGGTACCGAATCCACAGGGAATGTTCGATAGATCGCAACAGATTATTAATCCGGGAATAAAAGTGTAAAAGGTGATTAGAAACTAAAAAGGAAAAGATGCATAAAAGAAAATATGAATCTAGGCGAGTGTATTGAAACTAGATTAACAAAGCGAGTAAAACTATAGGTTGCGTCAAATATCCCTCACCCGAATTAATTAGTATAAAATGGTTACATGGGTCGACGAGTTATTACAAGTGCGTCTCATTTCGACAGTTAATTAAATCAAGGGTTGTTACGCCCTAAATCATCATAAAAGCCTAATAAGATTTTGGCGTCAACAAATATCCCGGAAATTACGCGCGAAAGGTCGTAAGCACGGGACATACATGATATGCCCCGTCAAATCTCCTAGGCGTAATAACTAGGACAACGCACCCGAAATAGACCCGTAAACACCATCACCAAACCAAAGCAATGCGTCAACTCGAGTGAGTTCAATTCAAGCACAACCTAATTTAAATTACCTAGAAAGCATGTTAAAAACGCGGTAAATGGAAAGCGTAAATAAACGCAGTAAATCTGTACTAGAAAGCGTGTAAATCAAACATGTAAACCTAAATTAGAAAGCTTGTAAATTAACTAGAAAGCAAGAAATGAAGAAATACAAATTATATCAACGGAGAGGATGATGAATAGTCAACATTCAAGCCCAAAAGTGTGTCAATCCAAGAAGAAATGAAGAAGAACTAAGAAAATCACCCAAACCCTAACCTATTTTATCTTCTAAAACTCTCTAAAAATGTTCACACCTGTTTATTACAACAAAATTCGTTTAAGTAGTAAGTTAGAATAAAAGAAAAAAAGAAAGAAAATGAAAAGAAAACATCTGCAGGAAAAAACAGGGGATTGATCGATTGACCCCTGTGGTCGATCGATCGACTTTTAAAATCGTGGCAAAAATATGAAGGGTCGATCGATCGACACCCAGGCTCGATCGATCAAGCAGGGCAGCCTGCAGTTTCCCCTGGTTTGGCATGTAATTCTTCTCTGCTCAAATTTGTCATACGGACTCGGAATCGCGCACCGTTCACGGCCACGCGAAGCTAGCGAGGAGGGCTACAACTTCCGTGTAGATGTCGGGCCAGGTACCCAAGCTGTAAAATGACCGAATTGCCCTTGAACGTGCGATTGTGTACGAAAATTGCGCGAAATGCATCCGAATCCCATACTTGGTACCTAAATACCTACAAAAGCCCAATTATACCTCAAATAGCATGTTAACAATATAAACAGAGGTTGTCTGGTTAACATGCTTAAATATAGAGATTAAGGCACCCGAGGGGGCTAAAATGCGTAGGTTCGACGGATGAAATACGCGATATTTGCGTATTTTCACATCCCCTAACTTACACATTGCTAGTCCCTAGCAATGAAATAGGATGTAACAAGAACAACAAGCACCAAAAGCAGGATAAATAAAAAAATTTGGTATAAAAGCATAAAGCCACTTTCGCGGGCGATTCGATTGCATTCAGCGTATGCAATAAGCCGTTAAACCCCTAGGTTACCCTAGTAGACGAGTGTCGTCTCGTGAGGGTTTTCAGTGATGGTACCCAGAAACATCATAAAGTTTCCTCAAAATATGCCCAATCAAGTATGACAAACTCATCAATGCGAACAAGATTTCAACATGTTATTAACATAGCAAACGAATTCGCCTGAGAAGTCCGTAGTTATTAACATTATCGAATGCACCTCAATGAATTGAAACTCTAACATGTGGGAGGGGAGTGAGTATATGCAAACTATGATTTGGCGAAAAACTTAAATAACTCGGATACTAAATATCGAAGTATGCATAAAAGTTAATCCTCACGGGCATTACACTCATCAAATGAATTCACTTGAAATAGGGAGGTAACACACGGGACATGCAGACATAAGGAGTAAATGTAAAGGGAAACTAGGTCGCGCATATATCACAATTGAAGAACGCTATATAGGAAATAAAAATTACAATCTCAGTGAAAGGATACCGCACATATAAAAGAGGGGAAATGCATTTTCACTGATTATCAACACTATTTAAACATTTGAATTTCATCAAACTAAGATCACATAGGACTTTAATATGGTTGTAATGTAGGCTAGGTTAAGGTACGAAATGAAGGGGATGTATATACGGATTCAAAGTGTTTGGGGATGAAACTTGGGAAAATGGGAAAAAGTGGGCAATTTCAAAATTGGACAAATGATTTCCAAACGAGCATTAGATATAACAATCGAGAGAGTAACAAGGATTATTGTATCACATACAAACACTATAAACAACTTTCTCTTTCTTTTTCTTTTCTTCTTTTTCTCATTTTTTTCTTTTGTTTTTAATTTTCTCTTTTTCACTCTTTTTCTTTTCACTTCTTTCTCTTTTCATACTCAAATTACAACCACAACACAATAATAACATTTAATTCCAAGTAACAATCCAAACTAAGATATGTAAAGTAATATGTATGGTATAAAACTCCAATTAGGAGTTGGATATGGGATTTTGGGTAATGAAAAGAAAGGCAAGTATTTAGGCTCAAGTGGGTTGACTAGGGAACATATAAAGGGTGAGGTCAAGGTCATATGGGTGATATATCAAAGATGGCCTATGATCATTTCAAAAAGTATACGCAATTCTCGAGTCAAACAACATATGAAAATCATGCTCAAGTAACACATTTCAAGTATGAACTCAATTAATGAACGGTCAATGAAAGAATAAAGAGATTACCAACGACTGTAACGTTTTCAAAGAGGAAAGAAAAGTGTATACACTCACAAATGAAGATAAGTCTCTAATCTCACTCGGTTTAAGTATATACAATGCAACAAAAGCATACCGAGTTATAAAAATCTTAAACCAAATCAATATAACAAGAATGGTGCATGTGCTCACGCATTAAAGTTTAATTCATGAAGTTATTCATAATATTAATGATTTAGGACTAAAGTCTAATAACTTCTAAAATCGAGAACATGCATCGTTGAATTATCTATTTGATCGGGCAATTATTAAAAATTTATCATCGGAAACAAGGGCAAAATGGCCAACAAAGGAGAAAAAAGAATGAAAATATTTTTGAAAATTTTCAAATTTTTAACAAAAACATGCTTTGTAACTAAATTGTAATCAAATTCAAGGACTAATCAGCAAAATGGATAGAATATCCTACACCCCCTAACTTAAATGTTGCATTGTCCCCAATGCATCCATTAAAGAACACAACACAAAGATAGAAAAATAATGATATTACCCAAGCATGGAGCGATCTCGATAAGTACAAGTCCAAATGAAGCTGCAAAACAAGTTAGTACAAAGCATATGAAGAATATGTACCGATGTATTAAGTTAAGAGAATCTATGTCACAAGTCACAATAATATAAAGGGGTGAAGTGCAAATACTAGATAAATTGATGGTGAACTTTTTAATTTTATAAAATGGAAGGTCACACACATCAAAATCCAATAAACAACCACAAACTACATTTTCATTTCCCATTTCATGAGTTCAATACAAAATCACTTAATACATTACAACTAGTGAAATAAAAGAAATACAAATAAAAATAAAAAGTACAATATAATATCCGATCCCATAATGCCAAAAATGACCCAGTACAACAGCAGCCTAATGGCCAGAACCACTAGGATCAGAAGGGTCCTGAAAATGAGGAGGTAGCGCTGTGTCGGAATCATGCCGCTGCAAATAAAGATATCTCATCATCTGCTGCATCATCATGTACTCATGTTTGTGCTGCGCTCTAGCCTGCCTCTGCAGGGCCCACTCCTGCCGCTGCTCGGCCCACTCCTGCCGCTGCTCGGCCTGAAACTGGTCCAGGCGGGATACCCATGCAGCCCACCTGAGCTGGGTCTCCTCCCAGCGCTGGTCCTGCATGGCCTGGAATGCCTCAAAGCGGGCATTATAATCAGTGTGTGGCGCGCGAGAACCCTCACCCTGCTCTATCCCCCTAATCTCGTCCTCCTCGGCGTCCAGCTCATCAGCCACCTCCGCCCTCTGTCTTTTGCTGCGCGTTTGCCCGCACCCGTGCTTCAGCATCTTTAAAATATTGTCCTTGGAGAGAAGCTCGAGTGGCTCGTGCTTGCGATCAGCGTCAAACTCTAGGCAACCGTGCGATAAACATATCCTCGTAATGAGGGCAGGAAAAGGAAGAGAAAACCTCCGGGCTATCTCCTTAGCCGTCGCGCACATCATATCCAGAAAGATATTGGGCAAGATGATATTGCCCAAACCATTAATCAGCGCGTAGATCAATGCGGCGTACTTGTGACGAACCTCTGACCGGTTGTTCGTCACCATAAAAGAGTGGACATTAATGTAGTGAAGTAACCTCGGTAAGTCCTCCATTGCAGCCGAGCAAAAAGCACCCTTTTTCCATGCCTCGCCCGGTGCAAGGGCCTCTATCAATGTCCCACGGCCGAAGATGTTCCCATTCATAAAACTGATCGAGTCCCCGGGGTTTGGCACACCCATGTAGTCAGCCAAGTCTGAAATGCTGAAAGGTATCCTCACCCCACGGACCATAGCCTAATAAGTAGTCGGCCCATCCCCCTTTACCTCTACCAACGTCGCACAAAATATCCGGACTAGCTCTTCATTGATGCGCCGGTTGGTAGTGAGAAAGGGCTCCCATCCCTGACGGCGCAAAAGAACACGCGCCTCCCTCGGTATATGCTCAATGGTCCACGCAAAATGATACCCAAGTGGACGCTTGGATGTGTGTAAATGGGCGCGACACCAATCCCGCTCCTGATCGCAGCGGAACCCCTCAACGCCCCCGACGGGTAAGCACCTAGTATATTTGTATTTTTTTAGTTGGGCCATTTCAACCTACAAAACAAGAATTACACAATACAAAAAGGGATTGTAAGCACAATTAATGGTTAGTTAGTGTACAAGTTGAAATGGGGGTGCAAGTGCGCAAAATGGAGGAAAAAAATACAACATTGCGATAAAATATGTCAGAATACGACAAGGAGTGGAAATCACCCAAGTGTGCGCCAAAAATTGGATTGAAAACTGTTTTGGGCATTTTAGCGAACACTTGGTGTGCACAATGTGCGTCAAGGGTGAAAAATACCGTTTTGAACCAACCAAAAAGCCCCACTCATGAACAAAACAACAATGCAGCAATATACAAGTGTTCATGAGTGGATATTCATCAAGAATCACAAGAAACAAGGGTTGGAACGACACAAATCAGGGGAAAAACCAACACATTCCAAAAATGTCAAATAATGCATAAAACATGGAATTTGTGACAAATAAGTAGCAAAATCTACAAAAACAATATAAAGTGGGAAGGATTATACCTTTGTAGTGTAGAAATTGGAGGAAAATGAAGAAATGTGGTGGGGGAGTAATCTTGGGCACGAAACAATGTAGGATAGGAGAAGAGAGAATAAGGAAATGGGGAAAAAACAGCAGATTCGACCTAATACTGCTCGATCGATCGATCGAGCCAGGGCCTTCGATCGATCGATGGAGCAGCAAACAGCACACTGCTTTCTATTTTTAAAACGGGGGGGATTTGCAATTCTGAGGAATATTGGGGGTTTAAATATAAAATATATATTTATATAGTATATATAAGTATATATATAAAAATATGAAATAAAAATATAAAAATAAAAATAACATTAAATCGACATAGGCTAAAATATACACACAAATAGGCCTATGCTAACCCAAAATAAAAAAAATATGTACAACTAGCAACACACACGCATGTTCAAGACAAAAATGAAAAATAAAAAAAAAATGCAAATGCGTGAGGATACGTGTGTGAAAAACAAAGGATTTTTTTTGTGACTTTTTTGATTGTTTTTTTAACAAATGTGTGCCGGGGCGCATATCTCCGCAAATTCAAGTCCTTTGAACCTACAAAAGAGTTAGAACCAAGCATACAAAAAAAAAAGAGATTAACTAATTACACTAGGCTACTATTAAGAAAAAAAATAAAAATGAAGAAGTTAGTATATACAACCTACACTTAGGATGCGTAATTAACTATATACTAAAAGTTGAAACTTTTGAGGGTCCATCCAAAACACAATTTGAATTTGGCGGATCAACGGTGGACCCCCCTGAACATGCATGCCTCCCGAAAAATAGAAATTTCGTTCGAACGACGGAAGGCATGTGTAAGGCGGTAAAAGTGAACCATCCCCAATTGAAACTTTGTGAGGGAGGATGAGGGATTTGGATACGACGGGCAACAAATACACATGCGGGCCGAGAAAACATGAATCATCTCCCAAGTATTTTAAAGTTGGAATGGGAGGCGGCGCACATGAGGGCGAAAATGTCGTTATGGAAAGCGGCTCGAGCGAGTACTCCTCGTCGGTGAAACGATTTGGAACTGTAAAGTTTTGAACCGATTCATCGGATACTAGAATTGGTGTGACAGTATATAATGAAGACGGGGATGAAATAGATTCAATCTCGGGCGAAAAGTGATCATCGCTTGAAAATTGAATTTCAGAAGAAATAGGATCGTTTACAATGAAACTTTCTTCTTTGAAAATCAAAGAAGAAACAAACTCATTGCAAATGGATATTATTTCTTTTTCATCCTCATTTTCATTATCTACTATACCGTGGGTCAAGTAAAGGATGATTTGTTCCAAAGTAGGAACGAAATCCTCATTTGGTTCAAAATAGTCCTCGACTTCGGCAGTCTCCGAAGAAAAGTCGTCGTCGGATTCAAATAGTAAATCCAACTCGTGTTCCCAACAACAATTTTCTTCCCGATAACGTTCTTCAATCCTCTCATTTTCAAACATACGCAATCCCTCACCGAAAGTCATAGGGTGAGGAGCGGATGCTTGGAAATGGGAAGTTTGGAAATTGTTCTCGGGACTACACTCAAAATCATTGACATAAGAATTTTGAAAATGATTACAATTGGTTTCAAAATTCTTATCATAAGGATCTTGCGACCCAAAATCAGAATGATCACGCACAAAATTGCTATAATCCAAACTTTGACTTTCGTAATACTCACCCAATGTCATTTTAGATGTTGCAACTTTTTGGGATTGCAAGTATTGACCAAAAATCAAAGGTTTACCAGAATTTTGAGAATTATCATTACGATTCCCAGAAAAGTTAGAATAAGACATGCTTACCCCAACAAAGGCTCGAGAGGACGACTTCCACAAAGAAGATGCGCGGCGGTGAATTCAAGCGTTCCTAGGTGCTCAAATGTAGAAGTCCTGCAAAAAAGGGTTAAAAGAAAGAATACAAATACAAAGAAAAGAATACTACGAACTAATAACACAATTACAATCTATAACAAAACAGTCCCCGGCAACGGCGCCATTTGATAAACTGGGGTTTCACTGCGACGCGAGAGTCACCTGTGCGCCGATCGTTTTATATTCGGCTCACCTGAACTATACAAAAACTTAAATTACGACTACACTCAACTGGTGAGTACAACGGTAAGTCGGGTATCGAATCCACAGGGAATGTTCGATAGATCGCAACAGATTATTAATCCAGGAATAAAAGTGTAAAAGGTGATTCGAAACTAAAAAGGAAAAGATGCATAAAAGAAAATACTAATCTAGGCGAGTGTATTGAAACTAGCTTAACAAAGCGAGTAAAACTATAGGTTGCGTCGAATATCCCTCACCCGAATTAATTAGTATAAAATGGTTACATGGGTTGACGGGTTATTACAAGTGCGTCTCGTTTCGACAGTTAATTAAATCAAGGGTTGTTACGCCCTAAATCATCATAAAAGCCTAATAAGATTTTGGCGTCAACAAATATCCCGAAAATTACGCGCGAAAGGTCGTAAGCACGGGACATACATGATATGCCCCGTCAAATCTCCTAGGTGTAATAACTAGGACAACGCACTCGAAATCGACCCGTAAACACCATCACCAAAGCAAAGCAACGCGTCAACTCGAGTGAGTTCAATTCAAGCACAACCTAATTTAAATTACCTAGAAAGCATGTTAAAAACGCGGTAAATGGAAAGCGTAAATAAACGCGGTAAATCTATACTAGAAAGCGTGTAAATCAAAGCATGTAAATAAAGCATGTAAACCTAAATTAGAAAGCTTGTAAATTAACTAGAAAGCAAGAAATGAAGAAATACAAATTATATTAATGGAGAGGATGATGAATAGTCAACATTCAAGCCCAAAAGTGTGTCAATCCAAGAAGAAATGAAGAAGAACTAAGAAAATCACCCAAACCCTAACCTATTTTATCTTCTAAAACTCTCTAAAAACGTTCACATCTGTTTATTACAACAAAATTGGTTTAAGTAGTAAGTTAGAATAAAAGAACAGAAGAAAGAAAATGAAAAGAAAATATCTGCAGGAAAAAACAGGGGATCGATCGATCGAACTCTATGGTCGATCGATCGACTGTTAAAATCGTGTCAAAAATATGAAGGGTCGATCGATCGACTCCCAGGCTCGATCGATCGATCAAGCAGGGCAGCCTGCAGTTTCCCCTGGTTTGGCATGTAATTCTTCTCCGCTCAAATCGCCGTAACTTTGTCATACGGACTCGAAATCGCGCACCGTTCACGACCACGGGAAGCTAGCTAGGAGGGCTATAACTTCCGTGTAGATATCGAGCTAGGTGCCCAGGGTGTGAAATGACCGGATTGCCCTTGAACGTGCGGTTGTGTACGAAAATTGCGCGGAGTGCATCCGAATCCCATACTTGGTACCTATATACCTACAAAAGCCCAATTATACCTCAAATAGTATGTTAACAATATAAATAGAGGTTGTCTCATTAACGGGCTTAAATATAGAGATTAAGGCACCCGAGGGGGCTAAAATGTGTATGTTCGACGGATGAAATACGCGATATTTTTGTATTATCACTTGGACGAGGAGGTTATATTGTAGCAGGCCAAGAATAAATCCACTGAGGGCTCGTGAGTAAACGTGTTCTTCCAGAGGGAGATGTAGCCGAGTATGGTCCTCCAGGAGTTAGGAGGAAGTTGGGAAGGAGCAACCCCGAGGGCAGAAAGTATGTCAACTATCGCAGAATGAAGGGGGAACCTAATGCCGACCCTAAGCATCTGCTCATAAACAGTAACTTCTCCTTCTTCCCCCTGGAAGACCCTCTCATCTTCATTCGGGACCCTTATATTTACGTTGGGCTTTATACCAAAGAGGTGCCTCCATAGTAAGAGGTCACGATCCCTAACACACGAGATGAAAGCCAAGGCCCCTAAGGTATTAACTTGATCATTATTGGAATCCTCACTATTATCCTCAGCGCCATTTCCCTTGTCCTCAGCTCTCTCATCCCCAGAACTCTCAGCCTCGTCATTTATAGGAAGGCCATCTGGAAAAATAGTTTGGAAGGCAGGGGGGACATGGCTGTCATAGGGATAGCCTCAGAATGAACCGTTCCTTAGGCCTGTCAGTTTGGGCTAAGTGTTGACGAGTCTCTTCTCCCAGAAGTCCCAGCACCCGTTGGTGATGATGCTCTTTTGTCCATTTCTCCCTCTTGCGTCTGACACTCGTCTCAACGATTGGAATACCCAAAGGGCTCATAGGGTAACATTGTGGCTAATGGAATTGGGAAAATGGGTCGTACCCAAACAGGGTCGGCCCCACGTCTACGCTCGTTCTCTTTCTCTATTCGCCTAATCTCTGTAAATCACCTCTCTCTCAAAGTTGGAAACTCCTCGGCTAAATAATAAAGCCTTTAGAGCATTAAGAGGGAGACCCTACACCTAAGGAATTTTCTCAAATAACCTACAAAAAGTTAAACAGTTTGACCAAATTGACTTTTAGACTGAACCTATAGAAATAAAGCATTTTTGGGAATGAACACGCAAGAACAGAACTAGTAAAGTTTATCGGAGAAGAACATCGGAGAGTCATCGGGAAGCCTAAAAAGCGTTATAAATCGGCACTAAACCACAACGAAAAGGTGGGGGAGGAACCCATGGAGGCTTACCCCTTGGGTTCTAGACCTATAACCATCGGAGAATAGTGGAAACATGCCGAAAAAAAGGCGATCCGGCCAGGGGGAATTTTGCAAAAAGTATTTAAGACAAACCAAAAGAAAACTTCAATAAAGAGAAAGAAAAGGAAGAGATTGATGAAGGAGTTACCTATAAGAGAAGACTAGAACTGTAAGAGAACTTGAAGCTTTCACGAAAACGCAGAAATTGAGGTTTAATTGCCAAGACTAGAGAGGGAGCGTGCACACGAAGAAGAAAGAGAATTATTTGAAAAAGGGTTTAAATACTTTGTCGTTAGTGGGCCCACTAACCAAAGCAATGCACAACCCACGAGAAGAATCACCACTAGGGCACAAGTCCCAAGTATAGTGTGCAACCGTCATTTTTTAGGAACACAAATGATGATTGACACCTGACAAGACGTCAATCGGCTTGACAAAGTCACTCATCAACCTAACCACTCATTTGACATCCAAAAATAACATTACCCCTCAGCCACCTCAACATTATCGATGACTAAGGGCTGGAGGTGATTGATATACCAAAATATACCCTCAGCTAGGCCGAGGGTAGCCTCGTCTAGGACGAGGGCCCAACTCTACTACCCCGGGGGTCTTACTGAAGAAGGGGTTCAGATAAGACGACCCAACCATCTGAGGCCCAGTTCGAACGACAGTACAACAGTATAATTCGACGACCATGCACGACCGACCCCACTATTTACGTTGACCCGAGCCTAAACTCGTGGAGATAGAAGCCTCGTATTTGGGGTGACAAAGCGACTAGCCGAAACTGGGAGGGGATAACAGTGCGAAGCCTACGTCCAACAGTCAAGACCCAGTATGCCAGCAACAACCTTAGCCTCAGCCTGTCTTCATAAGCCGAGGGTGACATCATTATGATGCGTGATTTGGGAGACGCGTGGGACAGTGGGCGTGGGACTCATATAGCACGTGGACCAGGTCATTATAACAATATCATCCCCTCACGTGAGGGAATATTATGTCATCATTGACCACAGGTGGCACAGCCAGGTGTCAGCAGGAAATTGACTAGATCATCATTCACATGTTCAATGCATGCTTGGGGGGGTACACTACTTCCCCCAAGCCCTATATATAGTTGTCATCTTCAACCTTATAAGGGGATCGATCATAAAAACCCAAGTAAAAACTCTGCTTGTACATACAGTAGAGAGGGAGTGAGCTTATGAGCATTGTATCCAAGGCCATTACTGCCCATATTTAGTGGATCACACACTCAGAGTGGATGTAGGCCTGATTGGCTGAACCACTATACATCATTGTCTTCATTCCTCTTATCCTCATCCCCGTTTATATACTTCTACACATACATAACTCTATTGTTGCCATTGTTATTACTGTTTGAGCTCATAATCTCTTATCTGGTGGAGCTAAATCTTAGCATCATCAATCGCTATATGAGATTCGTAATTATGGCTATATATATATATATATATATATATATATATATATATATATATATATGTGTGTGTGTGTGTGTGTGTGTGTGTGTGTGTGTGTGTGTGTGTGTGTGTGTTTGTGTGATTCGTATATTTGTATCTTAGAGGCTGGTTCCACGGGCTTTCCTTTAGCGTAGGATTGGAACAACCACATTATAAATTTTCTCTAGTGCGATCCGGGGAGGTTGCGCGATGTGGGTGAATCCCTTGGCTTGAGGAGCGGGGAGAGCAGAGGCGGATCCAGGGGGGAGGGGGGGGCCTTGGCCCCCCCAAACTTTTGAGAAATTTAAATTTTAACCCTATACTTTTTAAATTTTGTGATTTTTTTTTAAATTTGTATAGTTTTGGCCCCCACAAAACTAGATATATATTCTTTGGCCCCTCCTTTCTCATACTTCTGGATCCGCCACTGAGGGAGAGTATATCCCCAGGTCATCTCGTCTCGCGTACGAGTGCGACGTGTGTACTCCACTTACTGAGGGAATATGATCGCCTCCACCATTGTGTATTTTTACCATGACCATGAGTGAGTCTGACTTGGTACCGTGGTTGAGTGAGTAAACTCGAATTCGGATATGCACTATGAGAATGCATCCTCGAGTTATAACTTGGTGGGATGGTTATTATACTTGTTGTGTATAGTATATTGCGTGTATACGAGGATAAGATATCATATGTCTTTAACTAGTATAAAGAGTAAAATGAATAAGGATTTATTCTCATTCCATAAGATTTTATCCGGACTTAAATTGTGATTTGTATATTAAAGTGATAATTATATATATATATATATATATATATATATATATATATATATATATATATATATATATATATATATATATATATACGATATGTGTTGAGGGCCTAATGGATCTTGACGATCAACATTGCCAGGTAGTAGTGTATCAAGGGGATTTCTTGTTTGGATTTCGTTTCGCGAGACACCCCATGCACGAACGTATCGCAGTGTTGGGAATGGGGATAAGTTTAACCCTTAGTACTCGAGTTTATAGGGATTTTCATAGATTGGGTGAGACGAATTAATTAGGCAGGGTAGCTTAACTAGGTTGTTTAAAAAGGTATGCGATAGGTGTGCACTATTAGAAGAGGGGTGAGGGGTATTTAATGGGAGTGCGATACCAATTTAAATATGGGATAAATCTTATTTTAAAACATGACATTTATGCACTTGCTAAAATATTTTCAAACTCGGGCTCTGACCCGTTTTTCTCTATTTTCCTCTCTTGCTATATATATGTATATATTAGGTGTTCAGACACATGGATGCCTGGATGACTATTCCTTCGAGTCAGACGTCTGTTGCAGCAACTGTGGATGCATGCAGGTTTACTGTAGACACTTTTATCCTTGTAATCTAGATAGGAGGTACTGTATAAATATTCGGGCCGAAAGCCCAATTGCATTTATTTATTATTTTTTCGCCTTTTTAGTGCAACATTCGATTTGATTGTATTGTGTTAAACCGAGTGTTCGGTTATTTTATTTCATTTCAGTTTCATATATATAAACTGTGTGGATGTTTTAATTGAATATTTTGATTAAAAAGATTAGTTAAATAAAATTTTGACGACAGCCTAATAGGTTATTAGTAATTAAATTGGTTTTCGACAGTGATGCTGAGAATGAACCATATGAGACTCCTATTTTAATTTGGTACAGGATTGATCGCCCGGTATTTTATTAGGCGGGGTGTCACAGATGGTATCAGAGCATCAGGTTCTTATGTCCTTAGGAATCTGTGCGGACGTACTACGCTTTCAGCATTGTTCTCGATTTGATATAGAGCCCTATGATTAGGATTGTTTATTCCCCTTGTGAGATTCCGTTCTCCTGCCATTATATAAGATCATAGTAAATATTTTGTGCACTGGTTCGAGATTCGTGTGTTGATCAATGAAGGACGACCAGGGAAGGCAGTGATGAGGGCAGCAGGAGGTGGGGCTTAGTTGGAGCTGTAAGTTGAAGTTGGGAATGAGGACCGCAGTTGAGGTCACCCCCTTTGTGGCATTGTCAAGGATTACTACAACGACTGCTAAAGTATAGTAGTTATAATTATCCAAGTACCGCTGTAGTAAAGAGTGGTACTAAAGTTGAATTGCCTAGTGAAGTTGAATTTGGAAAAGATTCAAAAAAGTCCTTGATAAGGACCATACGTTGAAGTTAAGTCATGCGAAGTAAGCGTAGCACCACTCAATGGAAGTAGAAGGCTCAAAAGCTTTGGCTTAGAGCAGGTTATGGAAACACCCATAAGTGAAAATTCGAGGAAAATTTTTCATTCGTGGGAGCAATATTGAAATGGTGGGAACGGCAGTCACCATGTTTAAGAGAGCATGGTGTTTTGCTCATAAAGGGATCTTACAGATGGTTTTAACCGTGAGTTCCCATAATTTAGCAAGAATGAAGGGAATGCAATTTTTGGATTATTCACATAAGGATCGGACAGAGGACGATAGTGAATGAAGAGTTATATGGATAAGTGAACTTTGTACCGAATTAAGAAAGGTACAATGGAGAAAAAGTCCTTCATAGGAATGATAGGCTCACTGGAAAAGTGTTGTTAACACTTATGGAGAATGTGTGTTTGTGGAACCTCATTGGTGGACATCCACCCGGTAAATTCATTGAAACAGGGTTATTGAGGCGAGTAGTGGAGTTTCCTTTTGATGAAGAAGTTAAGGGGACTATGAAGGTGATTATCAGGATCGAGGCTATATAGTCCGATATACTGATGACCTTAACGTGGTCAGGGTGGCCAGAGATGGGGAAATGTTGCAATGTGGAGTGTACAACCACACGCTTTGATCTTGCCCGATAGAAGTTAAAGGACAAGAGTAGGGTGCATAGATGGGGAACTAATTAAAGTAGTTTTGGGCTTCTGTTAGGGCAAGTTTACAATGCCCGGGAACCATTTGGAGTAGGCAGGGAGATTGGCGAAGTTATCGTTGTGAGTTTCACCTCAGATGGAGGAGGTATATTTGGTGTGACTAGATAGAGTCGCGGTATTTTGCTAGCCCTAGATTCGTGTGTGTAATTTGAGCTTTCTGGCGCTGTCAGTAATATTATATAGTGTATGTCTATGCGTTTTTTTGCAGTAGTGGGGTTCTATTTTCCTTCTTTCGCTGTAAAAGCGGGGGTTGATATTTTGAGTATATATCTGGTTTGTACTTGTAGGAGGGCAGTGAGACTGGGGTTTATGAATAACGAGAAAGGGTGAGGTATGACACACTCTAATGGACGCCGTCTGCAAGGTTCTCAAGAACTTCTAGAGCAGCTTCTGATAAGACCTTCTCCTTTTGGTAAAAACGGAGCTCAAGCTGGAACTCCCTCCCTGCAAGAAGATGAACTTCCACAAAAATAATAGTAATTTTCTCAAGAGGACCTCGTGAGATTGATGGCTAATAGTGGGGAGTGAAAGAACAAGACACTTAGCACTAGAGAGAGAGCAGGGAGAGAATACTAGGAAGTCTGGTGTGATTTCTGCAGAGTAACAGTGCTATTCAGTTTTTCTCTTTTTTTCATGACCTTGCCCAGGGGTCCTATTTATACTTGGGCACTAGGGCTGGGTTGACACTTTTGGCGCCGAAACTTAGAGGGTTGGTGAGGGACAAAGTCTGTAGTGTACTGTTTATCCCTACCTACAGGCAGCTCTGCCTGTCCCCTCTGGCAAGTGCCCCCTGGTGCCAACTAAAGTTCAAAAGCAAATATGTGAAAATATCTGATTTGCTAAATATCTTTTGAAACGATAACTTTTGGTATAAACTTTGTAAACTTGAGGGGGGGTCTCGAGGACCACCTCCTCTAAAATCTTTGTAAGCTTGATGGGGATATTGAGGACCCCCTTCTAAAATCATTTTTCTTGAGAGGGGTCTAGAGGACCCTCTCCTTGAAAATCATTTTATAAACAGTTCTTTTCTTGTGAGCAGCCAGCCCTTTGGCTGCTCACTTCACTTGTGACTAAGTATGAGGTGTGTGAGGACTGGGCGACCTTAGGGTCTTCCTACTAATATTCTTTCAATCCTATAGTGCTAAGTGGTTGAGCTTCCTCAACATACCTTGTCCCTCAGCCGCCAAGCCAAAACTCCCAAGAGATCCGAACTGGCCTTCTTGAGCCCTGCTTGCTCAACTAGGCAACCTGTACAAGAAAATAAGTATTAGTACTTCTGTTCTTTTTCATGATGAGGGGTTACTTTTGGTAGACACCTCATCGTCCTAACTTTTTCTGGGAGGTGGGGGAGGAAGGACCTTGTGGGTCCCTCTTCTCAAATGTCATTTCGGTGGGGACCCTTGCAGTGGCCCTTCTACACTTGGAATTTTGCAGTGACCCTTGCGGGGCACTTTTAAAATGTCATTTATGCAGTGACCTTTGCGGTGGCCCTTCTCAACTTGGATTTTTGCAGTGGCCTTTCTCAACTTGGACTTCTGCAGTGGCCCTTGCGGGGTACTTCTCGAATGTTATTTCTGCAGTGACCCTTCTGGTGGCCCTTCTCAACTTAGATTTTTGCAGTGGCCCTTGCGGGGTACTTCCCAAATGTCATTTTTGCAGTAACTCTTGCGATGTTCCTTATCTTCTTGGACTTCTGCAGTGACCCCTACAGTGGCCCTTCTCAACTTGGACTTCTGCAGTGGCCCTTGCGGGGCACTTCTCAAATGTCATTTATGTAGTGACCCTTGCAGTGGCCCTTTTCAACTTGGACTTCTACAGTGACCCTTATAGTGGCCCTTCTCAACATGGACTTCTGCAGTGGCCCATGTGGGTCACTTCTCAACTTGGACTTCTGCAGTGGCCCTGGCGGGGCACTTCTCAAATGTCATTTTTGCAGTGATCCTTGTGGTGGCCTTTCTTAACTTGGACTTCTGCAGTGACCCTTGCAGTGGACCTTCTCAACTTGGACTTCTGCAGAGGCCCTTATGGGTCGCTTCTCAACTTGGACTTTTGCAGTGGCCCTTACGGGGAACTTTTCAAATGTCATTTCTACAGTGACCCTCACGGTGGCCCTTCTCAACTTGAACTTCTGAAGTGGCCCTTGCGGGGCACTTCTCAGATGTTATTTTTGCAGTGACCCTTGCGGTGGCCCTTCTCAACTTGGACTTCTACAGTGGCCCTTGCGGGGCACTTCTCGAATGTCATTTCTGCAGTGACCCTTGCGGTGGCCCTTCTCAACTTGGACTTCTGCAGTGACCCTTACGGAGCACTTCTCGAATGTCATTTCTACAGTGACCCTCGCGGTGGTCCTTTTCAACTTGGGCTTCTTTAGTGGCCCTTGCGGGGCACTTCTGAGATGTCATTTTTGCAGTGACCCTTGCGATAGAACTTCTCAACTTGGACTTTTGCAGTGGCCCTTGCGGGGTACTTTTCAGATGTCAGGTGGGTTCCCTTCTCCAATATGGCATTTCTACGGTGGAGGGACCCTAGGGGTTCCTTCTCTAACATGGCACCTCTGTGGTGAAGAGACCTTGCGGGTTCCCTCAACCTCACATTTCTGTAAGCTGAGGGGGGTCTTTGAGGGACCCTCACCCACAAATATAGTGGTCAAGCTTGAAACACCCTTCTACATTAGTCCCTGTGCAAAGTCTTTTGTGTTGGGTGGACCAAAAGTCTTTGTACGCCATTAATTCAGTTTTTTATTTTGAGGGACCCTAGGGGATTCTTCATCATTCCCCTTAGGGCCATTAAATATTTTGTTACTTCATCCCAAGTTTTGTAAATGATCCCACTTATAGTGGACCTCCTTATCTGGGTATCAACTTGGGCGGAGGGGTTACTCGCTGTGAGCCCCTCGTTCTTGGCCTTCTACTTTGTTTAAAGGGGTTGCTCATGGTGAGCCCCTAGCCCTTGGCCTTCTTTTGTGGCCTTCTATCTTGGGTAGAGGGATTGCTCATGGTGACCCCTCGCCCTTGACCTTCTTCTGTGGCCTTCTATCTTGGGCAGAGGGGTTACTCGTGCTAAGCCCCCTCGCCCTTGGCCTTATTCTATGGCCTTTCATCTTAGGTTGAGGTATTTTTCATGCTGAGACCCTCACCCTTGGCCTTCTTTCTTGGGTAGAGGGTTTTCTGGAGGTGAGCCTCTCACCCTTGGCCTTCTTTTATGGCCTTCTTTTTTGGGTATAGGGATTGCTCGCGGTGAGCCCCTCGCCCTTGGCCTTTTTCTGTGACCTTTTGTCTTGGGCGGAGGGGTTGCTCGCGGTGAGCCCCTCGCCCTTTGACTTCTTCTGTGGCCTTCTGTTTTGGTCGAAGGGGTTGCTCGTCGTGAGTCCCTCGCCCTTTGACTTCTTCTGTGGCCTTCTGTCTTGGGCGGAGGGGTTTCTCGCGGCCAGCCCCTCGCCCTTGGCTTGGGTGGAGGGGTTGCTCATGGTGAGCCCCTCACCCTTGACCTTCTTTTGTGGCCTTCTGTCTTGGGCGAAAGGGTTTCTTGCGGTGAGCCCCTTGCCCTTGGCCTTCTTCTGTGGCCTTCTGTCTTGGGCACAGAAGTTGCTCGTGATGAGCTCTTCACTCTTGGCCTTCTTTTGTGACCTTCTGTCTTGGACAGAGGGGTTACTCACGGTAAGCCCCTCACTCTTGGCCTTCTTCTGTGGCCTTCTGTCTTGGGCGGAGGGGTTACTCACCGTGAGCCCCTCGCCCTTGGCCTTCTCTCTTGGGTGGAGGGGTTGCTCATGGTGAGCCCCTCGCCTTTGGCCTTCTTCTGTGGCCTTCTCTCTTGGGTGGAGGGGTTGCTCGTGGTGAGCCCCTCGCCCTTGGCCTTCTTCTGTGGCCTTCTATCTTGGGCAGAGGGGTTGCTCACGGTGAGCCCATCGCCCTTGGCCTTCTGTCTTGAGCAGAGGGGTTTCTCGCAGTGAACCCCTCACCCTTGGCCTTCTTCTGTGGCCTTCTGTCTTGGGCATAGAAGTTGCTCGCGATGAGCCCCTCACTCTTAGCCTTTTTTTGTGGCCTTTTGTCTTGGGCAGAGGGGTTACTCGCAGTGAGCCCCTCACTCTTGGCCTTTTTCTGTGGCCTTCTGTCTTGGGCGGAGGTGTTACTCACCGTGAGCCCCTCGCCCTTGGCCTTTTTTTGTGGCCTTCTCTCTTGGGCGGAGGGGTTGCTCGCCCTTGGCCTTCTTCTGTGGCCTTCTCTCTTGGGAGGAGGGGTTGCTCGTGGTGAGCCCCTCGCCCTTGGCCTTCTTCTGTGGCCTTCTATATTAGACAGAGGAGTTGCTCGCGGTGAGCCCATCGCCCTTGGCCTTCTTCTGTGGCCTTCTGTCTTGGGCGGAGGGGTTGCTCGCCGTAAGCCCCTCGCCCTTGGCCTTCTTCTGTGGCCTTCTCTCTTAGGCGGAGGGGGTGCTCCTGGTGAGCCCCTCGCCCTTGGCTTTCTTATGTGGCCTTCTCTCTGGGGCGGAGGGGTTGCTCACGGTGAGCCCCTCGCCCTTGGCCTTCTTCCATGGCCTTTTATCTTGGGCGGAGGGGTTGCTCGCGGTGAGCCCCTAGCCCTTGACCTTCTTCTGTGGCCTTCTATCTTGGGCGGAGGGGTTGCTCGTCGTGAGCCTCTCGCCCTTGGCCATCTTCTGTGGCCTTCTATCTTAGGTGGAGGGGCTGCTCGCGGTGAGCCCCTCGCCCTTGGCTATTTTATGTCAAACTTATAATCTTGGGAAGGTGGAGCCACTCTAAATGGATCCCCATACTCCAGGCTATTTTACTATTTATTTACTGGCTTGAGGACTTCTCAATATTAGCCCCCTCGTGCAGAAGTGTCTCGTAGTATTGAGATACTTTTGCATAAAACTGTTGTACATTTTATTTATGGGCGCTTCAATGTCCTTGGAGCCCCAGGTAGTAAACTGTCGTATATTTTATTTAGACTTGACAGTTGCTCAAGACTGTGAGCGCTTCGGGGCCCTTGAAACCTTAGGTACTAAAATGCCGTACCTTATATTTATACTTGGCAACTGCTCAATATGATGAGCGCTCCATTGCCCTTGGAGCCTGAGGTACTAAATTGTCGTACCTTATACTTATACTTGGGAGTTGCTCGATATGATGAGCGCTCCGTTGCACTTGGAGCCTGGGGTACTAAACTTTCGTACCTTATACTTATACTTGCCACTTGCTCAAGACTGTGAGTGCTCCGGTGCTATTGGAGCCTTAGGTACTAAAATGTCATACTTTATATTTATACTTGGCAGTTGCTTAATATGATGAGCGCTCCGTTGTCCTTGGAGCTTGAGGTACTAAACTGTCGTACCTTATACTTATACTTGGCAGTTGCTCAATATGATGAGCGCTTCGTTGCCCTTGGAGCCCTAGGTACTAAACTTTCATACCATATATTTATACTTGGCAGTTGCTCAATATGATGAGCGCTCTGTTGCCCTTGGAGCCTGAGGTACTAAACTGTCGTACCTTATACTTATACTTGGCAGTTGCTCAATATGATGAGCGCTCTGTTGCCCTTGGAGCCTAGGGTACTAAACTGTCGTACCTTATACTTATACTTGGCAGTTGCTCGATATGATGAGCGCTCCTATGCCCTTGGAGCCCTAGGTACTAACTTGCCGTACCTTATATTTATATTTGGCAGTTGCTCAATATGATGAGCGCTCTGTTGCCCTTGAAGACTTAGGTACTAAACTGTTGTACCTTATGTTTATATTTGGCCTTTGCTCAAGGCTTTGAACTCTTCGGCGCCCTTGGAGCCTTAGGTGCGAAACTGTCGCACATATACTTATACTTAACACTTGCTCAAAACTGTGAGTTTCTCTATTTTCTGTGAGAACTTTAAGATGGAATTGCCCCATAGTTTATGGGGTACTTTGCCTATGATCTGAGCAAGTTATCATTTTGAAGTTATCCCTCTAACTGAAGGGTTCTTGCATATAACTGAGCAAGTTAATAATTTGAAACTTCCCCTATAACTGCGGGGTAGGATGAGCAATGTGAAATTTGTAAGTTGCCCCTATAACTGTGGGGTACTTGTATATAGCTGAGCAAGTTAAACTTTGAAGCTCCCCTTATAACTGCGGGGTACTTGCCTATAGGCTAAGAAAGTTAAGACTTTGAAATTGCCCCTCTAACGATGGGGTTCTTGCATATTGGCTTAGCAGGTTAAAATTTGAAGTTGCCCCTCTAACTGCGGGGTACTTGCATATAACTGAGCAAGTTAAAATTTGGAAGCTTCCCCTCTAGCTCTAGGGTACTTGCCTATGAGATGAGCAAGTTAAAATTTGGGAGATGCCCCTCTAACTGCGAGGTACTTGCATATAACTGAGCAAGTTAAAATTTTGATTCTGCCCCTCTAACTGCGGGGTACTTGCATATAACTGAGCAAGTTAAAAATTTTGAAACTTCCCCTCTAACTGCGAGGTACTTGCATATAGGCTGAGCAAGTTATTCTTTAGCGCAGCCCCATGTGACTGTGGGGTACTTTTTAGTGCAACCCTGTGTGACTGTGGGGTATTTCATTATGCACATTCATTTCTTAGGGAGTAACTAGGAGATGGGGTTCGTCTTTCTCATTCCCACAAATTTTTAATAAAATTTTGCGTATATCATGAGTAAAGAAATAATCATTTCTTTACACTGAAAATTTCCCTTGGTCTGCAGGGCCTTTGTTCCAAATTTTTCTTAGGAACATTTTGTTGTCTTAGAAAAATAACTAGTTTAGAGAGGGGGTAGACCCGCTTCTCCCTATTTTATGAAAACTGGTCAATTACTTTTTTTTTTCTTGAGAACAAAGGTTAGGACTTATTCTCTAGGCTGTAAATCTGTATGAAATAATAATAATAAAAAAAATGTAGTGAATTTTTTTATTATTATTATTACTAAGAGGATAACCTCCTGCTGGTCCTGTCGTGCCTGTAAGGACTTTATTCACTATACTTTTACTTTTGGGTTGGATATCCCCCAAGTACGATGAGGAAAGTTTCTTATATCATGGGACCTCTTCTAATATAGTAGAGGTTCTACCCTTCTTTAAGAAAAGAACACATAAATCTGGTGTACCCACCGCACAATGTAGGTAAATGAGTCATGCACAAAATTTCAAGTGCCAACAAGTATTCATTTCTGCATTGTAGTCACTCTTCGTATTTCTTACAAAGAGTGTACTCATAAAATTGCTTCTTCTTTTTTACAAAAATAAAATAAAACTTATCTGCACTTAGAGTGGGTCATTCAATCATTTAAGAAAATGAACTTGGCAAGAGTTAGGCATAGTACCTCTTCAACCATAGTGGTAAGCTGGCAGGGGGGTGTTTGCTGATGAGAGTTCCCCTCTTGAAGTCCCCAATCCCCTTCTTCACTGGGTTCCTCGTTGGAACATAGAGCTACTGGTGGTTCCTCATGCGAGGTGCTGCCCATGGGGGCTTGTTCACCTGGAGATTGTGCCCGTGGGTTCCTCATCTGAGGAATATTTTTTTTTCAAATAAGGGTTCCTCGTGCACCGCTGTTTAGTGGGGCACTTGGCTTTGGGAGTACGAGTTCCTCGCACATCGCATCTTCATTTGGCCTTGAGTTGGAGGAATGGATTATGATTGTTAGCGATTTGGAATTTGGGTCGAGGACCTCTGAGGGTTCCTCGCCACTGGCTGGAATAGGGGTGACTCCTTGCATAGGCGTCCCTCGTTTGGGTGACTCCTTCCATGGGTTCCTCGACCACTGAGACAATTATGAGGTATTCTTTATCCAATGATGTGGTGCTCGTGACGGGTTACTCGACCACAAGGGGGTTCTTGTCTAGTGCTCCAGCCATACAAGGTTCCTCGACTGCACCGGAGCTGCCGAGGTAGAGGAGGGTTCCTCGCGTGCTGCCGTTAATGAGGCATTTTATTTTGAGCTGGGTCTCTCGCGCGCTGTTGGGTCCGATCTTATCGCGGGTTCCTCGACCGTTGGCTTTACGAGGTGTGTCTCGCTTTGTGTTTTGTTCTTCAAAGATTTCATCACCTGTTATCGAGGTCACGAGGGGCTACTCGCATGCTATGGGTTCCTCTCAGTTGAGTTCTTCGCCATTCTGTTCTTCGCGACCTCTAGCAGCTGACATGGGTTCCTCGCGACTGAGTTCTTCGCGAGCCCCAAAGGACTGTCATGGATATCTTGCACGTGGGTTCCTCGAAGGTGGCCTCATTAGTTGCAGAGAGTTCCTCATTTTTTTACTCGATGTCAAGGGTTCCTCATCATTTTCTTCAACTATCTCATCCATGGTCACTGCCGACGAGGGTCCCTCACCATTCGCGGGTTCCTCGTGTGCCAATCTCGCATCCAAGGGTTTAGAATCTGGGGGTTCCTCACCGAACTTCTTTGCTACTGTGGATTCTTTGTCTATAAGTTTGAACTTAAGGGGTACTTCATTCACCCCCTTGGTTTTGAGGGATTCCTCGCATCATGTAAGGGTGACCGCGGGTATCTCATTTGGATAAGTGGGTTTTCTACCCCCACCGTGTATGAGCTATTGCTGGTGGGTTCCTCGTCAAGGGTCGTGACGGGCGAGGGTCTCTCGCAAGAGGCTGTGGCTGGCGCCAATCTAGGTTCCTCGAAATTTGGAACTCCTTTATTTAAGGGTTCCTCGACCGGGGGTGTGACTGGCAAGGGTCCCTCGCCTAGGGGTTCCTCCCTTGAAATTTCTATTTGGGGTCCTTTACTTGAGGGTTCCTCTTCGCTATCGTAGAGCGCGAGGGGTTCCTCGACCACATGAAATTTCTCGCCAAACACTTAGGGTTCCTCGCCTACCACTTTAACCACCAGGGGTCCTCGCCTACTATCGCGGAAACGAAGGGTGGGTTCCTCGATCGAGTTTTTGAATTTGGGGGCTCCTCGTCTTAACTAGGGGGTTCCTCGCGAACGCCACCCGCTACCTGGGGTTCCCTTATTGGAACAAATGTTGTTGTGTGTCTTTCATTGAGGACCCAATCCACTGGAGGTTCATCTGAGGCATTTGTGATGACGAGGAGTTGTCCCAATGATTTTCCATTTATGGGTTCCTCGACCGTCGACGTGGTTGCGAGGGGTTCTTTATCAGCACCTCTGATAACGGTGACGTATTCCTCGACTACCATGGGTTACTCACGACCATAAGAGGCTGAGCACAGGGGGTTCCTCGCAAGAGCTGTATAAAGTGGGAGGTTCTTCGCTAGCCATGACTTTTGCCAGCATTGGTGGTTCCTCGCTTGGGACTTCGACCTCAGTGGGTTTCTATCTTGAACCAATAACTATTGGTAGTTTCTCAACCACTTCATCCTATTATGGGTAGGGTCCCGCAACTCCTCATGCAGATGAGGACCCTCATTTGAGAAGAGAAGAACAACTTCCTGACCTCTTTCATAGTAACAACTTTAGAGGGTTATTCCTCCAAACTCATGCCCTTGGCTGCTGGCGAACTTGACGGTGTCACAACTTGCTCCGACGCCGCCCTCCGCGATCGAGCTACTTCTGCCAAAATTGTCGTCAGAGTGACTGCCTCTCTCAGAGGGCGCAGCTACTTCTGCTACACAACCTTAACCCAAACATGGCAAATCTAGTTATTTTGTTTCAAAAAAACATACTCATAAGCCTCTGCCACCGGAGCTACTGCCGGTGAGCTAGCCTGCCCTCCCGGAGGGGCAGGTGACTTTGCTCCGCTCACCACCACATCCTCCTGAGTGGTCTGGTCACTTTGAGTTCCATTCCCAATTGGAATGTCTTCAAAAACTAACTGCTTAGAAATGTTCAAACCTTTTTTGTCCATGAAAGTGAAGATTCCTCCCCAGTAGAGTCGCCAAATGTAGGAGGGTGGTGAGACTGGGGTCTATGAATAACGAGAAAGGGTGAGGCGTGACCCACTCCAATAGACGCTGTCTGCAAGGTTCTCAAGAACTTCTGGAGCATCTTCTGATGAGACCTTCTCCTTTTGGTAAAAATGGAGCTCAAGCTGTAACTCCCTCCATGCAAGAAGATGAACTTCCACAAAAGTAATAGTAATTTTCTCAAGAGGAGCTCCTGAGAATGATGGATGTCAGTGGGGAGTGAAAGAACAAGGCACTTAGCTCTAAAGAGAGAGCAGGGAGAGAATACTAGGAAGTCTGGTGTGATTTTGCAGAGTAACAGTGCTATTCAGTTTTTTTCTCTTTTTTTCATGACCTTGCCTAGGGGTCCTATTTATACTTGGGCACTAGGGCTGGGTTGACACTCTTGGCGCCAAAACTTAGAGGGTTGGTGAGGGACAAAGTCTGTAATGTACTATTTGTACCTACCCACAGGAAGCTTTGCCTGTCCCCCTCTGGAAAGTGCCCCATGGTGCCAACCAAAGTTCAAAATCAAATATGTCTTCTAATGGAGACAAAATATCTGATTTGCTAAATATCTTTTGAAATGGTAACTTTTGGTACAAACTTTGTAAACTTTAGGGGGGGTCTCGAGGACCACCTCCTCTAAAATCTTTGTAAGCTTGAGGGGGATCTTGAGGACCCCCTTCTAAAATATTTTTTCTTGAGAGGGGTCTAGAGGACCCTATCCTTGAAAATCATTTTATAAACAGTTCTTTTCTTGTGAGCAGCCAGCCCGTTGGCTGCTCACTTCACTTGTGACTAAGTGCGAGGTGTGTGAGGACTGGGCAACCCTAGGGTCTTCCTACTAGTATTCTCTCAATCCTATAGTGCTAAGTGGTTGAGCTTGCTCAACATACCTTGTACCTCAGCCGCCAAGCCAAAACTCCCAAGAGATCCCAACTGGCCTTCTTGAGCCCTGCTTGCTCAACTAGGCAACCTGTACAAGAAAATAAGTGTTAGTACTTCTATTTTTTTTCGTGATGAGGGGTTGCTTTTGGTAGACACCCCGTCGTCCTAACTTTTTCTGGGAGTTGAGGGGGGAAGGACCTCGTGGGTCCCTCTTCTCAAATGTCATTTCTGCGAGGACCCTTGCGGTGGCCCTTCTTAACTTGGACTTCTGCGGTGGCCCTTGCGGGGCACTTTTAAAATGTCATTTATGCAGTGACCCTTGCGGTGGCCCTTCTCAACTTGGATTTTTGCAGTGGCCCTTCTCAACTTGGACTTCTGTAGTGGCCCTTGCGGGGCACTTCTCGAATGTTATTTCTGCAGTGACCCTTCTGGTGGCCCTTCTCAACTTAGACTTCTGCAGTAACTCTTGCAATGACCCTTCTCAACTTGGACTTCTGTAGTGGCCCTTGTGGGGCACTTCTCTAATGTCACTTCTGCAGCGACCCATGCGATGGCCCTTCTCAACTTGGACTTCTGCAGTGGCCCTTGCGGGGCACTTCTCGAATGTTATTTCTGTAGTGACCCTTCTGGTGGCCCTTCTTAACTTGGACTTCTGCAGTGACCCTTGCAGTGGCCCTTCTCAACTTGGACTTCTGCAAAGGCCCTTGTGGGTCGCTTCTCAACTTGGACTCTGCAGTGGCCCTTGTGGGGCACTTCTCAAATGTCATTTCTACAGTGACCCTCGTGGTGGCCCTTTTCAACTTGAACTTCTGGAGTGGCCCTTACGGGGCACTTCTCAGATGTCATTTTTGCAGTGACCCTTGCGGTGGCCCTTCTCAACTTGGACTTCTGCAGTGACCCTTACGGAGCACTTCTCGAATGTCATTTCTGCAGTGACCCTCGCAGTTGTCCTTCTCAACTTGGGTATCTGTAGTGGCCCTTGCGGGGCACTTCTGAGATGTCATTTTCGCAGTGACCCTTGCAGTGGAACTTCTCAACTTGGACTTCTGCAGTGGCCCTTGTGGGGCACTTCTCATATGTCAGGTGGGTTCCCTTTTCCAATATGGAATTTCTGCGGTGGAGGGACCCTAGGGGTTCCTTCCCCAATATGGCACTTCAGCGGTGAAGGGACCCTGCGGGTTCCCTCAACCTCATATTTTATGTAAGCTGAGGGGGGGGGGGGTCTTTGAGGGACCCTCATCCACAAATATAGTGGTCAAGCTTGAAAAACCCTTCTACAATACTACTTGTTTTGTGTGTGATATACGAGTATGGTATTGTTTTGAGTATAATATATTTTTAGTTGATCGAAGCGATAGCAGGCTAATGATTGCAAGACTATTGTATCCGCGGTTCCAGGTTGGGACTAGTTGTTGTTGCGATATCTCACGTGGATACATGTTGAGCTCGCCTTTATTATGCGTCTAGATGGAACTTCGGTGAGTAGATGTTTCACTAGCATGACTTTAAGTGCATGGGGATATGCAGGATTTATAAATTTTCATGTTTTACATTGACATACCTCCACGACCGACAAAGTTAAGTAGTAGTGTATAAGAGGGGTTCCTTGTCTGGATTTCGCTTTGCGGGACGTCCCACGCATGAAATCGAGCAAATGTCGAAAATTAAGAGAGGTCTTGGGCACTAGGGATATAGTTAGTATAGTGTAGGAACACACACCAATCTTAGGATTATTAGGAAGTAAGGCCAATAGGACTGGTGGCGCTGTTTTAGGAAGATTGTAGCAAGTTAACCACGAGAAGATTGGTGGGTTAACCTTTAGAAGGTTGGGATTTTCAAGCATAGGAAGAATTGAATTTTGAATTTTTTTCTCGGGTTAGGAAAACCCACGTGTTACTACCAGGCCGAGGAAGCGAGGTCCACTTTTATAGAGAGTGCCACATGTCGAACGTTTACAATGGTTGTATAGAGAAGCACGGATTAAAAGGTGTATGGGCACCTTGGTAAGTTGGTTTTATATACCGTCCGAAACAAAAGGGGCGTAATATATAAAGTTAAAGAACATGATGCGATGCAGTTATAAATGTATTTAGAAGGGGTTGGATGGAACGTCGCAGCAGGCACACGACAACCCAATGTTGTAGGTGCAATGAGAGTTAGTACCCCCAATATAAGAAATCAGATGACGGGAGTAGTCGAGCGTTAAGGTAACTTCCTTTTGGAAAGATTTAGATGTCTTGACATAGATAAGTGGACGCCTGGAGTAGCGAATCTCTAATAGGATCAATAAGTTAGAGCGGCGGTTATGGGCTCGTTATGTGCGATTATAGAAGCACTAGGTGCGTTGTGACGTGAGATTCAACCTTACGACCGAGGTAGTGTCGTAGATTATAAAGATATAGATAAGCTTGTGGTTAAGCTAGTATGTTATAGTATAAACCTTGAGATAGGTGGTTATCGTGAACGAGTATATGGGTGAGTGTCATTGGATTAGTACCGTTCAACCTTTGTACGCTAGGATATAGTATGATTAGCGAACCTAGGTTGGTAGTACCGGTCGTATTTGAATTTTGGGGACGAAATTCCGTTGTAGGGAGGGATAATGTAATACCCCGCACTTTTATGGATAATTAAATTTTATAAGTGGGCGTAATTTGGAGATATGAGGAATTTCTCTCAATAATAATTTTTGGAACTTACGAGTGTTAGATGATTTTCGATGTGTGTTATAAATGAGTTGGACTATTTTAATTTAATATCGCAGTTGGGTAAAGAGACGAAGGAAAATATTTTATTTGGAAAACCCGTATTGAGATGTATTGGGTTTAAATTGTGTATTTTAGCTAAGTGACTCGGATGGAGATTTCGAATGTGCAGTTGGTTTCAGAATGGCCGATTTAGTCATAATAGAGTATCCGGGAGTGGTGTTTGGGTTCCGGGAATTTTTGGACCAGTAGGGACTCGTAATTGAGTAAACGAGTCATTTTTGGGTTTATAAGGGATAAACCCTTATTTCTCTCTTTATAAGGCAAAAGAGAGAGATAGAGACAGAGTAAGAAATTAAATAGGAGAAGATAAAGAGGAGAGAGGAAGAAAAAGGAGATTTCGGCCAAACTCCGCGGGATTTGACTCGAGATCGTCGAATTTTATCCGTCAGGCAAGTGTTTACTTGCTTTATTTTACATAGAGCGTGTATCTCATATTATAGTTGGTAAACTATATAGTTTGGGTTAAAACCCTTAAAATAAACTCGGAAAATTTGAGTATAAGTTTACATATTGATGTAGTGTAAACTCTTAATGATTTCTAATGTTAAATCCATAATAATGGAGTGTGAAAATCGTGGAAATGGAAAAACTAGGGCTTTAAAGATTTTTGGGTTTAAATCTAAGAAAATTGGTTTAATCCCCCAAATAATGGATGTGTTAGCTAGAAATCAATGTTTAAATGATTGTAGTGTTGTTGGCTGAGATTAGAAACCATAAAAATGGAGGTTAGATTGATATATTGGGTATGTGGAGATTTAGATTTCGTCCGAAATGGACAATAGCCAACATATCTGGTATGACCGGTCGACCGCGCCCCTATGGCCGGTCGACCGGGTCAAGGGAAAAACGCCTACTGATTTCTTAGCTAGGCAAAATCCCAATTCGCAGTCGACCGGGGGTCAGGGGTCGATCGACCGGCATTCTATTTTTTGCCCAAGAATTTGATTTTTTTCTATTCCTTTTCTCTTTGGGTTTAAAACAGAAGGGCCTTATTAATTAGTGTATTATAGATTGTTGTGACCTAAAGGACTTGAGGAGTTACGCGTTAACGTTGGCTCAATTGAGAAAAATCTATGACAAATTTATTTAGGGGTGTTCGGGACGAGTAACACCCGAGGGAGTATTTCGACGAGCGATTTTAGATAGAAAATGGTGCGTGTAGAAAATATAATTATATACTGACTATAGTTGAGTAAATGCTAGAAGGCGATTAGGATGAAATTTGGGATATAGGCTAAAGAGAATTTAGTAGTTACCCACTACGTCTATTGACGACTGTTTTTATAGGTGGTGTGGTACCTATGGAATTAAGATAAGTAGATAGTATACTTATCTAATTAGTACGAATTTGTATATTCGAGTTTATGTATAAGTCCTTAAAAGCGATTACGGTGCGAGTTATATTTAAGAGGGAGAATACTTATGGGATTAGTATTTTAAGCGTGTCAATACTTAAATATTATTACGAATGGGAAGATTCGGGGTTATTGGCTATCCCTATATGAGATTGGTAATTATGGGCATATATATATATATATATATATAGAGAGAGAGAGAGGCTAGTTCCACGGGCTTTCCTTCGGTGTAGGGTTGGAACAACCAGATTATATATTTTCTTTAGTGCGATCTGGGGAGGTTGCGCGATGTGGGTGAATCCCCTGGCTTGAGGAGCAGGGAGAGTATATCTCCAAGTCATCTCGTCCCGCATACGAGTGCGATGTGTGTACTCCACTTGCAGAGGGAATATGACCGCCTCCACCGTTGTGTATTTTTACCATGACCATGAATGAGTCTAGCTTGGTACCATGGTTGAGTGAGTAAACTCGGATTCAGATATGCACTATGAGATTGCATCCTCGAGTTATAACTTGGTGAGATGGTTATTATACTTGTTGTGTATAGTATATTGCGTGTATATGAGGATAAGATATCATATATCTTTAACTAATGTAAAGAGTAAAATGAATAAGGATTTATTCTCATTCCGGAAGATTTTATCCGGACTTAAATTGTGATTTGTATATTAAAGTGATATATATATATATATATATATATATATATATATATATAATATGTGTTGAGGGCCTAATGGATCTTGACGATCAACATTGCCAGGTAGTAGTGTATCGGAGGGATTTCTTGTTTGGATTTCGCTTCGCGAGACACCCCACGCACGAACGTATCGCAGTGTTGGGAATGGGGATAAGTTTAACCCTTAGTACTCGGGTTTATAGGGATTTTCAGAGATTGGGTGAGACGAGTTAATTAGGCAGGGTAGCTTAACTAGGTTGTTTAAAAATGTATGCGATAGGTGTGCACTATTAGAAGAGGGGTGAGGGGTATTTAATGGGAGTGCGATACCAATTTAAATATGGGATAAATCTTATTTTAAAATATGGCATTTATGCACTTGCTAAAATATTTTCAAACTCGGGCTCTGACCCGTTTTTCTCTATTTTCCTCTCTTGCTATATATATGTATATATTAGGTGTCCAGACACATGGACGTCTGGATGACGATTCCTTCGAGTCAGATGTCTGCGGCAGCAACTGTGGATGCATGCATGTTTACTGTTGACGATTCTATCCTTGTAATCTAGATAGGAGGTACTGTATAAATATTCGGGACGAAAGCCCAATTGCATTTATTTATTATTTTTTCGCCTTTTTAGTGCGACGTTCGATTTGATTGTATTATGTTAAACCGAGTGTTCGGTTATTTTGTTTCATTTCAGTTTCATATATATAAACTGTGTGGATGTTTTAATCGAATGGTTTGATTAAAAAGATTAGTTAAATAAAATTTTGACGCCAGCCTAATAGGTTATTAGTAATTAAATTGGTTTTCGACAGTGATGCTGAGAACGAACCATATGAGACTCCTATTTTAATTTGGTATAAGATTGATCGCCCGGTATTTTATTAGGCGGGGGTGTCACATGAATCATGTGAAGAATTGGAATAGGAAGGTCATTTGTATTGGCGGGGACTATTTTGTTTGACTATTTATTTTTATAAAGACGTGTTTTCTCAGGTGGCAAGGCAGAGGTTAGTGCACCTTTGTCCCGAACTAATAGGGATAGACTTATCATGATAAAGAAAGTCGAGTTCAATGGGTCATCGCTTGGCTCTAAAACCACAAATCATATTGACATGGGATTTGAAGGTGCTAGAGCTGATCGTGTTTGCCAGTGCAGTTGTGTCGGAGGTGAAACACTGTTGGGTTTGGAAAGGATCATGCTCTCAGGTTAGGAATGTGTCTTTAAAGGTGATGGGGCAATTTTGGGGAGATGCGAGTTGGCAAGGGGAAACATGGGTTATAAACGCATGTGATGTAAAATCTTGCATGAGTGCACGCGCCACTATTTGATTGGATCAAACAAACAGAAGTCTCACTCTAAGTTTTTTTAATGAGGAGGAAAATGTTAGTTTTAAAAATACTGTCACCAAGAATGTCTTTATGGGAATGCTATGTTGGGTTTAAAAAACGAGATGATCCGTATTCATTCCAGAAAAATATTAGTAAAGGTCCTAAAAAAAGGAAAAATTCATTGAATAGTGTTTTATAATGATGTATGGTCCAAATGGGTCAAGCAAGAGTCATACTATGTTTGGGTTTGCTAAGCAGTAGGGGACTGTTTATATATCTTCGAAGGATATTTTAGGTAATGGGGATGGTGAAAGTTGTGATGGAACATTTGTTCAAGTGTTTGTTCTGGATATTTATAATGAGAGATATGTTATCATCTGTCTACTAATAATGGTGGAGGGTTTAGTCTTGGGTGGCCTAAGGGCGGCAAATCATCTAAGGTGAGAAAATAACAATTTTTAATTAATTTTTAATTCAAAAGTAATTTTGATTAGAAATATTTTATTGGTTCCTGAATTGATTTGGTTAGATGAGATTTATTGCTTAATTGCTCCCTTTTCTTGAAATAATATCACATGTAGCTTGATTTGAATTGTCTCTTTTGTGGTGGGATTCTAAATTGATTTGAATTATCTATTTTATTAGGTTTCTCAATTGATTTTCTTAGATAGAATTTCCAAAGCACTTTACCCTCTCCGTATAATATTAATATTGTTCGCATCCTTGATTCTAAATTTTTGTGTGTCATTGTTTTGTTAAAGATAATGTATTTTATTAAGAATTTGTTAGTGCATTTCTTTTAGGGTTTCATCTATTTATGTGTACTTATTGGTGAACCTCACAACATTGCTCAGAATTGAAGTAAATTTGTAAGTTCCCTATTTGATAAATTGATAATATGCCAAATCGTGTGTTTTGGGAGCTTTTCTTCTTTGAATAAGAATGGAACAATTCCTTTAATTTTCTCTTTGAGAATATTATATATCATTGTATTGGAAGCAAATGTAAGCAAATAAATTTTGATTTTCAGTGTTGTCTTCTTCGTTCCATTTTTTTATTATTAAAATAGATGTTATCTTGGCAACTTATGTAATGTTTATTTGTTTTGTCAACATTGTCCTTATGTGTTTAAAGTGTACTATTTTTTTGCTCAAACTCTTAAGCGGGTTTAGATGAGATTATTTCTTTATACCGAAAAATCATAATATGTATGTAGCACGGGTTTAACAAAAAAATGATAAACTATTTAAGTTGAAGTATCATCTTATTTAATTATAGTCCATTCATTTTAATAAAATAATTATCATTTCTTATTTTTCAATGTAGCAAAATTAACTTGATATAACATTTTGTTATTGGATAATACGTTATTTACTATTTACCGATGTTTTAAATGAAATCCCCCACGTATCGTGTGGGTTTACACCTAATCTCTATATACTATAAAATGCAAAACAAGGCATTTATGAGCATTTAAGACTCCTCCTCATTGAGAGTGTCCACGTGGCACTCTATATTTTATAATTCTATAAAATACTATACAAGCAATTTAATAGATGCATTGAACTATTGAGTTTTCTCTCTCTCTCATTCAATTTAATCCATCTACGAAACCAAGTCAAAAGCAATTAAGAATGATACATTTCTTTCGTCCCAATATATAAACATTATTTTTAACTGCTGCCAATCACCATGGTCATCACCATAGACTTCCCCGAAGATCCCAAACCTTCTCCTGAACAAAGGGTTGCACATATATTAAATCGCCGCCAAAGTTCTCGATAGGTAATTTCCTTCTTTTCTTTCGTTGATTAATTTGTTAGTTAAGATTAGTAGGATTTGGAGGTTCCCCACTATTGATAAACCATTTGCTTTCTCTCTTTTTTGAGTTATTTCTTTAACACTATTTTTTATAACCATTAATTATATAAAAGCAATGTTTTTCTAAAAAAAAAACAGTTTATAATTGTTAAAAGGTTCTTTTATAAACTGTTTTTTTAACTTTTCTATAAAATTAATTTTTTACATAAAACGTTAAAAACATTAAAAAAAAAGTTGATATAAAAACGTTCAAAACATTATATTTAGCTGTTTTTTTATAAACGTTAAAAAATAGTTTATATAAACCACTATTTATTTTTTAAAAACACAGCTTTTAAAAACGTTACAAAACACTGATTTTTTAATTGCTTTTTACAAACGGTCAAAAACATTTTATATAAAAATGCTTCTTTTAAAAAAAAAAACATTGTTTACTAAAAACATTAAAAACACTCTTTTTAATAAACTTAAAAAAATATTTTATATAAAAACACTTTTTTTTTTTAAATAGTTTATGTAAAAATAATGTTTTTAATTTTTTTTTTATAAACGTGAAATGGTTTTTTATAAAACTTTTTTAACGTTTTTTTTATGAATCAATTTTTTTTATAAACATGTTAAAAAACAGTTTATATAATAACGTTGAAAAATACTGTTTTTTTAATGTTTTTAACATTTTATATGAAAACTGTTCATATAAAAAGTTGTTTTTAATAGTTTATAAAAACTAGGGCTGTGTTTTTTTTCCGAACTTTTCGATTTTTCCGATTTTCGATCCGATTTTTTCCGAATTTGGAATGAAATTTTAGTTTGCCGATTTCCGATTTTCCGATTTCCGTTTTTTCCGAAAAAAATCGGATCGGAAATCGGAAATAATTCTGAATTTCAGATTTTCCGATTTTTCCGATCCGATTTTTCCGAAACTATGCCGATCCGATTTTTCCGATTTTTTCCCGAATTATTTCCGATTTTTTCGGAATTATTTTCCGATTTCCGATTTTTCCGATTTCTTTTCCGATTTTTTGAAAATTTCCCATATCCCACATCGGTTGGGAGAGGGAGAGGGCTCCAAAATATGCTATATAAAAGGAGAGTATCCTCCTAACTTCTACACAAATGAAAAATTAGCCAAATCCTCATGTGTTTACATGTTGGGTTAAGCTATTTTCATTGTTTCTTTAAAATGAGAATTTCGAGTAATCGAAAATCCATAATTTATTTTTTTGAAATTTTGAAATTTTCGAAATTTCTGGAATTTTAATATATTTTGTGAATTTCCGATTTTTTTCGATTTTTGCCGATTTTCCGATTTTTCCGAATTCGGAAATTTTTTTAGTTTTCCGAAAAAATCGGATCGGAAATCGGAATAGTTATTTTATTTCCAAAAAAATCGAAATTTTTTCCGAATAGGCATTTTCCGATCCGATCCGGCCGAAACACAACCCTAATAAAAACTTTTTTTAACATTTTTGATGTCTTTTTATAAAAAAAAAATGATTTTATAAAAAACAGTTAAAAAGAGTTTATTAGAAAACCTTTTGATGTTTATAACTGTTTAAAAAAAAAGGTTTTTGTATAAGCAGTTTTTTAACGTATATAAAAAACAGTAAAAAAAAATAGCGTTTTTTTAACATTTTTAAAAAACAGTGTTTATAACAAAAAGCGTTTTTATATAAACTATAAGAGCTTTTCTCTCTCTTATCTCTCTTATTCTTACTTTCTCTCTTTTTTGGATTATTTTTTTAACACTTTTTTAAACGTTAAAAAAACACTATTTTTTATAAACATCAAAAAACAATTTATATAAAATCAATGTTTTTAAAAAAAATCAGTTTATAATCGTTAAACGTTTTTTTTATAAATAATTTTTTTAACTTTTTTTATAAAATTATTTTTTTACGTAAAACATTCAAAAACAGTTGATATAAAAATGTTAAAAAACACTATTTTTTATAAATGTTAAAAAACTGTTTATATAAACCACTATTTTTTTAAGGAAAAAACACTATTTTTAATAAACGTTACAAAACACTGAATTTTTAACTGTTTTTTATAAACATTCAAAAACAGTTTTATAATTCTCTTTAAAAAAATGTTGTTTTTATATAAACCATTTTTTAATATTTTTTTAAAAGAGTTCTTTTTTTTAAAGAACAATGCTTTTACATAATTTTTTTTAACGTTTATACAAAAAACTGTTAAAAAAACAGTGTTTTTAATGTTTTTATATTAAGTGTTTTTACGTTTTTTATTTATTCATATAAAGAATTGGTTTTATGAAAAGAGTTGAAAACAATTTACAAAAAAACTTTTGACATTCATAAACTGTTTTTTATAAGATTGTTTTTATATAAAGTTTTTTCAACGTTTATAAAAATAGTTAAAAACAATATTTTTTAATGTTTGTAAAAAAAAGTGCTAAAAAAAGTTTATAAAAAAACCTTTTGATTTTGTAAAATTTTTTGATTAAAAAAAAAAAATACTTAATAAAAAAAGTGTATAAAACTTTTTCATTTTATAAAACTTTCTCATTTTATAAAAAAGTGTTAGTAAAAAAAGTTTTGCTATTTAAAACAATAAGATATAATGTAAAATTTGTTTTAATACACTAATAAATACTTATACTAATGGGTAAAATAGTCTTTTTGATTGGAAAATGAGTCAACTGACCATCAAATTAGCTAACTAACGTTTTTTGTCGATTTTGTATCCCAAACGAGTAGAATGTAAACAAATGGAATAAAACTCTAAATAACTATTGGACCCCAAATAGTAAAAGATCCTTACAAAATTGACAAGGTGCCATAGAATAGACTGTGATTTTGTTTAAGTAGAATGTATTATGTGAAGATTGAAATAGTATTTTTCTTAAGATAATTTCGATTGAATCTTTATATAGAAATGTGAGTTTAATTAGTTAGAAGCATATGATGTGAATTTAGTTAGTTAGAAGCATATGGTGTATGTTGCTCTATTTTAAAGGAAGTGAGATATGCTTCCATGTTTAATAACATTGTTTTTTAAATAAAATATATAATATTCCTTTTTGGATTTTTCTCTTTTTATATTGTGATTGCACAAATGTAGCACGGGTTTAACAAAAAAATGATAAACTATTTAAGTTGAAGTATCATCTTATTTAATTATAGTCCATTCATTTTAATAAAATAATTATCATTTCTTATTTTTCAATGTAGCAAAATTAACTTGATATAACATTTTTTTATTGAATAATACGTTATTTACTATTTATCGATGTTTTAAATAAAATCCCGCACGTATGGTGTGGGTTTACATCTAATATATATTATAATGTATTGAAACTTATTAATAAAGGGTGAGTAATGACGTATGCCACATAAATTTACACCCCAATTTATGTCCCCTCAAGTGCATCACCTTAAACTTACCATAATTATAATTATCATCCTGTTTATAATTACTGCAACTAGCATACAGTGGCTAGGGTTACGGGTATAAGAAAACTCCCCAGGCACATTAACCTGCGCCTCACGTGTCACAGTACGCACCCACAGAAAGAAAGAACAGGATAGAGTGAACCACACCACCACACACATACAAAGCGCGTGTCTAACACTACAAGACGACCACAGCCCATTCATCAATGACACGCTCTTGATAGCACGTGACACTAAAAGTCCTCGAAACCATGAGAACCCTTCCAACAGGAAATCTACGGGTCCATATTAAACAACAGCCAGCGCTAACGTAAGCCGATTGGTGAGACTATCTTAACCGGAACCCATGTTTTCCTCTTTATCCACCATTTGGCGTTAACCTATATTTCCCCCGCATTCCTCAAAATCTCTAAAGCACAAGCAGTCGATCAAAGCAAAAAAGGGTTATCTTTCTCTCCCCTCTCTCTAATTGATCAGCCATGGCCGACAAAACTGACTTCGATTCTCGCCAACCCCAGATCTCCAAAGGTTTATTTCATTTCCCTCAAACCCTAATTTGTGTTTTGAGAGGTCTTGTTTGAACTTAGTTATGTATTGTTGAATTTATTGATTCTCTTAGCTATCCAATTTAGTTTCTTTCCCATTAATCTTGTTAGTGAGTATCTTGGTCCAAGATAAAAATTAACGTTTATTAATATTTGTTTGTTGCTCAACATATGAGGTTGTATTCTGTAGTCTGTTGTTGCAGTGTGTGTACATTGGAAATTTAGTTATAGTGTATGGAATGATGTGTGTGTTCCTTACATGCAAATTTGGTTGTAATGTAAGGAATATAACTTGAGGGAAATTTAAAGGATCTACGTAGTTGATGGCAAACACTTACATTGTTGTGTGAGTGAACCAGTGTAGCCAGGCCCCTAAGTGGACCACAGTTGGGGTGCAACTGGTGTGACTTTTTTTTCTACTAAATAAATGTCAATTGATCTGAAAACATAGTTTTCATTTTACATTTTCTAGTGGGGGAAACCGAAAATATTGATTTTGTAGTGCCACAACTGATCTGAATGGTCTTAGTTCGTATGTGGGCCATGGTATGTGTTGAAAAGGCTATACATTTTGGTCTAGAGATGATTTTTAATCTACAAGTTTAGTAATGGAATTATTTCTCTTACCCCTCGGGACAAGTGCGTAAGTTTTTTCTTGTTGTGTATGTTAATTTGTAATATTTACGGGTTTCTTTCTGGTTGTTTGGTGGCCTATGGTTGAAATTTTATTTATTTCTCCCCTTCATCCATATAATGGTCTTCGAGTATATGAATTAAATGCATGCAGTATTATTGATATAACTCTCATTGTGTGAATCTTTGGATGGTAATTATCTATAGTTGCTTTCAACTGTAAGGGTTCGTTCTAGTTTTCATTCGCGCAAGAGCTGTTTGTCGGTATGAGACATGATGTATATCATGGGTAAACGATTTTTGTTTCAACAGAGTTTTCCTTAAAGCTTTTGGTGGTGGTTTTGGGACTTTTGTTTGTTGTATAGCTGTTTGAATCCTGCAGGGATTTTTTTCTTACTTTCTGTTATTCAATGGACTACTGCTCCACTTGTACTCTCCTCTTTTCCCAATTATATGTGTGTGTTGAATTACGTGGTGGTTTATGCTTTTCACATATGAAGATCCATGTTACATGGATTTGGACAAGGTTCTCAAAATACGTATCGGAGCTAAATCGTTTTCTCAAAAAATGTGTATTGTACCGTATATCGTATCATCAGATACACTTTGATATATAATAATGAATATAAAAGACAAGTCAACACAAATTATATACAATATGAAGTATTAAATAATGTCTAAAGCATCGACTAATTCAAAATATAATCAAATGTTCATGATATCATATTTCATAACATAAATCCAAAAGCCAATATTTATTAATTGTTCGTCCCCAATGACAAACACCACATTAATTACATTGCAATCATATCATATTACATTGCAAAATTTTCTAAGCTGTTATGGTTTGATATTTTTTCTCCTTGGTTTTTTGAAACCCTCGCAACTTGTTCAACCAAATCCCCAAACCCTTTTACGAACTCCCAAACCCTCTGCTTCTTCTATTATTTTTTTTTTGTTAAAAAAAGTAAAGTTGTGTCGTTTAGTCGAAAAACAGAGAAGTATATGTTGACGATACGATACGCATGTATCAGGTGATACTTATTTATGTATCGCCGGTACTTAAAAAAAAAGAAAGATACATTCACCGATACAACACGTTTATCCTCGATATCGATACGGCTGATAAGTATCGTGTATAGTCCGATATTGACAACATTGGATTTTGATATGGATATCGGGCGGTCAGTTTGAGGAAGATAACGGGTAATGTAAAATGATATGAGATTGCTGATTAATCTTGAAGTTTTAGTAGGAATATGTTGACACACTTCACTAACATGTAGCCAAGCGTTGGTCATAAATTCATGAGTTTTATCGATTTGGAATGTTAGTAGATGCCTTCAATTCACTGGATGATGCACACGTATATATTATTAAAAAACAAGTCATGTCAACAAGAAAGGTATGGTGGCTGCCAACAACTTTCACTTCTTAGGAGTTGGGGCTGAGGGTTGAATTACTCTAGTGCAAAGTTGCTACGGAGGATGGTTTAAGAGTGTTGAATAGGTGATAAAAGACATGATGACGTTTGACATGAAGGAGGATTTATGTAAATAGAGCTGCATGCCCACATACGGAGTTGTCTGAAATTGACCTATCATAAACTTTATATTTATCATTTTTGGTTAAGATAGTTGTGGAGATCCATATTTTTATTGTTTTAGTTCTATTATCACAGCTCTACTTTGAGTAGTGGTTGCCCAAAAAATGACTTTGTTGAGAAATGAATCAGAATTGTATGAGCTGGAATATGCTGGCAAGTGGCAACAATGGGTGTAGTCTAGTTTGGTCGATGTCGATTTATTAGTTTTTTTGATGGGAAGTTATAGTTGAAATATTGAATCCCATTAATGAATTGGATTCTTGTTATTTTGTGTTGCATCTGGTCTTTTTATTGGCTTCTGTTATGTGCTTGTATAATTTGACGTGTTATTGAATGTGGTTAGCATGTGTCATATATGTGTACGTATACTACTTTTTGGGTGTATGGATTTGGCTGAAATTGACCTATCATGAACTTTATATTTATCATTTTAGTTGAGATAGTTGTGGAGATCCATATTTTTATTATTTTTTAGTTCTGTTATCACAGCTCTACTTTGAGTAGTGGTTACCCAAAAAATGAGTTTGTTGAGAAATGAATTAGAATTGTATGAGCTGGAATATGCTGGCAAGTGGCAACACTGGGTGTAGTCTAGTTTGGTGGATGTCGATTTATTAGTTTTTTCGATGGGAAGTTATAGTTGAAATATTGAATCCAATTAATGAATTGGATTCTTGTTATTTTGTTTTGCATCTGGCCTTTATATTGGCTTGTGTTATGTGCTTGTATAATTTGACGTGTTATTGAATGTGGTTAGCATGTGTCATGTATGTGTATGTATACTACTTTTTGTGTCTATGATAGTTTTAAATAACATGTTTGTAACATTCGACCCTCGATAATGTAGTACGAAATCTGGACCTATTTTTGCACCATATAAGTTCATTTAGAGTTCATACCTTGGTGTGATGGCAAGTGCCATCGCTCAAGCTACGATTGGTTTCGGGTTCAAGACATGTGAGGAGCTTCTACATATATGGGGGTAAGGCCAGTCGACATCTGCCTCTCCCTGATCAGGGTATGACCTTTCTTTATAAGTTCACTTGGACAAATGATTTTCCTTCCCGAGCTCAAGTCTTTTCATGGCTAGTGGCATTGCAATTACTTGTGAGATTATACGAAAAGAGAAGGCCGAAGACGTATATATCTCTCCAATGGTTTATGGTATGCTGCAATTGAGAGGAGAATCTTGATCATTAGTCAATGCATTGATCATTCTTATGGAAAAGTATTAATGGATTTGGGAATTATGAGGGAGCTGCCAAGCAAAGCAAGAGATATATGCGTAATGGAAGTGGTGAGGTTTGGGAATCGAAAAAGAAGGAATTTAAGGAAATGCGTTGTTCCAGCTCTTTCTTGGGTGGTGTTGAATTAAAGAAATGGAAGGATCTTTGAGGAGAGAAACAAGGAGGAGTTTGGTGATGCAAAGTCTCTAGATTATTTGTCCACTATAATTTTATAATTAGATTTTGCCCTTCGGCATGTTTTTTTTTTGGAGATTTATGAAATGGTATGCATCTTCATGTGAAGATGTGTTTTTATGCATGTTTATGTTTGTATAGTTCTCCTTTCCCAAAATGGGGTTGGCCATATGAATTTACCATTATCAATTTGATTATAATATGTATGGGTTGATGTTGCGTTCTTTCACATTTTGGACCCAATACGAAACATTACTTTCTCTGATATGCAAGGGTCACCGCTATCAGTGGCCCATGAAGCACGAATTCGACACGTAAAACTTGTTTCGACACGACACGTGATTTTTCCAAAAACTAGGATAAGACAAGCTAGGATACGTATAATATAAATATATAACATATACATATATATTAATGAAATAAAATATTTTTTCCATAAAATACATTATTAGAGCTATCTTAACACGAAATTAAGAAAACGGACCAAACAAAACAAAATTTAAACACACTAACATTAAAAATCATAAATAAAGCTGAATCACCGTCACATAAGAAAAAAACAAAAACAAAAAATAAAAAAAACAAAAAAAGTATCCTTTTACGTGTCCCAATGTTCCCTTTTACGCGTCCCAGCGTGTCGGCAACGTATCCCAATATGTCCCAGTGTGTCGGCAACTTGTCGGAGCGTGTCGGACTTGTGCCAAAGCAGACTCGTGGCTTCCGGGAGAGTGTCCGTACTTCATCGTCGGTAGCATGCCACACAACTTGCACAGTTGTCACTATTTGATGGGTTGCGCTACGTAATTTGGGTTTTATATTAGACATAATATGGGTCTTGTTTTATGACTAAACCAACTACAAAACTATGTTCTCCTCCACTTTGCATCTCAAAAAGACCACATGGAAGCCCTATCTCACATCTTCTATATTTTTTTCCCAGTTTATTTCCCATTTGGCTGTCAACTTTGTTTTATGGGACTTTATGTGTTTGGGATGATTGCAAGGATTTATTTTGATTTTATGCAAACTTTATTTTGAACGTTGTAATCTTATGTATGTGATCCTATTTGGAATGATTTAGTGCTTTAAGACTCCATCACTTCATCTTAGATGATGCAGTACCTTATTTGAAATGATTTAGTACTTTATTTAATTTATTTAATACATTATTTGGGATGATTGTATGGATTTCTTTAGATTATATTTTTTAATTTAATAAAAACTGAATACCTGAATTGTTTGCGTGACGCTATTTACGTGACACGATCTCATAAACAAAATTTGAAACAAAACTTAACTCCCTACGCGACCGCGATTAAGAAAATGATTTTGAGTACATATCACCTAGACCTACTTTTATTATTTTTATACCAAGTCACGGTTCGATTCCGGTTCCAAATATTACAAAACCGGTTTTCCTGGCTCGGTTCTCGGTTGCAACACCAACACAAATTGAACCGAACCATAAACCGAATCAAGGATCTAAGCCAAACAAAAACCAGTTTGATTCTAATATGTTTTTCTACGCTATATATATATATATATATATATATATATATATATATATATATATATATATATATATATATATATAAAATGTTGCTTTCTCTTTAATTTAAAGGGTTAATTAATTTTGGACTTTTGTGATTTGGATTTAAATCTATAATGTTTTCTTAGAGTGTCTTTTTAAGTTATATACTGTTCTAAAAAACCCGCCTAGGCTCCGCCTAGGCTTGAGGCTTGGGAGAAACGCCCCGCCTTAAGATTTTGACGCCTTATGCTTGGTAAAACCCTTAAGGCATACTTTTTCTCTAAAAACAACAATGCTTTAGCGAAACGATATTCCCTTTTAAAGATTTTTTTACAAACCGAACCATTGTCTCATCCAAAATAATCAAATAGTATTTTTATTTGCAAATATTTAGGCATATTTTTATGATATGTACAATTTTAGTATTGTAATAGCCTTGTTATGGTTAAAAAATATTAAAAAGACCTAAACGCCTTTTCACGCCTTTTTACGCGAAGGCCCGCCTAGGCTTTTAAGGCTTAAGGCTTGGCCTCCACGCCTCGATCACGCCCCGTGTTTTTTAGAACCTTGGTTATATTTGATGAAATTTGTTGTTTTACTTATTTATTTTAATACACTTTTGGAACCAAGAACCAATCCGAATCAACCCAAGAACCGTTGGTTTGGATTGGTTCGGTTCTAGACATAATTGGTTCGGTTCTGATTTCAAAAATGTGGAACCGATCAACCTCGGTTCTAGTTTCGGGTTTGTAGTGGAACCGAAGCAACCCAAAACATGTGCATCCCTACTTTGTACTATCACCTACTTTTATATACTATTTTTAGAAATATGGCTGCTATTAATCTGAGATGGAACTAAATCGGAAATTATGCCTATTAATTTGTGACGGAGGGAGTATTTGGATTATTATAGGTGGCATAGAAAGTGCATATAGTACACCCAAACACATGTACACTCAGTTTATTTATTTAAGTCAGTTTTTTGTATTAGGCAATTATCTTGGACTACATAGATTTTTGTAGATCTGCATTTTATGGAGCAAGTGGAGAACTTTGTAACATGTTTCATTTCTCATTTTCTTTTTTATTCTCCTTTCTCTTTAAAACAAAAGAAAAGAGGGACACAAGATATGTAGATCTGAGATGCTTAAGTACCCTTAACTGGTGGAGGCTGTATTCAGGAGAGGAGTAAGACAATGTCGTGTTTTGGGTCGGGCATAGCCCTGCAGAAGTGATATTGAATTTCACGTCTGTGTTTTTTAATTTTTCAATTGAAATATCAAATTATAAAGAAAAAAAAGTAAGTTATACCACAAACATAATTCAAGCACAGTATTCTACTTATAGTTCAAGTAAGCAACCCCAAAATATTCCAATTCACAAATATCTGTCCAAAATATTCTTCGAAATAATATATACCCCATCATATAATAAACAAAACAAAACTCATGTGGAGAATTATCCAAAATTGAATATATAAAACCCCTCAAAAGGCAAATGAGAAATTAAACTAAAGCAATGACATTTAACCGAATATCAGTAGAATAACAAGCAGCAACTAACATATGAGGCTAAAACTACTGCCATGACACAATGAGAAACAGAGGTGCGACTGATATTTTTAATTGAACCCTAGCTTTGATTCTAGAATGGGAATGAATAACAGATTAGAGATGAATATAAATGCAATTTTGGAAATCGGAATGGAAAACAGAGCAACTTCTGTACTCTTGCTTCAACTTACCGATGCGTCAGACAAACACTTCGCACAGAAGGGAGGGTCCTCCACCAGGTACTGAACAGATGGAGATGAAGAGAATGAAGGCTGAGACTGAAATGAAGCAAAACACATAATTTGTTCTCACATCCCCCTCCCTCCCCTCCCCACCCCCAACACACACACACACACACACAACCTGAAATGACAGTTTTAAGAAGTGGCCTCATGTAGAAAACATCAATTCATGCAAATAGCATGATTTCTAACCATTTTGTGTGCGCAAAACATGCTCCCTGCAAAGATTAGTACGTAACACGGCGGAATAGGTCCAAAACGTGACATTGCGCGTATTGTGGCGCAATTTCAAACACTGCTTTATATTAAGCACTCTCAGTTAGTACAGTTCCACACTTTATTTTTTCATTGAAGAACTTTATGCTTTTAGCTATTTATAAAAGTTATGAACTTTTTGTGATACAAATCATTGTAGTGATTTGTTTTACAAATCTACTTCTCAACATGAGTGCCTTCCCTTTTTGTAATGGAATGAAATTAAATAAATAAACTGATTTCATCATTTTCCTAATGAGTAAATGGTTCAATAACTTGAGAAATTACCAGTCATTATTAAATGTTCATATTTTTTACTTGATTTTATTTCCAGTTGAACAATTGGACTCCATCGAAAATTCAATTTCCAATGAAACTACACTCTCATATATCTGTTATTGTGATTTAATATTTGTCAATTCAATGGATTAACCTGTTTTTACTCAATTCCACACCTAATATATTGTTAAGGATTATTTAATGTTCCTTTTTTTTGTTCAATTGATGTAGATGCGCAAGGATCTGACAATCCTATTCCGCTTTCACCACAGTGGCTTCTGCCTAAGCTGGGGGAGAATAAGAGTGGAACAGTAACTGGGGTGTGTTATCGTTTAATTATTATTTTAAATGTATTTTAAAGATCAAATAATAGTTAGTTATCTGTCTAGTTTAGGGTGATCTGCAATCCTTTTGCAAAGCAATGGTCTCATTTAAGTTGTGTGTATAAATTATATAATATCTTGTGGTTCCACTATGTTTTGGTTCAGGAGAACCATTCAAGTCCATATCCAGGTTATGCCAGTCGTTCAGATATCATGAAATCACCAGGAAACAGTGAGGAGATGCATGATACCCAGAAGAAAAAGGATGTTTTTAGGCCGTCATCTCTGCTTGATATGGAATCGGGTCGCCGTGAGCGCTGGCGTGATGAGGAAAGGGAGACCAATTCCTCTGGTCGCAAGGATCGTTGGAGGGAGGGAGGAGATAAGGAGGCTGGGGACAACCGTAAAGTGGATCGATGGACTGCGGATAACTCATCTGGAAGACCCTTTGGAGAAGCACGCCGGGGCCCACCAGAACGGTGGGCTGATTCAAGTAACAAGGAGACTAATTATGACCAACGTAGGGAGAGCAAGTGGAACACTCGCTGGGGGCCTGATGACAAGGGGCCGGACAATATGCGTGAGAAGTGTATTGACTCTAACAAAGATACTGATGTGTCTCTTGATAAAGGGTCGTCTAATCTTACTTATCATGGTAAGGATGAGAAGGAGGGAGAACATTATCGTCCATGGAGATCTAACTCCTCTCAGAGCCGAGGAAGGGTAGAGCCATCCCCTCTTCACCAGATTTCAACGCCAAACAAACAAGTACCTACATTTATCCATGGCCGGGGACGTGGGGAGCATACTAGTTCTACCTTTTCTCTTGGTCGGGGAAGGGCTGGCTCTGGAGGGAGCCCTTTGAACAGCTATTCTAATCCCTTGCAGTCCTTGGGTTCCTTCTCAGAAAGAGGTGAAAGTGGTCAAGGAGATTACCCTTTAAGATATAGCAGGATGAAATTGCTTGATATATACAGGATGACTGATATGAGATCTCATGGGAAAATACTAGACGAGGTTCTACAAGTGCCTTCCCTTACACAGGAAGATCCATTAGAGCCTCTGGCATTTTATGCACCTACTACTGAGGAATTGGTAACTTGTGCTGAACATTTGTCTCTTTTCTTTTCTTTCTTTCATGTCTTATTAGTTTCTGTTAAATTGGTTGCTTACATCCTTGTAGGTTATTCTGAAGGGAATTGACAAGGGTGACATATTAAGCAGCGGTGCTCCTCAAATTACTAAAGATGGATCTTTTGGAAGGAATGCAAATGATCTTGTGCAATCAAGTCGAACGAAGCTCGGTATGACACCCAGCCAAGTTAGTTCTATCTTGTTGATGTTTATATAGTTTCTGATGTTTATATTGTTTGTTATACGTGACTTCCCTTAGCAGGCAGTAGAGAAGATTTAACGTTTTCCATTGACAATAGCAAAGATGAAAGTGCTGAGAAACCCAGGGGTGGTTATTCTAATTATTCCGAGGGCTTGTCCCATGAGAAGCAAATGCGTTTCTTTCCGCCCAATGCAAAAATTGAAACCATGGACGGGCGTCAGACATTTTCTGATTATAGATCTAGGGCTGAAGGTATATATCTATGTAGATATGGCTGTGATGTAGAATTCAAATTCATGTTGCAATATTATATAATTCTTTGTACCATGCTATATGAAATAAATATCGAACCTTGTTATATTTTCTGGAAAATTCAAATTGGTCTTGGAGAGGAGGGGGTATGTGAGTCTAATCATCAACTATTATCAGGTTCTTGTTATTGATACAGGTTACTTTGGGTTTTATGGTATTTGCATCCCACTAGTTGTGTTTGTTTTTGAATGCTGTTCTTTCTGTTCTTTTATTTACAGCTTATAGAGAAGATGGTGCTTCTTATACAAGGAATGATGAGGTGACTGTTAATAAGGAATCAGGTATGCATGGTAACTCCTCAGTTCAGCCTGGTGTGACATGGCGATCCTTGTCAATGGGAGAGCGTACGCATTCAGCTTCACATGATTGGAGGGATACTCCTGCCGAAGGACCTAAATGGCAAATCGGTGATGATTCAATTATGAAAAGGCAACAATCTGCAGTCTTGGATAGGGAACAGGAAACACGAAGACTTCCACAACAATCTCCTGAAGACCTCGTTCTTTACTACAAAGATCCCCGGGGAGAAATTCAAGGACCTTTTGCTGGGAGTGATATTATTGGATGGTTTGAGGCTGGATATTTTGGTATAGATTTGTTAGTTCGTCTTGCAAGTGCACCAAATGACTCACCATTTGCATTACTTGGTGATGTTATGCCCCACTTGCGTGCAAAAGCCCGGCCCCCTCCGGGATTTGGTGCCACAAAACTGAACGAAGTTTCAGACACATCAAGTAGGCCGAACTTTACCAACCCCGTCAAGCTTCATGAAGGCTCAAGGGAGGTTGATATGATAAAAAATGATCCAAGGTATAAGCATGGTTCTACAACGGAGGCTGAAAATAGATTTCTGGAGTCGCTGATGGCTGGTAACATGAGCGGTGCTCCTCTCGATAACTTAGCTCTCTCTGAAGGTTGTTCTTATGTAATTTCATTTATGTGTCCTTTCTTCATTTTTTTTAACAATGCACTCCTTTGATCCTTAAGTTTTTGTGGTGTCTATCCTGATATGATGGGGGCATTCATTCACTTTGCAGGTATGCAGGGATATTTTGGGAATAATTCTAGTGCTGTCCCTCCCATGGGAGCAGAAAGTGGAGACAACCTGTATCTCTTGGCCAAGAGGATGGCACTTGAACGGCAGAGATCTCTACCGAATCATTATTCAGTTTGGCCCGGCAGGGACACAATCACGAAGTCTGATATGGTACAGGACTCTTCAATGCTACATCCAAATGTTTTATCATCGATTGCTGACAATCCTCGCCAGCAACTTCAATCTCAGAATACAGACTTAATGTCCATTCTTCAAGGCTTATCTGATAGGTCTTCTACTCCTGCTGTTAATAACGGAGTTGGTGGTTGGTCAAATTTTCCAGTCCAAGGTGGGTTGGACCCACTTCAGGATAAGCTGGACATGCATCATGGTCGTACTTTCCCTCCACAACCTCCATTTGGGATCCAGCAACAGAGGCCGCAACCACCAAATCAACCCTCATTGACAAATTTACTAGCTCAAGGTATCGATAATCCTTCTGGCGCGTTAACCGCTGAAAAGCTGCTCGTGTCTGGTCTCTCTCAAGATCCACAGATATTAAGTTTGTTGCAGCAGCAGTATTTGTTGCAATTACAGTCACAGGCCCCAGCTCCATCACAGCAGCTGTCAATACTAGATAAACTCTTGTTGCTTAAGCAACAACAGAAACAGGAGGAGCACCAGCAGTTATTGAGGCAGCAACAACAATTGCTTTCCCAGGTGCTGTCAGAGCAGCAGCATTCTCACCAGCGTTTTGGCGATTCATCTTATGGACAGTTACAGGCTGGTGGTTTGCCAGCTGGGAATGTTTCTATGGATCATCCTCGATTTCAGCCATCGCATGAGTCGTTTCAGATCAGTTCGCAGGTTCAAGCTTCCAGTATACAAGAAGAACGTGCTACTAACTTTGTTAGCTTGCCTCCAAGTGTTTCGCAGGATGTTGTCCGTAATGTTGGTTCTGAAGCCTCTTCTATACATTTGCCGCATCAAATGTTTGGAAATGCCTCGAATCAAAAAGGTTGGGGTGGTACCCTGCCGGAACATATTGATGATGTCCAGCAGAAGGGTTCTTTGATGACATCATCAGTGATGAATATTTTACCCCAGGAGCAGGTGTTACAAAACTTGAGGGATAATGAATCTGTCACAGTTTCAACATCAGAGGCTGATATGAAGTATGCACCTGGAGACCATTTGGGGAAACTTGTAGCGGCGCCATTTGTAGGAGTGGGTGAGAATGAGCTTCCGATGCCTGAGCAACTAACTGATTTGAAGGTCCCATCAGCTTGTGTGACTGAGGACCCACAAGTTGGAAAAGAAGAATTCAATGATGAACCTTCTGGTGTGAAGGAATTAAAAACTGTTGAACCACGTGAGGTTAGAAAAGGTTCTGAGAAGAAGTCCAAAAAACAGAAGTCTTCCAAGGCACAATCCTCTGACCAGGCTAAGGGAGTATCTAAAACACAACAATCAAAGCAATCTGAAAATGAAGGGACAAATATCATTGATGCGGTTGTTGAGATTGTGGATTTTCAACAGGGTATCTCTAGAGATGATGGGGAAACCTTGGGGAACAGGAGTGAATCGGGACAGTTGGGGTCCATCTCACAGCCCATCACGCAAGTGCATGCTGGACAACGAGCTTGGAAGCCTGCTCCTGGTTTAAAACCAAAGTCACTACTGGAAATTCAGCAGGAAGAGCAGAGAAAGATGCAGGCAGAAACAGCTGTTTCTGAGATCTCCACATCTCTTAGCTCCATGAGTTTCTCTACTCCTGCTCCTTGGGCTGGTGTTGTTGCCAATTCGGATCACAAGACGGAACCCGAGGGTCCCCTGAAGCAAAAGAGCAAGAAGAGTCAATTACACGAACTTTTGGCAGAAGAAGTTACGGCAAAGCCCAGTGAAAGCGAGATTGAGGGTATATCTAGTTTGCCTCCCCTACCAGTTACAAGCACCCAGTCTGATTTAATTGATGATGACAACTTTATTGAGGCTAAAGACACTAAAAAGAGTCGCAAAAAGTCTGCAAAAGCTAAGAGTGCAGGAGCTAAAGCCTCAGCGCCTATTGCTTCAGTTGATGTCCCCATTGTATCAAGTCCCGTTGAAAAAGGCAAGGGTTCTCGTACTGTGCAGGCCGAGAAGGAAGTATTACCTGCAGTCCCATCTGGTCCTTCTTTTGGAGATTTTGTGGTCTGGAAGGGGGAGACTGTAAACCCTGCCCCTGCTCCAGCATGGTCTACTGACTCGGGGAAGCTTCCGAAACCTGCATCATTGAGGGATATTCAGAAGGAGCAAGGAAAAAGGGGTTCTTCTGGTCAGCATCAAAATCCTATGCCAATTCCTCCGAAATCCCAGCCAGCTCAGCCAACTCATGGGAGTGGTCTTTCACGGTTGGTTTCTGGAGCATCTCCAGCCAAGGCTGCATCCCCTATTAAAATAGTTTCCCAAGCTTCAACTCAATCGAAACATAAAGTAGATGATGATTTCTTTTGGGGTCCGTTAGATCAACCGACGCAAGAAGCAAAGCAGTATGACCCTTTATCTTTAGTGCTTTACGAGTGCTCATATATTAATGTACTTGCATAGCTCGTTGTCAAAATCGTACGATTCGATTCGATTCGATTCACACATAAAACGATTCGAATCGAGTTGAGAATCGCATTTGTCTAAAGAATCGGATCGAATCGGCGCTTCACGATTCGAATCTTCCGATTCGGGTCCGATTCACTTTTTTTTTTTTACCTTATAACCATACGTGTGTTTTATAATACAAAAAATAAAAAAAGAAGCAAACAACAAAGGATACCGTTAAGATACTGAGTTTTAGAGAAAAACATGTTCTCTTGGCTCGGTTATTATCAGCTGACTTTTCTTGTCTATTCTCTTCTCCGAGTGTCTTCTATCTTTTGCGTTTTTTTTGTTATAAAACTTTTGTATTTGTTATAAAATCTTTGAAGGTATATTTTTTTTGTTGCTTTAAATTATTATGAAGACTATTTTAAATTAATATTGTTTTATAAATAATCTTAGTATTTGTTTTACTGTTTTAAATTAATATGGTTTACTGTTTTAAATTAATTTTGTTGTAATTTTGTAGGCTGTTTTAAATTAATATTGTTAATCTTAGTAAGTAGGTTGTTTAAATTTTTTGGAAGTATTTGTTTTACAGTTTTACTGTTTTAAATTAACCTTAGTATTTATTTTATTGTTTTAAATTAACATGTAGGATGTTTTATGATATATTTTTGTTTTTTTACATTTTTAAGATTAAAATGAATGAGAACATGTGCTACGGTTAAATATATTTTGATATATTATCATGTGCTACGATTAGTTTTTTGTCATATTACGCTTAATTACCAATTCTATAGTGTTAAATCCCATTTACGTATGTTTTACTACGTTTTTATCATTTCGTTCCGATTCGATTCGCGATTCGGGGGGGGGGGGGGGGGGGGGGGGGTAAACGATCCACGATACGATTCGCGATTTGACAACTATAACAACCATGCCCCTCTTCTTTATCAGTTAGATGTTGATGCATGTGAATATTTTCACGTCTCGAAATAAATCTATTCATATTAGAAAAATGATTGATTATAATATAAACAATAGAACTCTATTTCATTGATGCAACGTGTCTTTCCGTTGTCACATCCTATTCTATATTGGTTCATTTTCCAATTATAATTAATGTGATAAACTTTAGTGTACTTAATGGAACCATGTGGGTCTGACTTCATTGTGAAATCGTAGAGGGCAATGGTCTTATAGGCTTTCAGCAGTTAGAATTAGTTTAATTGATTAAAGCAGTAAAAGGAATAACTGAAATGTTGTCTTTTCCCGCCTGCAGGTCAGATTTTCCTAATCTTACAAACCAAGGTAGTCGAAGCAAGAATGTACCTGTGAAAGGAACTGTTGAAAGTTCACTGAGTAGACAGAAATCAGCAGGTGGAAGACCTGTTGACCGTTCTCTTTCTTCATCACCTGCCTCTGCTCATCCTTCTCTGAAGGGGAAAAGAGATGTCTTGACTAAGCATTCGGGTAAGCCACTGTAAGCTTGGTGATTCCTTCATAACGAGTTATGGTAACCTTTTTATTCTCGTGTTGCAGAGGCTATGGACTTCAGGGATTGGTGTGAAAGTGAGTGTGTCAGACTCGTTGGGACAAAAGGTATCATATTGCTACTGCATTACTGCTTGTTATCCTGTTAAAAGTTTTTTTTGAATGCCTATAATTGAAAGAAGTATCCCAATTTCCTTTTAGAAGTTTTTATTTTTATTTTGTGGGGTGGCTCCATTTGGAGGGAGAATGAAGAGTTTTTATCTTTCCGATTGCCATATTCCCTCTTCATTAACTTGACATATGATTCTATAGTTTGTAATGTAGAAGTTTCTATTGTGATGTCACGGCATGTCACATTTAGAGTGACATCACCCATGACCTCACAAAATGCTAAAATATTCTTTCATTATTTAGATCATGTGTGGAATATACCCTCATCTTCTCCCTATATTCTTTCATAAATTTCCCTTTATTGGATGAATGCATTGAATATATGTTGCTTTTGTTTTGATTTGTTGTTTTTATTTTTGGTGCCATTGACTCGTGTATGTTACTAACATACTAAATGTTTTACATCTTTGTTACAACATATTGATATATTTTGTTGGGATTAAGGTTTGCTACTCTGAATTTTGTGGTTTTTTAGAATCATCAGTTTTTGGTAATGTTGTTTGGTGAAGATGAGAGAATCCTATCTCAAGTCACTACCTTCATACCTCAATAGTATTAGTAATACTCCCTAAAAGTGCACTGTTTGAACATCACTTTTTAAGAAAATAGTAACCATAATGTAATTATTGTTCAATGGAATCCAAATGATTTCTAGATTAATTAGAAGATCCTTTCAATTGGTTGAATCCATTACTTGAACGAAACTAGATGTTGTGGAATCATATTGAATATTTGACGATACATTTCGTACGTGGCTAAAAAACCGATCATTGTTTACCAACCACACATTGTCTAACCAAATCAAATTCTCTCTCGATACGTTCCTCAAAAAATCCGATTCGTGCAGATTCTTCCCCCAACTAATGGAAAGATCTTGGCGGAGTTGTCACATGAAATTGAGCACAATTTTGCAAGATGAAAAATTGTTTAACCAATTGTGGAATTTCGTTCATTGATTTTCAGAACATGACTACTCTTAATTTGAGACATGGGGACTAGTAAGCCTTGGTATGGCTGATCACTTGCTGGTCCTCTTATTTTATCTGAATATTAATTTGGAGTTAGGGTGATTCTCTCACCTGATTGGTTGAAATATTAAGAACATTGGAACCCACTACAATTCTTTATTTATCATTTTAATGTTTCAACCAATCAAGTGAGAGGGCCACCATGACCCACTTTTAAAGTGGGGCTCCAAATTTGAAGTCTGTTTTATCTCAACAGTTTAAAATTAAAAGATGCAAGTTTGCAAATTTACTATAGAGTTACTGATCATGGGTTCTGTTCTTTTTCCCCATCTTAATAGATACAAGTTTCCTGGAATTCTGTTTAAAGCAATCAAGATCAGAGGCTGAGATTCTTCTAACAGAGAACCTTGGCTCATACGATCCTGACCACGAGTTCATCGAGAAGTTCCTCAACTACAAAGATTTTTTACCTGCGGATGTCCTTGAAATTGCCTTCCAAAGTCGGAACGATCGAAAGGTCATTGGATTTGATACCAGAGATGTGAATTTCGGCAATGATGGCATTGGGGGATCTGACCAAGGTAACGCTGATGGGGCCTCAAAAGGGGGAGGAAAGAAGAGGGGGAAGAAAGGGAAAAAGGTTAGCCCTTCAGTTTTGGGATTTAATGTTGTTAGCAACAGGATCATGATGGGAGAGATCCAGAATGTGGAAGATTAGGAAGGGTCTTTTAATTTAGTTGTAAATACATTTCTCTGAAGAACTGTTTGTAAATGCGTTGTAGGATTTTGGACTTATGTTTTCCTTTATAGAGCGACAGAAGCAGCGCTATATAATCTCTGCTCAACCAATTTTGTGTAGAACTTTTGAAAGCAGTTTCCTTGTTTATTTATAAGACCCAGGTAGGATTCTAACCTCAAATTGAGCCAACCTATTTCTTTTTTACATTCTTTTTGTGCTCAATTTCTCTGTTTGATTTGAAAAGTAGTGAGAGCTAGGGTTTGTAATTTGTTAGATTCCGACACTAAAGAAACTACGTTGATATTTTAATCATTCAAGGATCGAGGCAGGCTTCAAAATTGTTCCCTAACTTCGAGGTCTGTCTGTAATTGCCCTTTAAAGTTATAAATGAATACTATTTATTATTTTTCAAACACAATACTAGTGCATTCACACACAATGTGATGGGTTTTATTTCCAAACAAAATATGTAAATTAATTTCATGCATGTTAAAGATGAGTCTTTGCAGCTTTCTTTGATTTACCTTTTGCATTTTTTCAACCATCCCTGTGCCTACTTTATTGAAAAAAGGGACAATTACCAGTAAGTCCTTTTAGCAAATGTGTATTAAAATAAGGGGTATATACCAAATAGTTCTTGAACTTTTTTTAATACATGTATAGTTCAAGTCTTTTTATTTTGTACCAAAAAGTCCTTTACCATCATGCCGCTGGCGCGGACTTTTAAAGATAAAAGAATAAGGAATTTTTTGGTACAAAATAAAAAACTTGGATTAAATGTGTATTAAAAAATGTTTGAAGGACTTTTTGGTATTTGATCCTTAAAATAATGTTCTATGATTTCTTTTTTTCACTAATAGACGCCTTTAATTCACAGGTAGTGAATAAAGAAAACAAAGCTTAACCCTATATCTAGCCCCCTCTCACCGCTCCATGGCTTCGCTTCCTCTCATTCAGCTAATCCTGAACCACTACACCAATAACCCAACCCATCACTGTCGCCCCTAAAGACTTCATAACCTCTCGCGATTTTAGACTCTTTTAACCTCTGTGTTCATTTTGCTCGTGCGCGCACACACACACACACATATAGACCCCCTCTTGTAAGGACTTCTTATGGTGCAGACCTTGGTACATACCATTTTTTTAAAATAGTAAAAAAATAATTTTTTGATGAAACTTCATGGATATATGATCTCCACGGTGAGAAGATCATTTTCAATTATTTTCATAAAAAAATTCAATAAAAAAAACGGTTGAGAGGTGATATGTAAAAAAAAGATATAAATATGCATTTTCGATCGTTGAAATGTCGGCGTTCATCTTACCCACTTTTTGATTGAATTTTTTGATGAAACTTAATGGATATGATATTTAGAGTGAGGAAATCATATCCATGACGTTTCATCAAAAAATTCAATCAATAAAGTGACTGACGCCGACCCAACATTTCAACGGTTGAAATGAATATTTATATCATTTTTTTTACATATCACTTCATCTCAACAGTTTTTTATTGATTTTTTCGATTAAAAAAATTGGAGATGATCTTCTAACCCTGGACATCATATTCGTGAAGTTTCATAAAAAAATTAATCTTTTTATTCTCAACTCAACTCAACAAAGCCTTTTCCCAATTATTTGGGGTCGGCTACATGAATCCTATTTTTCCATTCCATTCTGTCCAGTGCAATATCTTCGGTTACACCACATGATATCATGTCCTTTTTTATAATATCCCACCAAGTTAATTTAGGCCTACCTCTACCCCTTGGGTTACCATCAATACTAACTAAATCACTCTTCCTTACAGGAGCATCCATTGGTCTACGCTTGACGTGTCCAAACCATCGAAGTCGATTTTCTCTCAATTTATCTTCTATAGGAGCTACTTTCACCGTTTTACGAATTTGTTCATTTTTAATTTTATCCTTTCGAATTTTACCACAAATCCATCTTAGCATTCGCATCTCCGCCACACTCATTTTCTGCACATTTTGTTTCTTGGTTGCCCAACACTCTGTCCCATATAACATGGCGGGTCTAATGGCCGTCCTATAAAATTTTCCTTTTAACTTCAAAGGTATACGCCTATCACACAGAACGCCGGTCGCACTTCTCCACTTAACCCAGCCTGCTCTAATCCTATGCGTAACATCATCACTAATATCTCCATCTTTTTGTATAATCGATCCTAAATAACGAAAATGATCATTTCTAGGTATTTCTTGACCCTCCAATTTCACCACATCTCCATTTGTCCTCCTATTACTACTAAAATTACACTCCACATATTCTGTTTTAGTTCTGCTTATTTTAAATCCTCTTGTTTCTAAAGTTTCTCTCCACAATTCCAACCTAGCGTTTATCCCCATCTTAGTCTCATCGACTAAAACAATATCATCTGCAAATAGCATACACCATGGCACCTCATCTTGTATTTGTCCAGTCAACTCATCCATAACAAGAGCAAAGAGATAAGGACTTAATGCTGAACCTTGGTGTAGCCCTACCGTAATTGAAAATTCACTACTTTCTCCAGCTGATGTTCTTACTGTAGTCATCGCACCATCATACATATCCTTGATCACGTCAATATATCTGCGAGTCACTCCTCTTTTATGTAGAACCCACCATATTATATCTCTGGGTATCCTATCATACGCCTTCTCTAAATCTATAAAAATCATATGAAGATCCTTCTTTTTCTCTCTATACCTCTCCATTAATCTCCTCAATAAATAGATTGCTTCCATTGTTGACCTCCCAGGCATAAACCCAAATTGATTCTCAGATACTGTTGTCTTCAATCTCAATCTATATTCAATCACTCTCTCCCAAAGTTTCATTGTATGACTCATTAATTTAATACCACGATAATTTGAACAACTTTGTATGTCCCCTTTATTTTTATAAATAGGTACTAAAATACTTTTTCTCCATTCATCGGCATCCTATTAGTCATTAAAATTCTATTAAATAATTTGGTAAGCCATGATACTCCATCCTCCCCTAAGCACTTCCAAACCTCAATAGGGATACCATCTAGTCCTAAAGCCTTCCCTGTTTTCATCTTTTTTAGAGCAATCCTGACATCTGTTGTCCTAATTCTACGAAAAAATATATCTTCTCGAGTCTCCCTAAGTTCCTCTATATCTAATCTACTCCCATTATCTCCATTTAATAACCTCTCAAAGTAGTTTTTCCATCTTTCCATAATTTCATCATCTTTGACTAGGACTCTCGAATCATCACTTTTGATGCACTTAACGTTATTGAAATCTTTTGTTTTCCTATCCCTAAGTTCAGCAAGCTTATAAATACTTTTTCCCCTTCTTGTGTTCCTAATTTTGTATAAAGATCATCATACGCTTTTAACTTAGCATCTCTTACCACTTTCTTAACTTCCTTTTTAGCCCATTTATATTTCTCAAAATTCTCTTCATTTCTATTTGTTTGCCATGTTTTAAAGCACTCCCTTTTAATTTTTACTATATTCTGTACTTCTTCATTACACCACCAAGTTTCTTTAGACTGTGGCCCTTTGCCTTTTGATTCTCCAAGAATTTCTTTTGATATTTTCCTAATGCATGTGGCCATCTTATTCCACATTATGTTAGTTTCTTCTTCACAATTCCATTTTGCTTCATTTAATACTTTATCTTTAAATAGTTCTAATTTCTCTCCTTTTAAATTCCACCACCTAGTTCGTGGGTTAATCTTCACTTTTCGCATTCGTGATTGATTTTTAATATTTATATCCAACACCATTATCCTATGTTGTGAGGTTAAGCTCTCTCCCGGGATAACCTTACAATCTTTACACGTTAATCGGTCTCCTTTCCTAGTAATGAAAAAATCTATTTGGCTCTTATGTGTTCCACTTTTATAAGTTATTAAGTGTTCAAGCCTCTTTTTAAAACATGTATTTACTAGTACAAAATCATAAGCCATCGCAAAATCTAAGATAGACTCTCCCTCGTCGTTCCTATCTCCAAAACCATGTCCGCCATGCACTATCTCATATCCTACACGATCTTCTCCTACATGGCCATTAAAATCTCCACCTATATAGATTTTCTCACCTAGGGGTATTTCTTGAATTAGTTCATCCATTTGTTCCCAAAATTGTACTTTAGTGTGCTCATCTAATCCTACTTGAGGTGCATAAGCACTAACAATATTAATTATGTTTTCACCTAATACCAATTTTACAAGTATAAGTCTATCACCTTTCCTAATAACGGTTACGATATCGTCCTTAAAGTTTTTATCTACTATTATTCCAACTCCGTTCTTATTTCTATGTTTTCCTGTATAATATAATTTAAATCCTGTATTTTCTATTTCTCTAACTTTCTCACCGACCCATTTAGTTTCTTGTAAACAAGCTATGTGAACTTTTCTTCTTATCATGGTATCTACTAACTCCATCCCTTTTCCTGTCATAGTCCCTATGTTCCAAGTCGCTAACCTAAGTCTAGTATCCTGGACTAGCTTCTTTACCCGCACACGTCCAGCTTGTTGCAGGAACCCTTGCGTATTTATCGTCGCATCCGGGCGCCGATGCGAAGCCCCTTGCCTATTTTTCGAGACACCCGGTGGCAGGCGCAACGCCCCTTGCCTATTTTTCGAGACACCCGGTGGCAGGCGCAACGCATCGCTTAAGGGGAATGCCCTAGCATTAGCACGTATATTCATAGGATTCATGTTCATAAGGATCTGACAAAGTTTTACGCTGGCTGTCAGCTACCTAACGCCACCCTCCTCCTTTTTCCGGGCTTGGGACCGGCAGTGTCAAAAAAAAATAAGAAGTTAAGCACGACACAGGCGGAGTTTCATCTTTTTATTATTATAAGAAAAATGACATGTACCGGGGTCTGTACCATAAGGAATCCTTACAGGAGACTTTATGTATATAATTAGTGTATGCTCGTACCTGAAGGCATGACAAAAATTTCCAAAGTACATAATTGCAAAACAGTGAAAAATCCCCCGAAAAAAAAAATTCGTTCCCCAACAAAACAAAGTATAATTTTAAAAAGATTGGTCATAATTTTCAAAATCCTATGCGTGCCTGAAGGCATGATGACAATTTGTATTGTGGTTGTAATTGTAGCATTGATTTTTTTCAAAATATTGGTTTAGGAGATTTGGTAAAGTGCATTGTGTAATGTAACAATTCAGTTAGGTAATGTAATATTAGTTGATTTCCATTGTGTTTTGGTATTGCAAAGCAGCTTTGGCAATGCTATTCTTTAGCATCTTTGACATTATTGTTTACAATGGTATTGGTTTTAGCATCTTTGACATTATTGTTTACAATGGTATTGGTTTAAAAATGCAGTGCATAGAAGATGGTTTACAACTTCAACCAAAATGGAACCTAAACCAACATATGAACTAAATATATTTCATAGCAGTGTTTCATCCAATACATTAAACTAAAGCTCACCCAGTACATAAAACTGAAATTCATCGAGTACATAAAATGTTAACAGCAAAAAAAAAAAACTAAAATCCATCCCATTAAGTAGACTGTACTGAGTCACCATAGCTGTCTTCATCAACACTTGAACCTTCAATATCCTCACTCCTACAAACTCCCAAATGAGCCCAAACAATTAGGAATCAGTCCTCCTAAAAGGAATAGGGTTCCAAAAATTTCCAAACTTCAACAGTCACTTATAATTTTTGTATTAAACAAACAAAATGTTCAAATATGATTGATATCGAAGATCTCATGGAGCTGGGTTGATGAAGAATGCACTACAATAAAATACATAATTGGGCTGATGAAAAAGGGATACGAAACTAAATATGAAATACATAACCTGGATACCATCTTCATTCTCAATGGAAAAAGGGATACGAACAACTAAATATGAAAAATCTGCCAAATAAATAGAAAAAGAACAATGTTAGTGATATCTACAATAAAAATTAAACATGGAAAAATAATGAGATGAAAAACAATGGTGGGCCAACACCTTAATAAAAAGATGTTCTAAATAAAAAAATCAAATTAGAAGTATTCAGATCTTTAGAAAAACCAAATCTAAATCTAAGACTAAACTAAAGTTACCACCAGAGAATGAAAGCAGGAGGACACCAAAAAAGGAATAATCCATAGAAATATTTTTCTTGTAAACCTCCAATCTGCAGTTGATCATAGATTTTTCCTTCCCAATAGCATAGAAATATTTTGCTAATCCATTACTTGAGATGAACCTGGATACCATCTTGTTCTCACTGTCTTTTGCTAATCCATTACTTGAGATGAACCTGGATACCATCTTGTCCTCATTGTTCAAGTTTACAGCAAGCATCTTCAGCATACTCCTATAAATCTCGATGTGAGAATCTGAAAGAAGCTTGCTTGTAAAATCAATCATATATGTCATGTGAACCTAACTCAAATTCCTTGCTACAAAGATGACAAAAACAAAGCATACAATTTACAAGAGTGGGGAAGATTTTGGGCCGTTAGAGCCTACTCTATCAACAGAAACTGGTATGGTGGAGTTGCCTGCTTTCTTGAGGAAACATTCACCGATGATGATAATCATTTCCACCCATACTTCCTGTAAGATTTGACAAATAATAAACATGATTAATAAGTTTCTCGATTCACATATTCACCAAAACTATTTAACGGATTTAAGTATTTATTACTGGCACGGGTATCCATTACTGGAAGGGGTATGAAAAATACAGCGAGCGAAAATCATATTTAAAAGTGCATACCGTGAACAATATATTATATTGCTCGTAATTTAGTATTCATTTATGTTTTACCTCAAAGCTCAGAGGCGAGACATGTAAATTCATCAGTTCATGGTGGAGTTGAAGATGAATCACCTCAGAGGTGTAAAGCTCAGTTGGAGAGGCATCAGATGGAGAGGCATCAGAGAACATGTGAGCATGCAGCAAAAGCTCTGGCAAAGAAGAATATGCGCGATCTTCTTACTCAGAGAGAAAATAAAGAGAAACATATTAGCAGACGCTCTGGATGCTGAAGTCAAGAGATGGTTAAGTGGGAAAGACGGTAACCTCAGCCAATTCCTTTAACTTCCTTTAACTGATGTTATAACAACCGTTGTCGTGAAGAAATCTTATAGGAAGGCAACTCTTTGTGTTCACACTAACAAATTACAACAGCGGGGTGCAAGTATTCACCAAAAGTACATATGTGAAAAAGGTTTTTGATCTCCTTAAGGAAGCTTGGCACAAATACAACTCAGAAGAGCATTTGTCTTCCAAAAGAGGTAGGAAGTCTCATTGACATCACATCACATCTTGGAAAGCTATAATTTATACCAAGTAGATCAATATAGCTATATATTTCATTTATTTAGTTTCTATATGTAAGCTTAAGCTTCTAGGAAGTGCGAAAAAAAGGATATATTAGTGAATGTAGAAGGGCCATTCTCGATTAAGAATTCAATAGCCATGTTTTTATTTATAAAAAAAACAAAGGATAATTTAACACAGATGAAATGGTCACAAAGATAAACATCTTGAACAAAAGCCATGACGACAGGTATGAAGGCTTCAAATGCTCGTGACAAATTATCACATTTGCTTGGGCATATGAATAGAAATATATTCATATGCCCAATCAAATGCGCTAATACATTCACGGTGTTGGAGACATTGACGAAAAAATAGTGAATGAGGTGGGAGAGACGGTTTGATAGAACCATAACTTGTATTAGGTGCATCACACCTAAATCTATTGGATCAGATCATCTCCACCATGATGAAATTATAAATTACCTGTTGAAATTAAAAAACATAAATAAAACAAAAACTTTGCCTTACATGAACAGTGTGACTTCCGAGTTCCATAGATCTTTAAATTATAATATAAAATAGGGAAGTGGTACTTTAAAATAGCATAAAATGGACAAACCAATGAATCAGATAAAACACTAATCTCAAAGCGGGATTACTATGTCTATGGTGGATGATAAAGGTGCTACTGGTTGTAGTATGTGAGATATTCAACAGTGTTGCGGTGGTTGTGACAGCAGCAAGCAGATATCCTATTTTAAAGCCACCAGATATTCAGAATAATTCTTGAAACCCCAAAAAAATATTAGAAAAATTATATCACCCAAACAACCATCAGAAATCATAAACCACACAACCACTGAGTCATAAACAACCATAGAAAATCATACAACCACTAAAAAATCATATTTGAAAGCCACATCATACAAGGGTAAACCAAAATTGAATTGAAAATTTCCAAGATTTGATTTTAAAGTCTACAACTGAAACAAAGCAATGAATATGGGAGATGTATCCAAACTTCAACCCCAATATCTACAAATTCAGCAAAACAATAAACGTAGATGATCCAATAAAAAGCAATGGACGAAAAATACCCAAACCCATAAATGATATTGCCATAAAATACCCAAATCGACACCAATAAAAAGAAATATACAGAAATCCAAAGCCAAATATGCTTATAAATTCACCCCAAAAGCATTGAACCCAAATGGTAAATTGCGGAACCACCATCAATACCAAACAGTCCCCCCCACACCGCCACCGACACTCTTACAGAACGACAAAACCCTCAATCGGAGGAAGAACAAAAAATAAAATTTAGAAGAAAGGAAAAATAGAGATATACCAGTTACATAACAATGGTGTTGGGTAGCATCAATCGTTCTCCCGTCAAATTGAAAATAGCAAATGAGAGAGATATTGGGGGCAGAGGTGAATTTGATAAGAATGAGAAAAAGACATTAACTGTCAAACATTGCGTGTGCCTTTTGAAATAAAGTAAATCTTCTTAGTTCAGGGTTTTTGGGTGGGAAAATGAGTGGGAAAACTAAAATAAATATTTTTCTAGCAACACAGCTCAATAAAATTTTACCGAAGTAGCCAACCAATAGTCTTGAGCTATGAGACCATTTTATCATTTGACTGTCTCAATGCTAAAGTGATCACCAAACTAATTAATATCTACAAAAATAATGCAGATTATTACCTACAAATAGTTTACTTTCGGAATTATTAATAGAAATTTTTACCAGCAAACTAATTGTTACCTACATCCATACTCGATATATATGATCTAAAAGTTATTACCTATAAACAAACTAACTATCACCTACAAACTATTGCCATGCTTGGGAGCCTGTCAATTCCATCTGCCCAGATATCACTTGTATTGTTTCACAACTTATTTATTTAAGTTTGCAAGGAACATATCTCATGGACAATCCCAACATTGGTCTGAGATAGTGAAAGATTCACGATCTGGACAATTAGGGAGCAACGAATCGATACTACCCCAGGATAGAATGAAATGGAAGAATTGAACTAAAATTACCTCATCTTCTACTATAACATATAAAATTAAAAATAATGCATGTTTTCTAATTTACTAATGTATTAGTCCATCCACATCTGCAACAAATTCGTAAAAAGAAGGGATTAGTTTACCAAAAAGAAGATATTAGTTTCGATCACATATACACAATGATATTCGAGAAAACTGACCTGAGATCTGAAATATAGAAATATAGAATTATACTCCTTAACTCATATTCCAATATTGAAGATCCTATTTTCCAAATGTAAATCATTATCCGAAAGAATAACACTATTAAATAACAATTACAATGCAATGAATGGAAAATGGTAGGCTACTCATTTTAGCAAAATTAAATATGCATCACTAAAGGAGAAACATTAAGAATTACAATGGGAAGTGGTAGATATTTCAAAGAATTTTACAGATTTAAAATCACAATGTAACCCAACACTGTATAATTGTTAGCAATGTAAACATAAGTTAAACACCACAAAAGTTAAGAAAACAACTTTAAAACCTTATGCCACATTACTAAATAGACTAAAAAAGAAAGGACTAATAGTATAATAAGCTAAAAAAATTAACATCTAAACAAAATTTTAACCACCCCTAAAAACAATTCATCAATTCATCCACAAAACTAAACAAAGAAGCCAACTCTTACCAATCACAACACATAAAAATGAGGAAGTAAATATATAGAAAAAAAATCGTAGTGTGCTAATAGCGTTTCAATGCAACACAAAAATATATTCACCGTGCTAGAGATATTGATGAAAAAAACTACGAAATGAGGTGGGAAAGACGGATAGATAACCATACCTAGTATTTTCACACAAAAATTGTTGGATCGGACCTCCTCTACCTTGATGACAGTCGAAATTACCTACTAAAATTACAAAATACAAATAAATTTAGAATTACAGAAATAAATTACAAAGATAATGACTGAGAAAAACTAAATTCATAAAACTTCCCAGCACGGTAAAAATACTAACCTAAAATCAAGAAATAGACAATAAATAAAAAAAGAAAAGGAGCATACCTGTTTAAGTATAATCAGGAGATCATGATAATAACTATGTGTGTGTGAGTGTGTGCGTGTGTGTGTAAGAGGGTGAGAGGCTGAGGCGGAAGCGGAAGCAGAGGTAGCGGGGTGGCGGAGGCAGGGGAGTATGTGCATGTGTGTAATAGAGTAAGACTACTTGATGGTCATGACAACATTGCGGTGTAGAGCGACAACGGAGGGTGGGAGCTGGTAGTTTTTTTTTTGGGAGCGTTTGTGCTGAAAGAAGGAGGGAGGGAGAGAGAGAGAGAGAGAGAGAGAGAGAGATGCATACGAATTAGAAGAGGGAGGCAAACGGGTTAGGGTTTTTGGGTAAAGTCTTACCACAAAATAATCTCTACCATTCATTTCTAACCTTGTTGGCTTCAATCCCAATCATGCACATACTCCCCTTACGGCTTAAAATTAACTGTGATATATGGTATGATGTATACATCATGATCATGATGTAAGTGGGCCTTCATCTCTCGCAAAGAGAGAGAGAGAGAGTCAATATACTAGGTCCACCGATGCGAATAATTTTTTTTTTAAATAGTAAAAAAAAATTGGCATGATTTTTTAATGATATTTAAACATTTCAGGGACTTGAAAAAAATCGACTCAATTTTTTTTGCTATTTAAAAAAAATAGATTAAATATGACAACTTTTATGTAGCTTAATAACTGTCATATTTTGATTAATATTTTTAAAATAGCAAAAAAAATATTTTGAGTTTATTTTTTTAGGGATCCCTTGAAATTTTTAGATACCATAAATAAAATCAATTGGAATTTTTTTTTAACCATTAAAAAAAATGTTCCGTACAGATAGTATGTATAGGTGCTATTTACAAGAGCCTGCACAATAACACTATTGTGCGGTCTTCCCGCATAGAATTAGGATACAGACTCAAGTGTTGTTGGTAGAATACCATATGAACTCAAAATAATATGCATAGGAAACCATAAAACCATTGAATAAATCAATAATCTCCACCACCTAACTCAGAGGAGTCTTTATAGGAGGCAAGATATTTAGGAATTGATAAATTTCATTACATTTTGATATTTTTTTATTTGTTTCTGCCGAACTTTTATCTCCATGCAAATAGGGAGTGTGGTGGTTTAATTGAATTATATAGCTATCATTCAGGAGAAAAGAGAGAGAAAAGAGATAAATATTAGGAAATTGTGAAATGATTCATGAGGTCCGTAAATCTCTTTCGCGGGAAGACCGTACAATAACATTCTTATATATATATATATATATGTGTGTGTGTGTGTGTGTGCGTGCGTGCGTGCGTGTGCGTGTCAATTTTAGATATGATCTCATTTTTTTTTCGTGATATGGATCTAAAGGTATATATGCGTGTATGAATGCAAAATCGTTAATAAAATTTGATCTCGTTTTTTAATTTTGCTTTTTTTTAATAATTAATTTCAGAGGCTTGTGTTTTGCAAAATATAGGCACATACACTTTAATGGTGGATCAACCTAGGACCTCAAACATTAGGATTATAAGATCAAAAAAATGCATGACTAGTTAAGAAGTTTCCTTAATCAAGATAGAGAAGCATGTGATACCGATTAAAATTAATTCCCAAGTTTCCAATCAAACCTTATTTAATTCAGTCCTTAAACAAGCATCTAAAGTGCGTATGTCAACCCATAAATAAATATAAAGCATGTGACACAATAAATATGCTAAGGAACAGATTTCTGGAAAAAATCCCTTTCAGGTAAAACCTTTATTTCACTATGAATTTATAAATCGCAACTTACAATTACATAGAGAAATCTGCAATTGATCAATGCGCAGCCAACCCACAAAGACTCGCAGTCTTGAACTCAACAAGAGAATACACGCAGTACCCTCCAAGGACTCGCAACCCAATCTTCAATAAAGAATCTTCACGCAGCAAGATCCTCAATGACACGTAGCCATATGGTGTAGAGACGCACTCCACGAAAGATGAACAAAAGCAAAGTGTTCTTGAAAACCAAAATAATTCACTAAAGCATATGGGAGTTTTGTGAATTAAAAACCAAAAAGGGATTAAACCCTAAAAGAAGAAGCCTAAAAGAATTCTGCTTTCACGGTTTTTCTGTTCGTCAAAATGCTGTGACTTCTTCAACAAAACGAAACCAGAGAATGAGATTTTATAGAAAATTGCGTCGCCTCGAAAATAGAGCTCGTTCGAACGAGATCAGCATGTCGCTTGAACGAAGGACAACTGTCGTTCGAACGAGATCGCGCGACATGCTATCTTGCGCGAACAACTGTTGCGAAAAAATTATTATTTTAATGTCCGCTTAAACACTTAGAAAAAATACTTATTCTCAAATTTTGACTAAAAAGTCCGCTCCAACACTTAGAAAATATTTTGTAAAAATATCCCACAAGCTCTAAGTGAAAAGTTATGGTATTAAAAACACAACCTTGCCAAAGTACATTTCGCGGAGTCTTGAATGATGAAGAACTTGAGTAATTCGGATCCGTCTTTGATGTAGATGTCTCTTGGATGCTCTTCGACGGTGTAGCAGTATATGACATAACAAATTGATAACGTACCTATAAAGTATGTCCTTACAAATCTCCCCCTGTGTCTATGCCGGTACATACATAAAAAATCCGAATTATCAAAAATCAAAATGCCTATACAAATCTACCCTCCCATGAATACATTTTCAAGACCTCAAAACTGTTCTTCAATCATGTTCATCAGATTTCAAAGCTTTTCTCATGAGGGTGTACAACAATATGATCTTCAATCTTTGTACCTACACAAATGAGATAAAGCAAAAAAACCTTCGTGACGCATCGAGTTTGAAATGATATAAGAGTAAGACATTAATAATCAAATCTCCCCCTTAATGCAAAAACTCTACATAACATGATAATTCTTTCTCCCCCTTTGTATGATGTCCCTAAATAGACAAATAATAAGAAATAATCAAAACATGGAGTATCACGACAAAATGCATAGAAAACAAAGGTCAAGCTACGTGCATACAAAGGTATGTCCCACAAACATCCACATGCTATTTTTGAATTTTTCAATTTTTTCATACAAAGATAAGATACTAAAAATCACACCGTGGATTTAAACTCAAACAACCAAGTCATGGATACAGAATGTATGGGTTTGAACACATTCGATAGGTCAATAAACTCAATCAATCATATATGCACAATGCATACGTGTACCCCTAACGAATGAACATCAAAAGTATCCTTAGGTGTAAAAATTTATTGAATTTAGATGACATCGTCTTATGCAAATCAACAAATCAAAGTCAAATGATTTCCACACCAATAACGTCCAAAACTATTTAGCATTTTTTCAAGATTTTCAAGTACGTGCAAACCCGTTTAAATTCTCTAACCAAACTCCCTCAGATTTATATTTTGAATAGAGGAGTATAAACTAAATTCTCAAACTTTGGAGAATTGGTGCAAAAACCTAAATGGCCCATATTTGGCATGAATTTATTTTTATTGCCTTTAAATTTTTCTGGGATCTTTTAAACCTCTTTGGACCCCGGATAATAAAATTCTTCAATTTTTTAGGTCCAATTAAACGACGGCTTAATCGCAAAGGATAAATGAAAACCTTTCGTAGCCCTTCACCGTTTTCAAACAAAACACACAAAACCTCACCAAACGGTTTTTATATGCACAATTTCTTATCAAGTTTTATCGCGCTTGGTTCATTTTAAGGACATGATTGAAGTGAAAACACCCAATCAACATGTGATAAGACAAGCACAATAATCAAACAAATCCGTGCATGTGTGCAATAAAGGAAAACATGAGTCAAACATGTAGGAAGTAACACTTAATTACATCTTAATGACTCCAAACATTATAAATCACAAAGATGACATGATATATTGTCTCAAAACACTATCAAATAGTCACATGAAAAAGATGGAATGATGTTGTGACTTAGTCATCCTAAGTGTCCATCCATATATGGTGCAAACAAAATACAAAAATCTTTTTGGATTTTTCAAAAATTTTATCAAAATAAAATCTTTTTGTATTTTTTCAAAATTTTTCAAAAACAAAAATCTATACAAAAATGATACATACTTGCAATAGGCAAATAATGACATCATGAAAATAATCCTATGCTAGTAAACAAGTCAAACCTCAATCGTTAGGAGTAGAGGGTTTTTTCAAAGGTGGTGCCAACTTATGAAAAACCTCCATCAAATCTTGTGAAGTTTTGACAAAAAACTTAACTTGCTCACCTAAATGTGCAAACTCTCTCATGTAGTCTCCGGGAGCATGTAAAGTATCATGTGTGGGTGCATGTGTGTCAGAAACACGTGTAGAAGCAAAATGTGACACATAACCCAACTTAAAACAAAATTCCTTAAGGTGATCTCTCCTTTTGTAATGTGAACAAACATAAATAAGCCTAGGTACACCTCTCTAAAAAACTCTAGGACGCACTCTCCTAACAGGAATGCGATGCCTAGGTGGGTTAGGGGTGAGACTCACGTGAATCTAAACACTAAAGTGGGAACCGGCTCGGGTGATAATTGGGAAGTAGAAGCACCGTCATGACTTATTCCTAACTTCTCACCTTTACCCTTAAGAACCACCTTTTCAACCTTCTTAGGTGCGTTTTCAAAATTGACTTTGACCTCCCTGGCACATTCGAGATCATTCTCGAGTTGGGATATACGTGTCGTCAGACTAGATAACGTGTTGGCCAAATCACACTTCTCCTTTCTTAAAACCTCCTTCTCTCTCACCAAATCTAAAACCCGACGACCTAAATCTCTATTATACTTCTTTGCTTTCAAGGTCTCGGTGTACAAATCTCTAAAAGATTTTTGGAGCTCACTTTCATCTCCACTCTCCTCCTCGCTATCTCCCTCACTCGAAGAACACAAATCACTATCATCGCTCTCATGTGCACTTTCGTGAGACAAAGTGGGTGTGCTCACATGACTAGAAAAAGTGACAACCATCCCATGTGCTAAACCTTTATCGGACTTATCTCCCTCATCTCCCTCACTATCACTAAGTGTGGCTGACATGACTACTTTCGTGCCTTTCTTTCTAAGCCACGTAGGACACTCAAACGACTTATGTCCCTTATCCCCACATTCAAAACAAGTTACGTTCTCCAAATCTTCCTCACACTCCTCATCTGAGTCATTCTCTTTTTCCCTCTCACCGCTTTCTTTGGCCTTTCCTTTCTTTTTATTTTTCTAAAAAAATTTATTTTTATTGGAAGAATTATTTTTGTTCATGTTAAGAATTTTTTAAATTTTTTTCGCAAACAAGGCCATATCATTAAAGCCAAAGTCTTCCTCAGAATCAGACTCACAAACTTTTTCTTTCATTTTCTTAAGACGAGTCTTTAAAGCAATGCCATTATCCTTAGCCTTAATGGTTTTGGGAAACATGTCAATCTCATAGGTTTGAAGATCTCCTGCAAGTTCTTCCAACTTGAGTGATTTCAAATTTCCTAAAGAGTTCAAAACAGTGACTTTAGGAATAAAGCGTTTTGGAAGAGATCTCAAAATCTTTTTAACGACACGCGTGTTATCAATCACCTCACCCAAATTAAAAGATGTGTTAACAATGTCCGACAAACGTGCATAAAAATCATCAAAGCATTCAGACTCAGACATGGTGATAGTCTCAAATTGGGTGGCCAAATTTTGTAATTTTGATTCTTTAACCGCGTTCGTACCCTCATGTGTCAATTTCAAAACATCCCAAGCCTCTTTAGACGTGGTGCACGTCATAATTAGACGAAACTCATCAGGAGTGACAGCTCCAAAATAACACTCAGACCACGGGAATTAAAATTAGACATTTTATAATCATCTTCAGTCCAGACTGACACGGATTTTAAAGAGGTGATGTTATTAACGGTGACCGTGGGAGGAGTCCACCCATTTTCACAAAGCAACCAAAGACGCTCGTCAATGAATTTTAAACAAGATTTCATACGAGCTTTCCAATAGGCATAATTATTCCCATAAAAAATAGATACCTCATTAAATGAACGTTCCATTGAAAAATTGCCATTTTTCACAAAACTGATTAAAAAAAAGATCAATATCACACAATTTTGTGGAAAATAGGAATACATAATAAATTAGCACAACCCGCTCTGATACCAATTTGAGAAGCGTGTGATACCGATTAAAACTAATTCACAAGTTTCCAATAAAACCTTATTTAATTCAGCCCTTAAACAAGCATCTAAAGTGCGTGTGTCAACCCATAAATAAATATAAAGCATGCGAAACAATAAATATGCTAAGGCACATATTTCAGGAAAAAAAACCTTTCGGGTAAAACCTTTATTTCACTATGAATTTATAAATCGTAACTTACAATTACATAGAGAAATCTGCAATGGATCAACGCGCAGCCAACCCACAAAGACTCGCAGTCTTGAACTCAGCAAGAGAATACACGCAACACCCTCCAAGGACTCGCAGCCCAATCTTTAACAAAGAATCTTCACGCAGCAAGATCCTCAATGACACGCAACCATATGGTGTAGAGACGCACTCTACGAAAGATGAACAAAAGCAAATTGTTCTTGAAAACCAAAACAATTCACTAAAGCATATGGGAATTTTGTGAATTGAAAACCAAAAAGTGATTAAACCCTAAAAGAAGAAGCCTCAAAGAATTCTGCTTTCGCAATTTTTATGTTTGTCAAACGCTGTGACTTCTTCAGTAAAATGGAACCAGAGAATGGGATTTTATAAAAAATCGCGTCGCCTCGAAAACAGAGGTCGTTCGAAAGAGATCAATATGTCGCTTGAACGAAGGACATCTGTCGTTCGAACGAGATCGCGCGACATGCTATCTCGCGCAAACGACATGCTATGTCGCTCGAACGATTGTTGCGAAAAAAATATTATTTTAATGTCCGCTTCAACACTTAGAAAAAATACTCATTCTCAAATTTTGACGAAAAAGTCCACTCCAACACTTAGAAAATATTTTGTAAAAATATCCCACAAGCTCTAAGTGAAAAGTTATGGTATTAAAAACATAACCTTGCCAAAGTACACTTCGCGGAGTCTTGAATGATGAAGAACTTGAGTAATTCGGATTCGTCTTTGATGTAGATGTCTCTTGAATGCTCTTCGACGGTGTAGCGGTATATGACATAACAAATTGATAACGGACCTATAAAGTATGTCCTCACAAAAATAAAACCCATCCGCCAAGTTCCATCGAACTATCCCTCCAAAAGACAATATCACCATTGTTCAACGAGGTGAAACTCTATGCATTACCTTAAAGTGCAGAATTCACACGATGAAATCCGTCGATGGAACACAATATTTTATGATGAATTGGAAACATATAAGTCACTCGTTCATATCCAAAACACATCTCGTGAAGTCTTTTGTAGGGCCTTCCCATCCATTCTCAAGGGATCAGTCAAACATTTGTTTTCCAAGCTCAAACAAGGAACCATTGAAAACTTCCCTAAACTAGCGTGATCCTTAATAGTTATCCAAAAAAGTGGAAGCCATAGACTTCGTTATTAAACATCAAGCAAAAGATCCCTTAGAAAATACGCTAAAAGGTTTAACTTTGAAAAATTACAAGTGAAAGATATTAACAAACCATTTGTGTAGTAACTTTCATTGTTGGGATCTCTTCAAAAGACTTGCCAAGGTCCTTAAAAAACCTCCTCTCCTCACGATCGATCTCTTAGATAGATCTCAGAAGTATTTAAATAAAGAAGATGTTGTCACATCCAGGAGTGAGGATCCTCCTTCATCTTCCCAATCTCAAATAGGAAAGAGAAAGACTTAATACATAGGTTAGGAATACCCCTCCAAAACATGTTGACTCTAAGAAGAAGAAAATAAAGAAGGTTGGTATCCCAAGATTAATCACTTCACTTTTCTCATTCTTAGTATTGAATAGGTCGTTCTCCGCCATGGAGTTATAAAACTTCCTTATAAATCTTGAAACCACAAGGGATCCTAAGAAAAAGAGAAACAAGAGCATCTACTATAGTTTCAAAAAATCTCGGGCAAAGCACCTAGTACTTTCGACTCAAAGAAGTAATAGAAGGATTCATGAGACGTGGATACGTCAAAAAGTTCATTACTAAGGGTGGAAGACCTCCCAACAATAAAAAAGAAAATGAGAACATGGTACTTGTAGATGTCAATACCATCTCCAGAGGCTTTTCTAATGGAGGGTTGCCATCCTCAACTCGTAACGCCCACCTAAGGGATGTACACCACTTAAGGAATAATGTAATTGGTATTTGATACCTTAAAAACTCCAAAATAGATATTTAGATGATGATATTCTCTAAAAATGACCTTAGAAGAGTTGTTGCCCGTATGGTGATCCTATGGCGGTGACCTACATCACAAGTAATGTCAAGGCGAGGAGAGTTCTCATTGACACATCGGATCTTCTAATATTTATTCATGGATAAATTTAATTCAATGGGACTTATAATATACTTTAAATGGATAAGGAACTTTCAATGGGCCCTATAATGACTTTATTTGTGGATTTAAATGGATAAGGAACTTACTCACCCAGGTATATCCCACTCCCACTTACAATATACTTTAAGAATAACCATTTGTACCATGTTCTTAGTGGTAGATATACCTTTGGACTATAATTTGAGGCTTTGTAGTCCCTCTCCAAATGATCTTGTTGTAGTAATTTTAATCAACATAATGGTTATGAGGTTTCCTACCCCATAGGGGGTCCAAGAGACAAGAAAGGTTCCATAAATGCTATAACATGTTAATGCAAGAGGAAAATAGAGCTTAAAAAGGACTTCATACTTAAGCCAAGGTATTTCTGACCCCAACTAAGGTCTTTAAGGCCAAAGAGAAATTAATAATTCCAAAGAAATTCTAAACATTGAGTTTTCGAATATATATACCTTAGATAAACGAGATGATGCAAAGGAACAACTTAGAGAACCCATCAGAGACCTCATAAATATTGGAATTAATGATGCGCCAAGGTATCATAGATGGGAACATTTTTGCCTCACCTCAAGGGAAATGTTAATCCAATTTTTGAAGGAAAATAAATGTGTTTGTATGGAGCTATGTAGACATAACACGATTGTACCCATTAGTTATGATCCACTACCTTAGTGTGGACCCCAACCACATACCGATACATTTAAAATAGAGGTTATTTTTCTAGAAAGAAATGAGGCTTCCATAAAATAGCTCATCAAGATACTGGAAGCTAAGTTCATATGGGAAGTTCAATACCCAAAATGGTTATCCAATAATGTGGTGGTCCCATGACCAAAAAAGTGGTGAATGTATGTGGACTTCACTAACCCCACCAAAGCTTATACTAAGGTTAGATATACTCTCCCAAAGATAGACATCTTAGTTGATTCTACCTTCGGCCATGCCATACTCTCTTTCATGGAGGCTTATTTTGGCTATAACCAGATAAAGTTGGTATTTAACAACGAGGAAAAACCCTTTTTCATTACCGACAAGGATACTTAATGATATAAGGTAATGACTTTTTCCCTTACAAATGTTGGTGCTACCTATCAAAGGTTGGTGAATTATATTCTCAAATATTTTATTAGAAAATGTATTGAGGTTTATGTCGATTGTATGATACCCAAGAGCTTGAATGCTCTGCATTACATTCATCACATCAAGGAGACCTTTACTATCCTCCAAAAGAACAAAACGGGTCTTAATCCAAAGAAGCGAGCCTTAGGAACATCATGCAATAAATTTGGAGGGTTCATGATCACCAAGTGTGGCGTTAAGGCAAACCTATAAAATATCTAAGGTCTTTTGGATACGTAGTCATTAATAATCATAAAAGGAGTGTAGTGTCTAGGAGGGAGTGTTGCAGCTCTCAATATATATGTGTCCAAGTAAACAAAAAATGCTTTCCATTATTTAAAATGCTAAAAAATATATCCAATGGAAACTTAAAGTTGAAGAGGCATTACAAACTCTCAAAAAATATGTTGGGTCTCCTTTACTCTCACAAACCATGATGGGTGAACATTTCTGTATGTTTCATTCCAAATTCCTCCATAATTAGAGAAAAGTTTACAGTTATTGGTGATGCAAACATATATATGGTATCTCAATAGAGAAGAAAAATGATATCTTAATATTGAGAAACTTGCAAACGCCAAATGATTTCAACAAAACGTTTAAGGCTATACTTACAAGATCACGTTATCTTTTTTATAGCTGAGCAACCTATAAATAAGGTTCTTTACAAGTCTAACATCTCAAGAAGGTTGGTGAAGTGGTAAATTCAGTTAGGTTGTTTAGACATTTAGTACTACTAATGAGTTTCATTAGAGGGAAGACCTTGGTCGACTTCATTGTTGCATTTAACAAATTGGGAGAAGAGGAGGAAACCAAAATAGTCTCTATACCTTAAGAATAAAACTCTAGAAACCAGGGACGGATTATGTGTGTATATACAAGATAATAAATCCCATAGGGGAAAGGGGTGCACATGAGTAAATGACATTTTGAATAAAATAAGCCCAACTTTATCTTAATCCATCTAGATTTACATAATTATTTAGAAAACATATTTTAATCCACTAGATCTGAAATTCAATAATTGTGATGATATTTTCAATTCATGAATAGTTTTAAATTGATTAATTTAGCAGTCTCGCACACAATCAACAATCTAACCTAATTAAGTTGAATCACTAGGGTTAAGCCTTTAAATGGTTCAGTTTCCCATCCAATTATGATCAAACCCTAGCTATATGGTGTGTTAGTGTGTGATATTATCTAAACATAAAATCAATATAAAAATCAACACAAAATTTAATCTACAAGGAACGCCCCCATCCAGGGAAAAAAAAAATCCTCGAATGCATGCTCTTTTTCATTAAACTTGAAAAGGATCTTTACAAAATGAAAGAGGAAAAATGTCATCCAAATTCCCTTACAAATAGTTCCCTTTGAACATTTCAACTTTCCCTCATTCAGTGAGAATCAACCTCAAATATCCATCACAGTTAAGAAGAAGTCAACCAACTTCTAAGTATCACAACATTAGATCCATTCTCCAATGAAAGAGCTAACTATTTTTGTATCTAATTATATATCTAATTAAATCTGATTTAGAGTTGAAGTTTGATTATAGGATTTTATGAATTTATAAAATCATCTCAACACTAGATCATCTATGGATTTAGGTTAAACCACCCAAAAGTGAAGGCCAAACATAAATTTGCAGAGAGTATGTGAAAACTCTTAAAAAATTTGAAACAAAACAATTGAATATATCAATTGTGAATCTTTGATCCATTTTAGAATTTTTAGGGTGCTAAAAATTTAGGGTACCAGGCCTATGATGGTGAAAACCATCTATGTGCACAGAGCAAATCTTATTGTCCCCAAATATGCCACGTGTCAAATCTGCTCGCGCCATAAAAATCGTGGGAACTATTGAATGTTGGCACCTTATGAACTCTTGTAAAAAAAAACCTAACTTTTAATATATGCAAGGTTTTAAGCACAATCCTCAAATTTGAGAAATTTATACTCTTGTAAAAATAATTTCTATAATTATTCCATGACACTAAGTATAAAAACCTGTGCATGTGTATGTAAAGCCAAGATGTCAATATCATAACTAATAAAAGTATATCAAAGTATTGCAGGTAGTCGGAAGCTTCGGTAGATGTGATAAACAACTAATGCGGTATGAAATGTAAAGGCAATCAAGGATGGGAAACATGCATCCCTCACCTATATATCTACATTAAATCAAGCCTTAGGATTGATTAATGCAAGACTCAATATTTTGACACGAGAGTAGCCAATTTATAAAATATAAATGGTTACAAATGCATGTTCACCTTTAAAATCCCAATATCACCCACTACTAGACATCAAAATCATGATTTCCCCAATGTATCCTCTATGTATATGTATCCTCAAACAATTAAGAGAGGGGGGGGGGGGGGGGGGGGGATGCCCCATCTCAAAATTGAAAAAGGAGGTACAATTTGTTGACCTTCATTTTAAATTTAAAGTTTATAATAATAAAACAGGATATAAAGAATTGGTAGAAGGTTTTGGCATTGTCATTCACTTAGGGGAAAACTAGGGGTGGCTATTAGTGATTATCAATTGGCGATTAACCAAATCATTATGAAAGTGCACTCTGCTCGAAACCTTAATGAAGTGAAGATACCTAATTAAATTTATCACTATAATAAAAGCAATATTTTTCTTTAATTCCCTTAAGATACAAATACAACAACCTACGTCTATGTGATGAAAATTTTACCCATTAGATTACTTCGAATTTTATCTTCAATGTTAGGTGATTTATTCTAAATGTGGAATAAGGTAAAACAATCACATAACACCACATCGTATGAGGTAAAACCCACAATAGTAAAAAACCCCGGGCTGAATGAAATGATAAATACACTATTGCAGAGATTTACAAATAGAAACTAATGACTTACAATCATATAATGCACTAACTGACTATCCACTCCTTTACACTGTATTATACGAGGAGAGCCCCAATAATTGGTGACCGTGAGTGGTTTTGAAATCGTCCAATGCCTTTTGATCCTACTCTATAATATTGGAAATATTCTTAAAGCAGAAGACGCACTTGTTAAGAAGCCACCAATGCTTGGATACCACTTTCTAGGATGTGAATTTTCCAAAAGGTTTCCAAAGTGATTAAAATACTTTGGCTTACACAAACCTCATGATGCATTTTTATGATATTTACACAAGTCTCTCTCGAGAAGAATAAAAGTACACTTGTTCAAGATTAAAGGTAGAAGTATTTTTTTTATCTTTAATAGGACTTATAATCAAACTCTAAAAACAAACATATCAAGAATACAAAGAGAAATGTGAAGAATAAAAACTATGGTTTAATTCTCTAGAGTGTTTAAACTAAAAAAACAATTCTCTTTAAAAATTTCCTATTGATCAAGTGTATTTATTTATAAAACTTTTCAAAGTTTTCTTCCTTAGAGTTTGACAAAAGATATATATTATGATATTATTCTCCCTATACACATTAAGCTCTTCCAAGTGTGTAAAATAAACACTGGTCAAGTGGGGAGGATGACATTGCAAGAAAAATCAATACACTTGAGTTTTGGAAAGATTTGGTTGCAAATAAGTCTTGACGATTTCCCAAGTTGTAAAGTAAGAGATCATTTATAAATATCTACTTTACAAATAAAAGTCGTGACCAACAAAGCACCTTTGCTGAAGCGAATGGCTAGGGAGGAAAGTTACAAGGACAAGGCATGTCTGGGAATAAAAAACTCTAGTTGATCATGAGAGCAATAAAACTAGTCTTTCATTGACGTGAATTCCTGATTCACTAAAGCGAGTAGTCCTAGTCAGCGAAAGTACCATACTTGCTAAGGGAAACTAAAATGTATGTAGGTTTGAACCTTTATCAAACCTACATATGATATACACATGCAAAGAACCTTTATATTAGATATCCTATATGAAGATTATACTTTCATACGCACATCACCAAATACCAAAAACTAAACCAGCACATGCACACACAAATCAAATTTCCATTTTACGAAAAATTTAATTTGAATATGATAAATTTTTTAAGTTTATTTGAAGTACTTTTACCTCAGATTAGGGCTGTGTTTTTTTTCGAACTTTTTGATTTTTTTGATTTTCGATCCGATTTTTTTCGAATTTGGAATGAAATTCTAGTTTGTTGATTTTTGATTTTCGATTTTTCCAAAAAAAATCGGACCAGAAATCGGAAATAATTCCGAATTTTCGAAACTATGCCGATATGATTTTTTTGATTTTTTTTTTCGATTTTTTTCGAAATATTTTTGATTATTTCGGAATTATTTTTCAATTTCCAATTTCTTTTTCGATTTTTTGAAAGTTTCCCATATCCCACATCGGTTGGGAAAGGGAGAGGGCTCCAAAATATGCTCTATAAAAGGAGATTATCCTCCTAACTTCTACACAAATGAAAAAATGGACCAAATCCTCATGTATTTACATGTTGGGTTAAGCCATTTTCTTTGTTGATTTAAAATGAGAATTTCGAGTAATCGAAAATCCATAATTTATTTTTTTGAAAATTTTGAAATTTCTGGATTTTTAATATATTTTGTGAATTCCCATTTTTTAAAGATTTTTGTCAATTTTCCAATTTTTTCGAATTCGATTTTTTTTAATTTTCTGAAAAAATCGGAACGTAAATTGGAATAGTTATTTTATTTTTGAAAAAATTGGAATTTTTTTCGAAGAGGCTTTTTCAATCCGATCTAGTCGAAACACAACCCTAGGCATGAACAATACCGAGTGATATTGATGATGCTTTCGAGGGAATGTGGCGCTTTGACGTAACAAACTCAAGGACAAGACTCAAAGTATATTTTGTCACTGGAATAAGACAGTTCAAGTGATTAGGAAATACATGACTATACATATACTCTTACAATACCCTGTTTGTTTATTCCATGATAAAATATATGAAATCAATAATTATAAGCAAAGTAAGAAAACATATCGACCTATGTCATGATATAAAGCCTGGACAAAGACAAAAAATCAACCTAACAACCTAATAACTATAACCACAATAACAAGAACTTAATCAAACCAACTATGATCACTTGATCCTGATTCTTGTAAACACGTCATAAATTAACAAACGATGACACAATATCAATGTATATATAAATACTGATGATACCCTATTTTACACTTGGTGTTTGAAAGGATCTTAGTCCCCTCAACTATCCTCAGGCAAGAACGGAGGTCCCAAGGATGACCTTCGACCTCAGACAGACTACTTATTGGTCCCAAAGACCTCCGTTGGTCTCCGAAAAAGGCTATAGTAATATAGAAGACCTTAATCGTCATTTTTTCTCCTATAAAGGTTAGTCGTTCTGACATGTCTCCTCAACCACGCTTAGCGACCATAACACCACGGTTCTGCTATGTCTAACGCCCAGTGTATACCTCAACTTGAAGAGAAATGACCTCTTAAGGCCACCTAAACCTCAACATAACGGTGTATCATTGGAAAATTCCTCAAATACAATTTATAGAAGTCTAAGGGTATCTCCTGAGCTCCTAAGACCCAGACATTGCCTTTGTGACCAGTCTGGTGGAGTAGGTGGAAATCAGAACAATATTCCACCTGACATCACTACTCAATCCCACTTGCATTGAAGGGTCCTATCCTCATCTAATGCTACAAAAAACTACCTTACACCACCTGCAAATCCTTTGACCAACACTCCACTATCTTGTTGACACTGTCAAACCTCAGAGGCTCCTCAGTCATGCTATGACAGTCTGCTCATTCTCTCTCCTATAGTTTGCATATAAATAAGGGGATTGTTGAAGGATGAAGTGATCATACTTAGAGAAAACCATGAGTTTTAGCACACTACACCAAATCCTGCGAATGGTCACCCACAGGGGGTCACAACCCAATTTTGTGATGACATAAAATTTGGCATGACCATATCCATGACCCAGTGTGTCCATGGATGCTTTTGGAAGTGGTCATGGACCATAACCCTGACTAGTATGGGTCACGGCCTTAGGACATGACCAGGTTATGATCATCATGGCACCAAATTCGTGCCAAAGTTCCCTCAAAGTTTGGTCATGGTAGGGTCACGGACAAGGGCCGTAACCAAGGACACAATGCATACCTAATGGGTCTCGACTTTGGGCGGTGACCATCTCAATTTGTGTTGTACCCACTGTTCTAAAAAACCCGCCTAGGCACGCCTAGGCTTGAGACTTGGGAGAAACGCCCCGCCTTAAGCCTTTTACACCTTACTCTTGGTAAAACCCTTAAGGCGCACTTTTTTCTAAAAACAACAATGCTTTAGTGAAACGATATCACCTTTTAAAGAATTTTGTTACAAACCGAACCATTATCTCATCCAAAATAATCAAATAGTATTTAAATTTGCATATATTCAGACATATTTTTATGATATGTACAATTTTATTATTTTAATAGCCTTGTTATGGTTAAAAAATATTAAAATATATTAAGAAGGCCTAAACGCCTTCTTAATATATTTTTACGCTTAACTCCCCCGTCTAGGCTTTTAAGGCTTAAGGCTTGGCCTCTACGCCTCGATCACGCCACGCATTTTTTAGAACCTTGACCCTACTTTGTGAAATAGTGGTAAACAAAAGGAACTTTAAATCTACAAATTCAACTTTAGCCGAGGCAGTTTGAAATAGAGAAATATTTCCCTCCGTAGTTCTTTGATATCAGCATCCACCTGCTTATTCATTTATGTAATGAAGATTTATTATGTGGTCCCGGTAGGTATCATTGGATGTATCCTTTTGAGCACTTGATGAAGACCTTCAAAGATTACATAAAGAATACATGGTATATTGGAGGGTCAATTGCTAAAGAATACATAACGGTGGAATCATTGCTATACGCTAGGGAACATATGCCAGAATAAGAGGTGAGGAGGTTCAATCCTCGTGGAGAATGAGTTATCGAGGAACCTGAAGATTTTAAGGATGAACTGCCATTTGGGAACCCTAAAGAGGTGAAACTCACAAATTTATAATACGAGCAAGCAACTCGTTATGTCTTCGAATCGCAAGATGAAGCCGAAGACTGGGGAGAGTGAGCATCTACTGAATTCTTATTCTCTAACTATATGTTTTTTTTTATATTTTATGATATAAACTCTACAATTTACTGGTAGGAAATACGAGAACAAAACTGTGCAAAATCAAAGGAGAAATTGCACGACAACTGATTTTAGGGCATGTGTATCAAAAGAGGTGAATTTCACATCTTATGTGTGCGGTTATTTATTCGTGTGTGATAAAAACACGCCCTAATACAAATACATTAATAAATGCAGGTTCTAAAATGAGGTGACCTCTCTTCCAGGCTTGCATGCCAAGCAAAATGCCCTAGTTTTCGTGCGAAAGAGTTTAAGAAATTCTACACCAATGGTTTTGATTTAGTTTCATATCCATATGAGGAAAAGCTTTTGACGCAAAATAGTGGAATATCAATTTCTGCCTTGACTATCTGTATCGTCAGCAAAAGCGATAAAAATCCAAAGAATACGGTGCTAACCTATTATGGGGTAATCTAACAAATCCTAGAACTTGATTACTTAGATTTCAAAGAAACCATATTCTATAATAATTGGGTAAAGTGGAGGATACAACGAATGCTTACAAAGTTGATCCTGACTCCAAACTTATTATGATAGATTTATCAAAGCTGAAGAGTAAAGATCTTATAGTCGACGAGCATTTTATATGTGCCTTTCAGAACGTAAAAAAGGTATTCTACTCCAAGTTCATAAATGGTGGCAATTGGTTTATTGTTGTTCATGCACAAAAGGGTATGACTACTGAAGTGGATGCATTAAAGGCTCCAAAATAGATATAGTCGGCTCTTAATGACAACCCTAATTTCAAGGATCTTTTAGTTGATTTAGAGGAAGATTGAGTATCAAAATATTATGTTATCCTTGTCAATATTATTAGTATCCTATTATGATATTGACTTTGTAGCGCTTTACTTTGATGTATGAATGTTTAGTTACTTTTACGAATGTAATTTCGGCCCAAATCTCTCTCTCAATCTTAATTTCCACGCAAAATAGTGGAATATCGATTTCCACGTGTTCCTGTACCTATACATTTGGTGATTAGTTTCATTAATGCAGTAATCATAAAATGAAGTTAAATTATCTTGATTTCATTAAGATTGTATTAAAGAAACTAATCACAAATGTACATGTAAAAGAATACGTTGGGGGCTCCAGGATCAATTTGGTCTAATCACACATTTAGAAGACTCTATTTAACGGCCTTCTTGGATCGCAGGAATCAGGTACTCTTTACCTTAACTGAAATAGTTATATAATTGATATGCATTATCTTTTAAATCTTTTAAATTAGAAGGAATACGAGATAATTATTGGTTATGTTTGGTTTGGCTGTTGGATAATTTTTAGTTGTTGACTTGTTATTGGATAGTATGTTAGAAGGAGTACGAGATAATTATTGGTTTTATTTGGTTTGGTTGTTAGATAATTATTGGTTGTTGGCTTGTTGTTGGATAGTATGTTAGAAGGAGTACGAGATAATTATTGGTTTTATTTGGTTTGGCTGTTGGATAATTATTAGTTGTTGGCTTGTTGTTGGATAGTATGTTGGAAGGAGTACGTGATAATTATTGGTTGTTAACTTGTTAGTTTTTGTCTATTGGTGCCATGTGAGGTGTTGGGGCCTCTCACGGGGCCGTTTGGGGGGTGTTTTGATTTTTCTCCCTCTAACGACATGTTTTTAAGCTTAATTAAAGATATTTTCAAATTATTATCATATTCTCAAATCGAGGGTCCCGTGACCACACAAAAATATAATTTCACAAATGACATAGCTTATAATTATGCAATAATATAATTCCGTAACTTACATAACTTATAATTGAAGAAGAGAATGGTGCAACCCAGGTCGCGAAAATCTTTATGACCCGACCTTTGATTTCCTTCACACAACGGTCACTTTCTTGCTTATATTAATCTTCGCTTTATAATGAAAATTCCCACCAACAATATGGAATTTGAGAAGGAGAGTGTGGAATCAAACTATAGTTGCATAAAAAGCCTTACTTCCCCTCAATCTCCTTAAAAAAATTGAACTCCACCATCTAAAATCAGTAATGGGAACACTTGTTGTAGTTGTAAAATGCCAGGGCACTGGTCTAATGATTGTCCAGACAAAACTCCAAAAAAACCAACGGTAACTCGTAGGAACCGATCGCATGGTAACGGGACCCCCGGTCCGAAAGCACGACCCAATTTTCAGAATATATACACTTAGGCTTGAAAACATGATGTTAGAGGGCGAAACCCCGAAACACCTCTAGAATGGCCCCGTGAGTGATGCCAACATCTCGCATGGGACCAATGTAACTCGTAGAAACCGACCGCGTCGTCATGGGACCACCAATCCGAGAGCATGATCAAATTTTCAGAATATCTACACTTAGGTTTGAAAACATGCCGTGTGAGGGCGAAACCCAGAAACACCCCCCGAACGGCCCCATGAGCGGTGCCAACACCCTGTACGGGACCAATGTAACTCGTAGAAATCGACCGCATGGTTACGAGACCTCCTGTCCGAGAGCACAACCTAATTTAAGAATATCTACACTTAGGCTTAAAAACATGCCGTTAGAGGGCGAAACCCTGAAACATCCCCCAAACGGCCCTGTGAGTGGCACCAACACCTCGCAAGGGACAAATATTACTCGTAGGAATCAGTTGTGTGGTCACGGGACCCCCGATTCGAGAGCATGACTCACTTTTCAGAATATCTACACTTAGGCTTAAAAATATGCCGTTTGAGGGAGAAGCCCTAAAACACCGCCCAAACGGCCCAGTGAGTGGCGCCAACACCTCACACGGGCTCGTAGGAACCGATCACGTGGTCATGGGAGCCCTGGTCCGAGAGCATGAGCCAATTTTCAAAATATCTACATTTAGGCATGAAAACGTGTTGTTAGAGGGCGAAACCTTGAAACACCTCCAAACGTCCCCATAAGGTGCACCACCACCTCGTACGGGACCAATGTAACTCGTAAGAACTGACCGTATGGTTACAGGAGCTCGACCCAATTTTGAAATATCTACACTTAGGTTTGAAAACATGCCGTTAAAGAGCGAAACCCTGAAACACCCCCCAAACGGCCCTGTGAGTGGTGCCAACACCTCGCACGGGACCAATGTAACTCGTAGGAACTGGTCGCATTATCACGGGACCCTTGGTCCGAGAGCACGACCCAATTTTTAGAATATCTACACTTAGGCTCGAAAACATGCTGTTAGAGTGCGAAACCCTGAAACACCCTCCAAACATCCCCGTGAGTTGTGACAACACCTCACACGAGACCAATATAATTCGTAGGAATGGACCGCGTGGTCACGGGACCCCCGATCAGAGAGCACAAACCCAATTTTCAGAATATCTACAGTTAGGCTTGAAAACTTGCTGTTTGAGGGCGAAACCTCGAAAGTTCCCCCAAACAGCCCTGTGAGCGGCTCCAAAACCTCGTACGGGACCAATGTAACTCGTAAGAACCAACCGCGTGGTCATGGTACCCCCAGTCCGAGAGGACAAACCAATTTTCAGAATATCTACACTTAGGCTTGAAAACATGTTGTTAGAGGGTGAAACCTCGAAACATCTCCCAAACGGACCCGTGAGTGGTGCCAACCCTCGCATGGGACTAATGTAACTCATATGAATCGATCGTGTGGTCACGGGACCCCTAGTCCGAGAATATAAACCAATTTTTAGAATATCTACACTTAGGCTTGAAAACATGTTGTTAGAGGGAGAAACCCCGAAACACCCACCAAACGGCCCCGTGAGGGGCGCCGACACCTCACACGGGTTCAACGTAACTCGTAGGAACTGACCACGTGGTCACGGAATCCTCGGTCCAAGAGCACAACTCAATTTTAAGAATATCTACACTTAAGCTTGAAAACATGCCATTAGAGGGAAAAACACCCCCTAAACGGACCCGTGAGTGACACCAAGACCTCGTATGGGACCAATGTAATTAATAGGAACCAATTTCTTGGTCACGGGACCCCCAATCAGAGAGCATAACCCAATTTTCAGAATATCTACACTTAGGTTTGAAAACGTGACGGTAGAGGGCACAAAACACCCCCCAAACAGCTTGTGAGCGGTGCCAACACCTCGCACGAGATCAACGTAACTCATAAGAATCGATCGCATGGTTAAGGGACCCCCGGTCTGAGAGCATAAGCCAATTTTAAAATAACCACACTTAGGCTTGAAAACATGTTGTTAGATGGGAAAACCTTGAAACACCCCCCAAACGGCTCTCTGAGCGGCGCCAACACCAAGTACGGGACCAGTGTAACTCGTAAAAATCGATCGCGTTGTCATGGGACCCCCCGGTCCGAGAGCATAATCCAATTTCAAAATATTTACACTTAGGCTTGAAACACATGCCATTAGAGGGAAAACCGTAACACCCCCTAAACGACCGCGTGAGTGGTGCCAACCTCACATGGGACTAATGTAACTCGTAGGAACCGACCGTGTTATCACGAGGCCTCCGGTTCGAGAGCACAAAACAATTTTCAAAATATCTACACTTAGGCTTGAAAACATGCCATTAGAGGGCGAAAGCCCGAAACACCCACCAAACGGCCCCTCGAGGGGGGCCGATACCTCACACGGAATTAATGTAACTCATAGGAATTGACTGAGTGGTCACATGACCCCCGATCTGAGAGCACGATCTAATTTTTAGAATATCTACACTTAGGCTTGAAAACATGCCGTTAGAGGGCAAAACCCTACACTCCACAAATGGCCCCGTAAGTGGCGCTAACACCTCACACGGGACCAATGTAACTCGTAGCAACCGACCACGTGGTCACAGGACCCCCGGTTCGAGAGAACGGTCCAATTTTCAAAATATTTACACTTTAGGCATGAAAACGTGACGTTAGAGGGCGAAACCCCGAAACACCTCCCAAACGGTCCGGTGAGCGGTGCCAACACCTCGCGCGACACTAATGTAACTCGAAAGAATTGACCGTGTGGTTATGGGACCCCCGATCCGAGAGCATGACCCAATTTCAAAATATCTACACTTAGGCTTGAAAACATGCCGTTAGAAGGCAAAACCCTAAAACACCCCCCAAACGGCCCTGTGAGTGGCTAGGGCTGGCAATTTATCTTAACAAGGAGTCGGGTATAGACTATATTGGGGTTGAGATGGGGACTTTTGATAGAGTGACTCGGATGAAGATTTTGATTACACAGTTGACTCCTGAGGGGTTGAAATAGTCAGAAAAGAGTATCTGAGGATAGTAATTGGGTCTCGGGACATTTTTAGTAGGGCTGGTAATTTTTGACACGATAACCCATTTATGGTAATAACCCGAAATGACCCGAACATGACACGATTAGCTTATATAGATTTAAGATTACCTAAAACTTATACTCAAATCAAAATCAACGCGACCCAAAAAGGAAACGACTAACCCGAATGCCAACACCTCACATAGGACCAATGTAACTCGGAGGAATCGACCTCACGGGACCCCTGGTTCGAGAGCACGACCCAATTTTTAGAATATCTATACTTTGGCTTGAAAACATGCAGTCAGAGTGTGAAATCTTGAAACATCACTCAAACGGCCCCGTGAGTGGAGCCAACACCTTGCACGGGACCAATGTAATTCGTAGAAATCGAATGCATGGTCACAAGGCCCCCGGTTCGAGAGCATGACCCAATTTCAGAATATTTACACTTAGGCTTGAAAACATGTCGTTTGAGGGGGGAACCCTGAAACGCCCCCAAAATGATATCATGAGCGGCGCTAAAACCTTGCATGGAACCAATGTAACTCGTAGGAAGTGATCGCGTGGTCACGGCACCCCCAGTCCCAGAGCACGAACCATTTTTTAGGATATTTACACTTAGGCATAAAAATGTGATGTTAGAGGGTGAAACCCCGAAACACCCCCCAACCAGCCCGGTGAGCGGTGCTAACACCTCGCACGGAACCAATGTAACTCGTAAGAATTAACTACGTGGTTACGGGACCCTCGGTCCGAGAGCACGACCCAATTTATAAAATATATACACTAAGTCTTGAAAACACGCCGTTAGAGGGAGAAACCAGAAACACCCCCCAAACGTCCCTATGAGCGGCGCTAACACCTCAACGGGACCAATGTAACTCATAGGAATCGACCGCGCGGTCACGGGACCCCTGGTCCGAGAGCACGACCTAATTTTCAGAATATCTACACTTTGGCTTGAAAACATGCCGTTAGAGTGTAAAACCCTAAAATAACCCCCAAACAGCCCCGTGAGTGGTGCCAACACCTTGCATGGGACCAATCTAATTCGTAGGAACCGAACGCATGGTTACAAGACTCCCAGTTCGAGAGCAGGATCCAATTTTATGAATATTTACTCTTAGGCTTGAAAACAAACCGTTTAAGGGGAAAACCCTGAATCACCCCCAAAATGACCCCGTAAGCGGTGCCAAGACCTCGTATAGGACCAATGTAACTTGTAGGAACCGATCGCATGGTAACGGTACCCCCAGTCCGAGAGCACGGACCAATTTTCAGAATATCTATACTTTGGCTTAAAAAAGTGCCGCTAGAGGGCGAAATCCTAAAACATCCCCCAAACGGCCCTATGAGTTGTGAAAACACCTCACAAGACCAATGTAACTCGTAGGAATCAACCGCGTGGTCACGGGACCCCCGGTTCGAGAGCACAAGCCAATTTTAAGAATATCTACGCTTAAGCTTGAAAACTGTAATACCCCGTAGTTTTAAATGACTTTTAAAATGGGTTATATTTTAAATTAATGGATTAATTAGATTTTATTATTAATTAATTCATTCGGGTTTATCCGGACGGTGGATATTAAAATGGATGATTCTGAATATTACTTAAAGATATTTAGGTAATATATGAAATGTGATGTCATTGATATGACTGTATGATATAAATTCGGTAATTTATATTTTTAGTCAGACGCGGTATGGGACGTGTCGGGACTAGTTTATTAAATTAAAAAGGAAATTTATTTTTTTATTGATCTAATAGTCATTTCGACTGCGTAGTTGTGTCCGGAAGGTTCGAAATAGTCAGAAAAGTCTATTTGGATGTTAATTTTGAGTCTCGGGTCATTTGGAAATGAATAGACAACCCGAAAGGGCATTTTGGTCATCTTTCTAGGGGGGATGAATAGTGATTACGGATTTGGAACTATTATAAGTATTGGTAGATTAAGTGTATGGGGGTTATTCATCTCCTCTTCACAAATAAGAGCAGCCATCTTCCTAGAGAGAGTGTAAGAGTGATTGGGAAGGGAAAAGCCACTTGGGAAGGAGAAGAACAAGAACCAAGGTTCACCACCAACCACCACCGGAGTTTGATCGGAGAAGGGACAACCAACTGAGATATACTACACCAAAGGATCAGACCTACAAGAAAGGCAAGTGTTTGATAATGGCAATTTAAGTTTGTATATTGTCCATGTTAGAATAATATGAAAAGAGAAGATTATGATTGTTTGGAAGAAATAATGGAGTATTAAATGGATTTCTGGAAAACTGAAATAATATAGGAAGTAAACATATATTGTAGGATGATATTAATCCACGAAATGATCATGAATATGTTGAAGAAAAATCTGAAATACCATTGATGTGTTCTTGAAGATGATATATTGATAAATTCTGGAAATAAGGAGATAAACATATTTTTTCATCCAATCCCTTGATGATACTAAGATGTTTAGAGTATTGGAAATCGTTCATATAAGTTGATATATCATGTAGAAATAATCATAACTCATTTTGGAGGTTAATATGAAGGTTTGAATGTGTAAAAATGGAGAAAAATGGAGTTTGGGATTTTAGGAGAGATAATGAATAGTAACCCGTAGCCTTTGGGGTCATTTCGGCCAAGAAGATAAATGATTTAGCTTTCGGCTACAATTAATGTCGTAGATGTTCGGGATAATTTTTGGGGTAGTTTAGAAACCCCAAAAATGAATTTGGGTTGCTAGATTTATTTGTTAAATTCCAAATAAGGATGTATGAGGAATTATGATAGGACCAGTAGGGGTGATTTAATATAACACCTGGGTATCCTTAAGTTTACATGAGAGTTTAATCCAAAGTGAAAGAAGATGTGTTTATAAGAGATTTGAAATTATCGGTTTTAACCGTAATTAAAAAGGAGAACTAAACTCGTAGTAGTTCGGGAGAAATAATGTTATGGACCAATAGGATATTAGTGACTTCTTACTGAATATATGTTGAGGAAAATCTTATTTGAATCTTGTGCATTGAGAGAGGGTAGCCTTAGGGTATGAGGTTATCCCAATCACGTATTTAATGTTGACGAACCTCCACGCTCGACAAAGTTAAGTAGTAGTGTATTGGAGGGGTTCCTTGTTTGGATTTCGCTTTGCGAGACGCTCCGCGCATGAACCTTAACGACGTCGGTAGTGGAGAGATGTTATAGGATGCGAGGTTAATTAATGAAGTATAGATATGATATTTTAAAAGAGATATAATGATACGTATGGGAAATATCTTAGGGAAATGATAATTACCTTATTGATAGTATACTATAGGTATGATAATACCTATTTGATTGATTGATGATTTATGTGTATGACATACCTAGCTTACTTGCTATCGGTGGGAGGTTTGCGCGTGAGGGCAGTCATATCCTGATGAATCCATGGGATCTTTGATTTGTCGCTCGAGAACATAGGTCTATGAAAGACTTATCGGAGAGTTGATAAGTCCGCTGACTGTGGGTGTGTAGGTATGTGCGTGACCCATGGATACGAGAACTATGTTCGCCTCCAATTTGTTTGTTGTTTATGGTTCGTGGAATCTTACCGAACCTGTAGTCCCCTATTCAGCGACATGCGATGATGGGATATGATAGCAGAGTAATGCATTGCACCGCAGCTGTGACTCGGGGTGCCGTATTATATATGAATATATATATAATGAATTAAATGATTAAATGGATATATTGTGGTTAGATCTATCTACGGTGATAATTGTAGATACCGGTGAATAAAATATGTTAATGGAATTTAGTTAATAAATGTTTATGCTTTTAGAATTGGAAAAGCTTAACTCATGTTAATGAGAAACGATTCAGATTAATGAATAATGATTCATGTTAATGAGAAACTAATCATAAAGGAGAAATGTAAATGGATAATAATGTGACGTATGGTATGGGACATACGGGGATTATGATATGGGAATGTAATTATAATATGGAGACTAGAAAAGAGGAACCATTAACTAGGAAGTTAATAGGAAACGTTAAGTGTGCACTCTAGTTGAGAGGTGAGTATTGCAAGTGAGAGTTGGATCTAACATGTACATAATAAATGCTTTATTGCACTTGTTAAATACTTGTTGTTTTAAAAATACTCTACACATTCGGGCTCTGACCTGTTTCCTTGCATATTTTCTCTTCTATTGTATCTCTATATCAGGTGTCCAGCAACAGGGACGCCAACCATAGTTGATTGCGACGAGCTATGGAGCTATGGAAGTTTTGCTTAGACGCTTATCATCTTTTTGATTCACAGTATTCTTAGATAGGGCATGTCGCCCAAAGGATTCAGTTATCTTTTCTATCTAGGTCAAACACTATTGTATTTGTGTCTTTTTAATACATTCAACATTATTGGGATTCTTGTAAAGGAATTATATTATTTGGGAATGTTTATTCCAGTTGCATTTAAATTCTTTTGAGTTATTTATTTAGTGATCTGTGTTATAGAATAAAACGTGTAGTGTTATTCTTAACTTAAAAATGGTTTTGTTGAAATTTAAATTTGAAAAGTTTTTAACATCAGCTTATTTGAGTATTGGGTGAGTTGTAAATGTTTTCGACAGTGATGCTAAGAATGAGCCAACTGTATATTCTGTTTTAATTTGGTATAGGACTGGCCACCCGGTATTTAATTTGGCGGGGTGTTACAAAAACATGCCGTTAAAGGGCGAAACCTCAAAACACCCACCAAACGGGACCGTGAAGGGAACAAACACCTGCCATGAGACCAATGTAACTCGTAGGAATCAAACACGTGGTCAGAGGACCCCCGGTCTGAGAGCAAGTCCCAGTTTTTAGAATATCTACACTTAGGCTTTGAAACATACCGTTAGACGGTGAAACCCCGAAACACCACCCGAACGACCTCGTGACTGGTGCTAACACCTTGCACATGACCAATGTAACTAGTAGCAATCGACCATGTGGTCATAATACCCCCGGTTCGAGAGCATGGATAATTTGAGAATATCTACACTTAAGATTGAAAACATGCTAGTAGAGGGTGAAGTCCCAAAACACCCCCCAAACGGCCTCCTAAGCGATGCGAACACCTCGCCTGGGACCAATGTAACTCATAGGAACCGACTGTGTGTTCACGGGACCCCCGGTCCGAGAGCATGGTGTAATTTTTAAAATATCTACACTTAGGCTTGAAAACATGCCATTTGAGGGCAAAACCCTGAAACCTTCCCAAACGGCCCCATGAATGGTGCCAACACCTCGTACCGGACCAATGTAACTCGTAGAAACCGACCGCGTGATCACGAAACCCTTGATCCGAGAGCACGACCCAATTTTTAGAATATCTACACTTAGGCTTGAAAACATACCGTTAGAGGGTGAAACCTTGAAACACCCCCCAAACGGTCCCATGAGCAGTGTCAACACCTCACACGGGACCAATGTAACTCGTAGGAACCGAATGCATGGTAACAGGACCCCCGATTCGAGAGCACAACCCAATTTTTAGAATATCTACAGTTACACTTGAAAACATGCCATTAGATGGAGAAACTCCCAAACACCCCCCAAACGGCCCCTTGAGTGGTGCTAACACCTTGCAAGGGACCAATGTAACTCGTAGGAATTGACCACGTGGTCACGGGACCCCCAGTCTGAGATCATGGTGATAATTTGAGAATAACTACACTTCGACTTAAAAACATGCCGTTAAAGGGAGAAATCCCGAAACAACCTCCAAACACCCCCTGGGCGATGCCAACACCTTGCATGGAACCAATGTAACTCGTAGGAACCGATCGCATGGTCACGAGACCCCCGGTCCGAGAGCACGTCGTAATGTTTAGAATATCTACACTTAGGCTTGAAAACATGCTGTTAGAGGGCAAAACCCCAAAACACCCCCAAACGGCCCCATGGGTGGCACCAACACCTCATCCGGGATCAATGTAAGTTGTAAGAAACGATTGCGTGGTCATGGGACCCCCGATTTGAGAGCATAATAATAATTTGAGAATATCATCATGCTCTCAAATCGGGGGTCCCGTGATCATGCGGGTTTTTATAATTTATTATTTAGGATTATTGCTGTGTGGGGTTTACATTACGCAGGTTTTAGAATGTCAAAAAAATAGAAGAAATTCTGCCCAATTTTTTTAAATATATTTAAATCTGGTCATGGATATAATCCGTGACCATCTCAATTTGTTATCACGTATAAACAGGGTCACATCTAAGGGCCGTGACGATTTTTGTAAGGTTAAAGCGTGGGTCACGACCTTGAACCGTGACCATTGTGGTGACCGTTTTCATATAACGAAGGATGGGTCACGGACATTAGCCGTGACCAGATCCGTCACCATTCTCATATATTGAAAATGGTTCATGACCATTGGCCGTGACCAGATGTATGTATGGGTCACGGCTAAAGTCCGCGACCATCTTCCGTGACCCTCAAGGTCCGTGACCCGTCGTTTGGTCAGGGATATGGGCCATGACCCACGAAAATGGTCACGCCCAAAATGGTCATGGCCCTTGGCCACAAGTCACAGTCTTGGTCAGGGTATTTGGTCGTGACCATTCGCCTAATATGGTGTAGCGGCATTCCACAAGTGTTTACTCTTTGTTCCATGCAATTAACCCACTATAGAGAGCATATACTTCTAACTTGGGTCATTTCTAGTTATTAGACACTTTGTACATCTTATAAAGCCCCAAAGCAGTACTCAGGAACCCTTAAAGAAGTCCATTAAGTTATTTCCTAAGGTCCTATAGGCTGTTGACAAAGGACGCAAGACCTCAAACTCTCTTGACTAAAGCTCAAGAGGCCCCATAGACTGTAATAATTACGATTTAATAAATAAGTGCAATACCTTTGACAGTGGACAAAAGACCCTTTTTTTAAGGTTCGAAACACTTTAAATAACTGTGTTACAATTTGACACTCCCCTCCTCTTACCCGCATGAGGTCTAGAGGGGAGCACCTGTGGGTCTGAATCACTTACAAATTCTACACCCACAAAAATAGTTATACTTGATGCAATAAAATTCACATTTATTTCTGAATTTAATGTACAAATCATCTAATCACATATTATATCGCAAATCTATCTAGTGAATACATCCTAGTACATCCCAATGATGCATCGTACTCCACAACTAATGTGTAGATACTCCCCTTAACTCATATATATATATATATATATATATATATATATATATATATATATATATAAAATAAAGTCACAATGGCATTATTTAAATCTCCCCCTTTAACATAATATTCTTCCATTTATTAAGGAAAAAAACATTTGCTTCCTCTTTATAAGAAGAAAACACTCTACCCCTTATTGGTAATGGAATTGGCAAGAACCAGGTTTAAACAATGAGAAAATGAAAATTTTCATATAATACACCGCAAAGTATTGTAATCCAATTCATCAAACATGTAGAAGGACGGGAGACAACATAATAAACAAATTTATGGGCAAAAATGATATAAGGCATTAAAGATAACTAAATGTGCGTGCCAACTTAATTATGTCTGTATAACCAAAAATTATAGTCAATAAAGATTTTCACAATGTATCAATAAAAAATCACATATTGAAAAAGGATAATACAAAATATATCGGGTGTAAGCAATAAATTATCCTACTCAATTACCATATAGTCAACCAATAAAAACTATCTAATTACGAGCTGAGAGTGTTGTGTGCTTGAAACCTAAATGAAGTGAAAGTACCAATTAAAATGATTATCGTAGTAGAAGTGACATTTTCCTTTAATTCCCTTTATGTATGAAATATACAACCTATGTCTATATGATTAAACATTTATCAATTAGATAACATCGAATTTATCTTAAATTTAGGTCAGTTAATCTAAATGCAAAATAAGGTAAACAATCACACAACACCAAGTCGTACGAGAAAAGACCAACAGTAAGGAAAAACCTTGGGCCGAACAAACTGACAAACGTACTACAGTAGAATATTACAAATCGAAGACAAGGACTTACAATAATACAATGCATTGACTGACTATCAAATCTCCCATCAAATCCTCCTAAGAGAGCCAACAATAGGATAATGTTACATAATCACAACCAATTTTGGACTTGTTCAATGTCTTTTGAAACTAGGACAAAAACCAAAAATTCTATAGTAGAAGATGAACTTTTTTGAGAAGCCATTAATGCTAGGATATCACTTTCTAGGATGTGAATTTTTCTAAAGGTTTTGAAAGCGTTTAGAATAATTTTGGCTTGCTCAAACCTCGTAATGTGTTTTTGAGATATCAACACAAGAATTTTAAGGAAAAAAATTCAAGTATTCTAGTGAGAGAATAAAGGTAGACATTTTTAGGCTTCAATATGAATTGTGATAAAAGTTTGAAAATTAAACATCTCAAGAACACAAACATAATTATGAAGAAGATAAACAATGGTTTAACTCGCTAGAGTAATCAAATTCAAGAACATATCTCTTAAAGTTTTCCCTATTTGATCAAGTATCTTGCTCTTAATTTTTTTTCAATATTTTTTCTTCAGAGTTTTGGAAAATATGATAATTTATGAAGTCAACATTTCCATTCATATTAAGCTCTTCCAAGTCGTGGGAGACAAGCTTAAGCCATGTAGGAAGATAACCTCATAAACTAAATCATGGCACTTGAGTTTTGAGGGGATTTGGCTGCAATGGACTTGATGTTTTCCAAGAAGATATTTATCAAATAGGGGAAAATACAAAATTAACCTTGAAGTTTGATGTATTTTCAATTTTAGACTCCAACTTTAAAAGTTGAAATTTTAACCTCCTTGTATTTAATTTGTGTAGTTTTACACCTCCGTTAAGGGGTCGTTAAGTAACTTAAAGAATCTGTTGATGATACAATTATTGGGGTGTCTAGTTGGCAAGTGACCTACTAATTTAATGCCACATGTTAAAAAATACACACCCAGAATAAAAAAAAAGAAAAAACAAAAACAAAAAATCACCCCTCTTATGGGAAATCATTTATGAACATTGCATAGTGGTTGTGGATTTAATTTGTGATGGAAATTTTACAATGGCTTTAATTTGGCGATGGAAATTTTACGGTGGATTCAATTTGACGATGGTAATATTAGGATGAAAATAATTATTAAAAGGGTAAAAGGCATAATTAGTGGAGGTATTTGTTGGGTGGTGGTTGCAACAGTGTAACGATGGAGGTTTTTTCTTAGTGTCGGTGGTAGGAGATTAATGGTAGCAATGGTAGAACTATCTTTGGTGGTAATGGTGGAGGTATTTTTTTGGTGGTGGTGGTGGTGCAACGGTGTATTAATGATGGTATTTTTTTTATTTGTCGTGGCAAGAGTGTAGTGATGGAGGTATTTTTTGGTGGTGCTGGTGGTGGGAGAGGAATTGAAATTAGTTTAATTAATTTGTTAATGTAATAAATTTTATTACACATTTGAATGATAATAAAATTTGAAGTAATTTTGTTTACCTACATGGAAGCTAGTTAGAAAATTAGTTACAAGTGGGATGACACATTAATTATACAAGGGGATTTTTACTCATTTTCGTCAGGTTTTTAACGAAAAGAAAATGGTTGGTTGACATTGCACCAATGTTTAGAATTCAGTTTTAACATTGTAATTTTTGAAAAATCGCGGTTAGCGAAAAGTCTTTTTGTTGACATAATAAGATTTTTCCCTGTAGCGTATGACCATTGAAGAAAGTCGCGAGGAACTATGACAGATCTGGGGAAAAAATTAGGGAGATGCCATGACCAATAAAGATATATCTTTTCACCAGGGAAGATAATTTCACTCTAGTGGGCCATCATCGAAGAGCCATAAAATTTTGTTTAGAGGTACATTACAAGCCATGAAGGTTTGAATCAATACACAATCCTTCATGTAATATTCTTATACAAATAGACTTCAAAAATAATGTTTTCCATTTATAAACAGTATACTTGGATAAGTGTATCGCCTAAACCAAAATGGCAAATCAACGCACACACACAAAGATTTAATTTGATTGTGAGAAAGTGTTTAAAGTCTATTTAGGAAGCCCAATTACCTTAACCAAGTGGATAGATCAATATGTCATCATATGGATGTCGGGTTGAGAAGTCAAAGCAAGTCCATAGCAAATTTATCGTATTTGTAAGGACTAAAAAAGAGACAAACTATATTTTGCACATAGAATACGACAATACAGTTATGTGTGGGGCATATAAGGTATAAAATAATCTTACAATATCCCCCTTTGTCTATTCCATGACAAAATATATAAATATAAGATTACATGACAATAAAAGTAAATCTATAAAACTGTGCATAATGACATAAGCCCGACCAAAGGCATACATGACCTAATCAATTTATAACCAACAAGAACTCACTTTAGATCTTATACCCTATTAACGTGTCATACACTAGAAGATATATCACGATAGTAATGTATATAAAGAACGAAAACCAATTGTAATTACTATGCCCAAGGATATATTAGTCAAAGCACGATACATCTTAATTATGAAAAGTAAACCACAATTTAAATCATTATGTATCCTAGAATATATGGTTTGGACCCATAGGGGCCCAACTTTTAGCGGCCCAAACAGGCCCAACACCCTGCTCCAGTCAAATTCAATGTTGCATGGATAATCACAAGAGCTCATCACTTGGATAATTAAGGACTCAGTTGGTTACCTACATTCTCAGATGAGATAAACATGAATTACCAACGGGACAATGCGGAGCTAAGAGAGTTTCTTATACGACTCAACTATTTTTTACTATAATAAATACAACTCTCACTTCGGGGCAAAGGGGCATGTAATTCTGAACCTCTAAGGAATTAATAAAAGTTGAGAAACCCCTCCGTGGACGTAGGTAGTTGTTAAATCACGCAAATTTTGGGTGTTGTGACCATTTTCTTTACCCTTAGAATCCCCTTGCTTTATAGAAATATTTAATTGTGATTTCTTGCACTCACAAATGCACTGTACTTAAACTCTTGAAGTATACATATTCCATAAGATCTTTTCATACAAATAGTCCATATTTTTATTAAATTAAATCTCCTCCTAGAGTAATATTCTCTCCAATAATTTCCCCTAATTTTTTCACGAAAATTTCCAAAGGAAAGTAATTATAACAAGAAACAAAAATCAAGACAAGAATAGTTTAAATGGGAAAATGAAATATTTACATGAGTTGATTTTAAGGCGGAATATACCTTAGCAAGATGTAGTTCAATTCATCAATCATATAAAGAGATAAACACAACTCAACCAAACATGATATACGAGCAAATGTGATAAAAAAGGATAAACTTTTGATATACATTTTAGCATGCCCAAACAAATTATATCACGATGCATCAAAATTATAGTCAGAGTTAACTACCATCAAGTATTATCACAAAAGATACATCAAAATACTAAAGGAGTTTAGGATAACATAAGATATGAATTGGATATAATCAAGAATCCTAACTCATTAACCCCAAATATATTTACCATAAAAAGCTTTATCTCAAACACACCATCACCACCATCTACACTAGTCTTCATCCTAATCATCAAACCTTGCGTACATAATAAAAATGGCATGTATCTTATCGCTAAGATCCATGATACTCCTAATGATGATGATAAATTCACACTAATTGAAAGATCATATCTCCTCACCTGCATTGGTTTGATTCCGATTAGAATGAATCAATTCTGGATGAAGCAAGTCCGCTGATAATTGAATATATGGTGCGATGGACGACTGTTCAACCTCAAAGGTGACACCTGCACTCATCATTCGGTGATGTGATAAAGGGAATGCATCATGAAAATCCACACCTCCAAATGGTGCATAGACATGAGTCTCTATCCTTTATATTTATTCCTCTTCTTTTATCCTATCTTTATCATCATCAGCCTCACATCATCAGTTTTGACATGTGGTAAGGGATCGTCACTCTTTTTTCATCCCTTAAGATATAATTTATATCTGATGTTGGGAGGAACTTTGGTACACTAATCATTTTCACATCATGGGCTCTCAAAAGCTGACGTATGAGCTTTCCATAAGGTAGTGAAGGCATCACATTCCCTTTGCTTTCAACCAAACTTCTCATAGTACTATACGTTTCTTGGGCAAGGTTAATTGGAACCCTAATACCAATCTTGTATAAAGTAATAAGGTGTAGGAAGTTTGTTGTGATAAGATTTTAGGAAAAAAATTACCCGATACTATCATATGTAAAAAATAGTGAGGGTCGAATAAGTGCCCCTGATCCAATGGTTTTTTCACATAGCACGTCTACATACCATTCATGATTTCACCCCAAATTTCATTATTGGACGAGTACTCGCATCCTTGGTATGGAAGACCTGATCGTTCAACAATCAAAAGTTGTTATAGTCGAGAAATTATATCGTTTGATATGTCATTACATATGCCTCATATAATTGAGTTAATAGAGTTTCTAAACCCGTTATCAAACTCGAATTATAGTATACTTCCCTAACCAAGTTGGGTAATACATAATCCTAGTCATCTACGTGGATGAACTTGTTCAACTATTTTCGATTTGAGAAATCATTAAATACCCTCATGGTGTTCTCTTTAATAATGAACCAATCCACCACTATCTAAAAATAAACTTTTTATTCTTGAGCTGTTGTTTCTAATCGAACTGGCTCAGGTTCAATGTTTTTTATGCAAATTCATTTAGATTAAGATCTAGCCATTATAGCTAGAACAAAGAGCACAAACAAGAGAACATAGACACTCTAAATCAGATCTAAAATGAGTGTTTAAACCTAAAATGGAAGATGAATCTAGTCCTATATATGGGTAAAGTTTCAAATATATATATATATATATATATATATATATATATATATATATATATATATAATAGATGAGAGGTTATCATAAACTCAAAAAACCTAAGTTAACTAAAGTTCTTTGACATGTATTCAATCTAGGTGATGGAGATTCATCAAATTTGCATGAGACTATCTAAAGAATCAAATTAATTCCATGATAGATAGTTGTTAAGTAAAAACAATAAAACTCCCCCCAAAACTACCATTTTCCTTAAAACCCTAACCTCAAGTGAAGGAAATAGGATTACTTAGTGATGCACAAGTGTATTTGATGTTGAATCTTTGAAGAACACACTTGAATAAAGCAAAACTAGGCACCTGGAGACTTTGGTGGTTTCCATGAGTAAGAAAAATATTAGTTCATTGTTGCTTAGTGTCTTTAAACCGAGGGTTTATTATTTTTATAACCCGATTCACTAATAGGAGAGGCTTCACTGACGTGATAACATAACTTCACTGCCCACATCAGTGACCAGGAAATTTTCTTCCTTGAAGTGTTATTTTCACTGAAGCGAGGAGTATTTTAATGGGTCACAATTGTTCCTAGAAATTTTTCATTTCTTTTTGTATGATGTAGTGACTGACTCATTGGAGGGGGGGGGGGGGGGCGTTCTTTTATTGCGATGAACCTATTTTTCATGGGGCGTGCCAGGAATTAAAAGATTTGTATTTATCAATTAAAAGGGGAAAATCCCAATTATAATGTGACCATATACATTAAGGCCCACATTCTCAAACACATTGATTAATGATCATAACATATGCATTTAAAACATCATAATCAAGGTTTTTTGTCATATCACATACACCAGAATAGAGATGAGTAAGCAATCAAAGATTTAAAACATTTGTAAGTTCGATTAATCATAGGATGTACTGTATATAACTCGTGTGAAGAACAAAAGTTAACAAGATTGAGCCTTGAACGATAAAACAAAAATCAAAGTTCAATGAGATAGAGTTTTGGAAAATCTACTTTGATGTTTGCCATGAAAAAGTCTCATTTTTCTTAAAAGTATAAAATGTTCAACTAACACTTTGGTCTTCCTGAATTTAAGCGATTTTTAATTAAAAACATTTACTCTTATATCATTGGTGTTACCCAATTATGGATATATATATATATATATATATATATATATATATATATATATATATATATATATATATATATATATATATATAACATCATTTTTTTTCATGTGGAGGATTTCGCACAAGTACAAGGGTTGGAGAACTATTTCCAAAATTTCAAAGGTAGCTCGCTTAAACCGAAGTTGCAGCCCTATCCACATCATATCTCATGATTTGAATGATATTTCATTTTAATCCTTTTTAAAAACCATTTCAAAAACTATAATCATGAAACAAATTGCTTCATTTTAATCTTTTGATCGAATAATGATCAAGAATGTTGTGCGGTGTCAAGTGCATCAAGTTTATAGCACATACTCCATATTGATCAAGCTTAGGAGTTTTAATACTTTAAAGCTTTATATTATGATTTAGGGAGTATATAGGAATAAACAAAATCGAGATTCAAATATAACATGCAAGAGTTCATGAATTAATCTCGCATTATATAATCTAATTAACCTACAAGCACATGATCAATACTTGTATCTAAAATAAAAAACGAGGTTGATGAATAAATAAAACACAATGATTAATTGAGTGCGATGATTATTTCCAAAAAATCATACTTTTCCTAGCATTACTTAAATACAAGGTTGAATTAAGTACATTGAAAAGGTTACTAATATGATCTACTTTATGATAATGAGTACACTTACGTAGTTTAAGTGTAGAAACACTCGATTACATGTCGAAACAAATCTTCACAAATTTTGGAATAATAGTAGACTTGTCCTTCATAAGATTTATATTATCCTATTTCGTTATGTATGAAAACCGTTTAAAATTACGTTTTTACAAAGGTGATTCATTTATTGGTGAAACGTTACTATGAAATGCAACTTCATGATAAATTCCTTATCTTTTAGAATCCAAGTGTCTAATCATTGTTCCAATATTTTTCAAAAGATTGACACTGGATTCTTCAGTGTCCAAAGAAACGATCATATCATCTATCTCGTTTTTCAAGGTGGGCACACATTCATCTTCAACTAAAGGTAAATTCTTATTGTCAACAAGTTTCTTGAAAATTTCTAAGAAGTTATTAAAGCATAACCAAGGGATTTAATTCTAGGGTAAAGGGAATGTCCATAAGCTTCTATAAGTTAAAAAATCATATTCTTCTTGTAGAAGCACAATCTCATTAAAAACAACAGTTTCCTCATTTTCATGGTTTTTTTTTTCAAGTAAATAATCATTTTCAGTATAAAACATAGAAAGTGCATGATCTTTATTCTTCTTTAAAGCCTTTTCTTTTTCCAAAAGTTTTACTTTTGCAATGAGTTTAAAATTTGATTTTAGTAAACTTTTGATTTTAAAACTATATTATCATAAGAAGTATGTAAGTTTATCTTCTTCATCATCACTATCACTATAGACACAAAGTTGTTCAATGTCAATCCAATGATTTAAAAAATCGGAGAGGGTTACGAGTCTGTCAAATGCTTGCATATTACATACATTAATTAAGTCACTAGTACCATCACGTAAACTTAAATTCATTAAAAAGACACATGAATCAACCTCAAGGTGATTGAACCTATTGAAATGAGTAACCGCTCAAATACCAGTTGAGAGTGTCGTGTGCTCGAAATCGAAACAGTGTGAAACTACCCAATTAAAATTATTGCCATTATATAAGCAATATTTTCATTTGATTCATTTTAGGTACAAAATAAACAACCTATGTCTATGTGATCAAAGACTTACAAATTAGATAACACCTAATTTTATCTTCAATTTAAGTGAGTTAATCTATATGTAGAATAGGGTAAATGGTCACACGACACCATATCCTACGAGGAAAAACCCACAACGGAAAAAACCTTCGGACGAACGAATGAAAAATTCACTATGGTAGAGTATTACAAATCGAAGACAATTACTTACATTCCTATAATGCACTAACCTACTATCAACTCTTTCCCACCATATTTTTCGAAAAGAGAGCCAACAACTGCGAAATGCTACACAATCGTGACTCGTTTTGGACTAGTCTAATGTCTTTCCAAACAACGCCACGAACCAAAAATCCTCTTTGTAGTAGATTATGAACTTTGTTGAGAATCCACCAATGCTTGGACACCATTTTATAGGATGTAAATTTTCTTAATGGTTTTAAAATTGTTTAAAATGATTTTGGCGTGCTCAAACCTCACAATGTGTTTTTGCGATATTCACTTAAGTCTGTAGAAAAAAGAATATTAGTATTTTAGTTAGAGAAGAAGTGTAGAAGTTTTTAGTCTTTAATATGACTTATAATCAAAGTTTGAAAATCAAACATCTCAAGAACACAAACATAATTTCGAAGAAGATAAACAATGGTTTAACTCTCTAGATTATTTAAACTAAAAAATAAATCTATTAAGATTTTCCCTCTTTGATCGAATGCCACGCTCTTAGAGATTTTCTTAATATTTTTTATTTAGAGTTTTGAAAAAGATGATTATCTATGAAGTCAAGCTTTCTATTTATATTAAGCTCTTCCAAGGTGTGGAAGACAAGCCTAGGCCAAGTGGGAAAGTGACCTCATGGAAACAATCAAGGCACTTGAATTTAGAGGGGACTTCCAAAAAAGCCTTCACAATATTTAAGAAGATATTTAACATGTATCTAGTCCATTGGGACAGGGTGCGACGAACGAAAAGTCTTTTTGTTGCAACAAATGACCAACGAAGGAATTCTCGAGGAACTATGATAAATTTATGGAAAAAACTCACGAAAATGCGGTGACCAATGAAGATATATTTTCCTGCAATGAGCCATCAACGAAGATCCCCAAGCTTTGGTTTAAAGGGCCAAAAGAAGTTATATGGTTTGAACCATTTCAAAATCCTTCATGTGATATTCTTATAAAAAGAATCTTCAAAAATAATGTTTTGAGTTTATAATGCTCATTATTTGAATAAGTGTATCACCTAAACCAAGAAGGCTGTAAGAGCAAGATTTATAGCTGCTCATTATGTTTTTAAGTTTAGAAAATTTCATTACACCTCTCATCATAATGTACATTCTCAAGAACTCCAATCGAAGACAAGTTAGTGACCGAATGCGACAATCGAAGGTATATGAGTTTGATTCTGTGTAAGTCTGTCCGTGTCATTCTGTAATACGTTAGTTGTGACATTACCGAGAAAGGTTTTTTCAGAAAGTTTTTTTCCTCATATCTTCTCTGTTGTGGGTTTTTTCTTTCAATTTAGATTCAATATCTTTCATGTTTAGGTCCTCCTATTTAATTAAGATAAAATTAAATGTGGCTTGTGTGTGACCTACTCTACGATTTATACATTTGACCATATAACCGGACCATCCCATAAACGTTTTATAGATTAGTGTTAGAGCTTGTTTCTACAAGTTGTTTGGATGCATCCTGGTGGTTATATGGAAAATTCATACAATACGTTACGTTTGCTTGATGACACGAATTATGCTTTCTTAAAAGCTCGAATGAGATCGTCTCTAAAATCGACCGACGAGCGCGTTTGGCTTGTTGTTGAAAGGAGGTGGACTCCTCTCATTGTGACCAATAACAATGTAATTAGTATCAAGCTAGTCACAAATTGGACTGAGGACAATTTTAAATTGAGTAATTTTAACTCTGAAGTTTGAATGGTATTTCTGGTGCTGCCATTCCCAAAGAATTTATTCGCATCATGACGTGTACGATATCTAAAGAAGATTAGGATATCCTCTAACTCACACACGAGGGTACCAAAGATGTTAAAGCTTCCAAGCTTCAAAACCTCACCACAGAATTTGAGGCTATATGCATGCTTGAATCTGACACTTTTGATGAATCTTATGCTCATATATCGGATATTGTAAATTCTTATTTTAATTTGGGTGAGAACATTTCGAAAGTGAGAGTTGTTAAGAAAATTTTGAGGTCTCTCCCGTTTCGTTTTAATGCAAAAATTACAGTCCTTAAATCTTTGAGAATTCTAGGCATAATTAGGCTAGAAAAACTTGTAGGTGATATAGAAACTTATGAATTAGACATGTTCCCTCAAATAAAAAGAAAAAGGAAAAAGGATAGCTTTAGAAGATAAATCTAGAAAAAAGATGTTTTTGACTCTAATTTTGAAATTGATCAAGATGATCTTGCCCTATTTGCTAGAAAGTTTCTCTAATTCAAAAATTAAAATTCATCCAAATTAAAAAATAAAATTTTTATAAAAAATAAAAATTTCAAAGCGGGTAAGAATGTTTATGAGAGTGATCAAAAGAAAGATAGAGGTGAACAACCCAAGAAAGTTGAATCGAAGAGATGTTATGAGTGTGAGGGAAAAGGTCACAAACTTAATGAGTGTTACTAGGATTGAGAGACATGGAAAAGGCAAAACCACCTATAATTCCACTATAAGTGATAGTCATGTTAAGTAGGGGATTCTGGGGATAAATCACCACATGAACGTAATTTCTGCACGTTTATGGCTAGTCACGTTATCACTACAAGTACTTCTCACACCGATGAGAACATTTCTAAATATGATAGCTTTGACAATGAGTCAAATCATTTCGAAGAGTGTCGAGGTGATGATTTGAGTGAGGGAGAACATGGTCTTCAATCTGCATGCTCCAAACTTAAGTCTTTAAAAACCAAAAAGTAAAATAAAAATTTGACTCTTAGGGTGTTGTATTTAGAGAAGGAGTTAAAAGTTTCGAGAGAGAGTGAGGCCTCAGTGAGTCAGCTCAAGCGATTGAGAATTTCTTTGAGAAAACAACTTGTTTTGGTGGATAGGGAAAATACCGTTTTGACTAACAAAGAGGCTAGTCTTATGAGAGATCTTCAATCATCATTGGAACTCGTGAAAAAATTGAAGCCCGTATCTCTCATCTCGAGAAAGATCTCGAACATGCCCGAGAGATTAGGGTCACTTTAGAGGACTGAGAGTGCGCTACAGTCCAAAGGCCCAAACTTATTTAGTTAAATGTCAATTTATACAAGTTTAAATACTTTAAACCCTAGATCATGCAACTATGTGATTGAAAAAATTAAATCATGCAAGCATGCAATCAAACAAATAAGAAAGACGGATTTCAGGACATTTCTCCTTCGAGGCAAAACCTTTTTCTATTTTACTATTCTACGCAAATTGCAACTTATATGCACATAGAGAAATACAGACACGTTTCTAAACGAAATTTACGTAGGCGAATCTTCGTCTTTCTTTAGCAATGGCTCCCATGAGAAACATAAGATAAACAATGGATACACCTTATCCATAAGAGAAACTCCACTATGGAATTGTGCGTGAGGGTTTCAAAGTGATTCATTAAATATAAATGGGAGGTGTGAATAAAAAAGTTGTTTTGGCTTTTAAAAGGTGAGACTTTTGTGCAGCAACTCAACAGAAAACTAGGTTTTAAAAGTCTTACAATATACCTACAGGAAGAAGGTTTTTATAGGCGAACACAAAAATTGAGGTGGTGTCAAAGTCATTCGAACGAGATCAAAGCTTTATTCGAACGAGATATGCTTCTTGTTGAAGCGAGCTTCGAACGACCTATCTAATGATCTGATAAAACTAAAATAGTAAGCTCTCGTTTGAATAACGTTTGATGTAGGCCATCAAACTGTCCTTCTAATGACTTAGCTGCATCGTTCGAATGACACGTGCATGTCATTTGAACGATTGTTAGCATAATTAATTTTTAAATAACTTCCATCCTCGTTTTGTTAAAATGAAATAAAGTAAAATTCTCCCCAAAATATTTATGAAAATAAAGAACTCCAAACAAGGAATATACCATAAATAACGTGGAGTTGTGGAGAACGATTGAAGATGCACGTTGCCAGATATTAGAGTTATTGATATTGTGGATGATCGTGAAGACGTGACCAATGTAGCGGGATATGCCATATCTAATGAAATCTAGAATGCTACGGACAAGTCCTAGATTCTAGGTGCAATGACAGAAAATACACTTACAAATATCCCCATATGGTTATGCCGGTACATACAAAAAAAATCGAATTATGCAACGTCTCCTAAGACATACAATATTCTAATACCCTCCCAAAACCCAAAAATGGAATGGTATCAAAATACATGAGTCCTGAAAACTTCAAAATCTTCAAATCTTCAAATTCCTTTGTCTTCATCGAGTGTGTCATGAATATGATCTTCAAAATCTACACACATGAGACAAACAAACAAATATCCATGACGCGCAAAAGTTAAAAATAAAATGATAACCATAAAATGATAATGCATAAATAAGCACATGTCATGATAATGCATAAATAAGCACATGCTTAACAATCATCAAACTTTCCCACTCCATAATTCATTCTCCCGCTTTTTATGTTGTCCGAAATAGACAAGGAAAATAAACACAATCAATAAACTGGAGTGTGTCAAAAAATAATAAACAACTATTTTTGAATTTGTCAATTTTTTTATCAAGTATAAAAAATACAAAGATAATACACACAATGAACTAACACTAAGATAACCAAGTCGTGAAAGCGTAAATGAATGGATGTGAACAAATTCGATAGGAAAAAAACTCACAATCATAACATATGTGCACGAAGAATTTTGGATACTCCTAACGAATGAACTTAAAATCGTCCTTAGGTGTAAAAATATTGTATTCATATGATATCGACTCAATCTAATCAATAAACCAAAGTCTAAAATGATTTTCACCCCAATAACGCCAAAAACTATGTAATGCTTTTACGAGTATTTTACAGGACGTGCAAACCCATTGATCTTCGATTTAACCCCCTCAAAACTCACATATTGAATATTTCTCTAAACTCTTTTGTTTTGAAGATATCAATGCTCATATGTTGTGAAGCATCAATGTTATTTAAATTTGGCCTGACACTTTATATTTTTTCTTTTATGTGCCTTTAATCTTTTAGGCTCTTTTCTTTTTGCAAATGGTGGCTATTCATGCAAAGGTCTTTTTACTTTCGCAGCCTGAGCCATTGCATTTAAATTAACACATTTACTGGAGATATAATTTCAATTTATCCAATCCGAGCAATGGTTCTTACAAGCACTACTTTCATTATCTCATTTTATCGTATTTGGTTCATTTTAAAGACATAATTGAGATTAAAACACCTTGACCAACATTTGATAGACAAGTGCAATGCTCAAATAAATCCGTGCATGTATGCATTAAAGGAGAAAATGAGTCAAACATGTAGAAAGCAATCACTAAGCACATGGATGAAATGATGTTGTGTCTCAGAACACTATAAAAAAGTAACGTGGATAATGGAATGATATTATGACTTGGAAATACTAAATGTCCATCCATATAAGGTGTAGACAAAATATAAAAATATATTTGTGTTTTTAAATTTTTTTTATAAAAAGAATTTTTTTTTAACCTTTTTCATTTTTCTTAAAAACCAAAAATATTTTGAATTTTTCTTTTTTGTTAAAAAACCAAAAATCTTTTTGTATTTTTCATGTTTTCTTAAAAACCAAAAATCTTTTTGGATTTTTCTAAAATATGAGAAAGAAAAAATATAATACAAGATTAATACAAATAATACAATCTAGCAATAAGAATCAAGAATACGAGCATGAAAAATCATCATATACTAGATAAAGTAACCAACCCTTAATCAACTGTGCAGATACCTAAAGATTTCCCAAGGCCCTTGAATCTAATGGCATCTAAAGGTTTCGTGAAAAAATTAGCTAAATGGCGGTCGGTGGTCACAAAGCTCAAGGATATGAATTTCTCCTACACCAGGTCTCGAATAAAATGCTCGCATATCCTACTGTGCTTCGTGCACGAATACTGGAATGGATTGTGGGATATAAAAATCGCTCTCGTGTTATCAGAGGAAATAGTCATGGTGCCCTGTGAAATTTTGTAATCCTCTAATATTTGCTTCACCCACAAGAGCTGCATGCAACAACTCCCAATAGCGATGTACTCAGCCTCCGAAGTGGACAAAGAGACGGAGTTCTGCTTCTTGCTTAACCAAGAGACAAGAGAACTTCTAAAATAGAAACACTGACCCAAAGTGCTCCTACATACATCTACATCCACATCCAAATCGGCATCCAAATAGGCAGATAAACGGTCGTCGGTATAAAAGGAATACCAAATTCTGTATGAGAGAGTCCCACTCACGTATTTAATAATACGCTTAAGAGAAAGTGAGTGTGACTCTTTCAGGGATGCCTGGTAATGCGCACAAACTCCAACACTAAAGGCTATGTCAGGACGACTGACAGTCAAGTAGAGAAGACTACCTATCATATTCTAATAAAAGGTTTGCTTTACATCCTTGCCTGAAGTGTCCTTCCTAAGCTTTGTCTAGGTACTCATAGGGGTGGGTGAGTGCTTATCGTAGTCTAATCCAAACTTCTTCACGAGGTCTCTTGTATATTTGGATTGGGAGATGAACATCCCATCCTCTATCTCACAAACCTGAAGACCAAGGAAGAATGTAAGTACACCAACTATGCTCATCTCGAACTCACTCTTCATCTCCTTCTCAAAGTCGTGAGAATGGCGGGAGCATATGGATCCAATGACTATGTATTCCATATAGACTTGGGCAACCAAAATAATACATTTTCCTTTCCTAACAAACAACGTCATATCTACTCCTTCTATCTTGAAGCCACGGGATAAGAGATAGGAAGTAAGCCTCTCGTACTAAACAGGGGGTGCTTCCTTCAAACTATACAAGGATTTTCTCAGATAATAGACTTGCCCATGGTGTTTAGGGACTTCAAACCCTTTCGGTTGTTCCACGTAAATCTCCTCTTGTAAAATTCCATTCAGAAATGCCCATTTAAATCCATCTGATATAACTTGAAGCACATATATCATGTGATAGCGAGTAGTAAGTGCACAGACTCAAGCCTCACAACAGGAGCGAATGTCTCCTCAAAGTCTACACCCTTAATATTAGTGTAGCCTTAAGCAACCAACCTATCCTTACTACGAATAATGGTACCATTCTCATCCATTTTATTCTTAAAGATCCACTTAGTACCAATCACATTTGTCTCACTAGGTCGGGGGATAAGTTCACATACATCATTCTTTCTAAAATGAATCTCTGTAATACCCTATCCTAGGAATTCAATTAGAATTTGTATTAATTATGATGGAATGTGGATTGATGATAATTATAAGGAAATTATAGATTTAAAATTTAAGAAAACAAAAGAATGGAAAATATTAAGGTCGTTCGAATGACAGTAAGTGGTCGTTATAATGACATCAAAGTGTCATTAGAAGCGAGATGGATCCCACGAGATGCAGGGGTTCAAACGACATGCCACTGCTTTACAGTGGCAGGTCGAGCGAAGCGTACTTTGAAAAAGATGGAGAAGTTTTTTGAATAACTTTGGCTTGTTGTTCGAATGACGTAAATCAAAATTTTTTAAATCCAGTCTGCCCTTGTGCGCCGTCAAAATTTTGGGCGTTGGATCTTTGAGCTGTCGAGCTCAGATCAGCCCAGAAGGGGTAAAATGAGATTTTTGGACTTTGGAAGGGTTTTAAAACGGGTTGTGTGGTTTATTTGGGGTTATATGGTAGGGAAAATGGAGTAAGAGAGAGAGAGAGAGAGAGAGAGAGAGAGAGAGAGAGAGGTGGGCGATCTTCCACATCTTCCCCACCAAAAACCACCATTCCTCCACCATACCCCAACCACAAAACACCATTTTATGGTATATTCCACCATATTTGAACCATATATATCCATTTCCACCATGGTATAAGAAGAGCTACAAATTTTGGAAAAGTGTTGGGGATTGTTGATGTAAAAAACTAGATCGCTCTAATTATTCAATCACAGATAAATAAAATGAGACAAAGATTTTTAAAGTGGTTCAGCCTTATATGAATGGCCTACGTCCACTGTTATCTTATTGCTGAGTGTTTGGGAATTCTCGATTATAAGTTCTATCAAGAAATTTCGGTCCCTTTGAATGAGGGTGATACAAGGTATTTATAGCCCTTAGGCTGTACATGAATGGGTTGATACATTAAATGATATACATATGAAAGGGTAATACATTTAATGCAGCGTGTGCGTCAAGATGATAAACATTCAATGAATAGTTAAACTGTTGATATTCTGGCAATTAATACTACGGCCGAGATGCAGCTCGGACCGCCTTAGTTGCTCGTTGCTCAGGAGTTCATCGGAGCGCTAGAGTACCTCGGAGTGTTGAAATTCCTCGGTATATCCTCGTTGCTCGGAGAGAATATGAGTTGGTCGGGGAAATGAACTTCCTCGTCGTTATTATACCACGTAGATTGACAAGTGTCTTCGTATGATTCGCCCACATCAGCATATTAGTTTTGGTATCAACAGAAGCCCCCAATGTTTCATATTTCGAACTTTGAGGAGTATGGAATATTCTTTCTCGGTTTTCGACAATATTGAATGATCTTCCTGGGTTTTAGGAGCATCGTATTTGAATTTATTTCCAAATTCAAAGAATCCTCCTTTTTTCGAACTTTTAAGAGCGCTTCGATCTTAGTGTCCTTTTTGTCCTTTTAGCCGCCGGAAGTTCAATAGTTTCTTTCGCGTAATCATTTCCTTCGCCACTTCCCTAGGTAAAGTATTTAAACTTCTTAGGTAACCATACCGTCTTCTTCTTTTCCAATTTTCTGCATTCAAGCTTTCTATTCTCTCTTTCTCTCTTGTGCGTTCATCCTTGTTTTCGTTCATTGTCAACAGACCTCCTTTCTTCCTGTAAGATCTTCTTCCTTTCTTCTTCCTTTCTTTTATTCAATATGGTTTATATTGTGGAGTCTGTTGAGAAATTTCGTTCCGATTTTTCCATTCCTTCCTGGGTAACTCTGGAGGTTCTTTCTGAGCCTTTAGATTATTTTCGATTGGCCGAGGGACATTGGTTCCCCAGTCTATTCATTGCTGAATGTGGATTTTCTTTTCCACCAAACCCATTATGTCTTGAGTTTTGTCAGTATTTTGATCTTGTCCCTACAAAAATAGCCCCCAATTCATGGAGAATAATTAATGGGGTGTACAAATTAAATCTAACTCATGGGACTCGTATAGGGATCCCTGAAATTATGTATTGCTATAAATGGGCCACTCTAGATAATATTTATTACTTAAAAACTAGGTTTCTGAATAGGGCTCTTGTAGTTAACCTCCCTGACTCAAATAGAGATTATTTTGAACATGGGTTGGTTATTAAAAATTGGCAATATGCCCCTTTAGTTGGAGATGGAGTATACAACGGTCCAAGATGCCCCCCCATATGGCAATGGGATAGGTTTATTTTTCATTTTATTTTACTTATGAAATTATGCTTTCATCATGTTTGACAAAATGTATGACTATTATCTGATTATGTATTTATTTGCAGTTGATAGCAAAAGAAAAACTCCAAAAGAATCAGAGGTTAATATCAAGCATCTGAAACTTATCTGGGGTTTGCATAAGAACGTTGCAGACGAGCACATCAGGTCTGCATCATATTTGCTGCAGTATAGGAGCTATACAACCTCTTATACTGCTCGCCCTGTTGAGCCAGCTTCAACTCCAGAGGATTCTTCTTCAGATTCTCATCTTCCTTTAAGTCATAGAATGGGCAAGAAAAGAGCTCCTCCTGCTCTATTTGATGACATTACTTCTGCTGCTGGGGACAAGAAAAGCAAAGTTGATGTCCCAGAAGGGACTAAGAAGGTGGATGTTGCTTCTTTCAAAGCTGCCGAGAAGCCCCCAGTGGCTCCGAGCAAAAAAGTTGCTCCAGCAGAAGTGATTACTATCTCTCCGACCAAGAGTTCTTCCTTGGTTGAAGCTGCTGAAGTCCCTTTGAGAAGATTGAGGAAATCATCCTCGGTCAATTTGGCTGAAAATGTCCCTTCTCCACTCTCTGGTGTTGTTGGTGTTCAAACCATCATTCCTCCTAGCTCTGCAATGATCTCGGTAAAAACTTGGATCATACCCGAGGTCCAAGGAATTGATAAAAATATTTCTAGGGATATGTTGACATACCTAGCTACTCGTCACCTTGCTTCGGTAAATTTCTCACATCCTGAATTTCTTTCTTTCTCTGAATACTTGTATTTTTGCACTGACCTGTCACTTTTTCCTTTGTTCAGCTGGTGAATTGTTTTAATAATATCGTGAAGAAGGATGAAACTATTAAATCTTCAAGCTCCTCGTCAGGTGTAGAGGATGCTCTGCTGGGTTTGACTCAATCCTTGAAGGAATCTCGCCAACAGTATAATGAGGACAAGGCTGTTTGGGAGAAAAAGTTGTCTACAGTTGAGGCCGAGAAGGTGAAAATGGCTAAGATCTCCAAGAATTTGGAGAATAAAGTGAAAAGTTTGGAGGTCGAGCATAAAAAATATGACGACAAGCTCAAGAATTTTGGAGAGCTTGAGGATAAGCTGAGGAAGGCAGAGGAATAATTGTCCGCCCTGCGAGATATCAAGGACCAAAAAGAAGAATTGGATGCGAAGCTCTCCTCGGAGAAATTGAGAAGAAAGCTCGCAGTTAAAAAATCCTTCAGCGCAGGCTGGGATAAAGGATGGGACAAGGGGATTGCTGCGATGACATCCCAGGTTCAATATGGGAAGTTGAAATACTTCCATGATGGCTGGGTAGCTGCTCTACAGGAATTAAATATCAAGGATGATTCTGAGCTATTCCAGCTACACCTCCCTGGTCCTCCTCCACCAATTGTGGAAGAAGAAGAAGATGAGCCTGTTTCTGATGAATCTTCTATGGCCATGGGTGATCAAGTCCCTGCATCTCTACCTTCTGCTATCGAAGACATTTCTTCCATGCCTCCTCCTCCTGAAAAAGTTTTAACTTCTGCAGATCAAGTTGCTGTTACCACCGATCAACCAAGCTCCTCGTCCCAGCCTCCCGAGAAAGTCTTGGGAGACAAGGAAAAGGTGTGAAGTTGTTCGGTATCATTTCTATCTTTTCATTATTTATAATCCAATAATGTAACCCTTTTGTGATCTAATAAAATACATCTTTGTTCCTCTCTGTTGTTGATGATTTGTTTTTGTTGATTGTTGTCTTTTTCTCATCCTTAGTTTGTAGCTAGAATGGAGCTGATATCTGCACATGATACAAAGCTGATGCAACAATGTCACGAATATTATAAGGCTGGTCATACAGACCTTAGTACATCAGAAATTGTTGACATCCTTGGTCTTGATGCTACAGAGCAAGCAATTGAGGCTTATCGGTACTTGAAGGATTTACTTGACCGATCTGTGGCCAACAACGTGGCCTACTATGACTTGATTGAAGAACTTAATAATTTCTTAGAAGATCTTCAAGGTCAGCATAATGAATCAATTACTTTGCTGCACAAGGAATATGAAAATAGATATCAACAACTATCTTCTGAAACAGGCCATAAAAAGATCCTCGCCGGATACGATGTTAGGGAAAGAACTTTAAAAAGTGAAGTTGAGGCTTGCAGGCAGATTGCTGAATTGCTGGAACAAGAGAACAATAATTTGCAGAAAAAGCTGGCACAGTATGAATCCACAGCGTCATCTTCCACTGCTTTAGTGCAAGTTACCGATGAAGGTTTCTCGTTCTTAGAAGTTGAGAATGCCAAATTAAGGCAAGAACTGGATGACTTAAGAAGATCTGCTATTTCTGTGACTGCTAGGGGACGAGGAAGAGGTTCTCGGGGGTGAGGAAGAGCTGTTCAAAATGTTGCCGAGGAGCAAAGTTCTCCAATCGCTGCTCGGAGTCGATCAAGAGTTCTTAGCCGTAATGTTGAAGAGGCTCGTACCCAATCTACTTTGGAAACTCAAGCATTCCAATTAAATGCCAAAGATCGGGCTTTATCAGAAATGTCCAAGAAAAATCTATCCTTGGAAGATCAACTTACTGCAACAAAGTCTGCTCTTCATACTAAGGATATTTTTGCCAAAAACCTTCTCGAACAATTGGATAGATTAACCTTTCAATTTCATAAGCAACACAGGGAATTCTGGATGGAAGGATACAATGAAGCCCTTGTTCACTTGGATACTCGTATTGAACACTCCAATAATGAAGGTTATAAACAGGGGTGGTTGAACGCACTGGGTGTGTTAAAATTGGAGCAAGGGCATTATTTATGGGATTATCATGCTCCAGGGTTACTAGACTTGCCTGTGCCACCTTTCAAATTGGACATGGCCTAGATCCCATCTCGTTCCATTCCTCGTAGCTTAATTTCAAAATACCTCGGTGATTATAGCCTTCATTCTCAGATTGAATTATCTCGTCCTGAGCATCTCTTGGATACACCTTCTGTGATGAACGTCAGAATGCTCAGAGATGTTAATTTAATTAATTCTCCTCTTTGCCTAGAGGATCCTCCTGCTGGCGAGGAGCCTGTTTCAAAAAATAAAGGAAAGAAACCAATAGAATAGGTTTTCAATGTATCAGTTAGTACATTCATGTAACCTGTAATTTATTTTGAATTTTAATGAAAAGATTTTCATTTTCTGTTTGCAAATCTCTACTGCTATTCTGTTGTGCTTGTTAAACACTTTATATTTGTGCATATGCATCTGTTAAAAAGTTAACAATATTGTGTTGTTCATTAATCAAGATAAAAGTTGCAAGTATCAATATTGCTCAATCACTTAATAAAGTAATGAGTATAAACTGTTTAAAATGTTTCCAACCAACCAAGGTTGCTAAATAGTGTTTGCCGACCAACTACCGTTGATGGGTTTTTTATTTCCGACCAACCATACTTGGTTCAATTTGAAATATTTTCATAAAATGTGACCGACCAGCCAAGGTCGAAAATTTATCCTCGTCGACCAACTACAGTTAATGGGTTTTGATCACCGACCAACTATACTTGGTTCAATTTGGAAATTTTTGTAATGATATTACCTCCCGACCAACATAAGTTGGCGTTTGATAGTATAAACCAACCGGGATTGGCGTTATAAGAATGTTGTTCTTGCCATTTTACCAACCAAAGTTGGTCGTGGGTTTGAACTATCAGGTTCTTTCGAACTATCATGTCCACAAGCTCTTTTACCAACCAAAGTTGATCACGCAAGTGTACGACTCCTAACCAAAGGAGTATAATTTGTTCTCGCTATTTTACCAACCGAAGTTGATCACGCTCGAACTATCTTATTCTTTCGAACTATCTTATCCACTAGTTATTTTACCAACCGAAGTTGATCACGCCAGTGTACGCCTCCTAACCAAAGGAGTATAGTTTGTTCTCGCCCTTCAACCGGAGTTGGTCGTGGGTCTGAACTATCTTGTTCTTTCGAACTATCTTGTCCACTAGTTATTTTACCAACCGAAGTTGATTACGCCAGTGTACGCCTCCTAACCAAAGGAGTATAGTTTGTTCTCGCCCTTTTACCAACCGGAGTTGGTCGTGGGTCTGAACTATGTTCTTCGTTTTGCTATCAAGCAGCGTAGTGTACAACACTAGTATTCCCCGAAAAACTTTCAAACAAAGGAGAGAAAAAATGGTGAAAACTTCATCGTTTTATTCATATTGATGGACCCGTTGTACATTTTACATCATTGATAATACTTGCGAAGGTGTTCAGCATTCTAAGCATTCTTGAATTCTTCTCCTTCTAGAGTTGCTATTCGGTAAGTTCCTGGTCGAACAACTTCTGTAACTCGGTAAGGCCCATGCCAGTTTGCCTCCAATTTATTGTGTTTCTGAATTACCTTCTTTAGCACATAATCTCCTTCTTTTAAATCGCATTTCTCACCCTTTTGTTATAGAAAAGAGCTGTTCGTTGTTGATAAGCAGCATTCCTAATGGCTGCCTCTTCTCTGACTTCCTCGAGCATATCCAGATCCAGTCTTCTCATCAAGTCACTGATTGGAGAATTGAAATTCAGCACTCTGTGTGTTGGTAGGCCCAACTCGGCAGGTATTACAGCCTCACTTCCAAATGCCAGTATATATGGTGATTCTCCAGTCGCTGCTCGGGGAGTTGTTCGGTAAGCCCACAATACTAATTGTAGCTCATTTATCCAGTTAGCTTTAGCTTCACTTAGCCTCTTCTTCAAACCATTTAGCAGCGTTCTGTTCATTACCTCAGTCTGCCCATTGCTTTGAGGGTGACCTGGTGCTGAATGGGTCTTCATGATGTTTGATTGTTGACAATAGGCAGCAAACTCCTCGTTGTCAAATTGTGTTCCATGATCTGTGATGAAGGCATGTGGGAGACCATATCGACAGATGATATTCTTCCAAACAAACTGGTATACCTTCTCGTACGTCATATCGATAAGCGGCTCAGCTTCTACCCACTTAGTAAAATAGTCTACTGCAACGACGAGGTACTTGAATCTTCCTCGGGTGGTCGGCAGTGGTCCAACCAAATCAATTCCCCACATGGCAAATGGCCAAGGGGAATTTATGGGTGTCAACAACGCTTGTGGAGTTCGTCGGATGGAGAAAAAACGTTGGCACTTGTCACATTTCTTAGCATAGGCTATACAATCATCCCTCATCGTCGGCCAATAGTATCCTTGAGTCATTACCCTTTGCAAGAGTGTTCGTCCTGCTACATGAGCTCCACAAGATCCTTCATGGATTTCTTCAATCAATTCTTTCACCTCGGAGGGATGTACACATCTCTGCAAAATTGCCATAATTCCTCGTCTATATAAAATACCATTAGTTAATACATACCGAGCAGCTTTATACTTCAGTTTCTTGGCAGCAAGCTTATCCTCTGGCAGTTCTCCATCTTCAATATATACCCTGATTGGATCCATCCAAGATGGTCCTAAATCAAGGGCAATAACATTCATCGTCAAGTCTTCCTCTATGCTCTGACTTTCCAGTACTTCAATCGGTATTGTTCTTCGTAGCTCGGTACGAGTAGCTGACGCTAGTCGGGCCAGTGCGTCTGCTTGTGCATTTTCTATTCTGGGTATTCTGATCAACTGAATCGCATCAAATTCTGCCAATAACTCCATTACCTTGGCATGATATTTAATCATCAATTCTCCTTTAACTGCATACGTTCCCATCATCTGATTCACAATCAATTGAGAATCACTGAAGACCATCACTTGTTGCGCTTCCATAGTCTTTGATAAATTAAGACCTGCTATCATGGCCTCATACTCAGCCTCATTATTGGAGGCTTTGAATTGGAATCGCAAGGCATATTCCATGTCAATCTCGTCTGGGGTGTTCAAAATAAATCCTGCCCCACAACCTGCTGTGCAAGATGAGCCATCTACGTATAATCTCCATATGGGCAACCCGTCTTCAAATTTCTTATCTGGTAGAGTTCCTCGGTGGAATATTTGATGCTTTTCTTCATCATTCCCTGACACTTTTCGCTCCTCGTTGATCATCTTTTCTCGTTCTTTTACCCACCGGAGCTGGTCTGAGTTTGAAGTTGATGATCCTTCTACATCCACAAATCCTTTTACCAACCGGAGTTGGTCTGGACTTATGTCTGTTGATCCTGTAACATCCACAGGTTGGTCAGCGAGCAGTTTTTGTTCCTCGGGGGTATCAGGATATGTAAACTCTGCTATAAAATCTGCTACAGCTTGCCCTTTCAATGATGATCTGGGCTCATACACAATATCATATTCACCAAGCTCTATTGCCCAGTACGTCAATCTTCCTGACTTTTCTGGCTTATGAAGGGCTTGCCTCAATGGCATATCGGTATAAACGATGATGGTATGGGCCTGGAAATATGGCCTCATTCTTCTACTTGCTTCAATTAATGCCAATGCCAATTTTTCCAGCTTTGGGTACCTGATTTCTGCACCTCGGAAAGCCTTACTTGTGTAATAGATTGGTTTTTGGACTCCATTCTCCAATCTAATCAATGCTGAACTGACTGCATTCTCTGATACTGCCAGGTACAAATACAACTTCTCTCCTGTTATTGGCCTGGGCAACAATGGAGGTGCTCCCAAATACTTTTTCAAATCTTGAAAGGCCCTCTCACATTCATCCGTCCACTCAAAAGTTTTTCGAAGTGTTTTGACGAATGGGAGGCATTTGTCAGTTGCTCGGGACACAAATCTGTTGAGCGTTGCAACTCGTCCTGTAAGACTCTGCACTTCTTTCTTTGTTGTTGGAGATCGCAACCCTAAAAGAGCTTTGATCTTATCTGGATTTGCTTCAATGCCTCGCTGGTTGACAATGTATCCGAGAAACATTCCTTCTCGTACTCCAAATGTGCACTTCGTCGGGTTGAGCTTCATTTGGTATTTATCCAGTTGATCAAATGTCTGAGCTAAGTCAACTAGATGATCGACAACTTTCTTGCTTTTTGTCAGCATATCATCGACATAGACTTCCATGTTTCAACTGATTTGTTCGGTGAAAACCTTGTTCATTAGCCGCTGGTATGTCGCTCCTGCATTTTTCAAACCAAAAGGCACAACATTATAGCAATAAGTTCCCTTAGGGGTAATAAAAGAAGTACTTTCCCTGTCTTCAGGTTTCATTTTGATCTGGTTGTAACCAGAATACGCATCCATGAAGCTGAGCAGCTCATGTCCCGAGGTAGCATCCACTAGCTGGTCAATTCTGGGCAATGGAAAATGATCTTTTGGGCATGCCTTGTTGAGATCAGTGAAATCAACACACATTCTCCATTTATTGTTCTTTTTCTTTACCATCACCACATTTGCCAACCAGTCTGGATATTTCACATCTTCAATGAATTGGGCTTTCTGGAGCTTCTCGACCTCCTCTTGTATGGCCTGATTCTTCTCGGGACTAAACACTCTTCTTCTCTGCTTCACAGGCTTGATCTCCTTATTCACATTGAGCTCATGACATAAGAAGTTTGGATCTATTCCTGGCATGTCCTCATGACTCCATGCGAAAGTTTTCTTCCTGTTTCTCAAGAACATTATCAACTCTTGTTTTATTGAAGCATCCAACGACGAACCTATCTGGGTTACTCGTTCAGGGTGCTCCTCGTCCAGAATAATATTTTCTGTAGATTCCACCACCCGTCCTTTTACAAGTTGGGATTCATCTCTAGGATCGAGAGTTTAAATCTCTGTATCTTCTTCCACTTAATAGGTAGTAGTCTTTTTCCTTGATTCCTCAAGCTCCTCTTGCTCGGCAGATGAGTAATAGCATTCCCTAGCTACTTTTTGGTCACCCTTCACAACTCTTACTCCAAAGTTTGTTGGAAATTTTAAGCATTGATGCACGGTAGATGGAACTGCTTCGAATTTCTTCAAACCAACTCTTCCCATGATGATGTTGTAGGCTGATTGCACATTCTTATCCATCACGAAGAAGCGTATTCTTTCCGTTTGACAAGCAGGCCAAGTTCCAATGAATATATCCAACTTGATCGTCCCAAGTGGAAAAATTTTCTCGCCAGCAAAACCCAGGAGAGGTCTGTGATAAGGTTCTAATTGAGATAATTTTAGATTCAAGCTATCAAAGCATGAATAGTACATGATGTCTGCCGAGCTTCCATTATCTACCAACACCCTTGAAATCACTACTTCCTTCATCCTCATTTTGATCACCAGAGGGTCGTCGTGCGGATAAAGAACACCTGCCAAGTCATTTTTTGAAAAACCAATGACCAGCTTTTCTTTATTTACCTTCCTCGGACGATCGTCCTCGGCCAGATTTATTCGCTGAATATATGAACAAGCTTGAGCCTCTCCGAGGTAAGCTTTTCTTTCTGCAGTATGGTCTCCTCCTCCTGCATCTCCTCCTGTAATAACATTACAATCAATTGATCCAAAACGTATGGAAAATACCTCTCGTTCTGGCTGTCTTGGTTTCTTGGGAAGATCGGGGTCATCCTCTGGATCATCTTCATGGTCTCTCTTCTTCTTCTCCTCTGCTCGACGAGGTGATCTAGACCTTTCTCTAGCTCGGTTGTTATCCTTTCTTTCACCTCCCCGATCAACATATTTTGCTAGCTTTCCTCTTCGGATGAGTGTTTCAATCTCGTTCTGAAGAGCTATGCAATTTTTGGTCATGTGACCATGATCTTTATGAAATTTGCAATACTTATCCCTACTCCTCGAATCAGGGTCTGACTTCAATTTCTTTGGCCACTTTACCTCCTCGTTGTTCTTGATTTCCTCCAAGACATGATTAATACCCATTTTCAAAGGAGTATAATTATCATACTTCTTCATGACTTCCCATTTATTCTTGGAATGTTTATCCCCACCATTGTTTTTATGTTCTTTCTTCTTAGATTTGTCGTCTTCCACCTTGGTTTCTTTATCAATATTCTTCTTTGCAGCCATGGCCTCCTCGGCATTCATAATTTTGGCCGCCTTTGCCATCAATTCTGACATAGTTCTAGGTGGATCTTTCGCCAGGGTGTAATACAATTCATTAGGCAACAACCCACTCATCAAAGCGGTGATTGCTGTCTTCTCTTCGTAATCTATGACTTCTAGCTTCTCGTTATTGAAACGAGTTATGTAATCTCTAGTACTTTCACCAGATTTTTGTCTAACACTTAACAAGTGTGCTACTCGTTTTACTGGCTTTGCCCCAAAACAAAAATTGCCAATAAACAATTCGGCTAACTGAAAGAAAGTTGAAATCTTACCCCGAGGAAGATTGTTGTACCATATCTGGGAAGATCCAGTAAGAGTTCCTGAGAAGGCTCTGCATCTCATCTCGTCGGGAACAACATAGATGTCAGCAGCAGCTTGATACTGTTCTATGTGAAGAACAGGATCTGTCTTTCCATCATATTTGGGAGTTACCATTGGTGCTTTAAATTTCGATGGTGTAGGAAAATCCACAATGGCCTGTACAAAAGGTGTTCCTCGAACGAAAGTTCGTTGTAGAGGGTTCTTTGCTTTGGCCATTTCGCCCAATTTATCCTCCAACCGTTGGAGAGATCCTTTCCACGCTTCATTTCCTTCCTCGGGCCTATTGGTTCGAGCAATTGATCGTTCTGAGGTAGCTTCTTGAGATCTATCTTGACGAACAATTGGTCGTGATTGTGCTGATCCTTCTCTTAGATCTGATGGTTATCGAAAACTCCTTGACATGGTCTTAGGTGGACTCCTATTCCTCCTAGGGCCTAATCGACTGAAAGGAGACGCCCTACTTAATCTTTCTAAATCACTAGGTCTTTCTGGAGAGAGGGTGATATCTTGATCAGTATCTGTGGCCCTTATTGACGAAGTTCGCCCCGGTTGATAAGAGAAATCATCGGATTCTTCATTGCGACGTGACTCAGTACGCCTGGATCGTGAAGAAAGTACATAAGTTTGCCTCTGACCACTTTGTTGTCTTGAACGTGCAGGTGCACCACCATGAAGGGTTTGTATGAGTTTCCTCATTGTATCTTGCATGGGGGTTTGTCCTTGAGCCAGATTCGTCATAATTTCGGCCAGATCTGGAGGTGCAGAGGGATTTGGAGGATTTCCAGCATTTTCAGCGTTTCGATTGCTAGATTCTGGATTATCCGTCATTGATGATGAATGATTTTTGGTAAAAAAACGATAATAACAATCGTTCCCACAGACGGCGCCAATCTGTTGATGTAAAAAACTAGATCGCTCTAATTATTCAATCACAGATAAATAAAATGAGACAAAGATTTTTAAAGTGGTTCAGCCTTATATGAATGGCCTACGTCCACTGTTATCTTATTGCTGAGTGTTTGGGAATTCTTGATTACAAGTTCTATCAAGAAATTCCGGTCCCTTTGAATGAGGGTGATACAAGGTATTTATAGCCCTTAGGCTGTACATGAATGGGTTGATACATTAAATGATATACATATGAAAGGGTAATACATTTAATGCAGCGTGTGCGTCAAGATGATAAACATTCAATGAATAGTTGAACTGTTGATATTCTGGCAATTAATACTACGGCCGAGATGCAGCTCGGACCGCCTTAGTTGCTCGTTGCTCAGGAGTTCAGCGGAGCACTAGAGTACCTCGGAGTGTTGAAGTTCCTCGGTATATCCTCGTTGCTCGGAGAGAATATGAGTTGGTCGGGGAAATGAACTTCCTCGTCGTTATTGTACCACGTAGATTGACAAGTGTCTTCGTATGATTCGCCCACATCAGCATATTAGTTTTGGTATCAACATGGATTTTTGGAGAAGATGAAGATGAGTTTTCATGGAGTTGAAGTGGGTCTTGTGTGCCACCCCGCCTAATAAAATACCTGATGATCAGTCCTATATCAAATTAAAATAGGAATCTCAGTTGGTTCATTCTTAGCATCACCGTTGAAAACCTTTTTAAAACTTACTAACCACCTAGTATTCCAAAAAGCCTGTTCCAAATTTTATCTTTTTATTTAAACAAAAATAGTAACATGCAAAAATATACTATGAGCCATTCACAACAACTGAATTAATTCAACTGAATAAATGAATCTAAAAACTACACTGAAAACTCTGGCGACAAGCCTTAAGTAAAACTGAAACTGATAGATGATTCCTACTCTATAAAAGAATGAACGATGCGTCTAATCCAAGATCCTATTAGTATCCACATGTGCCGCAGCTACGTGTCCTTGGAATAGAATATAAAGCCTGGCGTCCCTGTGGCTGGACACCTAAAAGGTTTTGAAAATAGTTTTATAGCAAGGGTTAGAACCTAAAATTTTTTGAAAACATTTATCAAGTGAATCAACTGCAGTAACTAAAAATGCATGAATGCCCTTCATATTTAAGTTAGTGTCGCATTCTCTTAAGGACATACTCACCCCTCCACTAATGTGCACACCTAATGGTTACCTTAACCCAACCTAATTATACTACCCCGTCCAACTAGTCCTGGTATAGTCTCCCCTAGCCATACTAATTTAAACCGAGTATTATTATTCATGGGTTATAAGTTATCTCCCACGTTAACTTAATTAATTCCTTTAAAATATTATCATATAACCGTGACACAAGTTATATAGAGTAAATACATTACACTCTGTAATATTACCTTCATATAATATTTAATACCATTATATACGTATCTTTATAATAACATCCACACATATGTCATATGTATATCCATCCTTTCGAGTATACCCTCGCGGGATGATTTCCTCTAAAGTGATATCATACCAAGTGTGCTCACTTAACCTAGTTACCCCAAGTCGGAATCTCTCACGAATTTGGCCAAAAACATAAACATTGTGGAGGCGGTCATATTTCCTTCTTGAAAGTGAGATAAGCCCCTCACCCATATAACGAACGCTATGACCTCAGGATATACTCATCCTATTCCTCAAGCTAGGGGATTCACCCACATAGCACAACCTCCCCGGATAGCACTAGAGTCCATAATTTAATTAAATATCTAGCCACCGATATTTACAAGCACACAATATATATATATATATATATATATATATATATATATATATATATATATATATAGAGAGAGAGAGAGAGAGAGAGAGAGAGATAGAGAGAGAGAGAGACCCAGGCTCAGGTACAGACTTCCCGTGCGGACTTTGTCCTTATCCCGAAAGTGGTCCCCTCGTGGTCCCAAAGACTTTTATTATTTACTATAGATGGTCCCCCTCTTGTCTTATACTAAAACCTTAGTTTAAGACTATATAATTAAAAGATTTATAATTTAGACCCAAAATTGGTATCAAGACCTTAAAGATTTTAGAGCTTCACCAAATTCAGACCAAAACCCTAATTCTGGTATCAGAGCCATAAGACGTTCCTTTTAGACATACGATTAAAAGACTTTAATGCCCTTGGGATTTATCCCTCGCATTTACCAAGATATTTTTGGAACCAACCCAGACTATCAACCTATACCCATAACTGATTTAGACTCAGAAGGTTGTTTAACCACATACATAGACGGTTGTTCACATATTGGACATATCCCTGCCAAACACACAGACAGTAGACAAGTTACTGCTAGTGCTATTGATAGCATAATAGACCAAAATAAGTGTATACTGCTTATAATAAGACAATTAATAAAAGACACTCAAACTTTAAAAACAGAGATAAAAAATATCTCTAAAAGATTATTAGACATAGATAATCAAATCCCTATAGACTTAGTACACGTGTTACATGAAATAAATATTAAGACTAATCATATAGAAGTCCTTAACAAAGACATTTTAGAAATTAAGACTTTAATTAAAAATCAAGACAGTGAGTTAATTAAACTTACTAAAGAACAAGCTAAGCTTATCCCTAGACTTGATAGTTATCTTCCTAATGGAGATAGTTAGATCAGACTGGAATGAGGTATCAAAAGACCTCTCCATTCAGACCTTATCAGAATTTTATCAAAGAATTTTAGAAAAGATAAATGATGATAGATTTTATTACAAGATAAATAAAAATGAGATTGCCAACGCAGCTAAGGCAACTAGACTTATATTAGAAAGATTAAATTTAATTTCTAAATCTATAGCAGCTACCTAAGACTATAATAGTAGCTTTGTTAAAGACTTGCATTTAGACTTAAAGGCTAAGACAGAAGGATTAACTACCTTCTACACAGACTTTGTTAAATTCCAACAGAATTTAGCAAATTACCTTAATAATATGGAAATACATAATCTATCTAAAATGGATAGTATTATTAATGAACTTAGACTAGACATGGCCTAAGTAGAAGAAAAATACGGTGAAATTATAAACGGAATTAAGGCCGTATATAATAAACCTTCCCAAGCAGAAATAGACTCTCCTTTTATTCTAATTGAAAAGACTGTAGAAGCCATAGAAGTTAGAACTATGCAACAACTAGAAAAAGATAATAAAGTAAAAGACTATATCACTAACGTTGGTAAAACCATCGTTAACTCTCTAGATAGACATAGTGAAGAAACTTCTGAAAAGACTAGAAAAGAGAATAAGAATTTTAAAGAAGAAATCCTTAATCAGATAAAAAGACAAAAAGATTATTCAGACTTCTTAGAAAAAATTGAAAAAAGACTTGAACAGAAACAGGTAACCACCTGTAAGTTTAAAGAATCCCTTCCCATAGAAACTAGAGAAAGGAATACCATAGGTAGACGAGTCATAAATGACGGATTAGATAAGACTAGCAAGATAGCCAGCTCTATCCCAAATATTGGACAGAGTAATCATATGCTCCAAAGACTTAAGGATTCATCCTCCAATATTAGGACATGGTGGAAAGAGAGAAATTTCACCAATCCTCTCCAATGGAAAGAGTGGGGTGAAGTTGACTGGAATATTGTTGAAGACTCCATTCATAATGGACAACTTCCAGCCGTTAGATACATAGACTTATTTAAAGAAGGTGCCACTCCTAAGACTCCCAATTATAACATGACCTACCATTGTAGAAATCATGTGTTAGACAAATCCTATACTGAGCTCCAAGTATTTGACTCAGAATGGCTTAGATCTAGAGGAACTGATAAGAAGTTCCAATTCCTAACCTTTAGACTCTTTCAAGCAAGAATCCAAGGATTGCATAGACCCCAGAATAATATCAACATATTATGTTGTTTAGTAGACAAAAGATGGAAAGACTTTGAGAAAAGTCTTTTTGGGATAGCCCAATTAGAAATGTCAGACAACATTGGATACTTTAATGTCATTCCGGCATTCACAGTAACCGTAGACACAGCCAAATATTTTAAGTTAATCTTATATGCTAGTGGCTATGAAGACTATATTATCCCAGACGCTAATATAAACATAAAATTTCAAAGCTATGTGAAGTTCTCCCAATTTCCTTATGAAGGAATGCAATTGGGAATTCTTAGCGGTAGACTTAATGAAGAAATCTTAGTTAGAACCAATGTATCAGATTATAATCATACTTACAGTATTAGGAATACTGAACCTATGAAAGAGAAAGCTAAGACTCTCTGGCAATTGCCAGAATTTCAAGAAACTAAGACTATACAAAATAAACCCTTATTTATTAATCAAGACGACATCACTGGAAATGTTACCATCCAGTTTGGTCCCCCTAAGATTGTCAATAAGAATATCCAGACCGAAGAAATTAGATTTAGGAATATGGGAGAAGCCATAATCAATGATCCTTCAGAAGGAGAATGTAGTAGTAAGACTAGTGCTAGTTTACTTAGATAAGCTCCGATAATTAGACCTAGAAGATCATTTGAACAAAAAGACTTAGTTAAAGAAAAAGCTAGGATCCAAAACTTTGGACATGAGCCCTCAGAATTGGATATGAAGACATTTAAAGATAACCTTAAGAAAAGTCATTATGTTAGGTTTCAAGAAAGAGAAAGATTTAATATGATAGCCCAAGACCGCATATTAAAACTAAAAGAATCTAAGAATACTAAAGAACTTCTTAGAAACTTTAGACTAATAGAAGAAGGAGAACAAAGACTAATGCCAGCTACATAAGTAGAGCCTAGCAAACAAGAGATATGAAGTAGTAGTAGGCTAGAAGATGCTCCTAGACTTTTTAGTAAACCAATAAGAATAAATATTCCTATATACTCTAGCACCGTAGTTAAGACTAAACCTGATTATATAAAAGACTTCCCAACTAGTGACAAGAGTTTCACTCCTGTTAAGACTATGGAAAGCCAAGCCATAAATCCAGTAGGTATATACCTCAACCTAGACAATGTGCAAGATAGGAAGAAAGCCTTAGACGAATGGCGTAATCAGATGAACATGTGTTTTGCATCTAATGAACAATGGGATGCAAGTTCATGTAAGCAGTACGCTGAGCAATCCATTAGAGGTATTGCAAAAGACTACTTAGATAGTTTAAGAAAGGCTACAGATGAAGACTCCTTAGCTAAGATTGAGAAGATGAAGGAAAACCTAGAAGAAAGATCAATTGAAGAATATATTCAATTGTTCACTTCAGAATTCATTGGAGCTGGACATCTAGCTTAGATCAATGAACAAGACCTAGCAAAAACTAAGTTAGCCCTCCTTAGCATTTTCAAGTTAGATAAGATAAATGAATATAGCAATAATTATGAGCAGCTATATTACCATATTAAAGAATTTGGAGAGACCTTAAAAGACGAATACTTTAGAAAGATACCAGCCATAGGACAAATCCTAATTAATGAATATAGGAATTGGCCAGGAGTATCTGGAGTTAAGAATAACTCCCTTAGTGAAAGAATCAATTTCGCCAAAGACTATATCATATCTAAGAGACGTGATATAAGTCAAGGAAAGTTGATAGAAGAGACTTTTAAGCAGATCCCTCCAATCAAAGACGAAAGAGACATCGCTCCAATCCAATGGGGATGTGGAAGTGAATCTAAGAAATTCAAAAAGAAAGTAGAATGGAAACATAGGAAGTTTAAGACTAGACCTTTAGGATTTCCAAAGAAGTATAAATTTAGACAATCTACTACCTTTAGGGAAAAGAATCCTAAGACTAAGAAAAATAGATTTAATCAAAGAAGATACTTTAAGAAGAATACTAGTAAGTATAAGAAGGTTCCTAATTATAGGAAAGAAAAAGACGTAGCTCAATCTAAGACTGCCACCAAAGAATGTTGGACTTGCGGCAAAGAAGGACACTTTGCTAAAGACTGCCCTAATAAGAAAGATAAAGAAAGTATTAAAATCATTAATACAATATTAGACTATGCAGATCAAGAAGAATTAGATATCCTATATGCTATAGAAATATCAGACAAAGAAGATGATGATAGCACTAGTATCTATAGTGTTTACACAGACAGTGATTCAGAAGACTATAGTGATAATAATGAGTATGAAGACTCTCAAGATACCCTAGACTTATACATGATGCAGACTAATCAAGAAGATCCAGATGATGAATATATAGATTTTAAAGACGCTTGGTATAAGTGTATATTAAGCCCCTTTTTGAAGAAAAGATGGACTGTTAGTAATCCTGAATTACTAACCTATATATCTAGATGTTACTTTGATGAAAGACATTATTGCACATTTGGAATGAAATGTAGCAAAAAAGACTTTAGATGTGTAGAATGCTTTGAGATTATACAAACATAATTATTTCTAGTTTGTATTATTTGTCAACTACACTACCATGAAGACTGTTAGAGAACTAGATTTAGAGCAATTTATACTAGCCAGTATGACGCTCAAATAGACTTAGATATTAAAACCTATTATCAAGACATTGATAGGAATATAGCCAAAAGACTGCAAGAAAATGAAGACTTCAAAGGAAAAAGAATTTCCTATGACTTAGACGAATACCATTCTGATGATAGTTCAGAAGACCCAATACCCTTAGATTTTATAGATAAACCTCAGAAAGGAATATCTATTTTAGAAAAGAATAATTTAGGCATTTCTACTAAACTACATGCTTGTTTTGTAGAATTGTTTGTTCAACATAAAGACTATCCTAAAAGACTTTCAGCCTTTATAGATACAGGGTGCTCTCAGAGTATTTGTAAGGCTAATGCCTTCCCTGAAGACTACTTTTTAGAAAGTACTCAGGAAATCTATGGTAAAGTGGCTAATGGAGATCCATTTACCTTATATTTCCAGACTATTCCTATTTACTTTAAATTAGGAAATCAGACAAACAAAACCGTTAATCATCGGTTTTGGATAATGGATCCTCGTCCTAGTTTCACAGGAAACATTATTTTAGGACAAGACTTTATTAGTAAATATCATCCTTATACTCAGTATAATGATAAGATATTAATTAGTGACCAAGAGGAATTTAATATTAATGCTCCTCTAATATATCATAAGACTGCCTTTGACCTTATGCAGGTCAAGCCCAGTTATAGACCCATCAAACATCAGAGTTCTTCAGCTGAGCATGGTGGACCTAGACCTACAACCCAACAAGAAGCCTTAGAAATAACTAAACCCTTACAAAAAGAGTGTAAGTGTCCAGACCAAAAGTGTTATAAGCAAATAACGCTTATACAGCAAGACATTTTAGATCAAGCCCAACAGACCTTATTACATTTGCAAGCTATATCCAAACAAAAGAAAATGGATATAGAAGTAGAAAAGGAAAAGATTAGGCAACTAGAAGAGCCTACTTTAGGGGAAAATCCCATCGCTAAGTGGGATAAAGACCAAAGCTATTGTGAAATCATCCCTATTAACCCAGACGCCACTATTAATGGTGGAACCTATAACAAAGGATACTCACAAGAAGATAGGGAAGAATTCAAGAAAGACGTAGACGAAATGCTTAAGTTAGGCATTATTAGAGAAAGTAAAAGTAGACATAATAGCCTAGCCTTCTATGTTCAAAATGAATCTGAACGTAAAAGAGGAACAAGACGTATGGTTATAGATTATAGACAATTAAATAAGAATTGTGAATTTGATTCTTATAAGATACCAGACAAGAATAATTTGATTAATTTAATCGAAGATATAATTATATTCAGTAAGTTTGATTGCAAATCAGGCTTCTGGCAAATTAAGATGCATCCAGACAGTATTACTTGGACAGCCTTTAGTGTGCCCCAAGGAAAATACGAATGGCTAGTTATGCCATTTGGATACTTGAATGCTCCTCAAGTTTTCCAAAGAAGAATGGATAATATATTTAGACCTTATTCAGAATTTTGTCTTGTTTACATAGATGATTTTCTTGTAGCAAGTAAGACTGAGATAGAGCGTGTAGACCATCTTAAAAAGATTATTCTAGAATTAGACAAGCATGGTATTGTTATTTCCGAAAGGAAAATGCAATTATTTCAGACTGAGATAGACTTTGTGGGAATGCATATTAATAAAGGAAAATTGTCCTTAGCAGAACACATAACCAAAAAGATTCTTGAGTTCCCAGACCAACTCAAAGATAGAAAATAATTACAATCATTTTTAGGATTGCTTAATTGTGCTGTAGATTTTATTAAAGACCTTGCTTCAAAAAGACAAAGCTTAATAGCCAAATTAAAAGGAACAGACAAAACTAATCCCTTTTATTGGACTAAAGATGATTTTGAAGTCATAAGACAAATTAAAGATGCAGTAAAGAATATTCCTTTACTTGAACTGCCTAATGTAGAAGACCAGTTTATAGTAGAAACAGATGCCTCTGATAAGCAATGGGGAGCAGTATACTTTGCCATTGATCATCAGACAAAAAAAGAAAAAACTGTGTAGACATAGCTCTGGAACCTTTACAGACCCAGAAACAAGATACACTGCCCATGAAAAAGAAGTTTTAGCTATCGTAAGGGCAATAGAAAAATATATGTTGTTTCTTAGACCTAAGCATTTTACTGTTTATACTGACTCTTCTTATGCAGTAAAATTCAGAGATCTAGACTTGTCCAAGTCAAGGACTAATAGACTAATTAGATGTCAACAATTACTTAATGGTTATGACTTCTCTGTTATACATGTTAAGGGAAGTAAAAATACCATTCCAGACATTATATCAAGAGAGACAATGTTTGCTAACACTAATATAATTTCATGTTTTATGTTGCAAACAGAAGACCCAGAAGACATGAGTTCCTCTGGAACAAATAGACTGAACAGGGAAGACGTTGCAGAGTATCTTAGATGCGTAAGACCAAATGCTGGTATAACGCAAAGACAGACTCATATTCAAGACTCTCAAGAAAGACCAATCCTAGAGAACTTTGATGATATCTTAGTTCCTCCTGGAAAATCTAGACAAGAGATCATTTCTCAAAATAGACTCATTGGGAAGATGTATTTCCCCCAATATAGACCTGATCAAAGATACCCAGACTTGATCAAATTTAGACGAGAATTCTCAGAAGATGAAAATACCCTTGTAGATGCCATATGGTGGAACGTGAAGAATAGACTGTGGATCGAGTTCAAACAAAATTTGGTAGCTATTTCCAGATTTATGAGAACTCAAAGACTTGCAGTTACCCAACTCAGTGGTACTGCTATACCTAGACCTCAAACGCAAACCTATGCTCAGACTCTTGGAGAATCCTCCAAAGCTAGACCCACTGGTAATTTTTGTTATCAGAAAAAGACTTTTAAGACTAAGATTGTTATACCTTTTGGTCATAATAATCTTCCATCAACAGAAGATTATAAGAAAGAATCTAATAGCATTATTGAACATTTCAATATGTTATTATCTGAGACTAATGGAGATGCCTTAATAATAAAAGGTTTCTTCAAAGACGTCCCAAAGATTTATCTTGATGGGAAGGCAGAAATTGCCCAGATAACTTTAGCAGACTATGGGTTCATCGGACTCATCCAAATTGAGACTATAGAAGGCTCTGTTGCTCTTGAAAAAATAGTCCATGAGTAAGTTAAAAAGGTAGAAGATTTCCTTCCTTTATTTGCTAGAATTTATCAGATTGCTCCAAGTTCCTGCGGAGGAATGAGGGTGGAAGGATTTAGACTTGTTAGATTTTCTAATTATACATTTGAAGACATTGAGATCCTATCTGAAGACGAGACTAAAGATTTAATTATTGATAAGTCCAAACTCCAGATCGCTCAGGCAATGGAAACAATTGAGATCATGGAATTATTAACAGGAGAAGACAGGTGGTACACTGCCTACCACAAAGAAGACTTGATAATCCAAGCTGATGAGCCATTCAATGGAAGGCTCAAGAAAGAATCCAAAGAAGTGGTAGAGATATCTTTGCCAGCCAGCCTTAGAACGGTAGGCCTTATTGATGAATTTTTCAATAATACCCTCCCAAATCAAGATAAGGCAGAAGAAGACACAGACACAACAAAGAAGGGCCCCTCAGTGGTGGATGAATTAATAAAGACGGAAGAATCATTTACCTAGAACATGCTTTGCATAAAGCAAAAAGACCCATGCCCCACATGGACCACCAGACTGATGAAAAAGATGAAGACTTTGTTTGATGCTCTTGCATTATTACAAAATGACAAGACCATGATGAAGACTTGGCACACCTTTCCTTTTTAAAAAAAAAAGAAAGAAAGAGGTCCCCCTATTATCAAAAGAAGATAAAAGATTGTAGACCCAGCTGTGAAGATTCGGAAGACAATGTTACTTTAATAATTATATGCTTTCAACCGGATTGCTTTTGGTAGCCGGTTACCAGTCATATTGTAGTGCCCTTGATCTATAAAGTGGAGCGTCCATTTGTGTTTTAGATATCAGTTGTTAGAGAGTGAGCGATTGTTAGACTTTTAGAGAGTATGCTTGTAGAGAGTAATATGTATATGAGTGAGTAAACCTCTCATAGTTAGGGGAGAGGGGAGAGTTGTATTTACTTATGCTATGCAATAAAAGTATTTTCTTTTCCAGAAATCTCTTATGCTAAGTTGTTATTATTGTCCAAATTGTCTCCAACTTTATGTTCATAGAGGACTATTGTGTTGAACCTCTGGTGTAGCACACAAGGTGTTATACTGGTGAACCGTCGTCAGGTGCCGATTAGCCATGAGCCGTTAGCCAGGGTGGGCGTTAGGCGTGAAGGCGTACAGGCAGGAAACGGGTTAGCCGCCAAAATAGTGGATTGAGGTGCAACACATAAAGAGAGAGTTGTAGGAGGCCGAAACCGGAGAAGAATAGTGACAAAGCTGAAGAGACAAAGGGAAGAAGATAAAGATACTGCAGACCAGAAGGAAGGTATAACTCGAACCAAACCCTTAACTATCTTTACATATTATTGTTTTAGAAAAATCTTATATGAGCTTACAAATCACTAAATACTTTTTAGAATTTGTTAATCAAACAAGTTTAGACTTAACTAGAGAAATTCAAGACTGGACTCTTACAGACCCTAAAGATAAAGAACTTATAGAATCTGCTTTAGTATATGCAGGTGGTACTTTTAAATATATAGACCAGATCATTGAGTGGTTAGGAAAATAAGTACCTAGAATAGAAATAATTAGAACAGGGATCCGAGATCTCTTTTGACAAAAATTAAGAACCGAAGATTTTGCAGAAGAACTATCAAGACCTGAGAAATATCTAGAATACACTAGGATACTTGAAGACAGTATAGACGTATTAAAATTTGTTAGACGTAAAAGGTTAGCTGAAACAAAGACTACTTTAATTAGAGTCGGAGGAATCTGTCCTCTCCTTAAAAACGTAGAGACAGCAGCCCCTAGAACTTACCGTAGATTTTTGTCATCTTATGGTGATAATAATTTAGACGAATTTATAGATAACGATATAATTGATATTGTTAATCAAATATATAAAGAAACTAGACAGATAAACCCACGATACCGTATAAGGTATTTAAGACTAAAATATTTTCCAGCAAAGCCTATTTCAATTTCTAGACTCCCTGAAGAAACTGTTTATATAGATAATCCTCGCCATTCAAAATTCCAGTACGATAGTGACGGAAGAAGCTTGAGAAGTAGAAGTAGCCCTGAAACTTCCACACTTAGACTTCCAGATTAATTAAGCGTTAAAATAAGCTTAAAAGACTTTAGAAATCATTGGGGTAAAAATTAATATTTCCTAAGACTTAGAAGAAGTTAAAAGACATCGCGGTCCCAAAAGGTGGTCCTAAATAGACAAAACGGTCCCTAGATAATTCTTGGACGGTAGCGATCCGTAAACTAGGTCTGTAAACTAGGTCCGTATAAAATCCAGCCTCTCTCTCTCTCTCTCTATATATATATATATATATATATATATATATATATATATACAGTCAGGCTCTCCAACATACCTCATAGCCACATACCTAGCAACATACCCATTTTTTAAAATAGTAAAAAAAATAATTTTGAGATGATATTTTTTATATGGGTTCATGATATTTCAATGTATCCCTGTAAAAAAAATCAACTGAAAATAATATTTTTTGTTATTTAAAAAAAATAGGTAAAAAAACTGACAGTTTTTACCCTATATAACTGTCAGATTTTTTACCTATTTTTTAAAAATAACAAAACCATTATTTTGAGCTGAATATTTTTACAGGGGCACATTGAAATATCATGAACCCATATAAAAAATATCAACCCAAAATTATTTTTTTTACTATTTAAAAAAAATAAGTATGTTCATAGGTATGTTTAATGAGGTATGTTGGAGAGCCTGACTCTTTCTCTCTCTCTCTCTCTCTCTATATATATATATATATATAACCGTGTACTAAAATCCGTAACACTAGCCTGTATATTTCCGAGTCGATGGTCCGACTCTAATTTAATTAAAATTAGTTTCACTTAAATTAATTAATTTAAAGTAGCATCGCTCAACTACATTACCTGGACATTTACCTCGGTCCGAACTTTACTACTTAATGTTTTCTTTCCCCAAAATATAACCATTATGTGTCTTTCGATTACCACACTCCTAATCCCAATTAAATTCCCTTATAATTGTTAGGGAAAAGGTTCCATATTTAATTCTAATCTGTTAAATATATTGGAAGGAAATCTACCCAAAATTTTAACCCATATAAATCCCAAGCCAAACTTCCAGAAATCCTGAAGGGTTGATCGATCGACTCCAAATGTTGATCGATCGATCGAACATGTGGTTATCTTCTTCGCTCTTCTAGTTCACCATTAACGAGTTCCAAGCTTTTAAATCTCTAAATTTCCTACCTTTATTTTTTATCGCATCATATATTCACATCTAAAACAGATCATGATCATCCTCTAACCATTTTAACATAATCAATTCCTAGGAGATATCATCAATTCCAAAAGCGATTTTTTACATTTTCATCAAATTCATTAACCCAAAAATCGATTTCACAATCCCAATCAATTCATATCTAATACAGGTATTCTGTTATAGTTCTAATTCATATCAACACTGAATGCTTTTATAACATCAATTGAACTATTAAATCACACATCATGTTCAATTTCATAAAAAACCAATTTCATGCAATAACCCACCCAAAAACCAATTTCGGTTTGCACCCACCATAATATGAATTGATTATCATTTATTTATCATCACAGTAAGTTAACCACTTGCCTTGAAAGTTCGTAAAGTCTGATCTGTTGGTGTAGAGACTGGTTTGATGAAGAACACCCGAATCTCTCTCTAGATTAGTCTCCAAAACATCCCCAATTGCTCTCCAATTGCTCCTCTTTACTTCCCTCAAAGACTTAGATTTATGAAATCTGCCGTAAGACCCTTTTTCTCTTATGTTAAATCACCATAATCCCGTTTTTAGCCTAATGGGCCAAGCCCAAATGACCCGAACACTCCCGTGTGGGCTTGATTATACCTAAAAATATCCTGAGACCCGATTACTACCCTCGGGGTACTCTTTTCTGACTATCTCAACCCATTCGGACTCAACCGTGCACTTAAAATTGTCATTTGAAATACTTTATAACATTCTCTAATTTCGGCCTCAAAATGTGACACAACAAAAATTCGAATAATTAAACCTAAAGTCGCCAAATATAAATAATTCTTCCCACTCAAATAAATTTTCCAAATCATAATTTGATCTTCTCCATTTTAAATAGTTTTATTTCTACCCAAATAATTAAATACTAAATCCTCAAATTACGGGGTGTTACATCTTGCTTGGAAGATGGGTGGAACACATTTTGAAGCTTTTTGGAGGATGCATTTGGTAACCCCTTGAGGCCACCTTTGGAGGTGGGGGTTCCTCCTCCTACACCAACATTTCTACCACCATTGGAGATATTAGAGGTGAAAAAATCTATCTTTAGTGTTAAGACTCTACTTAACATGATTTGTAATCTTGTAGCTAGATTATATGGGTAGAATGCATATGATTAGATGATGAAATTATGTCTAGTAAATGAGAAATATTTTTATGAAATAAAAATTTTGGGAAAGTGAAATTTTGTTAAAAATAGTGAATGAATAAATATTTCAAGGTTTTGAAGTATAAAAATTGGTATTTTACGAAAGTGGTGTATTATCTAGAAAGATTGATGTTAAACATTTTATGAAATAAAATGTATGAAAATAATGATTTATTTTGGTAAACATTGGTAAAATATTATTTCTTGTAAAAATGAAGATTTTATGAAAAATGAACATTTTGTGAGTTTGATGAAATTAAATGTTCTTTATGCTTTAAAAATGTATTTTTGCAATTATGATGAATTTCTAGAAAGAAAAATATTTTTAAACCAATTAGTAGGATTTTAAGGTTTAAAATCCGTCTTCTCATGCATGTAAACTTGTAGTATTTTGGCACTAAGTGTATAAACAAGTTTGAAGAAGATTTTGTTGGGTTCAAACATGAAATAAGAAAAGTAGAAATTCTTGCCTTTAAAGTGTGTGAAAAAAGGGCTAAAAATATGGGTAAAATGGTAGTTTTATATAAAGTGGAACATTTTTATGAAATAAAAATGTTGGGAAGGGGGTTACATAAAGTGGACCAAAATGAAAATAATTTTTGGAATAAAATCAAGATTAAAGTGCAAAAGACATGAAATGGTAAAATTTCAAAGTGTAACACAAGTTGGGTGTAACCCCAGGTTTTGGCTTCGATTAAGTAAAAAGAAAAAAATGGAGTAATGTGGACATTTGCAAAATGTTAAAACACATTAAAAGGAACTTGGACGACACTGAGATAAGCAAGAAGGGCCTTGAACCCTATGGTGAAAAGCCCAAATGCACTGGCCAAAGCACACGGTGCGCATAGCCGGCAGGCTGAAGCCCATTAAAGTATGCGATATTGAAAGATTCCAAGAAAAGATAAAGGAATAAGGAACATGTCAAGAAATGGGTTGTGTGGTAAAATGCGTTAATACAACCTAAGTTGAAGGAATTAATAAATATTTCGATAAATGTTAAAATGGACAAGTAAATGTATAATTGATTAATGTCCATAAAGTAAGGAAAAAGATAAAGTGAGTGGGTAAATGGGTGATTAAGCAACCTAAGTGGTTAAACCCATAATTAACACAAGAATGTGTTGTAAAAGGTTCTCAAAGATCAAATAAGTATTTTCTAACATGGTATTTACGTGTGTTAAAAGGGTAAGATTCAACAAAAACACTAAAGTGTGTTTTATAGAATAAAAATAGTGATTCCAATAAATGAATGTTTTCGAATAAATTGAATGTAGTGTTTTCAATTATTGAGCCGTGGGTATTAAATAAAGCGAGAAATGTTAAAATAAGAAAAATGGAGTCTTTTATAAGATTAAGGTAAATTAATCTGGATAAATAAGTATGTATATGTATGTATACAATGTAGTTTCATGTGCACGTAGGCATATCATGTTTAGTCTCTTTTTTGTCGTTCGATTCTATACTGCATTTGCATATTTCCTACTGAGCATCGGCTCATACCTTCGCTTTGTTATGCAGGTTGGGAGCGGTTTCATATTTTGAGAGCGTTATACAGGTAAGTACTTTACTTATTTTACGTTAGTAGCTCTGTATGCTTGGACTTCGGGGTGCTCCCCATGAGTCCCTCACATAGTTTAATATGAAATTAGAATCACATGCTAAATAAGTAAAATGTTAATAAACAAAATAAAACTGTATTAGTAACATTATATAGGTTGTTTCATTGCACTTCACACCTAATGCTTGGGTCGGACCGGGTTGACTACGAGTAACCTATAAATTCGGGCCAGGGTGTTACAAACTCATTCTCCATAGCGGATATCCAATGTTCATCTTTGAGTGCTTCTTTGATGTTCTGGGGCTTGACTTTGGACGTGTATCACATATAGCTAACAATGTTCTCAAGCTGAACGTGAGTCTTGACACCTAATGTAGGATCTCCTAAAATGGCGAAAGGGTCATGACTCTTATGAACCCAAGCAGGTGTGCCCCCTAAATAAAGATTAGGGTCCTGTAATACCCCGTATTTTTATGATATTTATTTATGGGATTAATTGAATTAAATGAGTATTAATTGGAAATTAATACGGATAAAAATACTAGCGAGATGCGAGTTGGTATTTGATATTAATGAGTATATATGGATATATATGAATATTGAATTGTGAAACTTGTCGTGAGATTGAAATACGGCAATTTGGGAATTTTGTTGAGACGCGTGTGACAGTCGCGTCAGGAATATAATTATTTTAATTATAAAAGTGAATTTTATTTTTATTAACCGTATGGTCGTTTTGAGTGCACCAACGCGTCCGGAAGGTTCGAAATAGTCAGAAAACACTAGCCGGGGGTTTAGTTTGGATCCCGGGGCATTTTTAGGCCATGTCGGCAACGTATAAGGGTAGTTTGGTAATTTTGGATTTTTAAGAATTAAAACCCACGAAAATTAGGAATTAATATCTGATTTGGCAATTACCCACTAATAACCTAATGGGCTACGGAGGTTATTAAAATTAGTTCCAAAAGAGTTCCTATAGCAAAACCCTAGCCACCATTGTCACTTTGGAGAAGAAGGCTTGTAGAGAGAGAGAAGAGAGGAGAACTCTGTAGAGAGAGGGAGAACACTTCATCAATTCGACATCAAAATCAGAGATGCACATAAGGCAAGTGGTTTAATTTCATTTATGATAAAGAATGTTTCTTCCATGCGTAGGAGATTGACAAAATTGCTATTGTTATTGGGAGTTGATAAAAACCCATTAATTGGAATTATAAATTTATATTTTGATGAAAGGATTGCATGTAGAATTGTGTTAGGAGGTTTATCCTGATGGAAATACACCTTGTTCATAACAAAAACGGATTTAATTATACCCATTGGTGATTTTAGAATTTTAGGGTTCATGTTCATATGATTTGGGGATAAATGAAGGGATTTGATGATTCAATGATGTTTAGGAAGAATTGGCCCTATATAAACGTTAATATATGACCTAAGTATGTTTAGGAATTATTAGAACCCATGAAAAATTGTTGGATTGATGTTTAGAAGAGATTAGAGGTGAAGAAAAGTTGGAAAAAAGATATAGGGCAAATCTGGGCTCGAATCTGGCCACTCGTTAGAAGACCTGCCCAGGTCGTTCGAACGAGCTCGTTCGAACGAGCTTCTAACGAGTTGACAGTTTGACTTCTAACGAGAGGGATGTTCGTTCGATGACTTTCTTTCGAACGAGATCTCATTAGAAGGTCCAGTTCGTTCGAACGAACTCTCGTTCGAACAGCCTCGTTCGAACGAGACTTCTAACGAGCTGACAGTTTAGGCTTTTTAGCCTGTTTTGATCCCGAGTGTTCCGTAACCTTATTTATATGTAGAGATAACCCTTCCTTGGGGATTAATTGATATATTTGGGATATTTGGGATATAATGAGGAGTAAAACCTAGAAGTGTAGTTTGAACCTAAGGGAAATTATGAATTAGGACGTGAGTGTCTATTACGATGCGAGCACTATTGATGGCCTAAATAATTATATTAACCGGGAACATATAAATTGTGTAGCATTATATGTCGGTACGAGAATAAGAAGTGTACCACAAATAAATTATGGTGATTACTAAGATGTGTGCTTACTTAGTACATGTATATGGTTTTGTGTATGACATACCTACCATACTTGCTATCACGGGAGGTTTACGTTCGCTTAGGGCCCTCTAATCCTTATGTTGCTCGGATTTAGATTGGTACCTCAATGAACATAGGTCAGAGAAGGACTTATTGGGATGTTAATAAGTCTGCTGATCGTGGGAGCGTAGGTATGTGCGTGACCCATGTGATGTGACTGTGTTCGCCTCCATTGTTTGTGATTGTTGTTATCTGAGCACGATTCCTGAGAGATTCGGAATGCGTGATCCTTATGTACGTGATGTACCGGGATGGATAGCAGAGTATGTGTGCACCGCAGCTTAGTCTCGGGGTGCTTGTATTGTATATTTATGACGTGAATAATATACACTTAATAAATGGGAACTTTCATGTTGGTATTGTGAATATACTTATGGTAATGTTTTGAGAAAACATAACGGGTTAACCGATAGTGAATTGTATTACTAATTGAGAATCCGAGTGTATGTAAAGCCCTCTATTTAATTGATAACGCTAGAATGTAATATGGGAATCAAGTAGTAAAGGGGTAGAACGTATTACGGTTTGGTTAGATATGTATGTTATTTAGATGAGTACGGTACGTTAGGAGTGCACATGTAGTCGAGAGGTGAGAATTTCATGTGAGTGCACGTCCTAACATGTATTTTGCATTTAATGTTTTAATGATATTAAAACAGTTGCTGTTTTTAAAATGATTTCCACTTTCGGGCTCTGACCCATTTGCTTTCAAATCTATTTTTGTAAAAACCATTTTAGGTGCCCAACCACAAGGACACCATGCTTAGGATCCTCATTCAGGTGACGAGCTGTAGCTGTTTGTGGAAGTTACAGGACTTTGCTTGTAGACGCTTCATCTATCTTGACTCTATATTCAGCATTTATCAGTTGTAGGGCATGTCTCCCATTTCTTTTAGAGACATTTCATTTATTTCAGTTATTCAGACTTCGGGAATGTAATTAATTCAGGATTCAGACTTGTCATATTATTTTCGGTTGTGGGATTGTTGTGAGGAGTTTTCCTCTTCTTATTATTTTGTTGGTTATTATATTGATTCGTTATGGTGAATGGATTATGTTGTTCTTCCATTATTCTTTTATTGTATGTTAATCAGACTTAAATTAAAATTTGGCAACTTACTTTTTAAATACTAGGTGGTTAGTAAAAAAAAAATGTTTTCGACAGTGATGCTATTAACTGGACCAACTTGGCATTTTGTATTAATTTAATAAAGGAGTAGCTACCCGGTATTTAATTAGTCAGGGTGTCACAGGTGGTATCAGAGCATCAGGTTCTAGTGTCCTTTAGGATCTGTACGGCTTATTATGTTTCCGCTGAGCTTTCTTTGATGTAGAGCCCTATATTTTAGGACTGCTGTATTCTTTTGTATATGCTACGTTCTTCATCTATTTTGAGTTTATAACTGAGAACTTATAGACTTTATTATTCTTGTTTCAGAATGCCTCCACGACGTGCACAAATGATTCCCAGGGATGCAACGCCAGAACCACAGCCCGTACCAGTTCAGGGCACGATGAATGCCGCCGAGGTTGCAGCCATTGTGGCCGAGGAGGTAAATGCCGCACTAGCCGTAGTTCAGCAGGCACCACCTCAGGCGCCGATAGCCGCGCCAGTTCAGGCACATGCATTCCCGTCTGCTTGGGAACGTGTACGTGATGCTTTTCAGAAAGCACACCCTCCGGAGTTCGCAGGTAGCTCCGATGTTGTGGTTTCTAGTCAGTGGAGGAAAGACATTCAGCGGCACTTGAGGATGTATGAGTGCACCGATGTCCAGAAGCAGATACTAGCTACCTTTAAGCTAGTGGGGTCTGCACTGCAGTGGTGGGAGTCTATTACCACCGTGGAGGAGAGAGATACTCTCACTATCCAGGAGTTTTGGGTGCGGTTCGACCGCAAATACTTTCCGTCAGTTGTTCACACGGAGATGAGGAGGAAGTTGATGAGCCTCAAGCAGGAGGGTAAGACTGTGGCCGAGTATGAGGCCGAATTCACTAATCTTCTGAATATTGTTTCGGATGAGATACCGACAGAGGAGAAGAAGATACAGAAATTTACAGACGGGTTGACTTGGAGGATCCGTCAGCATTTGTTGGGGAACCTATCGTTGGCCACTTACTCTGATGTGGTTAACACTGCACTGCTCCATTGCCAGGATCATCGCTTTCACATGGCTGAGGGCAAGCGATCGGGAGAGTCCAGCCATTAGGGCAGGACTCGAGGAAATGGTGCCAGTGGGGCACAATCTGTTGAGGGGCAGAGACAGGGCGACCAGGGTTCCCAGCAGGGGGATCACAAGAGGTTCAGGTCGGGAAATTTCAGGCACGGACAGGGAGGTTTCCGACAGGGCCATCAGGGTCCGAACGGCCATCAGAACCAGCAGGGTCAGAATGGTCAACAGCAGTTTCAGCAAGGCTAACAGGGCCAGTGGAGTAACGGTAAAGGACACCAGGGTCAGCAGGGTCATCATACAAAATCCATTTGTTATAAATCCTTTTGGTTTCATAATCTCCACCTTTTTGATGATGATAGTATATTTGACATAGTCTGAGAACTGATTGAAAGTCACCCCCTTTATTTATGAATTGGTATTTATATAAACTTCCACCCGCTTTGTTACAACATCTCTTTTTCTCATATAATATTTGTAATGACCCCACTTTTATATGCTCATATATAAAGTTTATTTTTACACTCATGTGTTACTTATTATCTTATAAATGATGTATTATTAGATATGTGGTACTATTAACTATCAATATAACAAACCCCATTTTTAAATATGAAGAATCAACTGTAAATTGGATCAAATCGAAGTCTTTTGACATATCTTAAGGTAAATAATAAGTTTTGGGGTTACAAATATAATTTTATGAAACTTTAGCGACTAAAATAAAAATATAAAAGGGGAAATTTTATAAATAAAATATTTTCAGGGACCACTAAGAAAATTTAGAAACTGATTGTGAAATTAATAAAATACCCTTCACGTGTAAAATTACTCGTATACCCTTAACACTTTTTCACCTCATGCTTGACACCTCCGCCTTACACATGTCATCTTTAGAGAGAAAGATAAAACACTTATCATCATTTGGTGATATTAACACTTCAAGACCATTCCAGAACGCGACACCTCGACGTTGAATCACCACTCCAAAAAGCCTAGTCATTAGAAACGTGTCAACATCGTAATATCCTTGGAAACATATAAATAGGGCCTTTGGGATCATTTATAACTCACACCAATTCCTTGAGAATTATATTAAGAAAGAGTGATAGAAATCTTGGGAAATATCTTAAGAAGGTGTTATATAATATTGAAGAAAGAAATCATTTCGTAGGTATGATTTTATTTAAATGTTGTAATGCATTTTCATAGTTTTAATTTCGTATTTTATAGCTTTACTTAGTAGTTATGATGGTAAAATACACTAAAGGCTCCACTAATGAAAACTTAAAATTTGGAAACAATCTAAATTGATTTTATTTTCAAAATATGTAAACTTGTTTGAAAATACACATACGCTTTTAAAAATGATTTTAGTAAGTAATTGCTCGTTATTATGGAATTTCATTTAAGTAATTCCAAAGTCAGTCTCGGTGAAATTATGTCTAGTTGAGATGGTATTTACCCTTGTGACCCTCCGTCTCTACTGGAAATATATCCAAAAATGTTCTGTCTAGATGAGATGGTATTTAAGTGGTGCCCCTGTGACCCTTCATCTCTACTGGGAACCGACTGATTAGGAAGAGCTATGAATTGAATTCTTTAAATACGATGAATGAATATTAAAAATTGAGAAAATGGTTTTAATAACCTTTTACACAAGTTATTTTAGGATTAAAACATAATATTTATAATTGGGCTTTATTTAGAATACGTAATTAAACCTTTATTGTATTTATTAGATTAACGTTTGATCCAAGACTCAATATCTGTATTTTCGAGCCTTTATTTTAGGTGAGTACTCTATGCCATTTCTTGTGTATTTTGATTATATGATATTATGCAAACTATATATATTTTGTGAAATGCTTTTATTCTCAAAATACATCTGATACATATGATTCCGTCGTTTGTTATATGTGTATATCTCTCGATATATACATCTAATTTGAATTATAAAATTATTGATTCGATCGATGAAAACTCTCTTACTATGTTGGCCTTAACTATCGGGTGGAAATATTTGGGTGGTACCTTCCCAGCTATTTTATTGCTCGTGTGACCTAAACAAGGCATTGTTCCAGAAATCATGATTTTCTGTCTGTGATGTCGCCGGGTGGAAACATTTGGTAACACTATTAGTCTGGGTATTAGAGCATACATGGCTGCTAAAACTGAAGAATTGACATATTGCTCAATTGCTTTATCTGTTTTATTCTGAACTGGTTATTCTGAAAATATATACTGTCAGTTACCTTATATATATATATATATATATATATATATATATATATATATATATATATATTAATGCAAGTTCCTATCCAAATATGTATATGCCTTCTCTTTTGATTTGAATAGGCATCAATTTTTTGAAAAACCCTAGAATGTTTGGGGATTGAATCTTATTCGGCTTTTAGCTGATGTTGTATAAATAACCATTTTTCAGGAAATAATTAAGCTCGTGTGGGGAACGTAAAAGGATTGTGTTGAAAACTTAGCTTTTAGAGCCCCTTTTCTTACATTAAGTAGAAGTTTGTTTTATTAGATAGAGGTTTTTTGGCTCTTTAATTAAAAGGTTTTAAATTTTTTGTCAAGTTGTAACTCGTTGATATTTTAATATAAATGAAGTTTCCTTTCGAAAGCTCTGATGATGTAATTCCTTCACTTTTAGTATTTTATGATTCATAACCATGTTATTGTATTTCTGCTCCATATATTTTTAAAGAAAAATTTTAACGCCAGAATATTAAATGCCTTGGTGGCATGTCAAGACACTTGTTCCCTACTATTTTTGGGTCGGGGTCATGACAGTGGTGGTATCAAAGCATAGGTTATGAACCTGTAGACTACTGAACATAGTTTTCGAATGTTATAGATTTCAAGTTTCTGTTCTTAGGAGATAGTATTAAATATCTGGCTTATGTGATAACCCTCCATGTGTGTTATATTATTTATAATTGGTCTTTTAATTTTCAATCTTGAGATAGTATAGTGCATCTTACATTTGGCCATGACTGTAGAAAATGACCAAGAGAAGATTAACTACGGGAACTAGTAATTCGAGTATAGAAGGACTAAAAGGTGCATACAAGGCTATTAAAAATCTAGCAAAGATTGTAGAGCATCAAGTGAATAATGGAGTACCAAGGAATCTTGAACTAAGTACATGTACTATTGAATAGTTCAAGAAGTTGAATCGGCGATCTTTTAAAGGTAGTCCTAACCCCACTGAAGCAGAAAGTTGGGTAATGTAGATGGAAAAGATATTCGATGTTCTTAAGTGTACAGATGAACAAAGAGTTTCATTTGCAACATTTATGTTACAAGGTGAAGCCGAACATTGGTGGAGAATGCCTAAGAGAATACACAAGGAGAGTAATACTTACATAGGCTGGAATGACTTTTTAGTAATATTTTATGAGAAATATTTTCCTAAAATTGTGAAAGATGAAATGGGAGATGATTTCATGAGTCTAGTGCAAGGGAATATGACGGTTAGGCAATACGAGGCAAATTTTACAGATTTATCCCATTTTTCACATCATGTGGTGGCAACGGATGTTTTAAAGGCCAAAAAGTTTGAGCGTGGGTTAAGGTTGAATATTCGTAGTTGAATTTTCATCCTGAAATTAACATCATATATTGACGTCGTGATTAGGGCTACAATAGCTGAGAGGGATGGTGAGGATTACAATCGAATTATAAATGGAAAGAGGAAGTTTGGGAAAAAAAAGGGAAAGAACCCGAATAATAGAAATTTCTTTAGGAACACATCCAACGTCGGGGGGATCTAGTGATAATAAATAGTATAATAACCTGATATGTCAGCAATGTGGAAAGACGCATGGAGAAAGACCTTGTTGTAAGGATTCGAGATCTTATTTTAGATGTGGACAGAAAGGACATCGGATAAAAGACTTCCCAAACCTAGAAAGGGTTTCGATAAAGCCTTCAAGTGAGAAGAAGGATCAAGGCAGACAGGGTAGAGTTTTTGCACTTTCTAATACCCAAGATTCTAATGCAGTAGTGTCAGGTACTCTTTCTATATGTGCATTGATAAGCACCCAAAACTGTACAATTTATACCCCAAATAGATGTATTTTAGTTGCTAATTCTCGACAATTTGGGTCTTATGCGCTTAAATGTTTATCTTGTAGGTCAATTGTGCGTTGCAGAGTTCAAGCGTTTAAATCAAAGAAATTTGCAACAATTTGGAGCTAAATACCCTTATCCTGTACCCCAAGAACCTCACCCGATCCCTAATCCTAGCCTTAGCTTTCCCCGAACCCCGTGTGTGTCTAATTTATCCCTTTTTATTATTTTTTAGAATTTTAGTTTGAGTTATTTTTATTTTTAGGATTTATTTTAAATTTATTTAATATTTTCTAGATTTATTTTCTATTTTTATTTTTATTAGTGTAATTTTATTTTATTTTGATTTTTATTAGTTTCTAGTTTTATTTTATCTTATTAGGATTTTAATTTTTAGGATTTCATTTATTTTTTAGTTTTATTAGATTTCATTTTTATATTTTATTTTTATTTTATTTCTTTTTAGTTTTATTTTATTAGCGTCTTTGTTTTATTTTAGAATAGAATTTTATTTTTTTTAATTAGTTTTAGTGTTATTATTTTAGGGGTTCAAATGAGACACACACTCACACCACATTATCATACCTTAACTCACACCCAAACAAATCCTTAAGTCTCACCCTCATCCTATTTCCTTACACCCTCACAACACCTTAACCTTCCCCACTTCATCTTCAACCTCCAACACCCACCTTCACTCTCTCTCCTCCATTAAAACTCCAATAACCACACCTTATACCTCCCATTCAAACACTCTCTCTCTCTGAAAACCCCAACACCAACAAACCCGGTATCCACCTACTCAAACCCCCCGTCGCCGGACCTCAAAACCCACCGCCGGCGCAACCCGTCCCCTCTCCGACGACCTGCAACCCACCCCTGCCCGGTGCCATCGACCCCTCTTCGCCTCTAGACCGCCGTCGACCTTACTCCGGTCGCGCCAACCTCGCACCAGCCAGTCTCCATCCCACAACCTCCGGCGGTACTTTCCACTGCCGAATCCTGCCGTCGGAACCTAACCCCGACGCAACCGCTGCCACCTACCTCCATTTCCGACCGAAGACCAACCTCTGACCGACCTCCATCCTATTCGAGCCACCATCCACCTGACCATCATCCATTTTGACCCAAGTCTAAAACCCATTAAAGACCCATTTCAAGCTATAACCCATTTCTCATTTCTCCAAAGCCAAAAATCGTGGCTGCCAAAACCCAACTCAATCCAAGACCAAGTCAACATAAATTAAAAGACCCACATGACTTTTATCCCACTTAACCCTCTTTTTACCCAAATAACCTTAAAAACCCCAACAACCTTCTTTACCCATTACCCAAAAATACCCTTTCACCAAATCAGTTTTTATTCTCAAATCACCTCACCCAAAACACATGCACCTCTAGCCAATTTTCAATTTAACCCCTTAGCTTCAATTGCATATAAAAGAATACCTCAAGGCCATTTGAAGAGGATGAGAAGAAGTAGAGAGAAAATTCTAGAGAGAGAGATAAGTTAGTTTAGAAAATAAATTAGGTAGAATATTTTTGTAAATAATTTTTGTTTTTATTTTTTTAGATATTTGTGAGAAATTAATTGTTGAGTGATTCAAATGAGTGTTTGTATGTAATTGAATATGGTGGAAAGCTCACTTTGAATGGATGTTGCTCACTTTTAATGGATGATTAGAGTCCAATTTTGCAAATCAAGGAGACTTGTTTGAAGATTTGTCCTCTTACCCTTCTATTTTATTTGTTTATGCCTTTGATGATTAATTTGTCATATTTCATACCATGTTAGGCTAAAACCCCTTTCAAGGGGTGGGGTGAAACCCTTATTTGATATTATTTTAGTTTAATTAGTTTGCTTACTTGAAATATCCCTTTGAATGTTAATTTTGATCCCTCACCCTTAGATTTACGCCTCGAGAGAGGGTAAATGATTTTCGAGAGAAAATCAAAATTCTAGTGATAATACCCATTTTAGATTCGAACTAGAGATAGGGGTTTCTTAAGTGGGGTATTATCGTTTGAATTTCAACTCTAAATTTAATTTCTAAGATTGACATAAATTCTAATTGATCGATCCTAGTGGGTGATTAATTAAAAGGAGTGTTGATCTAATTTTTTAGAGTTGTGAGGTGTTAATTTTAATTTTCTAAAAGATTACTATTCTAATTACACTTGCAACGAGAGTTGGTTTGTAATTTTAATATTAATTTGGGAGAATTCAAAAATTGAATTAATTAATTAGAATAATTAAAATTTGTGGTGTAATCCCACTCCTTGATTGTTCTCACAATTATTTTCCTCACTTTATCTTTTATTTTAGTGTTAGACTTTATTTTTCACTTTAGTAAATTTCTAGTTAGTTATTTTCATTTAGTTTAGTTTAGTTTAGATCTCACCTCACCCTATTGTTTTAATATTGAAAAAGCTAAAAAAAATTAGAAAAGTGAAAAAGAACAAAAAGAAAATAAATAGTGAATTACAATTGAATTTGTTCCATTTGCTTTACTCCCTAGAAAGTGGATTGACATTCTTACTTACCTCTATACTTTAGATTGTTATATTTGTAGGTAATTCAAGGTTTTGATTAGAAGGGCTTTTCAAGCAACGACAAAAGAAGACAAAATACACGCAAAAGTCTTTTTATCAAAGGACATCGGATAAAAGACTGCCCAAACCTAGAAAGGGTTTCGATAAAGCCTTCAAGTGAGAAGAAGGATCAAGGCAGACAGGGTAGAGTTTTTGCACTTTCTAATACCCAAGATTCTAATGCAGTAGTGTCAGGTACTCTTTCGATATGTGCATAACCTTTTTAAGCTTTGATAGATCCTTGTTCCACCCAATCATTTGTATCTATATGTGTATTAAATCTCTTTCATAAATTACCTGAACCCCTGAATCATAATATACACATTTCTACTCATTTCGGTGATTTATTGATGGGTAAATTAATATACAAGGCTTGCCCCATAGATATTGATAGTCATAAACTATTTTTTGATTTGATAGTTTTAGACATTAAAGATTTTAAAGTCATTTTGGGGATAGACTGGTTAGCATCATATCATGCTAAGGTAGATTGTTTTGAGAAGATTGTTACTTTCCAAATTCCTCACCAACCAAAATTTAGTTTTGAAGGAACTAGCATCATATCTCTCATGTGTATTATTTCTGCAATGCAAGCCTATAGTTTTCTTAAGAAGGCATGTCAAGGATTTCTTGCGGTTGTTACTAGTTTACAGACGATAGAACCTAGATTAGAAGATATTCCTATTGTTAAGAAGTTTATGGACATTTTCCTTGATGATTTACCCGGTCTACCTCCCAATAGAGAAATTGAATTTACCATTAACCTTATTCTTGGAACTATACTAATCTCAAAACCACCATATAGTATGGCGCCTTTAGAATTAAGAGAGTTAAAAGTTCAATTAAAAGATCTTTTAGACAATGGTTTTATCAGACCAAGTATATCGTTTTGGGGTGCCCTAGTATTATTTGTTAAAAAGAAGGATGAGATGATGAGGTTATGTATAGATTATCATGAAATGAATAAGGTAACCATTAAGAATAAATACTCCTACCTCGTATAGATGATTTGTTTGACTAACTACAAGGTGTGCAAGTATTTTCTAAGATTGAACTTAGGTTAGATTGCCATCAATTAAGGATTAACGAAGATGATATTTCGAAATCAACTTTTTGTACTAGATATGGTCACTATGAATTTCTTGTATTGCCATTAGGACTAACTAATGCACCGGTCGCTTTTATGGATATGATGAATTGAGTCTTTAGAAAATATTTGGATCAATGTATGGTTATTTTTATTTATGACATCCTTATTTATTCCAAGAGTATTAAAAACATGAGAAGCATTTAGAGATAGTATTACAAATCCTAAGGAAAGAGCAAATATGTGCGAAATTACAGAAGTGTGAGTTTTGGTTGCCTAGATTTTTTTTTCTAGGACATGTCATTTCCAAGGAGGGACTGTCGATTAACCCTCAAAAGATCATGGTTATACTAGTTTGGCTTAGACCAACTAATGTGACGGAGATTCGTAGTTTCCTTGGATTAACAAGTTATTATCGAAGATTTTTTGAAGGATTTTATAGCATTGCCAAACCTCTATCTAGGTTAACATAAAAGAAGGTAAAATATTAATGGTTTGAGGAAGCCGAGAAAAGTTTTTAAGAACTTAAGAATTGATTAGTGACTTCCCCAATTTTAACTATTCCTTTAGGTATGAAAGGATTGGTGATTTATAGTGATGCTTCTAAAAGTAGTTTAGGATGTGTGTTAATGCAAAATGGAAGAGTAGTTGCTTATGCCTCAAGGCAGTTAAAACCATATGAGCAGAATTATCCAACCCATGACCTAGAATTAGCAGCTGTAATTTTTGCTCTTAAGATTTATAGACACTATTTATATGGTGAGATTTATACCAATCATAAGAGTTTGAAATATATATTTACTCAGAAAGAATTGAACATGAGATAAAATAGGCGGTTAGAATTGATGAAGGATTATGATTTAAATATTCATTATCACCTAGGGAGAGCTAATATAGTAGCTGATGCTTTAAGTAGGAAGTGTACACCAAATTTAAGATGTCTTATTACAAACAAGGAGGTTCCATTGAAGGATTTAAGAAGTATGGAAACAGATGCTCGTATTTATAATAAAGGTGGAATAATTGTAAACTTACAAACTACAACCCATATTGATGGAAATGATCAAAATTGCACAAGTAAATGACCCACAACTGAAAAAGATTAGAGAAGAGGTTATTGAAGGGAAGAGAATGAAATTTGTGATACGGGATGATATATTGAGGTTTGGAAATAGAGTGTGTGTTCCACGTGATGCCCAACTGAAGAGATAAATTTTGGAGGAAAGTCATCATTCACGATTCACGTTTCATCCCGAAAATACCAAGATGTATAAAGATCTTCGAAAAGTGTTTTGGTGGAATAATATGAAAATGGAGATAGCAGAATTTGTATCTCAGTGTTTTGTCTGTCAACAAGTAAAAGATAAAAATAAAAAACCATCAGAATTACTACAACCCCTACTTATCCTTGAGTGGAAATGGGAACATATCACTATGGATTTTGTGACACGTTTACCAAGGAGTTCAAATAGTAATGATTCTATTTGGGTAATTATTGATAGGCTAACTAAATATCCTCGTTCTCTTTCCATTAATATTACCCATTCCTTAGAAAAGTTAGCCAAGTTATATGTACGGAAAATAATTAGGCTTCATGGAAATCCAATTTCAATTATTTCTGACCGTGACACTAGATTTGTGTCTCGCTTATGGAAAAGCCTACAAGTAGCCATGGGAACAAAATTGAATTTCAACACCACTTTTCATCCTCAAACGTATGGAAAATCATAGAGACCCATTCAAACCTTAGAGGATATGCTTAGGGCATGTCCACTTGATTTGAAAGGGAATTGGGATGATCATTTACCGTTAGTGGAATTTTCATATAATAATAGTTATCAAGCAAGTATTCAAATGGATTCGTATGCGGCACTCTATGGTAGAAGGTGTCATTCCCCGACATATTGGGTAGAAATTGGGGAAATAAAATTATTAGGACCATAATTGATTCAGATCATAACAAAGAAGGTCAAATTGATACAAGACCGACTTCAAATCGCTCAAAGCCGTCAAAAGATTTATGTTGATAATCGACACCGGTAGTTAGAATTCTAAAGAGGAGATTATGTGATCTTGCGAGTATTGCCTGCAAAGGGAGTAATACGATTTCGGAAGAAAGGGAAGTTGGGCCCGAGATACATAGAACCTTTTGAAATCCTTAAAAGAATAAGAGCTGTTGCGTATAAAATAGCCTTACCAGCTGAACTTTTTAGTGTCATAATCTGTTTCACGTATCAATGATAAAAAAATGTGTCCCAGATCCAACACATATCTTAAGTCACGAACCTCTTTAAGTTAGAGAAGATTTGTCATACATTGAGCATCCATTAGAAATTTTGGTCCATAAAGATCAAATATTACGAACCAAGGTAATTCCACTAGTCAAAGTATTATGGCGTAATCATTCAATTGAAGAAGCAACGTGGGAGCGGGAAGATGAAATAAATGAGAAATATCCATACTTGTTTATAAATTAATATGAGTCAAGTTTGGGGACCAAACTTTTTACAAGGAGGGTAGGATGTAATGACCCCACTTTTATATGCTCATATATATTATTTATTTTTACACTCATGTATTACTTATTATCTTATAAATGTTGTATTATTAGATATGTGGTATTATTGGCTATCAATATAACAAAATCTATTTTTAAATCTGAAGATTCAACTGTAAAATGGATCAAATCGAAGTCGTATGACATATCTTAAGGTAAATAATAAGTTTTGGGGTAGAAAATATAATTTTATGAAACTTTAGGGACTAAAATAAAAATATAAAATTGGCCATTTTATAAATAAAATATTTTTAGGGACCACTAAGAAAATTTAGAAACTTATTGTGAAATTAAAAAAAATACCCTTCACGTGTAAAATTACTCGTATAGCCTTAACACTTTTCCACCTCATGCTTGACACCTCCACCTTACACATGTCGTCTTCAGAGAGAAAGCTAAAACACTTGTCATCATTTGGTGATATTAACACTTCAAGACCATTCCGGAACGCGACACCTCGACATTGAATCGCCACTCCAAAAAGCCTAGTCATTAGAAACGTGTCTGAAGGTACCTATATAGAGCAAATCTAGGGTTTTCTTTCTGTGCTTTAGCTATATAGACCTTCATCTAGTTGGACTTGAATTTTGACAAAATATTTTTGTAATTAGGATTGTGTCCTTCTAATCGACGCCAAGCTCTCTATGACCATCTACATCAAATGAGCTCTCGACTCGGTTCATCGTTTCAGAAAAAAGTAATTTCCACTCCCTATTGGCTCATAGGATTTATTTTGTCACGTAAGACACGACACCACGTTGCATTTGCATTTCGTTTATCATATCTTGTGATAGTGTTGGGTTTTGTCATAATATTTTTTTTTGAGTTCAATATTTTAATTTGAAATTTTATAAGAATAAATATTTTTGAAAATAAAGTTTTGTCAGTATTTTTTTTAAGAATAAAAGTTACAAAATTATTTTTTGAAGTTATTTTTTTTTTATTAAAACCGCTTAAAATTTATTTTGGAATTTTTTTGTGTCAAACGTTTTCTTAAAAATAAATTTCAGTATTATTTTAAAAGTTTTGGTTCGTGTGTATGTTATATATATATGAGCATGCGTATATTTTTTTATGTATGTTATGTTTGTGTGCATACGTGGCCGGTGAGGTTAATATATATATATATATATATATTATGTTAACAGCTTGCGTGTATCTACTTAGCAGTAGACATATTGCTTTGTTTGTTTAGACCTTAGGAGATTATAGGCTTTTGAGCCTTACCTGTAAAGCTTTTTTGGGTTGTCAATAATAGGTCATATATGACTATCTAATTAACCCTAGGAATGGCCCTTAGGTGTGGCCTTACATGTAGCCGAGATGACCTCTAGCAGGTCAAGTTGCTTGCTTAGTGTCTTTAATATATATGTTGTTAGTCATTATCATGTGCATGTATCATATATATATATATATATATATATATATATATATATATATATATATATATATATATATATAGAGAGAGAGAGAGAGAGAGAGAGAGAGAGAGAGAGAGAGGAAGGCTCACCTACATCATGCACTATACATCACACCGTACATCACACCTAATTCTAAGCCCTAGAAAACTTTTTTTTCAAATTTTATATTTTTCCCTTGAAATTAACCTTCCAATCAACCCATATGCAAAAAATTAGGTCAAAATACATTTTGTAGCTATTTTTAAAAAATCCACAAAAAACTGCTGGCGCAGACCCTTATAAATAACGTATTTTTAGCAGTTTTTTGTGGATTTTTTAAAAATACTTACAAAAATGTATTTTGACCTAATTTTTTGCATATAGGTTGATTAGAAGGTTAATTTCAAGGGGGAAATATAAAATTTGAAAAAAAAGATTTTTTAGGGCCTATAATTAAGCGTGATGCATGGATGATGTATAGAGCATGATGTAGGTGAGCCTTCTCCTATATATATATATATATATATATATATATATATATTCATTTGTATGTAACACCGATTTGACCTGATAAGGTCTTGAGAAGTACTCTGCATGTGGTTCTATTACATGCCTTAGCTGTTGGTCTTTGTCATCTGTTAGCCCACCCCACGGTTTGTTTCTTTTCAAACGTTGTCACGGCATAATCGCCCCTTATTTTGTTAAAACTGTTCACTGTTTTAGTTTTTAAAACTAATCCAGTTTTTATTCTTTCTCAATGACGTCGTATTATAATACCAACATTTCTGCTTTTGATTTCATCCTTGGCTGCTTTGTTACCCACGATTTTTTTCTTAAATCGAAAATGGATTTTGTTTTATTCTATAAACAACGCCGTGGGGTTTTTATTCCAAACGGTAACAATTTGATTGGTTTACAGCTGGCTCCAGTTTTATTAAATGCCATTGTTTTATTAAACTGATTTTAACAGTTTGTTTGAGTTGGTTACAGCTAAGACAATACGTGTCCATTTCTTAGATCAATACTTTGTGTTTCTTTGTGAACCATCAGATTTTTTAATCAATCGTTGTGTGTATTTTATTGGTGTAGGAGACTGGGGTCTATGAATAACTGAAAAGGGTGAGACGTGATCCACTCCAATGGACACTGCCTGTAAGGTCTTCAAGGTCTTCTGGTGTAACTTCTCAAGAAACTTTCTCCTTCTGGTAACAATGGAACTCAAGATTCAAATCACTCCCTGCAAGAAGATGAACTTTCACAGCAAAAATAGTAATTTTCTCAAGGGAAACACCTGAGAATGTTGGTTGTCAGTGGGGAGTGAAAGAACAAGGCACTCAGCACTAAGAGAATGAGTAGGGAGAGAATACTAGGTAGGTCTGGTGTGGTTTTGGCAGAGTAATAGTGCAATTTTCAATTATGTCCCTATTGACCTTGTCCAGAGGTCTATTTATACTTGGGCATTAGGGCTGAGATGGCATTTTTGGGCGCCAAAATTGAGAGGATTGGTGGGGAACAATGTCTGAAGTGTACCATTTGTCCCTACCTGTAGGCAACCCTGCCTGTCCCCTCCTGCAGGTGCCACCTGGCGCCGACCAAAGTCAAAAAGCACATATGTCTCCTAATGAAGACAAGATATCTGATTTTGTAAATATCTTTTGAAACGGTAACTTGTGGTGAAATTTTGGCAAATCTTGAGAGAGGAGGCCTTACGGACCCCTCTCTTCTAAAATTATTATTTTTCTTGAGAGGGACCTCGAGGACCCCCTATTCTGGAAGAGTCATTTTTTTAAAAAAGAGTTTGTTCCTTGTGAGCAGCCAGCTCTTTGGATGCTCACTTCACTTGTGACCAAGTGGGAAGTGTGTGTAGTCTTGAGTGACTTCTGGGTCTTTCTACTAGTATTCTCTCAACCCTATAGTGCGAAGTGGTTGAGCTTGCTCAATATACCTTGTCCCTCGGTCGCCAAGCCTAAAACTCCCAAGAGGTCCCAACTGGCCTATTTGAGCCCTGCCTGCTCAACTAGGCTACTTGTACAAGAAAGCAAAGTGTTAATACTGTTGTTCTTTTAAAGAATGACATTTCATGATGAGGAGTTGCTCATGATAGCCACTCCCTCATCCTGACCTATTTTTCTATAAGTTGAGGGAGAGGACCTTGACTGCTCCTCGCCCTGACATTTTCTGTTGTTAAGGGACCTTGAGGGTTCCTTCTTAATATGAGTTTCTGCCGGGATTCTGGGGGTTCCTGCTCAATATAACTTTCTTTCGGGACCCGGGGTGGATTCCTTTTCAATATGATTTTCTGCCGGGACCCTGGGGGTTCCTGCTCAATATGAGTCTTTGCCGGGACCCTGGGTTGGTTCCTTTTCAATATGAGTTTCTACCAGGACCCTGGGGTCCTTGCTCAATATGACTTTCTGTCGGGACCCTGAGTGGGTTCCTTCTCAATATGAGTTTCTACCGGGACCCTGGGTGGGTTCCTTCTCAATATGAGTTCCTGCTGGGACCCTTGCGGTGGCACTTCTCGGATAACATTTCTGCAGTGACCCTTTGCGGGGTAATTCTCAAATGTTATTTCTGCAGTGACCCCTGCGATGGCACCTCTCGAATGACATTTCTGCGGTGACCCTTGCGGTGGCCCTTCTCAATCTTGGACTTCTGCTGTGGCCCTTACGGGGCACCTCTCGAATGTCATTTTTGCAGTGACCCTTGCAGTGGAACTTCTCGGATGACATTTCTGCAGTGACCCTTGCGGTGCCACTTCTCAATCTTGGACTTCTGTAGTGGCCCTTGTGGGGCACCTCTCGAATATCATTTCTCCAGTGACCCTTGCAGTGGCACTTCTCGGATGACATTTCTGCAGTGACCCTTTGCGCGGCACTTCTCAAATGTCATTTCTGCAGTGACCCCTGTAGTGGCACCTCTCGAATGACATTTCTGCGGTGACCCTTGCGGTTTCCCTTCTCAATCTTGGACTTCTGCGGTGGCCCTTGCGGGGCACCTCTCGAATGTCATTTCTGCAGTGACCCTTGCAGTGACACTTCTCGGGTGACATTTCTGCAGTGACCCTTAGCGGGACACTTCTCAAATGTCATTTCTACAGTGACTTTTGTAGTAGCACCTCTCGAATGACATTTCTGCGGCGACCCTTGCGGTGGACCTTCTCAATCTTGGACTTATGCTGTGGCCCTTGTGGGGCACCTCTAAACTGTATCTAATATTAAAAAAAGTATTTTTATTTCATATTTTTTTATAGGTAGACGCCCTTCTACAATTGGTAATCCCTGCGCACGTGTTTTACACCAATCAGTACACGCTTGTGCACTCTATAAATATAACCTTTTGGGTCTCATTTTTTAAGGGTCCGAGAAAATTATTTTTTTGGTCAAAATCTATCAGAATTTCTAAAGAGAGAGAGAGAGAATAAACCAGAATAATTTTTTATCATCTTCAAAGTATTGATTTCTGTTCAAAACTAAAATGAAGATTGGACATTTCTCACTCTAAATCCGCACTTACGATTTTTCAAGAAAAATTAAGTTTTGTAAGTGATTTCTCTCATCTTTGTGTATTTTATTTAGATCAGCCTTTAGATCTAATATTTGTACACAACACACACTTGATTCACGAAATTATTTTTTTTTGTGTGAATATTTTGATTGTGTCTTGATTGTAAGATCTTGGATGTTTTTAAACAGTTTGTTTTAAAACATATTTTTCAGAAAATAATTTGTTAATATTCAGAAATATTGTTTGTGGTTTAGAAAGTTAAACCTAAGTTTTTTTGAGAACTAATTTGAGAAGATTTAAAATTTGGACTGAATATTATTTTCTTGAGTGTTTAAGACTGTTTTGGACTAATATGAAATATTTGTAAAAATAGTCTTGATAAGTTTTTAGATTAAAACCTGAATTAATCTAATATTAGTTTTCTGAAAAATAAAATAGTGTATATTTGATTTTGTGATTTTATTAAATATATTTAAAGTCATATTATTTCTGTGAATATGATTGCTTGGTCTTTGAAGTGATTTCGGGATTTTTCATGTGCATATCACTTAGAAATCACTCAGTACACAACACTTATTCACTTAGACACTTTTTAATGTGTATATATTAGATCAACTCTGATTGTTCTAATTTTTGATAAAAGAGAAAAGTAAAGTTTGCGAACATTGTGTTAAATCAAGAAAGGTTGATTTAAACAAGAGAACAAAACATAAAAGTTGTTGTTGATATCTAGGAGAAAGATATATTATTACATTGCATTCGGTTGTAGCATTAAGTGTGGGTGTGTCATATATAATAGAATACCGCACACAAATACTTCACTAAGAACTAGGACACAATAGGCACTGAGCCAACCTGCACTAAAAAAGCTAGAGGGGAGGCTAATACGTGAAGAAAGCAAAGTGAACACGAGATGCATTGTGAGGATAATTGTGGAAGAGCAACCAGAGAAGAGAGAAGCTTGGTCGGGATAGGTAATAGCTTGTTCTAATTTATCTTGCTTTGAGTCTTGTTTCATGTTTGTATAATCTTTCCTATTTCGTTTGATTTTAGTGGAAGTAGATTAGGTTGACTCTTAGGAGAGTCCGTCATTTTTCTCGGGGAAGGTTTTTGCGATGTTAAATAAATACCGCGTGCTTTATATTTTTTGCATATCACCTCACATGAAAAAGTAGGTTTAAATAAATAGATACTCGCCTAAAAACTGAATAGGTTATTATTTTATAAATCACCTAGATTTAACAAAGATAATAATTTGGACTTTTAATTAACATTGGATATTAAAATTATTTTCATAAAGTTAACAATTCAAGAAAAGTTTAAATTGGTCCCTCCTATAATAACCGGTAAAAATCGTAGGTAAATTGCGTTTAATCAATAATCGTGTACTTCAGCACATAGTCTTCTTGCGCATCGTTGGGTGCTTTCAATGTCAACACCGTAATATCCTTGGAAACCTATAAATAGGGCCTTTGGGATCATTTATAACTCACACCAATCTCTTGAGAATTATAGTAAGAAAGAGTGATAAAAATCTTGAGAAATATCTTAAGAAGGAGTTCTATAATTTTGAAGAAAGAAATCATTTCGTACACTACACCAAAATGGGTAAATTGGCACCCTTCTAACGGCTAGCCTTGTCACGGTCATTGATCGTGATAAAAAATACGTGTTTTATGTCACGATCATTGATCGTGACAAGCCCTTGATAAAGACTTATCACGATCAATGACCGTGACAAGGCCGTAACAACTGTACTTTTCAAGGACTTGTCACGGTCATTGATCGTGACAATTCGTATAATATTGTCACGATCAAGGACCGTGACACGTCCATGAAAAATTTCCCAGTAAAAAACCCTTTTCCCCTCCTTTTTTCCCCCACCGATTTCTTCCCTCCTTTTTTCTCTCTCTACGCTGCTCTCCCTCCCTCTCTCTCTCTCTACTCTCAGGTTAGTTTATCTCTCTCTCTCTCTCTCTCTATCTCTCTCTCTCTCTCTCTTCCATTTTATATATATATATATATATATATATATATATATATATATATATATATATATATATATATATATGTGTGTGTGTGTGTGTGTGTGTGTGTGTATGTGTGTGTGTGTATGTGGCGGAAGGGGGTGGGGTAGGGTTGGGGGGGGGAGGGGACAGGGATGGGTGGGTGGGTGGTGGGGTAGGGGTGGGGGGATGCGTGTGTGTATGTGCTCATGTGTGTATATGTGTGTGTATGTGCGTGTTTGTGCGTAGTGTCCCTTGTAAACGAATTGATTTATTATTAATTTTTTTAGTAAATTAATATATGATTGCCCCTCATTCTAAATTAGTAAATTAATATATGATTAATTATGAAAGTAGGACTACCCCTGATTGCAAATTAGTAAATTAATAATTGTATACTTTAATTGTTAGTTTAATTGATGAAAATAATTAATTGAGTAGATGAATTAGAAGGAGTACGGGATACACATTTGTTGTTGACGTTGCTGTTGGATTATAGTGGATCGATGTTGGGTTGGTTAATTTTAAAAGTGGCATGACCACTGGATTATTGTCCATAAGAGGGTGGGGTTTGTCAACTTTTTTTGAAAATTACTTTGTATCGAACTATATATATATATATATATATATATATATATATATATATATATATATATATATATAGTATGATAATTAAATGAAAATACTTGAAATTACCCCTTAGACCCGTTCGAGAGTCATTACCCCTGTAATGAGATATCTCAAATTGTCCCGTTTGGACAGTTTGGGACTGCATAATTTCTGTATAACATTCTTAGTGGCTTAAAGTTGTTACTTTTGGAGGAAGTTCTGCAATCATATCCTAATGTTCTCTGGGTACATACTAGATTGACAAGTGTGACTGTTATTTCAATTGAGCAATTGAAATAACATCACACTTGCCAATCTACGTCGTGTACTTGGAGAACTACGGGGATACACTGCCAATTTTTTCTCAAATCGTAACAATGTGCATGAGATGTTAAGTATATTACAGAAAAATGCGGTCTTGAATGGGATATGACCACTCACCCTTTAGAGGAGATGGAGAAAATAGAAATTTCTATTATAAATTGAATTTGAATTTTAAATTTAAAAATCGAATATTAATAAGACATAATTAAATGAAACATACTATAAATCTAAGTTTTGTTTACCTTTAATAGGTGATTAGTTGTGGTAGCTGTGATGGGATATCCGAAATACAAAGAGTGGATGGGTGAGACAAATAGAATGGGGGATGAGTTTCACAGAGGTGCAAACGAATTTGTGAAATATGCAAAGAGATGTCAAAATGATGAAGAGTTTCCGTGTCCGTGTGCTAGGTGTAAAAATGGTAAGGTGTTTGAGTGGAAAACAGTTGAACTACATTTGACACAAGAGGTAATTATAATTAAAATGGCCATTATATAGCGTTACATTACACTCAAATTTTACAACTAATATAATTAATTTATCTATATTCTCAGATCTTAAAGACGGGTGATGCGACATCAAGGTTTGCTCGTCTAGCCACTGGACCCTTGTTCGTGGCACAAGAGTACAAAAAGTATCAATTGAACGGTTACGTTTTCGGTGCTCAAGTGTACGAGGAAAGTACAAATGTACAGAACTCGAGAATTTCATACAAGGCTCTTACTTTCTTTCGAGCGAGCACAAAAGATAAAAACCTCGTTGAAGCTGAAATGACTTACTATGGTGTAATCCGAAATATATTTGAATTGGATTATATAAGCTTCAAAGAGGTTGTATTTTTCTGTGACTGGGTAAGAGTTGAGGATAAAAATGCTTGGAAAGTTGATCCTGTCACCAATTTGATCATGGTTGACTTGTCCAAGTTGAAAAGCAACGATCACGTGAGCAATGAGCCATTTGTTTGTGCATTTCAAAAGATTAACCAAGTGTTTTACTCGGAGTATATCAACAACGAGCTGGGGTCAATTATCTAATACGCGCAAAAGCGTCTAAATAGTAGTGTGGATGACTTGGCTGCTCCTATCGAATATCAATCCATTTTTGATGATAACCCGAATTTTAAATAATTTTTTAATTTGTAATAAACATTCCAATTTGTACCGAAACATCCATTTTTAATGCTTTTAATTGATTTGCACTTTATCATTTTCACTCTTGTGTAGTGTGCGTGTGTGTGGGCATCAGGGGTGGGTATGCTTTGAATTTTTAGTAATTTTACATATTATGAGATAGATGCTGTTGTTTTAGAATTCAGAATTGAGGTGTTTAACAGTAACAATTCATTTCTATTTGTAGCAATAGTACATATTTGCATGTCTTCTTCTAATTCATTTTGATTTGTACTAATCACATTTTTTACAGCAAATGTCTCCTTCACGTATTAAGGCGAGGATGATGATGCTGGTTATGACGATGTCATCTGGGCTCGGTGTTAGCGGAGGCAACGAGGGATCCTCGGCCTCTAGGCTCCCCAAATATGGCAAATTGGGGATGGCCATCGAGAATAAGTCAGGGCTATTAGCGAGATCCCTCAAGCTGGTAAAGACGATCATCGACCCGGGGTACATTAGTTGGAAAGAGGTGCCATATGAGCTCAAGTTAGCTGTTTGCGTGACACTACAGGTAATGTATTTATATTTATATTTATATGAATATTTCGATTTCAATTTCGATTTCAATTTCATTTTATATTTATGTTTATATTTATTCACAACTAACATTGTATTTGTTGGATAGGAACAATTCAACCTGGATCCAAAGTTACGCGATTCCATCTTGGAGCAGTTGAGGGAGCAACACAAGACATGGAAGAAAAATATGCGAACTCGGTACTTTAGGAAGACATGAGAGTTTGTTATCTGAATGCGTGAATCCGTCCCGCCGAAGGAGCCGATCTCATTGGCAAAATGGCAACAGTTCGTTGACAATGAGATCGGGGAGTGACAATTGGCATCTCGCCCATCGGGGAGTAAAAACCGGGCAAAAAAGACGGACGTGCACTACTCCGTCCAGACGTCTTACATAGAGGTGGAGCATAGGATGATGGTAAGATTTAATTTTTCTATAACTACAGAAATATATTATTCTGCATTATTTTACTTTGCGGGGCCGATACTAATTTTACTTTATTTTATTTCAGGGGACAGGGAGTGGCCCTGGGGGTAGGACACATAAGCTCGATACTTATGTGGCTGTTCGGACGAAGAAGGGGAAGGACAAGAAGGTGTCCCCGAGCGTCGAGGCCACGATTGTAAGTAATCCGATAGTCTACTTTTTATTAATTACGTTATAATTTTTTAATTTACTTATTTTACTAATCATGTGCTTTTTGTCATTTCAAGCAAAGCTTACGGAAGTGCATGAGTCGCAGTCTGATACCGACAAGGCATCTTTGTCCACAGACGCACTCAACCAAGTGCTTGGATCTGATTGCAAGGGTAGGACAAGGGGGTGAGCTCGCAGGTGGCCAAATCTAGGATCATCGGATTGGAGACGAGCGGCACCGAGTTGGCTCGAACGGTGGACTCACATGACGGGAAGCTGTCCTGTTTGGAGGCGACGGTCCAAGATATATTCTCATTCATGAAGCGTTCGTTGGGCATAAAATGCAAGGGGAAAGGGAAGGAGAAGGTGGTGGAGGAGGAGGTGTGGGAGGACGAGGTGCAGGATGATGAGGATGTGGACCTCGCTGCTTCATCGCCGACACGTGCAGACTTTGATGATCCACTTCCCTATTTGGCTCCCTTCAACCGACCGATGTCGACACTTGGTTGGCAACATGTTTTTACTAGACATATTTGATGGCCAACGGATAGGGCGGGGGTTGAGGGACCCGAATATTTTCGAGGGTGGACTAGTTCATGGACGTGAGCTTCAAGGCATCGAGTCCAAGGTGCTCGTCATGCATGTGATGCCCGGGAAGGAGAACTCCACATTGTGGTTGTGCGAACAATGCGACACGATGTATATTAGTGGGTGTGTCAATTCCTATATCGTGTGGCCTACTCACCTCCTCAGATTTAACCTTACCCAAGAGATGTAGTGACATTATTTGAATTGAATTGTTTTTAAGTTGGTACATTTGAATTATATTTGGATTATATCGTGATGCATATTGTCTCTATTTTGAATGTATATTTGCATTACTCTATTTTATTTGGATATATGATGCTTGAACAGGTACAACATTGCTATAACAGGTACAAATATACTGTTGGGCAGTGACAGTGGCCAAACTTCCCAACAGATTGTTTTTCAATTCTGCCCAGAATTGTCACGGTCAATGACCGTGACAATTTTTTTTAACATTGTCACGGTTTTTTCATGTTCCTTAACTGTGACAAAACTTGTCAAGGTCAAGGAACGTGACATGGTCATGACAAGTCTAACGAACTTGTCACGGTCAATGACCGTGACAAGTTCGTGATGACAAAAGTTGCCACCCCTAGAATTGTCACGGTCATTGACCTTGACAAGTCAAGGTCAATGACTGTGATAATTCGGCAGATTTGGTGTAGTGGTAGGTATGATTTTATTTAAATGTTGTAATGCATTTTCATAGTTTTAATTTCGTGTTTTATATCTTTACTTAGTAATTATGCTGGTAAAATACACTAAAGGCTCCATTAATGAAAACTTAAAATTTGGAAACAATCTAAATTGATTTTATTTTCAAAATATGTAAACTTGTTTGAAAATATATATATATATATATATACGCTTTTAAAAATGATTTTTGTAAGTAATTGCTCGTTATTTTAGAATCTTATTTAAGTAATTTCAAAGTCAGTCCTGGTGAAATTCTGTCTAGTTGATATGGTATTTAAGTGGTGCCCTTGTGACCCTCCGTCTCTACTGGGAATAAATCCGAAAATGTTTTGTCTAGATGAGATGGTATTTAAGTGGCGCCCCTGTGATCCTCCATCTCTACCGGGAACCGACTGATTATAAAGAGCTATGAATTGAATTCTTTAAATACGATGAATGAATATTAAAAATTGAGAAAATGGTTTTAGTAACCTTTTACACAAGTTATTTTAGGATTAAAACATAATATTTAGAATTGGGATTTATTTAGAATGCGTAATTAAACCTTTATTGTATTTATTAGATTAACGTGTGATCCAAGACTCAATATCTGTATTTTCGAGCCTTTATTTTAGGTGAGTACTCTATACCATTTCCTGTGTATGTTGATTATATGATATTATGAAAACTATATATATTTTGTGAAATGCTTTTATTCTCAAAATACATCTGATACCGATGATTTCGCTGTTTGTTATATGTGTATCTCTCTCGTTATATACATCTAATTTGAATTTTAAAATTATTGAATCGATCTATGGAAACTCTCTTACTTTGTTGGCCTTGACTACCGGGTGGAAGTATTTGAGTGGTACCTTCCCAACTGGTTTATCACCGGTGTGCCCTAAACAAGGCATTGTTTCAGAAATCACGATTCTCTGTCTATGATGTTGTCGGGTGGAAACATTTGGTATTTGTCTGGGTATTAGAGCATACATGGCTGCTAAAACTGAAGAATTGACATATTTCTCAACTGCTTTATCTGTTCTGTTCTAAACTGGTTATTCTGAAAATATATACTGTCAGTTACCTTATATATATATATATATATATTAATGCAAGTTCCTATCCAAATATGTATATGCCTTCTCTTTTGATTTGAATAGGCATCAATTTTCTGAAAAATCCTAGAATGTTTGAAGATTGAATCTCATTCGGATTTTAGCTGATGTTGTATAAATAACCATTATTCAGGAAATAATTAAGCTCGTGGATGGAAAGTAAAAGGACTATGTTGAAGATTTAACTTTTAGATCTCTTTTTGTTACATTAAGTAGAATTTTATTTTATTAGATAGAGAATCTTTGTCTCTTTAATTAAAATGTTTTAAATTGTGTGTCAAGTTGTAACTCGTTGATATTTTAATATAAATGAAGTTTCCTTTAGAAAGCTCTGATGATGTAATTCCTTCACTTTTAGTATTTTACGATTCATAACCATGTGATTGTATTTTTGCTACATATATTTTAAGGGAATAATCTTAATGCCAGAATATTGAATGCCTTTGTGGCATGTCAATACACTCGTTCCCTACTATTTTTGGGTCGGGGTTGTGACAATATCTCTCCCCTTTTGTCATTATCGAAAAGGGTGGCGGTACTTTTTAAAAGTGCATTTTTGGTGTTCTAGGTGTGAAAATGATTCTTAATATTAAGTCAAATGTATTCTCTTTTACTTTATTGATCATGGACTGCAAAAGTGGGTTAGTAATGGAAAACAACGTAATGGGTTTGGAATAATGTTATCCCGATATTTTATTAAGAATTCCTAAAATGTTAATGTGGTTGTACGTTTAAGGATGTTTAAAGTTGAAATGTTATATGTGGGTTTTATGTAGGTGAATGTGTAGCATAATGATTTAGTTTTGAAAGTGTTTATTTTATCATGTTTTGTTGAGAGTGAGTTTATGGCATAATTTTCATAGATTGCTTAAAATGTGACACAAATATGTATTGTGAGCCAAAACATGAAAAGTCACACACTTTCTTTCAGAACGCGAAAATACAAATACTAACATCATAAAACTATGGGAAATACAAATAGTTAGGGTAGTGTGACACCCCGCCTCTTCTAACCATGGATGATTAGTCCTTCATTAAAACAAACAGGAATCCCATCTCGTTCATTCTTAGAATTACTGGCAAAAACTTTTTAATTACTAATCATCCGTGTTAAATTAAGATGGTGCCAAATTTTATCTTTCATTATTATAACAACATGCGAAAATAAAATAAATTAACTAAACCATCCACACAAATATAATCTGAGCAATCACATGATAGAACATAAATAAATGAGACCGAGAAAACCATCGGTTCCCAAACAATCCAAATATAAGCCTAACATAATAAAGCTGAATTTAAATACAGTCTGATAAATACATTGGAGAAATAAATAGTTTGAAAGTAAACGCGCCTAAATGAGATACTGAAGAATCCCTATCTAGAAATGAATGAGATGAAATGTCTAAATAAACTCCAGCAAGCCTCCAAAAATGCTGCAGCTATGCATCACTGGATAGAATCATCAAGCTGGGAGTCGCTGTGGCTGGACACCTAAAAGGTTTTGAAAATATTTTGACATGGGTCAGATCCCAAGAAAATAGTTTGAAAATATTTTCCAAGTGTTTCAATCACATTATAAATTGGTTTTTAGATACACATGTTAGTTCAATGTACACTCCCTTGAGTTCCCCACCTCTCAATTAATGTGCAGGCCTAATGTATCTGTGACAACCCACCTACTAAAATAATAGGTGGCCAGCCCAATACTATAATAATCACAGGAATCATAGATGGTCCATTCTCAGCATCACTGTCGATTAAAAATAATAGTACGAGATAACCACCAATCGTTTTAGGAAACGGATTGTAAATGTAAAAGAATTTGCAAGTAAAAGAAAAACACTCAGACAATCCCATTAGTAAAAACGGTGGATATAAAAAACCGATGAATAAAGAGTGACAATGAAATAATTTAATTACCGAATAAGCTGTCGGTGAACAGACCAATACAAATAATTACACCGAGTATTACATTTCAATATTTACAATATAATAAATGAGTGCAACACTTGGGCAACATACCCGGATAATTTAAACTGAACATAACTAGAGTGCAATAGATAGAGGTGTCTAATACAATTAACCTACAACATCCGCAATATGCTGTAGCTCATAACAACAGGAATGGAAATGCAAAGTCAGGTGTCCATGTGGAAGACCACCTGTACGGCAAAGAGTATATGCAGAAACAAAGAAATATATACGGGTCAGGGCCCGATTTGATATGATTCCCATGTGACTAAAATGCATGACAGTTTCACACTTAACAATAATATTTCTCACCTCTCAGTCTAAAAGAAACCTAGCGCAATATCATGATGATGCTCTAGTTAACTCCGAGTACTAAGGGCTAACTTCTCCCCAATCTCAACACTATGCCTTTTTCGTGCGTGGGGTGTCTCGCAAAGCGAAATCCAAACAAGGAACCCCCCTATACACTACTACTTAGGCAAGGTTGATCGTCGAGATCCATTAGACCCTAAGTACAATATTGATGAATATAATCATCTGATTTAAATTTCTTTTAACATAGTGCTAAGGGCTAAGTTTCCCCCTAGTCTCAACACTATGCCCTATTCGTGCGTGGGGTGTCTCGCAAAGCGAAATCCAAACAATGAACCCCCTCTATACACTACTACTTAGGCAAGGTTGATCGTCGAGATCCATTAGACCCTTAGCACATAATTAATATATATGTATATATGTGAGAAACCATCTACAGCTACTCAAGAAAACATAAAGAAACCCATTCACCATCTAAACCATCATTCCCATTTCTTTCTTTAGGAATGTATATAAATGGTACAACATTTTATCAAATGTTTACCATTTCAATATCATAACTCTACATGCACCATTCCTATTTCTTTCTTAGGAAAATACGTAAATGGTACAACATTTTATCAAATGTTTACCATATAATCTCATTTATACAACCTCTTTACCAATTTTATTTCCTTTCTTCCATACAAGAAGAATTACATTTTTAAAGCAAGTTTTATTAACATAAAAATGCTTTAACCATTTCCATAAAATCCCATCAAAAGTCATTTTTATTAGCATAAAAATACTTTCGTATACCATATGCTTCCATTTCCCTCTCATATGGGAAATGTATACGAAGCCAAAACCATATCCCATTTCCCTTCTTCCATCCAGGAAATGTAATTAAAGCCAATTCATTATCATGAATTGCTTCAATAAATCTAAGACCGTCCCTCCGGGTTTCCCCACTCGACGCACCCCTAGATGGTTATCATCTTCCAGGGCCTATCTACACAAGACAACCTGGGAACCTACCAACTTGGGGGGCGGCCATATTGCCTGCGAGAAATTCAGGACCACACCCAGAATCCCCTAAGCAGCGCAGTAATATAAATGCCCATATGGCCTAGGGACTATATCCACCCTGTATTCATTAGTCAGGGGGCTTCACCACACGTGCGCAACTTCCCTTATGATAGCGATTTAGGGAGGTGTGTAATCCATAAATTATCACTTATGAAAACCATTATTTTTCCTTTTGAAAACTTCCAATTTTTTACATTCCAAAAATCATTTACTTAGCCATTAAGTACCAAGTTTTAGAGTATGCATTTCATTCTTATTAAGTCATATTTTATTAATGACCTAAGACCCAAAGTGCCACCATTATCAAAACTAGCCTTCAAGAGTTCATTTAATCTCATAAACCATCAATATAGTCTCCATAAAGGAGCGTCTCCCAAAAGGCTCAACATTAGTATTTTAACTTCCAATTTACCTTTAGGTTAACCTCCTATATCATTTGGACATTAACCTATACACAATAGCCCTCGGGTAAGCCCAATTATCCTATTTTAGCCTAGGACATTAGTCTACCCAAAACAACCCTCTAGGAATCCCCATTACTTCCCAAAGGAAGGTTCCTAAACCTTGGACCTAAAGTAAAAGGGATAAAAACTAAACTAGAAAAACATCCCAAAAATGCAGAAATTCCGAATCGATTCGCCCTGGCCGAATCGATTCGGGCTCATCGCGAATCGATTTGGTAGGTCCGAATCGATTCGGTCAAGAAGACCTGGCATTCTGCATGACCCCGAATCGATTTTAATGGTCCAAATCGATTCGGTCAACCCAGACCTGACACTTTCCCTCTTACCGAATCGATTCGCTTGGGCCGAATCGATTCGGTTCTGCAGAATTTCCAAGTTTAGGCTACGGGTTGTTTGAACCCTAAAGCCCCAAAACCCTCAAACCCTTGATTCTTCCCAACATCAACAACAACAATTCAACCCAATTCATTTCTACACCATTTCTAACTACAAATTTGTCCTCAAATCAAATTAAAATCGAGAATTTAGGGTTTAATCATCAAAATCAACAAAACCAAATTTATGATTCAAATCTCCCAAAACTTAACTAAACATGCATTCTATCACATTAAATCACATCTAGCAAGTAAGAAACTTGCCTCGAGGTTCGTAGTCTCTGATCCACCTCCGGTAGCGACGGAATCCGGCCCAAATATTCCATTTTTCTCTCTTCCTCTCCATTTCTCCCAACTCTCTCTCCCTCCTTTGGCTTTTCTCACAAATGAAGAAAGAAAAAGGGGTGGGGGACTTAAACAGGTTATAAAACAAAAATACCCTCTTTTAATTGCTAATACTCCATTAAAATGACTCGTATATACTTAATTGAGTCATAACGCGTTAAAAGTGCCCGAAACTCCAAAATACAACTTGGCATTTATTTCGACTATCTCGACCATTCTAAAAACAACCGCACCCCCTATTTTGGCATTCGAGAAAATGTGAACAAATTTTATGTTCTATGTTCATTTTATTTCATTAATTTTACCCAGTTTTATATACAGGTCATAACCGTCGTTTTACATATAACGATGCAGTAATACACAACATGATGCTATTTACCTTCTCATACGGTAAATAGACAAAACATAGTAAATATTATCCCTAAATATCGCGGGAAATAGTATTTACCCCAACATCCCCTATTTTATAAAATTAGCCTATCAGGCAAAATAATATAAAATAGCCGTTCCAAAAATCTGGGTTGTTACATACTCCCCCCTTAAAGGGGAATTTTGCCCTCAAAATTCAGGCATAACCCATAACCATATAAAGAGTATACCGTACGAACTATTGTTCTATCATTCTTAACAAACCCTTCGGTAGCGTTGCGTCCCCATTTGGACTTGAATTACGGTCATCACACGACACCATTCCTTTATAAGAAACGATCCGAACTATTGTGCGGAAATTCGATTTTGAAAAGCTACTACTCCCATCCTTCCTCATTCCACCACTAGTCTCTTCCCACTAGTAGGTGAATTGGTCCATCCTAGACATGAACGCTCTTACTATAGCATTCCCTTGACTCGGCTCGTTCCGTTTGGCATAACTAAACTCTCCGACTAATTTCCTACTCGGCGCATCAACTACCCCATCCGCATTTCCTTAGCGAAAGGGAAATAACCAATTGATAGTATTTTACGAACTCCAGCTTCTCGTTCATGAAAAGACCAAATTCCTGCCCAGGAAGTAGTGTCTCTATTCTCTAAGGCAAATACTACCGCTACGAACTCTACATCAAGCGGGGGATAATACTTCTCACAGAGTTTAAGTCGGTGAGACGCATAAATAATGGGTCCATGCCCCCGTATTAATACTTCCCGTTCCTGGCAGAGACTCGTTCGTTACATCCCCTTTCAATTATAACAACACGAGTGCAGGAGTAAAAGTCAACTCATGCTTTAACCCCTCGGAATATAGGTTACCGATGTAACGCTCTATCTAGAAAAGGCCCCCACCATCAATGGCCTATTTCTTCGAATCACTCAAGATCCTATACTTCTTCGTTCTAGGGACCAAATCCTAATTATATCCCTAGTGTCCAAGACCTTTCCCAACTCCCGACATTCGCTCGGTTTCATGCGTGGGATGTCTCGCCGAGGAAAAATCCAAACAAGGAGCCCTCCCATTACACTACTACCTCGCATCGTCGGTCGTCGAGAGGTAACGGTCTAAGACACATGATCGGGATCGCTAGAATCCTAACTTAACACTCTACTAATACTCTTGTACTTATAAGTCCTACCATCTCAAACAACTTAAAAATTTGCTAACCTGGCATTTACTTTCTGTAAAATGCCACTGACACTTTATCCCAATATACATACATACATCTTTTATAGATGGCCTTCTCATTAAGGCGTAACATATAAGTCTCTATCAGACTTCATATCTTAGTCTCCCCCACATCTATCAGAGGAAAACTATCACAGTGCTCATATCACGCACTATAACTTAGCCTTCCAATCACTCATTTATGTGATTCCTGGCTAAACCTTTCCAACCCAGCATCTTTACCAACAGAAAAGTAAAGAAAGAAAAGAAAAGAAAATGCGCATCTCTCCACTCCCAACGTCGTTAAGGTTCATGCGTGGAGCGTCTCGCCGAAGCGAAATCCAAACAAGGAACCCCTCCATACAATCCCCTTAACTAGTTGGTCATGGAGATCAGGCAACATATACAAGCAAGGCAAACAGAGCAAGCAAGCAATCAAAAATAAATAAAGCAAGACAAATAAAATAAAATAAAATGAAAACTAACTACACACCGTAAATCACCTCTATAAAGTCTCAACCTGTATCCAGGAGAGATATTATAGAACAACTAGTCCTTCTCTAGAACTAGAAATAGGGTAGCCTCGTGATTTATTCGCTTGCTATCGCACCAACCCATCCAAGAATATCTCTACTCGTATATTACATATAATACAAGTAGCACACACCACACATCTCATCACTCGCCCCATAACGAGTGAAAGAAAATATAGTACTTCCCTATCATGGAAGCCATATTGATACACTACCCCAAGCTCAATATACACACCCGAATTTAGGGTGAAGACAATACTACTCCATCCTCAACTATGGTGGAAATTTCGCTAATATACTTTTCAATCTCCTTGGCCACTACCAATGGTTCCTAAACACATATTCTAGTTTCACCCGAACCAATCTACCTCCATATCTAGCTACCCTAGTGTTTCTCACATAGTTCCTTTAACTTCTTCAGCAAGGAGAACATTCTACCAGTCTCCCCGTCCTAGTTCAGTGAGTCCTTTCCCGGGGTGGAGGTCCACCGATGGGGTCTCACGAACAACACTTCTCCTAAAGTGTTAACAACACTTACTGGTGAGCCTATCACTTCCACTGAAAGGGCTCTCTCTTCCTTGTCCTTATTTCGGTGCACAGTTTCCTTGACCGTAACACTCCTTATTCACTGTCGGCCTCTACCCGAACCTTGCGTGAATACTTGAGAATCTACTTTCTCATCACTCCTAACTTCTCAGAGAAACTCGTTGTTGAAACCTCTAACGGGTTCCTCTATGGGAAAAACTTCTTGTGCCACCAATATAAGGCGACTATCTTTTTCGCCACTTAACCTTACTCCATTTGGGTGGAAGATTTTCCTCCAATCTTCACACCTGGGCACTTCTATACCCCATTCTACGACAAAACTCTCGGGCATTACATTCTCACCAAATGAGATTACACTTCCTCAATCTAATTTAACTCCAACATGTGGTCCCTATCAAGGACCCATCATCTCCAATTCAACGTCGCTTGGAATCCCAAGATAAATCCCACTTTCTTCTGGCAGCGGCACTTAGAAAACTATACCTACTGTATTTAGTAGTCACGCAGCAATATAAAATAGTGCTACAAAGGGAGAGACTTCTAAAGTAGCCCTCATTCCCGACTACCACTTACAGCTCTTAGAAATCCTGTCTCACGACGCCTTCATCACGGCCTTCCTTGACGCCCTACATTCGACAACTTACGAATCTCACACGAACGCGCAAAAGATTTTCGGGGTTCTCATCTCGTAGCTGGAGAACGAATTCTCACCAGATAAATCAACGGACTTAATCGTAGGGCTCTATATCAAATCAAAAGTAAAGCTGAAAGCGAAATACATCCGCACAGATTCCTAAGGACTCTAGAACCTAATGCTCTGATACCATCTGTGATAACCCGCCTACTAAAATAATAGGTGGCCAGCCCAATACTCGAATAATCACAGGAATCATAGATGGTCCATTCTCAGCATCACTGTCGATTAAAAATACTAGTACGAGATAACCACCAATCGTTTTAGGAAACGGATTGTAAATGTAAAAGAATTTGCAAGTAAAAGAAAAACACTCAGACAATCCCATTAGTAAAAACGGTGGATATCAAAAACCGATGAATAAAGAGTGACAATGAAATAATTTAATCACCGAATAAGCTTTCGGTGAACAGACCAATACAAATAATTACACCGAGTATTACATTTCAATATTTACAATATAATAAATGAGTGCAACACTTGGGCAACACGCCCGAATAATTTAAACTGAACATAACTAGAGTGCAATAGATAGAGGCGTCTAATACAATTAACCTACAACATCCGCAATATGCTGTAGCTCCATAATAACAGGAATGGAAATTCAAACTCGAGTGTCCATGCGGAAGACCACCTGTACGGCAAAGAGTATATGCAGAAACAAAGAAATATATACGGGTCAGGGCCCGGTTTGATATGATTCCCATGTGACTAAAATGCATGACAGTTTCGCACTTAACAATAATATTTCTCACCTCTCTGTCTAAAAGCAACCTAGCGCAATATCATGATGATGCTCTAGTTAACTCCGAGTACTAAGGGCTAACTTCTCCCCAATCTCAACACTATGCCTTTTTCGTGTGTGTGGTGTCTCGCAAAGCGAAATCCAAACAAGGAACCCCCCCTATACATTACTACTTAGGAAAGGTTGATCGTCGAGATCCATTAGACCTTAAGTACAATATTGATGAATATAATCATCTGATTTAAATTTCTTTTAACATAGTGCTAAGGGCTAAGTTTCTCCCTAGTCTCAACACCATGCCCTATTCGTGCGTGGGGTGTCTTGCAAAGCGAAATCCAAACAAGGAACCCCCCTATACACTACTACTTAGGCAAGGTTGATCGTGGAGATCCATTAGACCCTTAGCACATAATTAATATATATGTATATATGTGATAAACCATCTACAGCTACTCAAGAAAACATAAAGAAACCCATTCACCATCTAAACCATCATTCCCATTTCTTTATTTAGGAATGTATATAAATGGTACAACATTTTATCAAATGTTTACCGTTTCAATCTCATAACTCTACATGCACCATTCCTATTTCTTTCTTAGGAATATACGTAAATGGTACAACATTTTATCACATGTTTACCATATAATCTCATTTGTACAACCTCTTTACCAATTTTATTTCCTTTCTTCCATACATGAAGAATTACATTTTTAAAGCAAGTTTTATTAACATAAAAATGCTTTAACCATTTCCATAAAATCCCATCAAAAGTCATTTTTATTAGCATAAAAATACTTTCGTATACCATATGCTTCCATTTCCCTCTCATACGGGAAATGTATATGAAGCCAAAACCATATCCCATTTCCCTTCTTCCATCCAGGAAATGTAATTAAAGACATTTCATTATCATGAATTGCTTCAATAAATCTAAGACCGTCCCTCCGAGTTTCCCCACTGGATGCACCCCTAAATGGCTATCATCTTCCAGGGCCTATCTACACAAGACAACTTGGGAACCTACCAACGTCGGGAAGCGGCCATATTGCCTGCGAGAAAGTCAGGACCACACCCAGAATCCCCTAACCAACGCATTAATATAAATGCCCATATGGCCTAGGGACTATATCCACCCTGCATTCATTAGTCAGGGGGATTCACCACACGTGCGCAACTTCCCTTATGATAGCGATTTAGGGAGGTGTGTAATTCATAAATTATCATTTATGAAAACCATTATTTTTCCTTTTGAATACTTTTAATTTTTTACATTCCCAAAATCATTTACTTAGCCATTAAGTACCAAGTTTTAGAGTATGCATTTCATTCTTATTAAGTCATATTTTATTAATGACCTAAGACCCAAAGTGCAACCATTATCAAAACTAGCCTTCAAGAGTTCATTTAATCTCATAAACCATCAATACGAGTCTCCATAAAGGAGCGTCTCCCAAAAGGCTCAACATTAGTATTTTAACTTCCAATTTACCTTTAGGTTAACCTCCTATATCATCCGGACATTAACCTATACACAATAGCCCTCGGGTAAGTCCAATTATCCTATTTTAGCCTAGGACATTAGTCTACCCAAAACAACCCTCTACGAATCCCCATTACTTCCCAAAGGAAGGTTCCTAAACCTTGGACCTAAAAGAAAAGGGATAAAAACTAAACTAGAAAAACATCCCAAAAATGCAGAAATTCCGAATCGATTCGCCCTGGCCGAATCGATTCGCCCTCATCGCGAATTGATTCGGTAGGTCCGAATCGATTCGGTCAAGAAGACCTGTCATTATGCATGACCCCGAATCGATTCGAATGGTCCAAATCTATTCGGTCAACCCAGACCTTACACTTTCCCTCTTACCGAATCAATTCACTTGGGCCGAATCGATTCTGCAGAATTTCCAAGTTTAGGCTACGGGTTGTTTGAACCCTAAAGCCCCAAAACCCTCAAACCCTTGATTCTTCCAAACATCAACATCAACAACAACAACACCAACAATTCAACCCAATTCATTTCTACACCATTTCTAACTACAAATTTGTCCTCAAATCAAATTAAAATCAAGAATTTAGGGTTTAATCATCAAAATCAACAAAACCAAATTTATGATTTAAATCTCCCAAAACTTAACTAAACATGCATTCTATCACATTAAATCACATCTATCAAGTAAGAAACTTGCCTCGAGGTTCGTAGTCTCTGATCCACCTCCGGTAGAGACGGAATCCGGCCCAAATATTCCATTTTTCTCTCTTCCTCTCCATTTCTCCCAACTCTCTCTCTCCCCTTTGGCTTTTCTCACAAATGAAGAAAGAAAAAGGGGTGGGGGACTTAAACGGGTTATAAAACAAAAATACCCTCTTTTAATTGCTAATACTCCATTAAAATGACTCGTATATACTTAATTGAGTCATAACGCGTTAAAAGTGCCCAAAACTCCAAAATACAACTTGACACTTATTTCGACTATCTCGACCATTCTAAAAACAACCGCACCCCCTATTTTGGCATTCGGGAAAATGTGAACAGATTTTATGTTCTATGTTCATTTTATTTTATTAATTTTACCCAATTTTATATATAGGTCATAATCGTCGTTTTACATATAACGACGCAGTAATACACAACATGATGCTATTTACCTTCTCATACGGTAAATAGACAAAACATAGTAAATATTATCCCTAAATATCGCGGGAAACAATATTTACCCCAACATCCCCTATTTTATAAAATTAGCCCATCAGGCAAAATAATATAAAATAGCCGTTCCAAAAATCTGGGTTGTTACAGTATCCTACCTAGCTATGCTACCCAGACCAACTAGATAAAGTATCTAACGAACCTTAAAAGGCATGACTCCGTCCTATGACATATATGACTCACTACCAAAATATCAAAAATGAATAATTTCCACGCATTATTTGTTTGAATCAATAACATAAGTTTCTCTACTTAAATTACTTTTAGATACACACAGTATATCAATTCTACTATCATACATAAGTAGATATACTCCACCTATATATATTTATCACATATATAATATATACAACGATAGCATCCCCAGAATGTCCCCATGTGATGCTAGCACACTCTGGTATCAAGTCCATGTGCATCTCGTACTAATTCAAGGACTATTGGTTCGGCATGTCTCCTCGAACCCAAAATCAATCAACAGGGAATGGAGGCGAACATGGTTCTAAGATTTTGGGATACGTACATACCTAACGTGCCCAAATGACACATCGGTCCCACTAATACACACATAGTGAGCCACCCTAAGTTCTATGTTCTGGGACATAAATCCATACCTCACTAGAATCGTTAAGGTGGGATCGCCCTTTGCACGAAAACCTACGGATAACAGGCAGCGTAGGCTTGTTCACGCACATAAACAAATCATAATCATATGTATTCACATAACCTATATACATATTTATTCAGTAAGTATACACGCAACCCAATTATGTTAACCCGTACGTCGCATATATCTCTTGCATACTCAACGTACCCTTAATTACCATTATAACCTCAAATAGTATATTTTCAAGTATCGCTCACTACCCTAAGGGTACTAGTTACTCCTTAATTAATATCAATAGCTATTTCACTCCTACTATACTGACCTATTTCAAACCCCATACGTTCAATAACTATGGATATGTTCCCGATTCTCCCTAGCCTTATCTCATCTCAATTTATATAAACCTAATCCCCACCATAGGCCTACTCACATTCAATATAATCATCTTTGTCATTTACGGATGTCCCAAAAGTCTCCCCGTTAATTATTCATACATTCAGGGTTCAAAAGGAAAAATTTCACAAATCTGGGCAAACCAAATTTATTCTCCCAAAGTCCGAATCGATTCTCTTTCCAAGTCGATTCTCTCTTGGGCCAAATCAATTTGAAAAGTGTCAGGTCATTTTCTCCAATACGGTGTTACGTTTTTCACCATTTCTTCAACACAACTTTCATGATTCATGTTAAAACTCTCATATAATTTAACCCAAAATCTAATATGAGTATAGGAATGGATCCCAATGAATTTTCATCATAAAAAATGCCCTCTAACGCTGCGAGTTAGGTCTAAAACTGCCCCGGGACCCAAACATCACACTCAGGTATACTATTTTGACTCTATTGACCCTTTCATATTCAACCGTGACCTTAAAATCCATCCGAGTCATTCTAAATTATTTTCCATCTTGACCTCATGTAGTTCACACTCGACACCAATTGAGATATATCACCATCATGTCACTGCCACTCGTTCTGACATAAAATAACCATTTACTATTTACTATTTACGTAGTAATTATATTAAATAAACATTAATCATTCTCTCTCCAATTAATATTTAATCAACACATAATATTTAATTTTCACTAAATTACGTCACACGTGTAATTTAAAAATTTATCGAATTCATTCAATTTTAAATACTAAGAAATACGGGGTGTTATAGGTAGTGTGGGTAATCCTCCAATGGTGAAATATTGGGTACATGTCCATTGATAGGGTTGAATTCTCCAGATGGATTGGCTTGAGGAGTATCATCCATAGGGTTTTGAGTAGGGACATAATTTTCCATTGGGAAATATTTTTTTTTTGCTGTTTTGAAATATTTGATCATACGGGTTTGGATATTATATGGGGTGTTGAGACATCCATGAGTACCATTGATTTGTGTTGTTGATTCAACGATTTTTTTAAATATTTACATGCGAATGGAATTATTTCGTAAGTTTGTTGACGGACTTGGCTAGTTCAACATGGTTTGAGTGAAGTTTGGGGCTTCAGTTTGAACATGTGTGTTGATATGATATGCTTTTGAGTGAGAGGTCATGTAGAGTGTCGGTTTGTCTTTGGATGTTGGCAAAGATGATTTCTTCTTGATTTTTAAGGGGGTTAACCTCATGGTTTTCATCATTGATTTGTAGGATTTGGTTAAGGATGGGGTGCACAGGGCACCAATTTATGTCGTATTTGAAGAGTTTGAGACTAACAATAGTCTCAGATGAAAAGACGGGTCGATAGAAAATGCAAATGTGTGCTCCGAGAGAAGTTATCAAAATTTTTAATACATGAATAATCCCTGTTAACATTATGATATAAGGAAGTAAACTTCCACTTTTTTGTGAGTGGATTACATATTTTTGATAATGAGATAGGAGAGGTCAAGGTTGATTCCCTTTTGGATACACCAATTTAGGAAGACATCAATTTTTGGAATATCGGGGTGTTGTACTGATTGGGAAAGTATGCATTTAATGATAATGTTGTGGATGATTAGGGAAGAATAAGAGATGTGTGAGTTGTGAAGTTGGAAATGAGGAGAGTCCTCAATATGTTTGTTGGCCAAGAATTTCATGGACTCAATGGGTTCGAATTTGGGATCATTAATCCATTTATGGGTGGCATATAGAGTTAGTCCCCCATCGGGAAGTTTTAAGAGATATTTGAGGATATGTCAAAAGTAAATGTAGGAGGTAACAACATTACTTTCAGTGAAGAAGTTGGTGTAGAAAACTCGGGCGAGGTCCGAAAAGATAGTTTTTGATGTTTTCAAGAATCTTAGCCATCCTTGGATAAGAAACATCTTATGAATGTGAGGTAGCTCATTCCATTAGACATTGGTAGGGTGAATTCTACCTTGTTCAATAGGGCGATGACTGAGATCTATATTAAATTGGGCTTCACCGTTTGAATTTGGAAGAAAGTGATCATTTGGGTTAAGTTGCGGGGTTTGGGCAATGGTATTGATAGGGCCTTCTAGTTCCATGTTTAAAGGTTTTGAATTTAGGAAAAGGTAATATAAGTTTTGGGGAATAATGAATGGTTTAAAGGTTTGAACACATAAATAGCCTTGAGTTAAAGATGGTTTACATTGAAGTAAATGTTTATTGTTTGTAAGGCATTCAAAGTCAGCAAATAACACTCTTGAAAAGTCATTAAGTGAGAAAATTAAGTTTTGGTTGTGGCAGGGAGTTTTCGGTGTTATGTTACACAGTTTTAGTGGGGTATTTTAGTTAACTAAAAGTGTTAAGTTTTTTCTTTATGATTTAATAGGTTATAAAGGAAGGTTTTTTAAGTGATGATGAGTACACTTTAAAGTCTATTTTTATTCACGACTGAGGAGTTATATCATAGAATATTAAGTGTGCTTTGATGGGTGTGATAAGGAATGATTCTTTGGATTTTCTTTGGTGTGATGATTTTTTCAAAAGTAAATTTAATGATTAGGTTTCTTTATGTAATGTTACCAGATATTTCTAGAGACATTATTTTTTTAGATATTTCTTCCTAGTTATTTTTCCCATCTTTCTTCTTTCAAATTCATGTGTTCATAATGAATAAAACCATGTAGACAGTGATAATATCCTTTGGGATTATTTAAAGTTTGACTTGATTTTGGAATTGTAGAAGGGGCTTAACAATATGCCTCATATTTAAATTATTAAATCAGATTAGAAATATATAATCTTCATAAAAGTCCATAAATACAACATGTGTTTACGCGACTCAGGTATTATTGTGTGCATCCAACTTGTTGCGCATATTTATGTATTATTTATACATCAACTAGATAATATTATGGTATTGCAGGTGAAATATATGTTATGGGACACATGTTATCCAAATTAGGATATGTGTCATCACAAGTTTTTTTACACTTGTCTCCATAATATTTTTAACAAGTGATAACCCATCTGGGTTTGTTTTTGCTATAAATAGACTTCATTCCCTTACATTATAGGGGAGAGCTTTGGGTGAAGAGAAGAGTTTCTATCTCAAGAGTCTTTGGGAAGAGGATACATAATAGCTCCATTTTTTTCACAATTACCGTGGTAAAAAATGTATTTAGAGTTAAAATAAAGAGGTTGCTCGAGTCTACCACCTCACACCTCTAGGAGAACCACCACGATGAGTTTTTTGGCAAATAGTACGAACCTACGATCTACGCTGATTTTGATTTCGACTATGATGGATACGTAGGCGCAACTGAATTTGCTCAAGTTAATAATCCGGTATTTCTCCAAATTAATCTACTCTCTTACAAGAATGATTTTCTTTTTGAAGAATTTAATTGATTTGTAATTTGAGTTTTTTGCATTTTCAAAATAGATTATTCCTTTGAAATTTATTTGGAAAAATCTTTTTCTTGTGGGGAATAATTGGGTGTTTTAATTGGATAATTGATATAAGTGTGATTTTTCTTTTTACACTCGATGCAAAAATTAATCTTTATTAAGTATTGTTTTATTTGAGGATTGCCTTACTTGATTTTCAAAAGTCATTTTGACAAAATTTTGATTTTACAGTATTTGTTTTGTTCAAGGATTGTCGTAAGTTTACTTTTTGTTTAATCGAGTCAATTGGTGTATATATCATATTTGTTTTTTTATTAATTATAGATTTTCCAAAAATAATATGTAACGGGGGCTTACTTGTGACAACCCGCTCAAAATAATAGCGGGTGGCCAGCCCTATACTTTATTAAATCAGGTATCTCAGATGGCTCAGTCTCAACATCAATTGACCATACTAAATAATATAAGGCAAACTACCCAAAACTATTAAAATCAGATGTCAAAAATTTAAAACTTTTCATTGATGTGACAACCCGCTCAAAATAATAAAGGGTGGCCAGCCCTATACTACATTAAACCAGGTATCTCAAATGGCACAGTCTCAACATCAACTAACAATACTAATAATATAAGGCTAACTATCCGAAATTATTAAAAGTGGATTGCCAAAAATTTAAAACTTTTATTTAACAACAACAACAAAACCAATAATGCAAACACAACCAACGATGCACATCTAACTATTATGAGTGATAAGTGCAAACTCCATTAATATACAAGAGTGCAATACAAAAAATAAATAAAATACCCGAATATGCTGTTGGGTAAGAAACAATACAAATCGGAGAAATGAAATATGAAAGTGTTAATCTACAACACCTTGAATACTAACTCCATATACAAATGAATCCTAATCTATATATACAAGGATAGGAATCGACTAAAGAAAAATGCCGCGACAGACCGCAATTACCACAACTCCACAAATCCTGAATGGCTGAACATCAAAGGCGTCCTTGCGGAGAAACACCTGAAGTAGTACAATATATATACATGGAGGAGAAAATATAAACGGGTCAGAGCCCAAGTTGAAAAATATTTTATAGCAAGTGTACTAAAATGCATAATAATTACAAATGCATTATTACATGATTTAATGGAATCTTCCTCTCCATAAAATCCATCTCACCTCTCAACTAAAGCGCGCACTAAGCGTATGCACGTGATCTCCAAATGGGTGCCCAATTCTATTTAGGCAAGAGAATCTAATTTAAAACCCAAATGAAATATTTAAATAAAATCATCTAACCTATCTCTCAATCTCTACCTATGTGAGTTCCATCTAAATCGTATATTTTAATTTAAATGTTATAGTTATCTTTATATTTGTTCATTTATTGAACATATAAAGTTTCATAATCAACCACATCATTACAATACATTAACATTCTCAATTACTAGAATTCTATATTCTAGTGATGACCTTATAAGGCAAGCAAACAATATATATATAATATATATATGAGTTATTAGCATCAAGACTTAAGGATAAAACTCCCCTCGATTGTCAACACGGCACTGCGTTTCGTGCGTGGGACGTCTGGCCGAAGCGAAATCCAAACAAGGAACCCCCCCGTTACACTACTCCTGACCGTATTGATACTCGAGGCTCATTATGCCCTCAATGCATGATGCACGTAACCCAATTTATTATCCAGTTTTAATTAATTAATATTCCTAATTCTCAACAGTACACGGCGTTTCATGCGTGGGACGTCTCGCCGAAGCGAAATCCAAACAAGGAACCCCCCCGTTACACTACTCCTGGCACTGTCGATTGTTGGGATATGTGATATATATATAATTATGAGAATTAAGGACTACCATGTCCTCAAGTTCCAAAATTACACTGCGGTTCGTGCGTGGGACATCTCGTCGAGGCGAAATCCAAATAAGGAACCCCCCGATACACTAATCCTGGCAATGTAGGTCGTTGAGGTCCATTAAGCCCTCGATACCCAAATACAAGCACACGCAATAATAATTATCCAACCGAGATATAACTCGAAGGATGTAGGCTCACATGCTATCATATTCCAGCAGCCCATATACGTAGCAAACTGGGGCCACCTGCTGGGGTTCCACGGCACCCACCTCGTGATCAACTCACGCACACGACGTCCCGGGAAGCGGTTATAGCTCCTAACCGGCAAGTGAGAGTGACACATACCCACGACCTCTCACCCCCAAAATAAATAAATGTATATCACATAATAATCACATGGATGACTATGACCTGGGGAATATCCACACCCTGCTCTTTGAGATAGGATGCTCACCCTCTACGCACGTAACTTCCCAATGATAGCAAGGAGAGGGTATGCCTAACCATGTATGTATACCATCATATAGGGTATACACACATCCCACATAATAAAGATATACCATCATATAAGGTATACCTGCCACATCATGTTCATATTTATTATACGCTCTTAGGCGCAATAAGCTTAATGTCATTGTTTAGTATATCTCTCTCCTTTGATACACTAACCGTCAAATCTCACATATCTTCCTCACTTTGTATACGCGATACTATTTCTCACTTAAAGTTCATGTGTCGCTTCAATGGATATTTCTCATTGTGTGAGATATCTCCCAAACTAATCATCATTAAGGATATTTCTATATCCATATGTACACCAATTAGCATTTAATATTCTCCATCGAAAATAGGGTTCAATTAATTTTATGAACCTTTAAATTTATCCCATTTGGGATTTGATCCTAAGATCCGATGTCTCTAAATTTATATCATTCTCTCATATGAATTGTAATTATTATCTCCAAGTAGAATCTCCAATTCAAAGTGGGCTTCCCCACTTAGAATATACCATAATATCAATTCGGTATTCCTCAAATTTAGTCAATAAGACTCCAATAATTTCTTATAAGGGAAACTCTCTAAAAGTCTCCAAAACGTACTCCAAAAAATTACTACAGAGGTTCCCAATCAATAACCTCGAACAAAATGGGATGAAATCCTCCTTAGAAAAACAATCCCCCAAAATACCTGTTTCCGAATCGATTCGGGCCAATTTCGAATCGATTCGGCCCAGCGAATCGATTCGACCAGGAAGGCGAATCGATCCGGGTCATCAGACTTGGGACTCTGTCTCAGGCCGAATCGATTCGGCTGGGGTACGAATCGATTCGGTCACTCAGACCTGGGCACCTGCATATTTCTGAATCGATTCGGTAGGAGGCCGAATCGATTTGGCCCTTCAGAACTCTCGAAAATGGCTACTTTTTGTAAGCCTAAAATACCCAAAATTCATTTTAATCATTTTCTCTCCATTTCTTGTCAACCGAATCACATATATATCATCAACAATCATCCTAGAATACATATAAACTAATTTCTAACCTCAAATCAAAGATCTACAAATCAAATCTAAGACTATACCCAAAAGTTAGGTTTTGTTAAAGTAAACCTAAAACCCAAAGATTCAATCCACAAATCATGCAATAAATGGTACACAACAATTATTTAGCAAGTTCAATCACTTGCCTCGGGTTTGTAGGGTCTGAATCCGCCTTGAGATCGTGTATTGATCGGAAATCTCCACTTTCTCTCTCTTTTCTCCTTCTTTCTCTTCTTCTCTCTTTCTTTCTTTCTATTTCTCTTTCTCTCTTTGGAGAATTATCTCCCGTAGGCTTAATAAGCCCTAAATCCCAAGATACACATCTTTAAATGATAATACACACTTTAAATGACCCGATAACTTTAATTTGAGTCAAACGGTCCTAAATTATTTCGGAACCTAAATAGACCCCAAGTACAGTCATTTCAACTTTCTCGACCCTTCCGGACACAAATACACGCTCAGAATCGCCATTCGATACACTTTCTAACAACTCCAAGTTTTGACCTCAAGTGCCAAATTTAATTATTCTCCAAGAAAATATTATTTATTTCTCCCAAAATAAACAAATCCTCGTCTCCAAGACCTCGGGTTGTTACAAACTTACCCACTTACAAAAATTTTGTCCTCGAAATTTTAGCTAAGCCTAATTCTCCAAATCTCAACTAGTTCTACTACACGCATCATCACTAATCCTATCTCCAAACTTCTAACTTCCCACGACGAGTTAATTTAATTTATTTTATTTTAAGTTGATTTTGAGTCTTATAATACCAATTTCCACAGCAAGGGCGCCTATACACCCTTTATATTTGAGCTTTATGCTCACAACAATCATAATGAGGCTTTATTTGCCTCCAAGTTCCACCTTTCCATAAACATAATACTAACATTTTAATAGTGTAAAAATTTTGAAAGGTCCAAGAAAATAACTCCTCTCAATTCCTGACATTCGCCACTTTCGTGAGGGGGACGTCTCGCAAAAGAGAAATCCAAACAAGGAACCCTCCCAATACACTACTATGTGGCGACGTCGGGGATTGAGAGTTTGTTAAATTCGGACTAGAGTTTGAAAAATTAAATTTTATGAAAATCATTTTGAAAGGGCCCGAAGGCCGATAAAAGTTTTATTTTGAAAATAGTTTATTTTGAAAACGGTTTATATATATAATATAATATAAAATGCCTCATGTCCAACACAAGGTCTTTTAAATCATCATACATATACCAACATATAGCTCGCAAGAATTAACATAGTTGTGAGCTAAAATTTTCCTGCGTCCCATCAATCCACAATCTAAACTTTTAATCAAAAACAACATCTTACATCATTTCAATATCTTGCCATTTATAAGGCTCATCCATATCTGGAATACAACAATTATATAAGTATAATCATGACTATATAAAAGAAGTAGCTTTATCATCACTACTTATCACCCTCACAATTCTTACATTTACCACAAGGTTTATAGCTCTTTTTGAGCACCTTGTAAAATCATCTATTCTTTTACAAAATAATAGAATAAGAGCCTATCTTGCTCAAAATTCCCCTTAGGGTCATTACATACATAATAGGGCTATAGCACTACCCTTTCACAAATATCTCACATACGATGTTCCTCAAATTCATTTTAGTAATTATCCTATTCATAAAGGAAAATTAACTTACATCATCCATCTCTAGTCCGATTGCCCTTCCTCATCAATGGGCTCCCAAACGAAGTCCCCCAGTCTAAAACGACCTCGAATCTGCTGTAGGGGTTGCACTTCCAAAATTTCATCAAACTGTGGCCCTTTACCTCTTTTAGGACAATCTCTCTTTTTATAACCCATTTCTTTACAAAAGAAACACTTACCCACAAATCCTTTCTGCCCACTCACATTACTGGCACTCTTATCGCCAAACTTACTTGATGAACTTGAATCTCCAAAGTTCTTACCCTTTTGCGAATGAAGACGATATTCATAATACTTTAATAGTGCCACATTTACTACCTCAATGAAAGTCACTAACCTGGGACTCTCTAACAAATGTTGCCGGATTTTCCAATCTAATCCTCGAACAAACTTCGATATACGCTTCTCTTCCATATTTACCTCACCAGGTGCACATTTTACCCATCTAGAAAAATCTTCCTTATATTCCTCCACCGTTCTATTTCCCTGAAAAATCTTTATATCTCGAGAAGAGGAAGGAAAATACCTTCGATCAAAAAGTTTCCAAAATTCTATTATAGGCAAGGTATCTCTCTGTTCAGATGTGGTGACAGACTCCCACCATTGAAGAGCTGCACCCGATAACTTAAAGGTGGCTAAAAATTGTTTTTGCACCTCACTACACTCAACCATACGAAGGTGCCTCTGTATAATATTCTTCCATTGACTTGCAGCCATTACATCAACTCCCCCAGCAAACTTGGGAGGATGCCCCCTACTAAAATCTTCCTTCACTCTCTTCCATAAAGACAATCCTAAATGGGGTTGGGCTGCTCGTGCAGAAGATTGCTGAGCCATCGTAGAAATGGCAGAAGTTACTGCTTGTGCCACAATATTGGCAACCTCATCTGTAGTCATGTTCCTTTGAGGCATTTTGGGTTGCCCTTTATTTGCCCTGACTGAACGACCTCCCTTCGGTGGCATCTGAAACAAGAATAATTGTATCAGAACGCCTTTCAAATATTTTCGATTCACAGAAAGATATGGACGTATGAATGTAACCGTCCTAATAATAAGGCTCTATATTAAGAACGCTTACGGAAGATCGTAGTAACGCACACAGATCCTAAAGACACTAGAACCTGATGCTCTGATACCATCTGTGACAACCCGCGCAAAATAATAACGGGTGGCCAGCCCTATACTACATTAAACCAGGTATCTCAGATGGCATAGTCTCAACATCAACTAACAATACTAATAATATAAGGCTAACTACCCGAAACTATTAAAAGTGGATTGCCAAAAATTTAAAACTTTTATTTAACAACAACAACAAAACCAATAATGCAAACACAACCAACGATAAACATTTAACTATTATGAGTAATATGTGCAAACTCCATTAATATACAAGAGTGCAATACAAAGAACAAATAAAATACCCGAATATGCTGTCAGGTAAGAGACAATACAAATCGGAGAAATGAAATATAAAAGTGTTAATCTACAACACCTTGAATACTAACTCCATATACAACTAAATCCTAATCTAGATATACAAGGATAGGAATCGACTAAAGAAAAATGCTGCGACAGACCGCAATTGCCACAACTCCACAAATCCTGAATGGATGAATATCAAAGGCGTCTTTGTGGAGGAACACCCGAAGTAGTACAATATATATACATGGAGGAGAAAATATAAACGGGTCAGAGCCCGAGTTGAAAAATATTTTATAGCAGGTGTATTAAAATGCATAATTGTCCTCTCCATAAAATCCATCTCACCTCTCAACTAAAGCGCGCACTAAGCCTATGCATGTGATCTCCAAATGGGTGCCCAATTCTCTTTAGGCAAGAGAATCTAATTTAAAACCCAAATGAAATATTTAAATAAAATCATCTAACCTATCTCTCAATCTCTACCTATGTGAGTTCTATCTAAATCGTATACTTTAATTTAAATGTTATAGTTATCTTTATATTTGTTCATTTATTGAACATATAAAGTTGCAAAATCAACCACATCATCACAATACATTAACATTCTCAATTACTAGAATTCTATATTCTAATGATGCCCTTATAAGGCAAGCAAACAATATATATATAATATATATATGAGTTATTAGCATCAAGAGTTAAGGACAAAACTCCTCTCGATTGTCAACACGACACTGCGTTTCGTGCATGGGACGTCTCACCGACGCGAAATCCAAACAAGGAACCCCCCCGTTACACTACTCCTGACCCTATTGATACTCGAGGCTCATTATGCCCTTAGTGCATGATGCATGTAACCCAATTTATTACCCAGTTTTAATTAATTAATATTCCCAATTCTCAACAGTACACGGCGTTTCATGCGTGGGACGTCTCGCCGAAGCAAAATCCAAACAAGGAACCCCCCCGTTACACTACTCCTGACACTGTCGATTGTCGGGATGGGTGATATATATATATATATATATTTATGAGCATTAAGGACTAACTTATCCTCAAGTTTTAAAATTACACCGCGGTTCGTGCGTGGGATGTCTCGCCGAGGCGAAATCCAAACAAGGAACCCCCCCGATACACTAATCCTGGCAATGTAGGTCGTTGAGGTCCATTAAGCCCTCGATACCCAAATACAAGCACAAGAAATAATAACCATCCAACTGAGCTATAACTCGAAGGATGCAGGCTCACATGCTATCATCTTCCAGTAGCCCATATACGTAGGAAACTGGGGCCACCTGCTGGGGTTCCACGACACCCACCTCGTGATCAACTCATGCACACGACGTCCCGTGAAGCGGTCATAGCTCCTAACCGGCAAGTGAGAGCGACATATACCCACGACCTCTCATCCCCAAAAAAGATAAATATATATCCCATAAGAATCACATATACGACCATGACCTGGGGAATATCCACACCCTGCTCTTTGAGCCAGGATGCTCACCCTCTATGCATGTAACTTCCCAATAATAGCGAGGAGAGGGTATGCCTAACCATGCATGTATACCATCATATAGGGTATACATACATCCCACATAATAAAGATATACCATCATATAAGGTATACCTGCCACATCATGTTCATATTTATTATACGCTCGTAGGCGCAATAAGTTTAATGTCATTGTTTAGTATATCTCTCTCCTTTGATACACTAACCGTCAAATCTCACATATCTTCCCCACTTAGTATACGCGATACTATTTCTCACTTTAAGTTCATGTGTCGCTTCAATGGATATTTCTCATCGTGTGAGATATCTCCCAAACTAATCATCATTAAGGATATTTCTATATCCATATGTACACCAATTAGCATTTAATATTCTCCATCCATAATAGGGTTCAATTCATTTTATGAACCTTTAAATTTATCATATTTGGGATTTGATCCTAAGATTCGATGTCTCTAAATTTATCTCATTCTCTCATATGAATTGTAATTATTATCTCCAAGTAGAATCCCCAATTCAAAGTGGACTTCCCCACTTAGAATGTACCATAATATCTATTCGGTATTCCTCAAATTTAGTCAATAAGACTCCAATAATTTCTTATAAGGGAAACTCTCTAAAAGTCTACAAAAATACTCCAAACAATTCCTACAGAGGTTCCCAATCAATAACCTCGAATAAAACGGGATGAAATCCTCCTTAGAAAAACAATCCCCCAAAAGCCCTGTTTTCGAATCAATTCGGGCCAATTCCGAATCGATTCGGCCCAGCGAATCGATTCGGCCAGGAAGGCGAATCGATTCGGGTCATCAGACCTGGGACTCTGTCTCAGGCCGAATCGATTTGGCTAGGGTCCGAATCGATTCGGTCACTCAGACCTGGGCACCTGCATATTTCCAAATCGATTCGGTAGGAGGCCGAATCGATTCGGCCCTTTAGAACTCTCGAAAATGGCTACTTTTTGTAAGCCTAAAATACCCAAAATTCATTTTAATCATTTTCTCTCCATTTATTGTCAACCCAATCACATATATATCATCAATAATCATCCTAGAATACATATAAACTAATTTCTAACCTCAAATCAAAGATCTACAAATCAAATCTAAGACTATATCCACAAGTTAGGTTTTGTTAAACTAAACCTAAAACCCAAAGATTCAATCCAAAAATCATGCAATAAATGGTACACAACAATTATTTAGAAAGTTTAATCACTTGCCTCGGGTTTGTAGGATCTGAATCCGCCTTGAGATCGTGTATTGGCCGGAAATCTCCACTTTCTCTCTCTTTTCTCCTTCTTTCTCTTCTTCTCTCTTTCTTTCTTTATATTTCTCTTTCTCTCTTTGGAGAAATATCTCCCGTAGGCTTAATAAGCCCTAAATCCCAAGATACACATCTTTAAATGATAATGCACACTTTAAATGATCCGATAACTTTAATTCGAGTCAAACGGTCCTAAATTATTTTGGAACCTAAATAGACCCCAAGTACAATCATTTCGACTTTCTCGACCCTTCCGGACACAACTACACCCTCAGAATCGCCATTCGATACACTTTCTAACAACTCCAAGTTTTGACCTCAAGTGCCAAATTTAATTATTCTCCAAGAAAATATTATTTTTTTCTCCGAAAATAAATAAATCCTCGTCTCCCAAAATAACTTTGATAAAAAAGTTCCCAAATATTTGTAATGGGTAAAGTATCTATCTGCTCTGATGTGGTGACTGATTCCCACCATTGGAGAGCTGGACCCGTTAACTTAAAGGTGGCTAAAAATTACTTCTGCAGCTCACTAATTTTAATCATACGGAGGTGCCTCTGCATACTATTCTTCCATGGACTTGCAGCCATTGCATCAACTCCCCTTGAAAACTCTGTAGGATGCCCCTTACTAAAATATTCCTTCACCCTTTCCCATTAAGACAGTCCTAACTGGGTTTGGGTTGTTTGAACGGCAGATTGCTGCGCCATAGTAGAAATGGCAGTAGTTACTTCATGTGCCACAATATTGGCAACTTCATCTGTAGTTATAGTAATGGGAGGCAATTGGAGTTCCACATTCTCAGCCCCTTTGTTTGCCCTGACTGAACGACCTCTCTTCGGCGGCATCTGAAATAAGAACAAGTGTATCAGAACGCCTTTCAATGTTTTTGAATCACAGAAGAAATATGGACGTGTGAATACAACAGTCCTAATATTAAGGCTCTACATCAAGAATGCTTACGGAATATCGTAGTAACCCACACAGATCCTAAAGACACTAGAACCTGATGCTATGATACCATCTGTGACAACCCACTCAAAATAATAACGGGCGTCTTAAATCAGGTATCTCAGATGGCTCAGTCTCAACATCAACTGACAGTACTATATAATATAAGGCTAACTACCCGAAACTATTAAAAGAGGATGTAAAAAATTTAAAACTTTTCATTGAACACCAAAATAAAACCAACCATGCAACCATACCCAACAATACTACATCTAATCATCAACATAACATCTAAATATATTGAGGGATGAATACAAACTCCAATAATATAATAGAGTACAACAAAATGTACAAAGTAAAATACCAGAATATGCTGTCGGGTCACAAACACTACAAAAATCTGAGAGAGAATATAAAAGTGTTGATCTACAATACTTGGGTATAACCCGATATACAAACTGAATCCTAATCTATGTATACAAAAAATAGGAATCGACTAAAATAAAGTGCCGAAATAGTCCGCTACTGCTACAGCTCCACAAATACACTGGATGGATAAACATCCATGGCGTCCTTGCGGAGGAACACCTAAAATAATACAATATATATGCATAGCAGGAGAAAATATAAACGGGTCAGAGCCTGAAGTGAAAACATTTTATAGCAAGTGCATTAAAATGCATAATAATTATAAATGCATTACGACATGATTTAATGGAGTCCCACTCCCCATAATAATCCAACTCACCTCTCAACTAAAGCGCGCAACTAAACGTATGCACGCGATCTCAAAATAAATGCCCAAATCTAATTAGGCAAATAAATCTAACTAAATCCCAATATAAATATTCAATTACAATCATCTAACTTATCTCGCAATCTACACTTATCTGAATTCCATCTAAATTATATACTTTAACTTTTAGTGTTATAGTTCTCTCTAGTTGTTCACTTACTTAATATAAAAACTTTACATAACCATTCTCATACTAACATAATCACAATACATAAACATCCTCTTTACAATAATTTCTTGTATTCTAGTTATACCATCAACATACACATAATTATATATGATTTATTAGCATCTAAGTTCTAAGGACTAAACTTCTCCCAATTCTCAATACTGTACTGCGTTTCGTGCGTGGGACGTCTCGCAAAGCAAAATCCAAACAAGGAACCCCCCCATTACACTACTCCTGACAGTATTGATTTTCGATATTCATTATGCCCTCAATGCATGATACATGTCACCCAAATTCTTATTATTCAATTAATTAATTTATTATTCCCAATTCTCAACAGTGCACTGCGGTTCGTGCGTGGGACGTCTCGCAAAAGGAAATCTAAACAAGGAACCCCCCTATCCACTACTTATGGCATTGTCGATCGTCGAGATGTAATACTTTATATATATAAGCATTAATGACTAACTTCTCCTCACTCCCAACATTACACTGCGCTTTATGCGTGTGACGTCTCGCAAAGAGAAATCCAAATAAGGAACCCCCGTTACACTACTCCTTGGCAATGTTGGTCGTTGAGGTCCATTATGCCCTCTGTGGCCATCCCCGATCCTCGTCGCGTGGGAGAGTAGCATGGAGGAAAGGATCCTTCGGGTCCCGCGCGTCCCTCTCGGGAGCGTTTCGGCCGACGTCGTTTGAGATGTGGAAATGTAGAGAGATTCAGAGTCGCCAGTCTATTTTACTCAAAACAGACAAAAGAAAAAGGGGAAGCCACCCCGGAGGATGGCATCCAAAGACATACTGGTACGTGCGAAACCAAGATGATTCGAGAAGGTTTCAGAGGCTTTGTTACGAAATGGGAAGGTTTTAGGCACCCATTCCACCCTTTCGGTCTCTCATGAATATTTGCTATAATCCTTTTGTTTCCCCCCGTGATATGTGTGCATGTGTATGTATAGAATGGAGGTAGGAATCCTCGACTTGTATCATGGAAAAGATAAAGCGAGTCATCCGTGGGAAGATATAAGAATAATATTAGAAAAATAAGATTTACGCGATTACCCCTACGTTGATCGTTATAATGGAATGATAATGCATGTGGGGTAATACGTCACTAAGGGCAAGTATATAGAATATAAGAAGATTAGAGTAGATAGAAAGATGATAGAAAAAGTGGGAAAAAGGACTCGAGTCTCGGGTTTTACCCCGAGACACCTACGTAGCCTATAAAGGCATCAAAGCCCACGTAGTTCGCATAAAAAATGAGGGATGGGGTTTATCCCATAAATTCAAATGGGGAATCTCTTATTTGTGAGTGTGTGTGTGTGTTTAGAAAAAGGATTTTAGATTGTGAGAAAAGTGTGGAAAAAGTATGAGAATCCCTACTTGGAATCTATGAGCAAACCCTCTTTTTCTTATTTTTTGGGTTTTATTTATATGAACATATGAGATGTGCAATAATAATAAATAAAAAGTATATTAGGATGTGTGAAATGAGATAATAAAAGTGCTAAATAAGAAGATAAGTTATTGAGAATTTAAGAGAATTTAAGAGAGAGTTTGAGAAAGTTGGACCTTCTTGAAGATCTTGAGCTTGATCTTGAATGTTGGAGAGCAGCCCTTGCACTTGGATGATGATGGAGAGTGGCTATTTCACCAAGTTTGATGAAAAGGATGTTGAAAAGTGGAAGTAAAAAGGGGATTTGGATGTTGAAATCACGCTGCCTTTGAGAGAGGTTTCTGGGATTCATTCAGAGAGATTTTTATCAGATCTGGGCTCCCCTTGCAAAGAGATGAAGGTCTCCTTTTATAGGCCCAGGTGAGTGCCGATCGGCATAGACCAGACCCTACCTATCGGCAAGTTATTGAGAATTTAAGAGAGAGTTTGAGAAAGTTGGACCTTCTTGAAAATCTTGAGCTTGATCTTGAATGTTGGAGAGCAACCCTTGCACTTGGATGATGATGGAGAGTGGCTATTTCACCAAGTTTGATGAAAAGGATGATGAAAAGTGGAAGTAAAAAGGGGATTTGGATGTTGAAATCACCCTGCCTTCGAGAGAGGTTTCTGGGATTCGTTCGGAGAGATTTTTATCAGATCTGGGCTCCCCTTGAAAATAAGGTGAAGGCCTCATTTTATAGGCCCAGGTGAGTGCCAATCGGCATAGACCTGTTCCTGTCTGGAACCTGCCATTTGGCAGTGCGCTTCAGGATTTTTTGGAAAATCGCCCGTCGTGGGCAAACCGTTGGTCAGAATCGCGCACGGGGCATACCGTTGGAAAGGTAATTTAGATACATTCGAAAGTCCTTTGAACCGCTCCCTAGTTCGAGAGTTGACTTTGGTTTAAATATGACTCGGAAGCATTTGTCGGTCCATTGGACGGGGAATTGCTCGGACACAAACGGATCGTTCGTCCACATGGTAAGTCCGAATTGCACATGGGGCGGACCGTTGGAGAGGTTAGGAGATGTACTTTGATATTCCAAAGATTTTGACCCGATTTGGGGAGTCGACTTTGGTCAACCGGGCTCGGGAAGAATTCGGTGACCTCCTAGAGTCAAATGGATCGTTCATCCGCATGGAAAGTCAAAATCGCACATGGGATGGACCGTTGGAAAGGGTATTCAGTGCTCTTTGAAGATTCATTCAGCCTCGGTCAAGCTGAAGAGTTGACATTGGTCAAACAAAGCTCGGGAGCACCCGATGGCCTCTGGGTCAGGTTTTGGACGCAAACGGATCGTTCGTCCACATGATAAGTCAGAATTATGCACGGGGCAGACTCCCAGGTCAGTACTCGGGACATAACTTGGGTTTACGGTGATGAAGGGAGGTATTAGGGACCTAAGAAGAGTTAGGGGGTAACAGAATGGGGTGTCTACAGAGCCCCTCAACGGGTGAGTTTGGAACAAATGATGACCGTCGAATAGACACCACATGATGCTTTTGAGGGAGTATGACCGATTCAGAGGGTCGAGGCCGATTCTGCGGACCTAAGGAGTGTGTTGGGGATGAATGAAGATCGGAGGTTTAGGTCGATTCTGAGGACCTGAAGTAGTGTTGGGGAGGGTGACCAATTCTGCGGGTCAAAGCCAAATCTGCGGGCTTAAGTGATGAGGGTGACCGACTATGCAGGTCAAAGCCAATTCTGCGGGCTTAGGGTAAAGGTTTAATAATTGAGGTCAATTCTGACCTAAAGAGTGGTGACGATCGGGGACCGAGGTCAATTCTGATTTAACTCAGGTGACGATCTAAGATCGGGGCCAATTGTGACCCAAGAGTGGTGACGACTGAGGACCGAGGTCAATTCTGACCTAACTCAGGTGACGATCCAAGACCGGGGCCAATTCTGACCCAAGAGTGGTCATGACCAAGGACCGAGGTCAATTCTGACCTAACTCAGGTGATGATCCAAGACCGGGGCCAATTCTAACCCAAAAGTGGTGATGACCAAGGACCGAGGTAAATTCTGACCTAACTCAGGTGACTATCCAAGACCGGGGCCAATTATGACCCAAGAGTCACTACACCAAATCCTGCGAATGGTCACACCTAGTGGGTCACGGCCCAAGTCCGCGACCAGCTGGTCGCGGACTTGGGCCGTGACCCACTCAATATTTGGCGTGACCATATTTATTATCACACTAAATTATTGATGCTCGGGAAGTGGTCAGGGCCGAAGGCTGTGACCACAGTGGTCGCGGACTTAGGCCGTGATCAGGGCGTGAACATCTTGGCACCAAACACGCGCCAAAATTCCCTCCAAGCTTAGTTACGGGTGGGTCATGGCCCAAGTCCGTGACCCATGGCATGACGAAGAAGAAAGTTAACACATTGAGGGTCACGGTCTGGGGCCGTGACCATTTCTGGGTATGGGTCACGGCTATGGGCCGTGACCATCCATCATTCAAGCACTAGGATGAATGAAAAAGGGTCATGCACCACAGATTAAGGGTCACGGCTTGTGGCTGTGACCATTTATTGGTATGGGTTACGGCTATGGGCCGTGACCATACCCAAATTGGTGGGCTGACTAATTTCATTAATTTTTTTCACTCTTGGGTCACGGCCAGAGTCGTGACCATGTTAAATCTGAAAAACATAATTCCCGCTATACCCTTCATTTCATTCAATTCCATCCCCTCCCTCTCTTTCATTCAATCGACCAAGTGGCACCGGCGATTTCAGTTAGGGTTTCATCCGGACCAAGTGTTCTTCGGGTTGTTGTGATGGTGGTGGCCGGAGGCTTCAATGACGGAGACAACAAGAAGGTTTGAGACATATCCATGACCTTCAGCTCCAAGTCTGATAGAAAACCCACAAATGGAGTGTGATAGAAATAAGGAGGTGCCGATCTTCAGCTCCAAGGGAAATTTTTGATTTTACATTGAGGAGTTTACTTCTCTCTCACTCTGTCTTGAGTTTTGTACAGTCGCATTTTGGACCTGCATATCACTTTCAGAGGATGGGTGAAATCCCCAGAGGTTACAATCTGGAAACCTTTTTGTTTTACCAAATTTATTTACAATTATTCTTACATTACGGGCCAAATATTTGAAATTGTATTCATATTTTGTAGGGGTGGCAATTCGGGTCAACGGGTCGTGTTTCGAAACGACACGAAATGACAAGATTTTTTTAGACGCGAACACGACACGACACGAATTCATATTTTTTTAGTTGACACGAACATGATCCGAATAAAAAATAACACGGCACGACAACCAAAATTTCTTAAAATTTTAGGCCTAAAAAACACGATA